>OX411558.1:19089165-20289165 GCA_948146395.1 Fragum whitleyi | reverse complement strand
TCTCTGATATGCTGCCGGTCCCCATGAAAGTTCATTTGTGTGTATAAATTGTGGAATTCCCTTTTCTCTCATGACACACAGTAATCAATCTTAAATGTGTTTGATTTTGATTATCTTTTACAGAAAACTATTTCTTATCATCATCTTCCTTCCCATTCATTTTGTGACAAAATTATCTGTTTGCCGGTATTTATTTCTCCATTCTTAATCAATTAAGCTTGTTTTCCCAAAATTGCTCATCACAAATGATGCCAGTCTGAAAAAAGATTTTCTACAGAAAATGTCATTTTATTGGTTCAAATAGCCAGTGTATGTTTATGTTACTGGGGTTAACATAAACAATTGTTTTACGATATTTGACTTCACTTATTAATCTGTCATCTGCAAATAAGAAACAGGCTCTTAGTGATCTTTGATAAACTGGTTGATAAGAAGCAGAATGTAGCTAATAAAAATTAAACACATTTGATATTGATTACTGTATGTCATGAGAGAAAAGGGAATTCCACAATTCATACACAACAATGAACTTTCATGGGGAACTTCAAAGAGTGTAAACTCTATGATAGGGTCACATTTTGTCAACACCTTGGTATATGGAATAAGAATCGTTATAAAATCAAATGTAGCTAAGTAGGTAAGAGGCTGTCGCCTCTTACCTCTACTTATATATGTCTATTCTATCTCTTTATTTAGGAGTATTTTGAGGATATCATAATCATTCAACGTATGTTTAAGTTAAGGTCACCATGTTTTCAAAATGAGTAACTGATAATGCACTTTCGTTTTAATGTTAACATACTGGGCAGTGTGAGATTTTACAGGGAATGTCAAACTAAACCTCGAAACCGTATATTGTGATTTGTCTGCCTTTTCCGCGGACCTAGTTGCTTTACAGCAAAAAACGAGTTAGGTACGTATCATGAAAAAATGGTAGGGGGCTAATCAGAGCTATATAGGAATTTAAATATTTGCTACGCCCCCTTTTGACAACATTATTTCGATTTTAACATATCAATCCCCTCGTCCATTTCTGTGCGTCTAGAGAGCAACGCGTTTGACAAGCCTTTAGAGATTAGCACCCCGCTTCGCACGTTAGTTGACATGCATGGTGGTATCGTCTCACGAACGTTTACACACTGAACGCATATATAGTGATTTGGTCTTAAACGAAAAAAAAATCTTTTGTCCTTGCCCCTGGTCAAGGGTCCTCATTTGAAAAATCTTTTCAAACGATACCAAACGATTACCCACAACAGAGCCCTGCGTTCAGGATGACAATACGGTGCATTTTCTTAACATTATTATACTCTGCTTTGCACGTAAGTACACGTGCAAAGCGGGGTATAATTTGCAAACAATTTGCACCGTTTTATCATCCTGACCGCAGGTTCTTTTTAGAAAGACATGTTCAGATTTTCCCCTCGTACCCGGATTCCTTCCATCTTAAAGACTACGCCCCCTTTCAAAATGTCCTCGATCATTGTCTAGAAAATCCAAATTTTTGGGTTGTCTGTTTTGTCCTAGGGGAAAATACTGTTCAATTGATAGAAATATTAAAACCGCTTGCAGTTTCATAAAATATATCTTTCTGTGCCCGAGGTTAAAAAAGTTCTTTTACCTTTGAAATGTGAAGTGTGAAATGAACAGTTCGAAACGTGAAGTATGAAGTATGAAGTATGAAGCTTGCAGTGTCAAATGTGAAGAGTGAAGCGTTAAGAGTGAAGTGCGAGCGGGAAGTGTGAAGTATGAAATTAGAAATTCGAAGCATGAAGCGTGAAGTGTGAAATGTGAAGATTGAATTGTAAAGAGAATTGTGAAGCGTGATGTGTAAAATGTGAAGTGTGGAGCATAAATTTGAAGTGTGAAATGTGAAGCGTGAAGTGTGAATGGTTTATTGTAGGATGTGAAGTGTGATGTGTGAGGTGTGAAACGTGAAGTGTGTAGTGTGAAGTGTTAAACGTGAAGTGTGAAGCCTTAAGAATGATGTGTTAAGTGTGAAAAGCGAAGTGTGAAATGTGAATTGTGAAGCGTAAAATATAAAGTATGAATTGGAAATGTTAAGTGTGAAATTTTAAGTGAGACATGTAAAGTGTGAATCGTGAAGTGTAAAGTGCGAAGCGTGAACTATTAAGTGTGAATTGTGAATTGTACATACGTCACACTTCACATTTCACACTTCACACATCACACTTTAAACTTCAAACTTCACATTTCACTTTTCACACTCCACATTTCATGCTTCACACTTCATATTTCCCGCTTCATGCTTTAGACTCTACATTTCAAGCTTCGCACTTCACTATTTACACTTCACGCTTCACACTGCTAATTTTGGGCTTCACATATCTCACTTCACATTACACATTACACGCTTCACCCTTCATACTTCAAACTTCACATTTACACTTCGCACTTCACACTTATCACGCTTCACATATCGAAATTAGTTTATACTAATTTATTTTAGTTCGATTGCGACGAAAGCTTAGGCTTATTGAATCGCTCTCGAACACTCAATCCTGTTGTTTTCACGTCCCTGAGAGAGAGGCAGTGGTTTAAACCCACTGCTTCCGAATTTTACAGCTGGCTGATCTGGGGCTGACTTTTAAGTGTTTTGCCCATAAACACACCCCGGCGACGGTGGGGCTCAAACAACGGACCTCCACATCGAAATTACACACATCACACTTCAGATTTCACGCTTCATATTTCGACTTCACACTTCATGCTTCATATTTCACGCTTCGCATTTCTCATTTTATACTTTACACTAAGCATTTCACGCTTTGGACTTCACATTTCGCATTTCACACGTTACACTTCGCATTTCACGCTTAACATTTTACACTTCACACTACACGCTTAACACTTTACATTTCAACTTCATACTTCAATCTTCACTCTTCACATATCACGCTTCACATTTCACACTTCAGTTCGTCGCTTATATGTTTGAAGTCTGAAGCGTGAAGTGTGAATTAAGGATGTCACCACCGGTCTTTCGTATACAGCGCATGGATAAATAAGTTCATCACGTTGACCGGTCACTTGACGGATATTGTAATTAACCATGAAACAGTTCGAAATTGTTAATATACATTTTATAGGAGATCACATAAAAAAAAGAATTGTTTACCATTCTCTCCACCCTTCCATTCTTCATGGATTAACATATAGTATTGTTCACGTCTTAGCGCAGTTGGTAGCGCGTCGGACTGTCAATCCTAAGGTCCCGATTTCTGTTCCTGAAGATGGCACTTATCCATTTAAACTATTTGTCTCTCACCAATGAATTGATAATCGTAGACCTATGTGGGACAGTAGCTGGGGGCTAGGAAAGGATGTGATGGTATTACTGGTGTGAAAAATACCTGAAATTCATTGTAAGGTGCTCTAACCGGCGCGATAAAGCTGAAATATTGTTAAAAGCGGCGTAAAACCCAATCAAAATGTTCATATGGGCAAACCTTTATTCAAAATATTAAAAATGGTACAAATCAAGGTACTGAAAGCTAGCAAAGCAAAGATATTTTAGTAATCTTCATTTGAAAAAAAAATATTATGCTACAACGTCAGGGTTAAAATAAAGCGAGGATTGAAAAAGCATACTTTCGAATGAGTTTTTTTTTTTATTTAAATATAGTTATTTAAGTGACCGTACAATGTAGTGTGCATAGTGAAAAATCTGGCCAAGCTAAGTCATTACTTTGCGCACATGGGTCATTCTTGCTATGGAAATCCACATTCCAATACGCTGTACAACCGTGAGTGTGAAATATTTCTCATAAATCCCGGTTTTTCTTTCGGTTCAAATGTTCTCATTTTCTTTATTGAGCCCCCTTTCTGACATAATCTGACGTATTTTGGTCACAATGATGACCGATTAGCCCTTACGAGCTTAATAAAGTATGAGGGTGCCGAAATTGCAGACTTACAGTGCTCTCAATAAGGGCCAAAATCAGGATTTTTTGTTATTCCATGTTAGAATTTCAGGATTTTTTTACAAAGGAATTTTTTACCCTCCAAAGTAACAAACCACATATGTATAGCGATTGTTTCGTTTCTTTAAATACACTATGAGTTTAAAGCCTATTCTTAACTCTACCAAAAACAAACAATGTTTTAAATAGATTATTTTACTTTTGAATTTTATCTTCAAATAATGTTTTACTCTCCCTATTTGAGATATATTTATTAAAATTCGCAAAGGGCAGATTCAATCCCCTAATTTCAGAATGGCGACCGGAAGAGAAGTAGATGAAGAACAAATGTCAGAAGAAATCGTCAAAAGTATGTCGAATGGCAAAACCCATTACTGTGATCCATGTCAAGATTTCGAGAAATATATCCAGGCAGAAGGTTTCTGTGTAGATTGCAACAATTTTCTGTGTTCTGAATGCTTTAATTCACACATCAGGGCGAGACTGTCCCGAAACCATGTGCTTAAAGCCAAATCCACGATGCCTGTTAGAAAACCAAACTCAATTGCTCCGACAGACAAATGCATAATTCATAAAAACGAGGATATCAAATGGTACTGTAAATCACATGATGTTACGCTTTGTAACTTTTGTAAATTCACACAGCATAGAAAATGTGACGAAGTCAAAACACTTGCTGATATAAGTACTGACATATTTACTTCAACTAAGTTTACGACGATGAAAAACAAACTTACGGATTTCAAAAAACAGATCGATAAACAACTGATTGACGTGAAAGAGAATAAATCAGAAATAGAGAGTATCTACAACAAAGCTTTAAATGATATAACAACAAGACTAGATGAAATAAGAAATAAAGACCGGCAAGTCTTAGGGACACTTGAGACAACATGTGAAGCATCTCTGATAACTTTAACGAGCCTATGTAGTGAACTTGAGACTTTGGAGACACATGGAGGTAAGGAACAAGCATTTCTTACACAACGAAAAGTCGAATCACAAATCAAGGCGTTTGGACAATCTATTGAATCAGTAAACCACGACAATAAAATATCCAAATATATGTTTGTACAGACTCCGCCTTATGTCAAGATTGGAGTAATTGGAACGATCTGTGAGACATGGTATAGAAAAACACCAGTCAAACTTGGGGACATCGAAGTTAACCCTTTCCTGTTTTACAAAATTTTGGACCTGTCCAAATTCAAAGGTTTTGCAGACGAAAATTTAAGTGGATTTAATTTGAAAAATAACCATTCAGGAGGGTAGAAAATAGTGCGGAAAAAGAAGAAATTGCTTGTCAGAAGCAATTTCTTCTTTTTTCACAATGTTTTCTCAACCATAAAATCACAGGCACGTAAAAAGCAGGGATTAAACAGCAAAGGGTTAAAACAGCATCCGATAATAAAGATTGTCACATTATTGGTATCGACGGACTGGGTAGTAATAGACTTGTCGTGATTGATCATCAGAATAGTAAAATAAAAACTGGTAGATGTGGACACTAAAGTGGTAACTTCAGAGATTACAGTTGGTTGTAAACCATGGGACGTAGCAAATATTGACGACAAAAACTTTGCAGTTACACAGCTTGACAATAAAGTATTGCTTTTTTCAATTCAAGATGAAATGAATGTCACTCAAAGTATTGAAAAATAAAGTTATGGTTACTGTAGAGGTATTGCATATTATAATGGCCTACTGGTGGTGTCTTATGAAGGCCAAAATCAAATAGAAATACATGACCTAAACGGAACTGTTATGCACACTATAGAAAATAAAGATAGGAATATGAGGTTTGATGGTGTACCGTACATAGCTATGGCCTATGATACAGAAACTCTTTATCTATCTGATTGTTCTTATAACTATATAGTTAGAATTACACGTGATGGTGAGATCATATCCATTTATAGTCATAATCATTTAAAGGACCCGAGAGGTATAGCTGTAGGTAGAGATGGTAGAATATTCGTATGTAGTTATAGTAATCACAAGATTTATGAACTATCGTCTGATCTGTTGAAAGGGGAAATTATTCTTGGTGAAAGTAACGGCATTTGTTATCCATATTGCATTGTGTATGACTATGAAATGTGCAAACTTTACATTGGTATCTATTCGACTTCTAAAAACAGTAACAAAATACATGTTTTTCTCGTATAAATTTTTATCCTGTCACTTGCTATAAGTATTGCCTGATAAAAGGGGGTATGATAAACTTGTTGATATCAGGTCACTTGATCACATGTCAGCTTTATCATGTCACTTGGTCACGTGGCACGTCGGATCTTCTTTGTGTGACTGCTAGGTCACCAGATAAATTCCTACGCCATGCTTTATAAAACTTTTCCATCTCAAGTCACCAACCATCTATTGTCTATATCCTTATCCTTCTGTTCGTGATATGTTCTTGCTATGCATAAATCTTTGACAGGCAGTCAAGACAAAAAATCAGCCAGCACAGACGTGCAGTCTGATCTTAGCCTACACTGCCTTCTTTCTACTGAATTATCGTGAGAAGAACCTGGTTCAGACTGTACGAAATTTCACTAAATTGGCTATTTATTTGAAATAAAATTTAAATTCAATCCGATAAGGTTTTAATTTAGTGCATCTAGAAACCAATTACAGTATTTAATATATTTTTCGTTCCAGAGAATGGGCGTTTATAAATAGTACATGGGAATTCAAGAGCATCAACATATCAACTTTTCAAATACCGTAGGGTCGATAATCGTAGACACATGTGTGGGATAGTAGCTGCTGGATGTGATCAGATCTGGATCATGTGATGGTGGTACTGGTATGAGAAATATCAGGAATCCGTTGTTAATTGCTTCAGCCACCGCCACATAACTGAAAGATTGTTGAAAGCGAGGTAAAACCCTATTCTAACAAATAAAGACCCATGTGTTGACACACGGTGATAATAAAGTCGTCATATATGTGTTATCTTTAAAGATTACACTTTCATTGCTCTTTGCCAAAGTCTTGGTTAGACTTTTTTTTCTGAATACGGGTGACCTTCTACGAAAAAAACCCAGTCATTATTTCATTTAAATCAATCTGGTGGACTTCTTTAAATAAAATTATCAAATTTATATTTTTGAAGCGATTGCCTAAAATAATTTAAAAAATGTCTGCATATGCATTGCTGATGTGTTTAAACATGCTAGAGTATTTTGAATTTGTTCTATCCACGAATCTGATGTATGTTGATTTAATTGTAATTTAAAAAATGAATGTGGTAACTTTCTATAGTTTGTTTATTTTTCTTGATAATCGATTGATTATTACATACATTCATTATTTAATTGGTTACCTACTAGGAGGTGAATGATTATTGGACTAACCAACCAACAGCCCGATAAATCGATTGATCAATCCATCAATCAAGCATGCCAGCAAACAATCCAGGAATCAAGTTGTAGACGTCATTTCAATGCTGTAATTTCTTGCCATTTTCTCAAGAACACGTGGCTCTGAAAAGTGAAAAGTAGTCGACTAGATATGTCAAAAGACGCTGGTTTGGATCCAGACAGCCCGCTAGTCGTGCAGCCATTATCTTTTCCTTTAACAACATGACTTTAGAGGCCCCATCTCACACCAGTAAACCAAACCATTATGAAAAAGGGATATTTTGTCAAAAACAACAAGATCATTAGGCTGCATAATAGTTGCCTTAATTTGAACTGATTGTAGACAAATGTACCTACTAGGTTCTACTACAACCGAAGATATTAAACTCAGACTCTAAATACTCTTTTGAAAACAATCAATTTCCTTCTACTCTGTCAAAATAATTGTAAAACCGATTTGGTCTGTTTTTAAAATATGGTGCAACATCACACCATAATTGCAACATATTTTTCTAAAGTTTATTTCAAATCACAATTTCTTGAAGTCCTTGTAAAAGAACAAAAAATAGACTATTATCATTTGGTGAGATAGAATGAGATATACATTTATTATTAAGGTTCATGTAAACAGTTTTTTTATAGCCAAATTTAATGCTGCTTCTATTTACAAAAAAGACAATTTACCCAGCTAAACAGTATATCAAAATTGAAGCTGTAGATGAGCACAAGCAGTTGCACAGCATTAGAGGCCCGATCTCACAACAGAATGGCCAAACCATTATGGAAAAGGGATATTTTGTTCAGAACCAACAACTTCATTACGACTGGATAAAATGTGCCCAAATTTGATCAGAATTTAGACAGATGTTCCTTCTAGGTACTACTGCAACCTCATGTATCAAACTCAGTCTCAAAAGGCTCTTTTGAAGCAACCAATTTCCATTTATTTTGTAAACATACATGTCAAACCGGTTTGGTCTGTTTTTGAAGTAGATGTCAGGTATGGTGAAACATCACACCATAATTTTGTGAAATATTTTCTGCGATTTATTTCAAATTATATTTTTTTTAATTCAATGTTCTGTAATATTTTACTATTCATTAATCATTCTGTGAAATAGAAATTGATATATTGTTAAAGAATCTTACAGGTACATAAACTATTAATGTCCATTTATGTCGTGATAACACACAATACCTTTCAAATATCTACACGTTTACAAAATTAGAATGACATATATGACATATGTGTTTATAAAATAAGTCAAAAGAAATTGCTTGCATAACAACGTTTTTGGTCCGAGGTTTATACCAACGTTTGTAGTGGTACCTGGGTAGTACTTTAGACTGGATTTGTTTAAAATGAGCCAATTTTATCCAACAGTCATGCAGTTGTTTGATCTGTACTAAATGACCCTTTTCCACAATGTTTTGGCTGTACCGCTGTAGCTATGATAATCTTACGTTGCTTAACTGTTTGTGCTAATAAATAGCTTCGATTTGATATATAATATACCTGGACATATTGCTTTTTCTCGGCAAATGAAGTGCCCAAAGAATTGGGTCTCAAACACTCTACATACACCTTAAACAGCCTAATAGGTATATAAACTATATATGTCCATTTATGTATTAATAACACAGCATACTTTACATAGATCTACACGTTTACAAGATTATAATGACATATAGATCAGATATGACTTTATAAAATCCAAGTAAATTGCTTGTATAACTACATTTGGATCAGAGTTTCATACCAACGGTTGTAGCAGTATTTGAGTAGTACTCAACATCCGAGCGTAGGTAGCCGTAGGTGATGCTCTTGTTATATTTGATAAACATTGACATACTGTCTTTTGATGACAAAATAAAATGCCCTTGGATTTGGTCAAAAACGCTTTTACACGAACCTGAAATACGGTTTGAATTATGGTTTATCAACTTTGCATGTAAATTAATCTGGAATTAGGACTCTGTCACGTAAGGGCATCTTGAACGATAACTTTGTAAGGAAAGGTGTTAAAAGTCTATGCTATCATTATGACGGTTTTTAACCTATTCATTGTTTTTACGCTTCTGGAAAGTACTCATTGTATGGGAAAATTTTAAAAAATGAGAAATAAGTATCAACAAAGAATTTCTATTTTGAATAGACTTATTTTTCTTTTCTGTGAGGATAACTTTTTATTTTATTTTTTTTTCCAAATTCAATAAGTAAACAATTAAGTCGTCTGCTGAAGGGCTAAATATTCTGGTCATACAACCAATGTTGACAACAAAAGCAAGGTTATCGCGCAAAGGTAAAATGATAAAGATAAAAATTATATACATGTAGCATTTATATCTCATACTACCAACTGATTATCTTTTGTGTGCGTTTCGGTAATTGTTGCGCTTTTCGGGGTTTTGTGCTTTTCGGTATTTCTATTAAACCAAAGACGTAGACGCACGATGTGACGGCAAGTTGTAGACCAATTGATCTTCATACATCAAAACAGGTTAGTTTTATCTATACATGTTTAAGGGCTAGAGATAGGAGAGATGTTTTAGAATTATATATTTCAATAGAATTTGCAAAGTTCCAATGTTGTTGGTACTCTTCGATACGGTTGTTATGACTACCAACAAACTAGGATTTCAATGAGGCAATCATTATTTAGACCTCCGTTATACCCTCTTATCTGTTCCACTGCGTGTATTATTTTTTCCTTCCCTAGCCGCCGTCATAGCGCAGTTGGTAGCGCATCTGACTGTCAATCTAGAGGTCCCGGATTCGATCCCCGACGGCGGCACTCATTCTTTCCGACTATTAGTGTCTAACCAATGGGTTGATAATCGTAGACCTATGTGAGATAACAGCTGGAGGCTAGGAAAGGATGTGGTGGTTGCACTGGTGAGAGAAATACCAGGAAACCATTGTTAGGTGCTCCCGCCGCCATATAACTGAAAACATGTTGAAAGCGGTGTAAAACTCCATTCAATCAATCAATTTATCCTTCCCATATGTCAAATGGAAAACTGAATATTTATCGTACCATTTTGTATTTGATTGGCCAATTGTATAAATGGCCAAATTGCTAATATTTCAGGCTGATCTTCGTCTATTCTGTCTTTCTAGGTAGGAATATTATAGAAACAAAAATCTACTTTAATGCCTGAAAAGACAGACAGTTTTTAACAATTAACGAGTACAATGTAACTGATAATGTACTTTCGTTTTAATGTTGTAAATTCTTGGTGTGGTATTTAGCTTAAGGAATTGGATATGTTTAGATTTTATTTATAAGGTCGTACTTAATGTTCAGATGTTCGTATTGATCTTTATCCCCGAACCATGGCATTTTTACAAAATCGAATGTTGCGTATAAACACCCCCCCCCCCCCGTAACCAAATTTATTTTGATCACGACTATACTGCATGTATGATAATTGATAGATTATTATAAAACGATGGCGTAAAACACATACACATGTATATGTAATAAATAGAGGATATTGAATGCGTGGTCATGGAATACCGAATTTATTAAACGAGTCATCTATAATCAGATAAAAACGAGGCTGCGCCGAGTTTTTATCTGTTTAAGATGACGAGTTTAATAAATTCTGTATTCCATGAGCACAAATTTTATATTCTGTTTATAATATGACCCGATTTTTTACGAAAAATTATCAAATTCTTGAAATTCAACATTTCAATTTTCCACGAAACTTATAACGCCGTTTAAAACTGACGTCACAATATATATATTATGACGTCATATTCGCGGTTACAAAATAGCGTTGCTATTCGCTCTGAGCTCACTTGCATAGTTATTCCACTAATGTAATAACACCCGTGTAATATCAAAAATATTCAACGGGTTTATTTCACTCCCACGACGAAGGTCATATTATAAGAAGAAATAATATAGAACTTTATTCGCAATGAAATTTAAATGTCATACACAGGTGGCAGTTTCAAAGAAAATTATAGGAAAAAACATTATCAAATAATGATTAGGTGTCTTTCAAAAATTCCAGGTCAACTTTCACTTGTTTGTTTGGTTTTTTTTTTTTTTTTTTTTTTTTTTTTTTTTTTTTGCACAAATACAAAAAACCCAAAATGTTTCTTTGAAGCCCATGTTTATTTCTATATGTATGCAAACTTTTTGTTGAAATTGGCCTTATACTTATGAAATGAATAGGAATAATACATACCTCAATTTGCAATGACATCCCTGAGGTGACAATTTGTCTTTGCTTTGAAGCATTCCAAATGATATTTTTCAGTTTTACAATATTTCATTGGCTATAGAAATATCCCCTATTTTGTTACGTCGTTTTGCCATTTAGACGTTATTACATCGTGTTATTCTGAAACGCTTCTTGTTTATCGCGCGTAGATTTTGCCATGCGTATTCACTTTTAACTGCTATATAAGTAATATACCTAATAAGACAGAGTACGCTTTTTCTTTTGGAAGCAGTTTTATTATAAAATCAGCTTTAATCATTTTAGTCTTGGATTGTTGAAAAAAAGCACAGTGCTCCATGTAATATAAGACGTTAAAGAATAATACGTTTTTGATGAAAAGTATGTTCACACAAACAAATCTTAATATTTTCAATATCTTTCATCGTATCTCTAAGAAATTTTCCCTGACGATTGAACGAATATTTCTTTTTTTTTTAATTTTCGAAAAAAAATCACCTATCATTGATGAAGATATTGAGAAAACTTTGGCCCTTTGCACGTCGATTTTCCCTAAAATTTCACGTTGTACAACTTTTGAATTGTTAAATAAATCTCTTCCAATTATTTGTTATATCACTGATGGCCATTTTTAAAGTTCACCTATTAACATGATGTCAGTCCTTGCGTGAATCTCAAGATTTTCCCATTTTGAGGTTCATTAAGAAATTTATCCACGCATAATTTGTTACGTTTTACAGACGCAATTTAGGAGTTTTAATTGCAAAGAAACTTAATTAAACGGATATTTGATCTTTCTAAATTCTCCTAACAAGTAAAGTTTAAAAGTATGTTATTGTGTGCTTCAATTGGCATAAAGAACATAGAATATAAAATACATACTTAGTGTTTTGTATGAGAAAAAATATCTCACGAGGTTGGGAGAATTGATCATTGTCGAGGCTCTGCCGAGACAATTATCAATTCCCACAACCGAGTTAGATATTTTTTCATACAATACACTAAGCATGTATTATATTTATCTTATAACCTCCATTTGCTTTATTTTCATCGATGTTTCTAACTTAAATGCAAGTTTCTAAAAATAACCGCAGTATATCTTTGTTCTAAAAATAAGTATGTGATAACATACAAAATATCATACGGGATGTTATCATACGGATATTTGTATAGTTATAAGATAAATTGACTAAGAGGTTTAGAAAAAATAGCAGATGGAACTTTACGGTGGGCGTGCGTTTCAAATGTTAAGCAATACCGTGCGCGACGTTTTGCATTACCAGCTACAGCATAGTGTACAGCATGAATTTGAGATTAACAGTTAGAGAAGGATTAAAAGTGTTAAAATACCTGGTCCTGTTCACCCGACTTAAAGAGATATAGTTCTCTATATTTCCTAGGTGAATTTATTATTCGGGCTTACGCAGTAACAAATATTAGCCATTCTCTGTAGATGCAGCTTTAAGGTAGTGGAACCGTAATAGTTCCGCAAAATTCCGGAACTCATGATCTTTCACAATGTTTACCGAGGTTTCCTCATGACAATCATGAGGAAACCTCGCTTAACACTGTTAAAGTCCATTACTTCGGAAACATCGTGGAATTATTACGGGTCCACTACCTTAACTATCTTATTTCAGAATGGCGACTGGAGGAGACCTAAATGAAGAACAAACGTCAGATGAATTACGCAAAAGTCTATCGATCAGTGTAGTCCGTTATTGTGATCCATGTCAAGATGACGGCACAGATATCGAAGCTGAAGGTTTCTGTGTCGATTGTAACGACTTTCTTTGTTCTGGGTGTTATATAGCACACAGAAGAGCGAGGCCGTCCCGAGATCATGTTCTTCAAGACAAATCCTCGATGTCTGTTGATAAACTCAGTGGTTTCACTGCTACTGAGAGATGCCTTATACACAAGGATGAGACCATAAAATGGTACTGTGAATCACACGATGCTACACTTTGTGATTTGTGTAAGTCTACACAGCATAGAAAATGTGAGGGAATAAAAACACTTAATGATGTAAGTAAGGACATATTTAACTCGACAAAATATACAAGCATTAAAGACAGTCTTGCAAAACTGAAGAATAAGATTGAAAATCAAATAAATGGCGTTAAAAAGAACGCGGCTGAAGTAGATCGAACCTATGACACGAATTTAAGGGAGATGACTAATTTATTTACGGAGATAAGAGATAAAGATCGACAACTCATGGCCTCCCTTGAGGTAACATGCAATGCATCTCTGTCGACTGTTGCAAGCCTGATAAGTGAACTTGAGACTTCAGAAGCAAATGGTAGAAACGAACAAGCATTTGTTACCCAGCTAAAAGTCGAAACTCAAATCGAAGCAATTGAACATGGTATTGAATCAGTAAATGAGGACAACCAAATAACTAAGTATGGTTTTAGGCGAGCAACATCAGTCACTAAAACTGGAATATTTGGAAGAATCTGCGAGATAAAGCCGTCGTTAATCAACGCTAAGTCACCCACCGACACAGGTGACTGCTGGATAACTGGTATAATTAAACTAGATAACAATCTGGTTGTGGCTGATCGGAACAACGGTAAAATAAAAATAATCAATCTTAAAACTAAAGATATAACGGCGGAGATTAAACTGGATTTGGAACCATGGGACATTGCAAATATTGGTGACAAACGCATTGCAATCACAACAAGTTGTTGTTCCTTTCCTTGAAAGATAAAATGTATGTTTCCAAAGGGATCGCCAAAAAGGGTGGCAAGGGTATTGACCATGTGAACGGTATAATGACAGTGTCATATCAAAAGCCCAATCGAGTAGAAATGCTAGACCGAAATGGTACAGTCATACAAACGATAGGCAATCAGGGTAAAGATGGAATTGTAGAGTTTTCTAACGTTGAGTACATAGCTATTAACCCTCATACGGAAAACCTTTATATGTCTGATGTGTCTTACAACAAAATACTCAGTATTACACGTGATGGTAAAATTTCATCTGTTTTTAGTCATGAACATTTGAAAGGGCCTAGAGGTATAAATATAGGTAGAGATGGTAGAATCTTTGTATGTAGTGGCGGTACTATTAAGATTTTTGAACTGTCGTCTGATCTATCTACAGGTGAAATTATTCTCGATAACAAAATGGGTATTTCTGGACCGTGTTGTATTGTGTACGATGACATAGAAAAGAAACTTTATATCGGTAGCGATGGCAGCAACAACATACAGGGTTTTCTGGTATGATATTCATGACCCATGGCGTTTGAGTGGAATAACTCTTATCTTTGCGGTCTCGTGAAAATGACGCTACAGGTCTATTTTGTAACGTCTTTTTTTAGGCAATATATGTTTTGCAAAATTTCAGGAATCGCTATTTCTAAGGAACTTCTTCACTAATCATCGGAAAAATTTAGATATTATAATAAGAACATCAAATCGGTATTAGTAAAATACCGAATTATATAAATCTCGTCAGCTAAAACTGATACGAACTCGGCAGATCCTCGAAAAATTTCGTGTTTTCATGTACCGGTATTGGATTTATCCAGAAGATGAAATACTTTAAATCTTGATATACATGTATTTGTTCGTGCACATTTCTAACAATATGCCTTGTGTTGGAGGTGCAAGCAGTGGACAGCCTTAACATACACACAGTTCAATTATTTCCTGATTGTCTAAGGATACTTGCAGATCTTATCCATCTATAGAGCGCACGGTGAAGCATCTGGGCCCGAGGTTATAAAAAATTTTCTCAGGCTCAACTATGAATTTTCTTATAATCTTACATTTAGATAAATGTATGAAAATGAAAGATAATATTAATAAGTTGTTATTTAAAACAACTTATTAATATAATCTTTTATGTTAATTCATTAAACTGAGTATGTTACAGAGTTACGACTTTAATCTCAAATTGAAATTTGAGAAAATTTTGAATTGAGAATGAGAAATGTTTTATTCCCTTGGGCCCTGATCAGACTGGGCGAATAGACAGGCTGACCAAAGTCTTCGTTTGGCACTCATTCAAGATTGTTGAAAATGTCATTCACAGACTCAAATTTCTTTTTTAGTTATACTTTTTAATTTCATTTAAATATTTTGTCCTTTATAAATATTGTTCATAATGTGAAGAGTTGAGTTCCTTTCATTTGACATAACTGATTAAACGGGAGAGGCCTTAACTGAAACAAGAGGACCCTGAGGGCCCTAAATCGCTCACCTGATATTTCAAGTAAATTATCATTAAGACTCCATTTCCTATGATATGGCACGAACCTTCCCATTTTCAACAGAGTTCATTCTTGTGACCTGGAAAACATTTTGACCAAGTTTCATGAAGATTGGACTATATTTGTGGCGTTTGGAGCTCTTACCAGAAAATTGTCATTAAGGCCCCTTTTCCCGTGATATGGCATGTATACTTCCCATTTTCAAATGAGTTCATCCTCATGACCTAACAAATATTCTGACAAAGTTTCATGAAGATTGGACCATATTTGTGGCTTCTAGAGAGTAAACAAAACAATTGTCATTAAGACGCCTTTTCCTGTGAAATGGCACCGATCATTCCCATTTTCAAAATACTTCATCCTCATGACCTAACAAACATTCTGACCAAGTTTCATGAAGATTGGACCATATTTGTGGCATCTAGAGTGAAAACAAGAAATTTGTCATTAAGGCCCCTTTTCCCGTGATATGGCACGGATCCTTTCCATTTGAGCAATTTTCATAAGGGACCATCCAAGGAATATTTCTGCCAAGTTTGGTTGATTTTGACCCATAAGTTTAGGAGGAGATGTCGTTTAAAGATATTGTTGACAAAATTGTCATTAAGGCGCCTTTTTCTGTGAAATGGCACGGATCCTCCCCATTTTCAATAGACTTCATCCTCATGACCTAAAAAATATTCTGACCAAGTTTCATGAAGATTGGACCATATTTGTGGCTTCTAGAGTGAAAACAAGAAATTTGTCATTAAGGCCCCTTTTCCCGTGATATGGCATGGATACTTTCCATTTGAGCAATCTTCATAAGGGACCACCCAAGGAATATTTCTGCCAAGTTTGGTTGATTTTGACCAATAAGTTTAGGAGGAGATGTCGTTTAAAGAAAAAGTTGACGCCGTGACGGACAGACGGACAGATGGACAGACGGACGCCGGACAACGATCGATCACAATAGCTCCCTTGAGCACCTCGAGCTCAGGTGAGCTAAAAAGCACTACGCAGGGCATTTTGAGCAAGTATTGGAACTTCAGGGTCTAGAATTTTGAATTTGTTTTAACTCTTTATTACTTGTTTCAAAGTTTCCTTGGTGACCCTTTATCTGTCAAAGTATCGTATGTAGATAGGTTATGTACAACACTTTATTGCAAGCGAAGTATAGCCCCAACCATCCTTTTTAATACTTTTCTGTGTATTACCAAAAACAAGAGGGCCATAGTGGCCCTATATCGCTCACCTGAGTAATCAAACAACAATTTGTCTTAAGTAAGTTTTTTTTCTAAGATTTGACACATTGACCTAACGAAATCACCCATTGACCCAATTGCAAACTTGTCCGAGATTACATCAAGATGACCATTATGGCCAATTTTTAAGTTGATAGGGCTGAAAATGTAGCCTCTAGAGTGCCCACAATGTTATTCTTTGATTTGAGCCCATGTCCTAATTTTTGACCCCACTTGACCCAAATTAAAACTTGTCGAGTTTTCATCAAGATAATCATTCTGACCATTTTTCAGGTTGATGATGCAGATTATCTAGCCTCTTGTGTGTCAGCAAGGTTTTTTTAGATTTGACCCCATGACCTAGTTTTTGATCCCTGTTGACCCATTTTCGAATTTGACCGAGATTACACCAAGTATCATTCTGACTAATTATCAGGTTGATTGGGCGAAACATGTGGCTTCTAGAGTGTCCCTAAGGTAAATATTGACGACGCACTGACGCACGACGGACATCACACAACCCAAAAAGCGCACCTTGAACACTTCAGGTGAGCTGAAAAGGCGGCAGATTATCAGTTGAATTTGAAAAACACACCTAACCATTTAAATAATCAAAAACGTACAATCCGCTTTCGTTCATATCACTCCACCTAACGCTTTCTAAGCCCTTGACAAATGATCTTGCCTTTTCACATGGCATTGACCTTGGGATCTGAAGATGTGTATCATTGGATGCTATAATCATGCAAAAAAAATAGCATTGTATCTTGAATTGTCTTAAAAAAAATTACCAATGTTAAATTTTTGCCAAACAAGCAGACAGACAAAAGGGCAGACGGTGGACGATCGGTAGAACAAGATGCCCCGTCTATCGACATGGGAAGAGATTGATTCCAGCATAGGTCAATCGGTTGTCGTACTTTAAAGATCCTAATATGGGAAGGTAGAAAGGTCATCCTAGTTTCAGAAAATCAGCTCAGTGCGAAAAGCTCCGATCTAATCAAGATGCACAATCCGTGCAACATGAAAGATTGTTATACAGTTAGTTACATCGTGAAATTGACATTCATCTCGAATAAAATCATTCTCAATCGATCACTCAGCGCTCCATTCATTCATTTCCTTGGGCCCGTTGTACTAAACTTCTTAGGAAAAAATAACAACGAAAAACTCACAAATCGTAAGTGATGTTTACATTTATTGTTAGATTCTGTCTCAAATATCTCATAAGAACCGTCTTTAATATTTTACTGTTGAAGCAACTTTAATTTTGGACATGCACAAAAAATGGTCGTCAGTAAAACAGGCCCCTGATTCAACTGAGCTGCTTCTATATTCTATTCCAACTGCGCTAACGCAGTTCGTAGGGCGTCGTATAAATAACCATGCGTTCCAGTTTTCGATGGCTAGTCTGAGAATATATTCTCCCCAACACGTGCCTCCCACCAGTGATATATTATAATAATTGCGAGCGGTGAGCAGATAAATGTATAATACGTACTTAGTGTTTTGTATGAAAAAGAATCTAACAACGCTGAGGAAATTGATAATTGTCGAGGCTCTTCCGAGTCAAGTATCAATTACCACAACCGAGTAAGATAACTCATCAGACAATACACTAAGTACGTGTTATATCTATCTTATAACCTCAAATTGTTTTGTTTTCGTCGATGAATCTAACAGAAGTGTAAGTTTCTAAAATTAACCGCATTATGCCATTGTTCTAAAGATATCCCTGAGATATCATAAAAAAATATCCCACGGGATGTAATCACACGGATATGTGTATAGTTATAAGATAATGACTCGGCAAAGATGTAGTGGTGTTAATGGTGGGAGAAATACCAGGAATGCATAGTTAGGTTCTCCATCCGTAGCAATATGAATTACACACTGCCATTCTATCTTTTCCGTTTTCTTATCTGGTATTTTATCTCGCACTCGATATCATTTTTTATTCGTCAAAGCGAAAACCTTTGATCCCTGGTATTCATATTAGCCTGAAAGCATTGCCTAGTGGTGAAACTCTGAGAACAATAATTATCAAATCGTTTTAGAAATGAGGCATGACGCCAACGTCGGTGTTTAATGTACAAATGTATATCTTTTTGCAATCATTAACTATGCATTTAAAGCCTCGCAAATGCCTTAACTGACGAGTGGTATTGGTATTCGATGACCTTATTACGGTCGCGAGTTTGAACCCGATGTGCTGTTTATCGACAGGATACATGTACTTAAAAATGCCCAGTCTGCCGGGGTGTAGGTCGATATATGTAGACCTATTTTGGATAGCAGCTGGAGGTTAAGAACAAAGTAATGGTAGTACCGGATGATAAATACAAGGAACCCTCTTTTAAGAACACCCGCCGCCGCGATAAAACACAAAACAAGAGCTGTCACTGTAAGATGACAATGCCCCCGACACCGCTTTGATTTAGAAGTTATGGCCAATGTTAAAGTTTTTGGACGGAATGACGGACGGACAGACGGACAGACGGACGGACGGACGGACGGACGGACGGACGGACAAGTCAAATTTATTATGCCTCCCTATCGGGGGCATAAAAATGAAAGAGGCGTTAAACCCTATGCAAACAAACTACCCAGCTGTAAGATTGTGGTTGAAGTCACTTCCTCTCACGGTCTTCCTCAAGGGTATGAAAATCAATTGATTGTGTTTTACAGAGCGAGTTTTTGGTCTTCAGCTTAATGACGAAATCAATATGAAGGCAAGCTTAACAAAGCATTGTCGTAAAGTAAGTGCAAATACGTTCTGTGCTTCGTGTGTTTTACATCACAACACATTTTGAGCAATTAGCTGCCCTTACAAGTATTCTTGTTTTAATCCATTCGTGAAGTTCGGGATGTTCCATAGATATAGTTACTATCGTGGCACCGTCGTTTGTTACAGCCTCGGGATTCATCCCATTCTTAATCAGCACTTCTGTACATTTAATTGATCCACCTGCCGCGGCACTGTGCAGAGCCGTCCATCCGTATCTGTCCCGAATACGCAAGAGCTCTAGGTGATTCCTACAAATATATTCAACTATTTCACTAGATCCCGATTTAGCAGCAGTATGCAGTGATGTACCACCTTCTAGATTGACAGCGTGTTTGTCAACATTCTCAAGTACAAGAGCAATAAAGTTATCTAAGTTACCGCCCATCGCCGCAAAATGAAGCGCGTTATTACCTGAATAATCACTTTCATTGACCATGTCTTTGTACTTAGCGCAGAGATAGTCTACCGTGTCAGTTTTACCAAAGCAAGCAGCTACGTGTAACACTGTTTTCCCGTCGACAGTCCTCACCTTTGCGTCCACACCCTGTTTAATCAAATGTCTGAGACATGTTACAGACGACCCGCTAGCGGCGTCATGTAACACCGTCCAGTATGAATCGCCGATCTCCGTCAACATTGACCTGTATTCACCGCAAATCCATTTTGTAGTTTCAACACGTCCATAATGGGCTGCAATATGGAGAATTGTTCGTTTGTCTGAAGTTCGGACCATTGGCTTGATTCCCTTGCGGATGAGATAAATCAGACAATCAAGCGATCCGCCGCATGCGGCGTCATGGAGAGCACTCCAGTCCTTGGAATCAACCATCTTCATTATGCTTCCATACGTTCTGCAAATGTGTTTAACTATATCAAGATGTCCGTAATAGGCGGCAATGTGTAAGATAGTTTTCCCGAGATAGTTTCTGATAAATGGGTCCTCGTTTTTCGATTCCAGCAAATAAGTCATAAAAGGCAGGGAGTTTGCTATAGCAGAGTAGTGCAGCGGATTATTTCCATCTGCGTCCGTCTCGTTCATCATTTCATCGACGGTTTCACAAATGAAGATTGCATTTTCTACCTTCTTTCTCTTTAAGATACCGTAAATAAGGCTAATTCCTAGTTTCTTAAATATTCTAATATCACATCCTACGTGAAGAAGGTACTTCATCATATCAACACGTCCGTACATCGCTGCATAGTAAAGAGCATTTCTATGTTTATCGTCAGCGACTGGCACCAGTTCACGGAACTGTTCGCACACATATACGACATTTTCTATCTTATCTTTACTTGCTGCAGAATGCAGAATTGATTTGCCATTTGGGGCTGTTTCGAAAGGGTTGAGTCTCAACGAGAGCAAAAACGCTAAACATTCAGTCGATCCAGCCATCACGGCAAAATGGAGTATATTATTACCGTCCTTGTCAACACTGGCAAGTAGCTTACTAAAAATTTGACAAATAAATTGCAGATTTCGGAGTGATCCATTTCGGATACACGCATGCACAATAGTTTCTCCTCTGAAAGTGTTTGTGTATGGGTCCATTTCAAGTTCAATTAATAACTGTATGATATTTGAATAGCCTTCCAAGCATGCTACATATAAAGGACTGCGGCCCGTACTGTCATTCACACTAAAGAGTTCTCTGTAGGTTTTACACAAGTAATCTAATGCCTCATGCATACCACTCCCAGCTGCGATATGAAGCACTGTTCTACCATCGCCCGTCGGGCTCCGTGGATCTAGACCATGGTCAATAAGATATCTGACACAATCAACAGATCCGCCTTGGGCTGCGTAATGAAGAGAATTCCAACCCTTTTCGTCCTTTAAGGGAATCAAATCACGACAGACTTCACACAGAAACCAGATAATGTCAATGTTTCTGAGCAAAGCAGCTAAATGAAGCACCGTTTGGCCAGAGCTGGTTCTTGCACTGGTATCGAATCCTTGACTGACTAAATATCCTAGAAAACCTGATGACCCTTCAGCTGCAATGTGAATGACCTTTGACCCTTTCTTTGTTACTGCATCGGCGGGATATTTCCGGTAGTTATTCACAAACTCGTAGCAAGGAATAGAACTGCCTTTCGCCACAAAGTGTAAGGCGGTCCAGCCTCTTTTGTCTGTGGCATGAGAAAGTTCTTCACAAACAATATAAATATATTCCACTATATTGAGTTTACCCTTTTCGCAAGCTACATGAAACACGTTTTCGCCACCCGGTCTAGTGGCTTTAATGTCAGCACCATTATTAATAAGAAAGGAAAATACTTTCGGGTCGTCCTTTCCGTATAGTGACTTGAAAATCATTTCATTTGTAACGGGGACTTTTCTCGATTTCACTAAGTATTCTACCACCTCTGGGTGTGAGTTTGCACAAGCCTCCATCAACGCTTTTTTCAATTGTTCAGCTATTTCTGACTTAGTGAAATGCTTTAACACATTGTTGCTACTATCGAGTTGCTTCAATGCTAGCAGATGTCCGTTTTCTGAAAAGTACACAACCAAGGACTGTCCTTTTGAATCTTGTTTGTAAAAGAATGGTACTCCTAACTTTTCGACAGCTTCCTTCACAAAAACCTCGTTAGTCCATATTGGTAATCTTGCTACGGCCGATAGATTCGCCTCTCTTTTAAGCCTGTTTATAAGATAGCTAAACGACATTCTATGTGACTCCACGTGGTCTGTGAATTTTCTGATATAGCCTAGAGGGCATTTCTCGATTAGAAGACTTTGAACTGTTTCAATGGCTACAAGAAAGACAGTTTCTAAAGCAGTTTCGTTTAGAAATGAGTATCCATCACCCGCAGTTGTTAGATACAAACCGACTAGGTCATTTGCCGCGTTTTCTATTGTCGCCGGATCTAGGGAAATTGAGCTCCAAAAATTTTTCATCTTGTTAAAGATATCCGAGTTTTCCCCTCGTAAATGTCCAATTTTTAGTTTATTGCCAGTGAGCAAAGTCAGTATCAAGGTAATAAAATAAAGTTGGTGCTCGGCTTGCATTGCGTGAACCTCATCTTTCAGCGCATGGACGGGGTTCTTGAAAGACCGGACAATATCTTCGAATGTACCTTTGACAAACTTCGAACACATAAGATGAAAGCCAACTCCCTTAAACTCGATTGAGCATATCGCTCGGATTTTATCCTCGGTTAGCCGTACCTCATTTACTGCCGCGTGGACAACAAGTGCATTCCTCTTATCTAGGAACGTAGTGACATCCACTATGTTCCCTAATTTAAAAAGTCTAAAGATCATTTCGTCTTTGCAAGCTTCTAGAATATTTGCTCGGATCGTGAAAATAAGCATCAACTTCCCTTCTTCAACCTGAGACTGAAGCAGGTTCAAACTGCTGTTCCATTCTTGTAACTCATTCTGATCCAAAACAAACGACCCAAGCGCTCCGTCAACCAAGACTACTAATCGTTTACGACCACCAAGATGTTTTTGTATTTCTGCAGGTGTCCTTAAGATCACGTGTTCTGTATCTTCCTCTTTAATCATTTCCCACATGATTGATTGAGCAAGGTAGGTCTTTCCGCTTCCCTTGGGTCCTTTAAGGACTAAAATGTTGGAGGATTTAAACTTGCTGATCAACACAGACATTTCGGTAGTAGCTGACGTCAAATGCATTCGTTCCAGGAACTTTGAATGGGCTCGAAGTACCTTCGTTGTCTCTTATGAAAAAGAAGAAAACAAAAAGAAAAAAAAGATAACATACAAAAAACTATATATTAGAGAAACATACAATACAATGTACGAGTCACTGATATTCGTTATTTACTAGATCACAAAATTAACGAGTTAAAGAGAAAATTATAGGTTTCGATCATATCCACATCACAAGCTACAGTTGTTTGCATCGTGAAATTGATATCAATCAAATCGATCAAAAACCATTTAAAATAGCTTGCTCAGCGTTCCATTTATTTATTCCAAACACTCACTCTTTAAATCTAAAACCCAAAACGTTCTTTGACTTTTCATTAAGAGAAAAAATCTGTTGCATAAAAACAATGCAATGCCGCATGATAGTAACCCTTGTCACGCGAAAACCGGATTATTCCTTTCTTTTGGCAGGAGGTGAAGACAAAGAGTATACTGCACATATCTGCAAACTGATCTCAATATATTGTCAAAGTCTTAATTGATTTTTGAAAAGTTTGAGCATCATGTTTTCGAAAAATTTCTGATTGAGAATGAGTGCGTCTAGTGTTCTCATTTTTTTTTTTTTTTTATTTTGATAAAACAATTTTGTCTAAGTTTTTGTAAATTCAGGAAGACAAGGGTTAAGCGAGATTACCTTTGAAGTTATTTTTAGTTTTGACTGGTCTTTCCCCGTCGCTCATCTCCTGCAACAACTTGTGACATTCGCGCAAAAACTCTTTCTCGTGCTCCGAGGATACCGTCTCTGAATGAATATCCGTGACCAGCCTCTGTATCGCCTGTGTGTGGTCAGACGTTAGCAGACCCTCGGCAGACTCCTGGAAAAACGTCGACATCTCCGTCCATTTTGTCTCGAACTCAGCGTCGGAAATCGAAAACCCGGACGACCTTCCGAATAAGTAACTTCGGAACTGTTTGACCTTCTGAATGAAATTTGTTTCGATAACTTGTAGATCAAAGCAGTGCGTTAGAATCACCGTGAGTATCGATATATCCCAGACATTGACATTGGTTTTCGCGTCATTTGATGGGTAAATAATATCAATTTGCGATTGTGACAGAAGCTTTTTGTTATTCTTCAAACCAAGTATCTTGGTCTTGTTATCGGAATTTGCAAGGAAATCGTCAATAGTCTCGTAGCCCGGTGTGTTGTTCACTCGAAGGAGCAACAGTTCTCTAGACAGAAAGGTTCCACAAGCTAGGTAAAGTCTCGAGAGTTTGTAGGTGTTAGCGGACCTCGCCGCCTCGTCTGTTGCGGCCTCCGGTTCTTCATTGATCGTGCTACAGCTCGCCATTATCTGGGAAAGAAATAGAGGATATTGAATGAGTGGTCATTGAATACTGAATTTATTAAACGAGTCATCTATAAACAGATGAAAACGAGGCTGCGCCGAATTTTTATCTTTTTTAGATGACGAGTTTAATAAATTCTGTATTTTATGAGCACAGATTTTATAATCTGTTTATAATACGACCCGAATTTTAGCGAAAATCGTCAAAATTCTTGAAATTCAACGTTTCAATTTTCCGCGAAATTTATAACGCCGTTTAAAAATCACGTCACAAAACATAGATTATGACGTCATTTTCGCGGTTACAAAATAGCGTTGCTATTCGCTATGAGCTCATTTGCATAGTTATTCCACTAGTGTAATAACACCCATGTAATATCTAAAATATTCAACGGGATTATTTCACTCCGGCGACGTAGGTCATATTATAAACGAAGACATCGAATAGAGAAAATAAACAGATCACTGCCGTCGATCAAACATCAATGAGATCTAATCAATGGGATTACTGTTGACCTTCGTCTTGTTTTCGCAATTAGTTTAAAAAATCGAGGGCGAATTTCCTTTACATCTAAGCTATAGTGTTAAAAAGTTGTAGTTACGATATTTAGGTCTCCCATCTGCGATATTTTTCAGTTTTTATCCCCCTCTCTCTCCCTCTCTTTCTCTCTCTCTCTTTTGCTTTCTCCCTCTTTCTCTCTCTCTCTCTTTTTATCTCTCTCTAACTTTCTCTCTCTTTCTTTCTTTCTCTCTCGCTTCCTCCCTCTTTCTCTCTCTCTCTCTCTCTCTGAAAAATAACCATTCTGTAGGGTAGAAAAAAGTGTGGAAAAAGAAGAAATTGCTTGTCAGAAGCAATTTCTTCTTTTTTCACAATGTTTTCTCAATCATAACATCACAGGCACGTGAAAAGCAGGGATTAAACAGCAAAGGGTGAAACTTTACAGAATCCGAATAGAAAAAAAAATTCGCCCCAAAGAATATCAAATAAGTGAAATACCGCGCTGCATGTTATTTCCAACAGGTTTGATTATTCATTAATCTACCAATTTATTTATTTTATTCATTCCTTTTAGATCTATAGGCATGTGCAAGCTATGCAGATCTTGAAAATTTAATATTGTCGACAAAAATCTTACGGTCAATATCTTTATTACAAGTTAAAACTTAGGAAGGGGTTGGTCGAAGTCAATATTGAATAGAAAAATTATGATAAATTCCATACTTCGATAAAGGTTTAAGATTTTGTGTTAAAATGCAATGCTCTACACTTTATTAAGATTAGCGGATAAATCTTAATTAGTTCAATACTATCTAATAAGTTCATCGAAGCACCTTAAGTTGTTATTGTCAGTAATTAAATTCCGATAGACAATACCGTGGCGGCTGTGAATCACCTAAAACATATTTTATTTTTTGATTTATCTATTTTCATTTTTTTTTTTCAATTCAGAAATGAGATAAAAATAAAGTTATCACACTGACAGCGTTATAAGACTTTTTGTTTCATACAGCCATGAATTAAAAAAAGAAATATCAATAAAATTATCAACCTCTTAAATTATCTTATGTCACATTTTTCTTCGTTAGCTGTAATATTTCACACACTTCTTCAAGGACGGTTTTTGTATCTGCTTTTGGATTAATGCCGCTTTCAACAGTATTACAGCTCAGTTGATGGTGAACCAACAAACCCCGGTCGTTTCTCACTACCAGTGCAACCACAGCATTTCATTCGCCCCACAAGCTGTCTATTCCATTTCTTATAGTAGTGGACATGTAATATTTCCGCAACGTTTCATGAACTTTAACAGTGTTAACCGAGGTTTCCTAATGATTTCATTAGGAAACCTCGGTTAGCATAGTAAAAAATCATGCGTTTCATAATATTGCGGAACTATTACGGGTACGTATTAAATAACAAGACAATAGAAACATTTCTTGAAATAACAATGGCATGATCATTCTAATGATATAAAAAATCCGATGAAAGGGACTATCCGGGAATCACGTCATACACGTACCCAATCGGGAACCCTCGGCGATTCTACGGAATAGACCTCGGGAATAATACGGGCGCAACCATGAAAGCGCGTCATTTCGCACGGGGGTTTATATGACGTCACAAACATAAACGATCCCGCTAAAGATGACGTTGCATAAAACAAAATCAACGAAAGAATAAAAAATGGGCATATCATAATTTGATAACAAAACGCAGTATCATCAAATTATCATATGCCAAAAAGATTTCCAAAGACGATTGGAAAGAATTAACAAAATGTGATTTTCTTCATGCGTACTAACCGAAGTATCACAAGGGGCCGAATTACCTAAGAATGACCCAAAATTTTAACACTTACTTCCGAGGTACTTTTCAAGATACGGAAAAGCCCGAACTAACTGTCTTCTGGGGGCGTCGCTCATATGGGCATGTGCTTCGGCAGCGACGATAAATAAACGGAAATACACACGTCATATACGTGCCAGCCACAGACAATTTCGTGTGAGCGTGATAATCACAAATTTAGGAGCTCTGGGGATCATAAACTAAACTATATTTCGATTGTTATCCATCGCTGTGAATCAGAAGCCATTTATTAAGCGCTATTAAGACACTGTCAGACTGTGCGACAGATCAGAATCTTAACATTGCGCATTAATAAAATTGTAGGAGCTGTCATGTACAGACTTTTTTTATATAATAAAGAAATGATTAGCTACATCACATTCCGAAAAGCAATTAACAGTCAGGCATAAAATACATGTAGTGTTTTATTCGCAAAATGTATGGATGTAATAAACAGAAAAGATATCGACCAAGACAAGTATACGCAGTCCGTTCAGTCTAATAATAATCGGTACTTTCCGAGTGCCTATATGGTCTTCTTTTACTTGATCCTTTGCTGTTTAATCCCTGATTTTTACGTGCCTGTCATTTTATGATTGAGAAAACATTGTGAAAAAAGAAGAAATTGCTTCTGACAAGCAATTTCTTCTTTTTCCACACTATTTTCTACCCTACTGAATGGTTATTTTTCAAATTCAATCCACATTAAATTTTCGTCTACATAACCTTTGAATTTGGTCAGGTCCAAAATTTTATAAAACAGGAAAGTGTTAAAAGATTAAAAATCTATTAAATACTTGCCTTGTTTACTAACAAAGAAAACTAACGAGTCTTCACCACCGAGTGTTCAGTATTTGTCCTCTCTCCATCCAGAATTCTGTTTCACAAAATCATCCTTCATAAATTTGCACCGATCTTTCATTAATTTATGATTTCGCCATGTTCCCTTAAATATTCATCGCCATTTCAATAAATCAAGCGGTTTTATCAATTATTTAATATCGAGCTATCAACCGAATGTGTGCTTCCGTCTCGCATAACAACGCAAAAAGCACGGTACATCGTTGAATCAAACTTGGCACAGTTTAAAATCTGACAACATTGTAAAAATAACGTCCGGCGAAAAGGGGACCTCATTTAAGATGTCACATAAACATTTTTATTACCAAAATCGTTGATTAAAAGTCTGAAGAAAAGGGGCTATTAATAGGTAAATAACTTGAAGCGTTGATTAAGCGTTGAAAAGTCTGCTTCTATCCGTCGTTATACGAGGGTGAATAAAAAATTACGTAGACTAGCGTTGCAGAAATTTTGATTTCACAGACTTTGAAGAGAAAACTACACGGTTATTAAATTGAGACAATTTTCTTTTTGTCGTGTGAATTTGGATGAAATCCAAATAGTTGGTCACCTGTAGCAACTTTTGTAAAACATGTAGTCTTTTGGTGCCGGCGCACGGTAACGACGTCAATATGACGCTGCGGTATTGATAAGTTCCGTCTCGAAAGTCAGCACTATTCAAAATACTCATCTCAACAATAAACACGATTTCTGCATCGCCTATCCATTGGATGAGTACATTTTCATATCCATCGGATCAAAAACGATGAACTTAAATGTGTAATGTGTCTGAACGATTCTGAACTGATGTTGTTATGTGACAATTACAGATTAAACGTCGAGGGGACGTTTTCCATTTTCCGAGTGTCATCCTTCAGAAACACTTTCCATTCTTAAACAAATCTTTTAAACCATTTAAAAAGAAGGTATCTGCTTACATTTAAAGACCTTTTAGCATATCTTATCATTTAAACCTCTCGATTAGGTTTTCCATAGTGCCAGTAGAACTTAATTATTGTCAGGTGTCTCTGGCTGCGCCGGTGCCGTGGTTTCGAAGTTCAAAAATTGACGCGGGCCTTAGTTTACTTACTTTAAATTAAAAAAAAGCGAATGGATTATGATTAAATTTCAAATATCCTAACTCATAACGTCAACACGTAATTAGGCGAAGTTTGGAAGTGTTTGGTCGTAATTGAGAGGACAATGACGGATAGTTACACTAGGAAGTAACGGTACAAAATGGGTTGCGCCGGTAGCACCAACCCAGGTATATCAAATGATGGATTTTTTTACGTCAGAGTCATAGCAGACTCTTGTAAAATTGATATTTTGTCAATATTAAATGATTTGAGATGTGTACCAAATTTCATTGATTTCCGTCGGGAAATACCAAAGTTGTAGTAAAAGTCCACGTAATTTTTTTTATCCACCCTCGTATTATTAACAGTTCGAGTAAGCTGGAGTTACGAGGTTTTGGTCACTCAGACGTTTTTCTTCGCGCGTTCCTAATACCGTCGAAAGATGGCCCATAGAAAAAATTTAGATCGAGGCGGGGCTGGTACATGGAAAATTACCGTAGAAATTTATGGAATATTCCGCGAATGTTTCGTAGAACTCGATCCTTAAAGCAAACAAGAAATTTACAAACCGGTCTTTTTTATTTTATCTTATAACTATACAAGCATCCGTGTGATAACAACCCGTTTGAAATTTTTTATGATATCACATAGTTATTTTTAGAAAATGATATAATGCGGTTATTTTTAGAAACTTGCATTTCAGTTAGAAACATCGATGAAAACAAGACAAATAGAGGTTATAAGATAAATATGATACATACTTAGTGTATTGTATGAAAAAATATCTAACTCGGTTGAGATAATTGTCTCGACAGAGCCTCGACAATGATCAATTCTCCCAACCTCGTTAGATATTTTTTCTCATACAAAACACTAAGTACGTATTATATATATTACACTTGCATCAGTGCTAACAAAAAATGGAATAAGGCACGGACAGACGATGAAAACACAAGGAGCAGTAAAGCACAAGTTTTCCCACAAAGATAAAAGAGAAGACAGGAAGTGTGAGCAAAGATTAGACGCTTGTCTGTGTAGGCTGATCTTATTCTACACTAGCTGTCACAGTGCAATAGGAATACAGTTATTTACATCATGCAATTGACAACCATTCCGATCAAACCCATTCAAAATCGTTCACTCAGCACTCCATTCATTTACTCCAAACATTCACTCAAATCGATCAAAAACGATAAGAAAACATTTAGAAATCGACAAAGACGATCAACATTTAACTCAAATCTATCTAATTATTCTACGATTTATTAGCTGGTGTGGATTTTAAAGTGTCTGATTGGTCCATGAATACACACAAACAAAAAATATTTCACGCATATTTTGTTAAAAGGGGGTAATAAATATAGATAATTTTGTTCATCTTGAACAAGATTAGCCATTTTGGTTTACCTCCCTTTGATTTCACTCAAAACTCGCTACACACACTCATTCAATTTCATTCCTAAATCATTCATCTTGTCAATTCCACGATGTTTTTAAGTGTATTGATCATGAACAGTATGGGGAGGTTTAAAAATCCAAGATTCCGTTGTTTGGTGTAAAGGATAGAATCTTTGTTGAGAGGTATTTCATTATTATCATATATTTCACAAATTAGCAGTCTTTAATTTATCACCCATGATCATTTGGCTTTGTTTGTAAAATCTGAAATAACCATCTCAAATTTCAACCCTTTTTGAGATGGTCGATGTATTTCCCTGTACTATTCTGTGCAGGCAACATGGGCTTTAATTAGCCTCCGAAATCGTACAAAACAAACACGCACAAGATTAGTTAGCCGAAAACAAATTTAGCGTATCGTTCGAAATGGCAGGCTGTTTGTCACACAATCTGCAGCTACAAATACATGAATTATCGCAACTACAGCGACCGCAATAACAATACCTTGTCCCGTATCCTAGTGAATTGAAATGAGCCTGTGTGTGACATTTCTAATAATTTGAAACGTTCGTGAGGTTCAAACACTGAGTAGCGTTGACAGCCACATACTGTGAATATAAAGTTGACTGATGGTCTACAGATACTTTGAGACCTTATCTATCTACATAAGGCATAGTGAAGTCTCTGGTCAGACTGTGCGTATGCACACGCTGGTCAGAGTCTTTTCTTTGCGCATTTTTGAAATTGTTGGGAATCTCACGCACAGACTCAAACTTGTCTAAAATGACCTTTTTACTGTTCTATTTTTCTTATCAATAATGAAGCAAAAAGCAGACGGTATAGGCTAATACAGTCAACAATATCTCGAAATTTACAAGGTGAATGACACTGAAATGATTTCGGAATGAAATTGAATAAGTACGATGAGTAATGTTTGAATGAATTTAAAGGGAAATAAGTCAATATCGCTTGTTTCGTCTAATATTACTAAAATAGAGATATTAATTACATCCTCCCCCTTTTATCAAAATCTACATATTTTTATTTTTGTATTTTATCTATTTTTTTTTTTTTTTTTTTTTTTTTTTTTTTTTTTGTATTTCAGACTGTTCACGAACCAATTAGACAAGTTAAATTCCACACCAGTACATAAAATCATAGTAAGATTTGAAAGCTTCGAATGAAATGTCGACGGTTTTCAACGATTTTAAGTGTTTTGAAAATTTTGGTTTGGGCGAGTGTTTCCGTATGAATTTATTGAGTGCTGAACGAGCGATTTAGAATGATTTTGACCGAGGTTAATCATAACTTCAGAATATTTCTCACTGTTTCAGACTGTGCGTATATATGCAAGGCGACCGAAGTCTGTATTGTGCACGGTAGACATATGCTGTGAACGGCATGTGAAAAGGAAACAATTCATTATTATTCCCCCCCCCCCCCATTTACACTATGTTCCCGGCGACCACGACAGCCACGTTTCAAGTCACCGTTGACGGATCGGGATAAACTGATAACAACGTTGGGGAACGGGATCTACAAACGTAACTAGTAATGATTATCGGGTCAAATGTATTGAAAAATATCAAATTGTCACGGCAGCCATAGAGCTCATGACCAACTTTATAGGTCGTAGTTAAACGGGAAGATCGCAACCAAACGTGACAGTTAGTTACAGACCATAACAAAACTAAAGATAGTGTCCGCAGTCGGACGAGAAGCAAAATTTTTGTTCGGCGACTTTCGATCCTGTGTTGTTGAGTTAGGGTCTGTCTCGTTTATACGGATGCTTTAGGGTGGCTGGACGTTTTATACCGGTTTGAAACGATTTCTCACGGATTTCACGGAAAGCTAAGGAGTATGTTAACCGTTTTTTCACGTGCAATCGCAGTACATTCCGGTATGCTATGGTTTAATTCAAGTTCCAGTACGGTCTAGCACGGTATGCACGGTCACACAAAATGCATTAAAGGTCCACCACGTCAGAAAGCTTCATTTGGGTTGCAAATATTGAAATGTGCAGATACACTGGTAAACAATTTGAAGTTTAAGGTAATGCCACCATAGAAGGCAAGGCGTGGAAGAAAGGGATCCCGTCCTACAAGGCCCAACAAGTAGAGGAGTAAGATTAGTCTCAGCCTGAGGACCCCTACCATCAACTTTAGATGAAGACGAGCTTGACACTGCCCCTGACCCGATCGCATGTTCATGTTTTTCATCGAAAGTTCAGATAAGTCCAAGCTTTTGTGCAGATATGTGTACCCCAACTTCCCGATGCTCAGGGTTAACCGTAGATAGCCTTGACAGAACTTGATTGGAACGTAACAAATCGTGACATCAGAACGTGACAGAACGTACAAAACGTAGCCCTTTGTCCGATCACCGGAGTTCAGCAGCCCGCTTCCACCCACGGTTAGTTACGGATATCTTTAAAGACCGTGGAAAAACGTAACGCAACTTGTCAGGGCTTGAATTCCAAGTCAAAAGTGGCTTATCTTCTACGAAGTGATACGTTTTGGACTACCATGGTCACCGGAAATGTGGTGTGAGATAACTAGAAAGCCATGAATGGTTTGAGTCGCTCCACAGGCTTGAAATTCTTGTAAAAGCACATAAAAGTTTTGACTAGATTTTTAGATATTTTAGGTTCTACTGATGTTGAAAATGGTTTTCAAAGTTTCAACTATATAATATATAGAGAAATGACCTCCGTCAATTAAAGACATATTTTTCATCCAATCAAAATAACTTTTGGTTGCATGATAATGGGTCAACCAAAGATCCTACAGAAAATGTTTGGTTGATATCAATAAGTATTATTCTGAGAAAATGATTTTCAAAATTTCCACTATATAACATATTGAGAAATGACCTCCGCCCATAAAATACATATTTTCCATCCGACCAAAATAACTTTTGGTTGGCTGATATAGGGTCACTTAAGGTTCATTCCAGTGAAATTTGGTTGATATCCAACAATTAGATTCTGAGAAAATGATTTTCAAAGTCTCCACTATATAACATTTAGAGAAATGAACTCCGCCCATAAAAGACATATTTTTCATCGGATTACAAAAATTCTTTTTAGACTGATATAGGGTCACTCAAGGATCATTCCAGTGAAATTTGGTTGATATCCAACTACTAGATTCTGAGAAAAATGATTTCAAAGTTTCCACTATATAACATATAGAGAAATGACCTCCGCCCATAAAATACATATTTTTCATCCGATCACAATAATGTTTGGTACACTGATAAAGGGTCACTCAAGGATTATTTCAGTAAAATTTGGTTGATATCCATCACTTACATTCTGAGAAAATGATTTTCAAAATTTCCACTATATAACATATTGAGAAATGACCTCCGCCCATAAAATACATATTTTCCATCCGATCACAATAACTTTTGGTTGGCTGATAAAGGGTCACTTAAGGTTCATTTCAGTGAAATTTGGTTGATATCTAACAATTAGATTCTGAGAAAATGATTTTCAAAGTCTCCACTATATAACATTTAGAGAAATGAACTCCGCCCATAAAAGACATATTTTTCATCGGATTACAAAAATTCTTTTTAGACTGATAAAGGGTCACTCAAGGATCATTCCAGTGAAATTTGGTTGATATCCAACTACTAGATTCTGAGAAAAATGATTTCAAAGTTTCCACTATATAACATATAGAGAAATGACCTCCGCCCATAAAATACATATTTTTCATCCGATCACAATAATGTTTGGTACACTGATAAAGGGTCACTCAAGGATTATTTCAGTAAAATTTGGTTGATATCCATCACTTACATTCTGAGAAAATGATTTTCAAAGTTTCCACTATATAGCATATAGAGAAATGACCTTCGCCCATAAAATGCATATTTTTCATCCGATCACAATAACTTTTGCTTCACTGACAAAGGGTCACCCAAGGATCATTAATGTAAAATTCATTTGGTAATCATCAATTATAATCTGAGAAAACTCACTTTTTACCATATTTGGAAATTAGCCATGCCCATTAAATCCATGTTTTTCATTGGATCAAAATTTCTTGAACAACTTTGAAAGAGAGTCACCGAAGGATCATTCCTGTGCAGAGCAAAATTGAAACCTTACTAAGGACTGACATGGTAAAAACATGAATGAACCCCTTTCATTTTTTTTTTTTTTTTCTCGAAATTTCAGACCAGCTTAATTTGAAAGAAGTTACAGGCGAATGAAAAGATTATAAAATTAAAAGATTATAAAATTTAAAGATAAACTATCACATATAACCAATAAACAAAGGGCAATATCTCAAACTACTATCCATCACAAGAAACAGCTGAGCTTCAACAAACAAACAAACAAACTAACAAATATCTCTTATTATTTTATTCAACAACAAGTACTTCAAAACTTTGTTTGCAAACTCTATCAAATTGTTCAACGTTTTCAAAATACTAAGGTGTACCATGCAAGATCATAGAAATGTTGATATATGATTACTTTTATGACATGATGGCATGAAACGCCTAAACGAAATAGGAAGAAATTACGTAATACTTTATTCACAATAAAGTTCATATGTCATGTGTTTTGAATGTGTACACAGATAGCTCCACCCATTGACTATACTCATCATCATCTTTAGCGGGAACGTTGATTCTTCTGACCCAAGTGCCAAAAACGTGATTTGCTTTCAGTGAATTCTACAAACTTCAATATCATTATTTGTTCATTAAGTTTACATCTAGAAAAGAGGTATAAAAACCATTTTACAGCCAGAAAAAAGGTAATAAAGTAATTTCAGATTTGTGATCATGTTATGATGGATATAATTTCATTTTCATGTTGATGTGTCCTCCTTGAATAAAGTGTGATGGGGGAGGAGTTATATGCAAGGCAATAATATCGGGCTCCACTCTTGAATTTTACCTTTTGTATATAACTCCTCCATCAGAATTTTTTATGAACACATCAACCCGAAAATGAACTCATTTCATAACTTCAATGCAAACATTAATTTAAGGGTTACATAAAACTATTGCAAGTAAACTGCAACTCGATTTTAACACTCTCTATTATATCCTTGACTCCATTATAGTAGAATAAATCCACTCCTTCTGCTGCTTTGTTCCTTGGACCCCGACCACAGCATTATACAAATGATTTGCAGTGTAGAAATGAATTTTTAAGTACTTACATTTTGTGCAATGCTAAACCCTATAAATTACATTACAACGTTTTAAGTTGTGATTTGCTAGCCTTGCCTATTGACCTCTTCCATGGCTTTATGACTTCAAATGTAATTTGCCTCCAAAATCGACAAGTCTTGGGAAAAATTCAAACATCAGTGGGTAGTCGTAACTTTAGATTTTTAAGCAGAACTTTTGAAATTTACTTCATCCATTCATGAAAATGTTTGAAAAAAAATGGCAGAAAATGACCCAGGTCAACAATACAATCCTGTCATAATGAGTGATTGAATTAATCAATTGATGTTTAATCTGACACTCACTATGTTAAAATGCTTAACCTGATACATCAATCATATCACTACTAAAGGTAGTGGACCTGTAGTTGTACTGCATCATTTTGAAACTCATTATCTTTCACAGTGTTAACCGAGGTTTTCTAATGAAATTTTCACATTTTGTCTCATTTTTATTTTTTAGAAAAAAGAATATTTGGGGGGATTTTTTGAGTAAAATTGATTTATATTACATTTTGTGAACAACAAAAGCTATTTTTCTCTCGTAGCTCTGCCATTCATGAAAATACAGCTTTTGCTGTTCACTCAATGAAATAAAAATTAATCTTTCACTAAAACAATGATTATCCTCTTTTTAATCAAACAGATGATTTTTCTGGGTTTGTTTATTGTTTGTTGTTTTTGTTGTTGTTTCAAATAGTGCCATAAATGAATTGTGTGGATTTCCTGGTCTCTGAGTGGATTCATTTGAGACAAAAGTGACCTGTGAGGCAAAAAAGCACCATCTGTGTAGAGCCCAGTGTCGACCCTAGTCAGTCTGACTATGGTTGAAACTTTTCACACTTTCTGAATCTAAAACTATTACTCTAACCATGGCTGTAACTAAGATTCTGAAATATATACACACTCTAAAGACAACCACCAAAAGAATTATAGGATAAAGGCAATATGTGGACCATGACAAATGGTAAATGCTCTCCTACCTGCTCCTCCCTTGTTTATGATTTGAGGGCTGGTGAAGAATCAAAACATCGTAACTACAGCTTGAATAAGCTGTAGTTACGATGTTTTGATCATTTGATCGAGATTTTCTGAAATTTGACCTCTGGTTGACCTCTGCTCAATACTGAAACCATAGGCGTAACTAGGACTTCGAAATTCATACGCACTCAGAAGGTGACACCCAAAGAATATATAGGATAAAGCGATATGTGAACTGTGACAAAAGAAGAATGCCCTCCGTCCGCTCCCTTTTTATTATTTGAGCGGTAGTGAATAATCAAAACATCGTAACTACAGCTTGATTAAGCTGTAGTTTCGATGTTATGATAATTCATCAACTATATTTTTCAACAGATGATTTTTTCTTTTACGCACTTGCGTAAATTGCGTAATGGGTGTTACGCCCTTGCTGAAACTAATCTCTTTCTCAAATACTCATTTTATAGAGTTCTATGATGGTCCTCTTTTACTTAGTTTATACTAATTTATTTTAGTTCGATTGCGACGAAAGCTTAAGCTTATAAAATAGCTCTCGAACACTCAATCCTGATGTTTTCACTTCCCTGAGAGAGAGGCAGTGGTTTAAACCCACTGCTACCCATTTTTACAGCTGGGTGAACTAGGGCTGGCTATTAAGTGTTTTGCCCATAAACACACCCCGTCGACAGTGGCGCTCGAACCACGGACCTCCAGGTCACGGGTCGAGTGCATTTACCACTAGGCCACCGAGGCAGTCCCTCTTTTACTTGAAGGGTCATAAATATGTTATATTTGTAAATTCAAAAATCAGTCATTTTAATCTAAGTTCGTATATATCTATTATCTTCTCGACATACCGGTACTGTGGATCTTTCATGCAAATCAACTGCATCGTAAGAGCTGAGATGAAGGAATAGTTCCTTATATCATTCACATTTTTCTATGCTGTCTACACTTTTATAAATACCAAGTCCAGTTATTCCAACAAACTTTATCACGTAGATGGTGGCACTTTCTGGGCATCATTTCTAATATTATTTATCAGATCTTGATTTATCAGGAAAATAAACCGCAAGCAGGATATCTGCAAGAGAAACAAGATGTGTTTGTTAAAAAATAATTCCCCCATCACTGCCATTTTTTAAATACACTGCATTGACTTCATGACCATTGAAAAAATCCTATCAGTACATATTTTTGTCCAGAAACAATAGAAACGTCTCCAGAAATGATTGGAATTTTTTAACAAAGTAAAAGTTAGCTGTATTCTAAAAATGAGACTTAAATAATTACCATAATTTTTTAAGTCAACAGTAAGTGAGACTATTTCATGGACAAGTCCAAGTTCTTATAGCAATGCCAATGAAACTTCTAAGTCAGAAAAATTATGATTATTTATTTGAAAAAACAATGCTGATGATAAATAACAGACAAGTAGGTTTTCAATACGGACAAGCCAGTTTGTGATTGTCACTTGTCCTTGGATAAGTTGACTATCAATATATTTCAGAATCCCTTTAACCTTGAAGTTGGTACCAAAAAAAGCTCTTCTTAAAAGCAAAACACATGAGGAGTATAAAGTCTCTATCACTAACCAATCGTAAGTTATGACCATTCTTAAAGTGTTTTTTTTTTCCTTCTATTTTAAATAAACAGACAAATAATAAACACAGGGCAAAAAAATATGCACCCAATCTATCAATGGTGGGAAAAAGGGGATTATTAAACTAAAAGATGATCATATTACATAACATTATCAATCAATAAAACTTTTAATAATATGACCTACGTCCCGAGAGTGAAAAAACTTTGTTGAATATTTTTTTTATATTACACAGGTGTTATTACACTAGTGGAATAACTCTGCAAATGAGCTAAGAACGTATAGCAGTGTTATATTTTCATAGTGAAAGTGACATCATAAACATTTACTGACATCAGTTCGCAAACAGCGTTATATGTTTCGTGGAAACACTAGAATCTATATATTTCTGGAATTTGGTTGTTTTATAGCAAAAACTCAGGTCATATTATAAATAGAATATTAAATTTGTGCTCATAGAATACTGGGTTTATTACACTTATTACGCTACCTACAGAAATGCACAGTCTCGTTTTTATCTGTTTATAGATGACTCATTTATATTTGGTATTCAATGAGTACTCATTCAATATCCTTTATTAACAATATTTTGCACATACCCGAACTGATAGCTCAAGCAGACCATATTTTGGTCTCCTCAACTAGATCTTCCCACCTGTGAAGTTTCATGACTCTACATTTCCTAATTTTTGAGATATGCTTCAGACAAAAAAGGTGTTAGATTGATTTATATTCATTTTGTGAACAACAAAAGCTATATTTTCACGAGTAGCAGAGCCTTGAGTGAAAATTTAGCTTTTGTTGTTAATGAAATAAAGTATTAATCGATCTTACTCAAAAAAAACCCAAAAAAAACAAACGATTATTCTATTTCTTTATTGCAAAAATGAGACAAAATGTGAAATTTCAAGGACATATTTCCATAAAGCGCATCATTTTGCGTGTGATTGCGATACAATGATCATTGTGACATCACTTATTTCGCCCCGCCTAGATGACGTCAGATGCACAAAAGTAGGGTTTAAGTTTTGATAATTTCACTGCTTTTACAGTGAGATTATCAAGTGATAATCTACCGTTATTTCTCGATAAACCACTGAAAAGCATTAAAGAAACACCCTTCTTCAAAGGGGGGCATGATAGTTCTTACCTCTACCACTGAGTTATTATTGAGTCTCTGTTTATTCCCCTGTAATATTGGTTTACCATCTATATAAATGGGTCTTTTTCCTTCATTAGCTATATAAAAGTCACCATTACTCCGTAACTTTATGGCTCCCTGTTTTCTGGAGATTTTCCATGCAGGTCCTTCAAGGGCCAAGTCCACATCTATCTGATTATCTTTTGTAGCCCTCCCTAGGGTAATCTGTAAGGCAAATATCATGTGTTTATAAAATCAGGAACCCTCAGCAATTCTACAGAATAGACCTCGGAAAAAATAAGAGCAAAGCCATGAAAGCGCGTCATTTTGCACTCAGGTTTACATGACGTCAATCATCCAATTTAGTATGACGTTGCAAAAAACAAAACCAATGGAAGAATAAAAGTGGGCACATTTAAATTTGATAACAAAATCCAGTGTTTCACTGCATTTTGTCATCAAATTATAACATGCCCAAAAGATCTCCACAGACAATCGGAAAGATTTAACAAAATGTGTTTTCCTTCCAGCATATCAAATAACCGATGCACCACCAGAAACCGATTTACCCCAAAATTGACCCAAAAATTCCTACACTTACGTCCAAGGTGCTTTCCAGTTTATGTAAATATCCAAGCAATGTTCCAAATGGAATTAATGTCATAGCTTTTCCTCAAAAATTGAATTAAACGCAAAGATGTTTGACCAATGGATATCTATTTGAAACTGTAAGAAATGTTTTCTCTCTGTTGCTTGGCTTTTGTTTGTTTGCTAGTATGCGAAAGAGTATTATTGTAACATCACAGAAGTTGGTACATCCTACCCATGGTGTCCTCGTTCAACGCACCACTACAACAAGGTTATTTCATTCAAACTACAGATTGCCCTAAAACAAGAGTACAGCCTGCTCCACTGCAGGTGCTGGATTATGAAAACATCTAAGGGTAAAGCATTCGGAACACCACTCAGCAAATCTCTTGATCAACCTCGGATGTACATAGACAGACTATTTTTAAAAATACTGGAAAACCTTGGAAAAACTCGATGACGTCAGTTAAAATGGCGTAAACCCTCGAAACTGCGAGTGAAAACATTCAACGTCGTCAAAGCTACTTGTTTAAGTCGCTGATGTGAAACCATCGTATCCTGATATAAATATCTTTTGATTCTTAAATAACGGCTGAAAAAATCTTTATTTTTGAGAATGATTCGTCATTCTCAAAAATTAAGATTTTTCAGCCGTTATTTACTGTAATAGATATAAATCTACAGTGCTTGTTTTTCTTACACTGTTTCCGCCTAACAAAATGCACGATTTTGTTACATACCCATCCACCTTACATACATCGGAGGTATGTTGTAGTTTACGGAAATGGCCAAGTGATGTTCCGAATGAGGGTAAAGGTGTATGATTCCTACAAATATGCTTTTAAAGTTATTCCCCTTAAATTAATAATCAAGAGATATTTGTTAAACACTTATGCACCTCATATAAACAGGTTGATAGCCTATTCTTTGTCAATTAACAAAGGGCAATTACTCAAAAATATTACCAAAGTTACAGTTCTTGACTAAAATCAAGATATAAATTTAACATGGAGCAAGAGGACTATGATGGTCCAATATCACTAACCTTCATCTTTCTTAAGCCCCCTTTCCTGTGATATCAAATGGAAATTGTCATAAAGGTCCTTTTTCCCATGATATCACATGGATCCTTCCCATTTCAATTAAATTTCAACCTTGTGACCTGACAAACATTCTGACAAAGTTTTATGAAGAGTGGGCCACATTTGTGGCCTCTAGAGTGTTAACACTTTCATTGTTGACATTGGACGACATACCCTATATGACAGACATTCAATGATAACAAAAGCTCATGAGCATTTTGTTCTCAGGTAGGCTAAAATATAATGTGTAGAGTTATGGTTCTTGTGTTCTGCACATATCCTTAATGAGATCTTTCCACCTGTGAAGTCTCATGATTTTAGCTTGCATACTTTTTGAGACAAAAATAGTCTCCTGACAGATCTTTGGAAGGACCGACCAACAGACAAATGCAAAGTAATATATCGTCGATTTTCTACCCAAACCTCGTAACTACAGCTTTAAACAAGCTGTAGTTACAAGATTTTAGCAGAACACCGAAGATACCCCCTCTCCTTCAAAGGGGAGGGGTATGAATAATGACAAAATTAAATAACCTACCTCTCTAGATCTCATGAGATATCTAACCAGTCTGCCTCGTAACACAGCCAGGGTTTGGTTATCAAAGTCTGGAGGACTTATACCTGAAATAGTCTAATGTTTTACATTTGTGACCCATCATGCGAAAATGGGCCATCTGGGAACATTTTAACATTTTAAACAGATTTGTTCCAGTACAGGCCAACCAGAGGAATCATTTTAAAAATTCTTTCACAGGAAGGTAGATTTATTATTTCAGACTGAGAAAATTAGTAAAATGTGAAAAGTTTCAATCCTAGTCAGTCTGCAAAGTCTGACTAGGGTCGACTGATATTTTAAGCATCATCCAAATGGTCCCTAAGTCCTTTTAGCCTGATTTCACACATTTCATGCTTAATTCAGGAAATCAACAGCAAGTTCTTACACTCATCAGTCAACACAGTTGGAATAGGATAGACATTTTTAGCGCTATCCAGATGGTCCATTTTGGGTCACATTTTAAAGGGAAAACAGCAGTCTACATAATTTTTTTTAACAAAACCCTTTGTTGTGGGTACTCACTTGAACATCTTGGCAAGACAATTCAAATAAATACCTTTAATATATCTTTAGTTGCAGTATCATGAAAATATTAGTAGCATAGCTTTATTCCTTGAAAATAACAAAATGTGTTTGCAAAACACTAATGACCCCAGAATGGCAATTTTAATAAGTTGTCACTCAAAAATAGTATTGGAAGTTACAGGAAAATAACAATTTCATTATAAATATTTGCAGACAGACACAGCCGGAGACAGATAGACTGGTAAAGCAGGTGTGTGGAACTCCAATGCCCAACTTGTCTGACACAGGTATTTCTACCTGCAGACAAGTACATACTTCTTTCCCACTTGTCTGTGCGCAAGTTAATCGAAGAGAAATCTTAAAATGGTACTAAGTAGGGAGATTAATAATCCAAGTATTTGTATCAGAAGATAGAAAATATTGTTCTAAATGAAGCAAATGCTTGGCTTCAGCATTTTCTTCTTTAAAAAACATTAATCTCTTTTATTCATCTTTTCTTTTTTTGTTGTGGACAAGTTCATGACAATCTTAGAAGTGCTCAGGTGAGCTAAAATATATGCAAGTTTTGAGCAATATGCTAAAGATTCAAAAGTCATGGTCACAAAGTCAAGGGATTTGATCACAGGAAAAACATCTCATCTGTTGGGTAAGGATATTAGGTATAATGGCCATAATTATAAGCACTCAGAAAATATAAGCAGGGTTAAAAGTTTTTTTGTAAAAGTTTTCATTAGTGCAAAAATGGTTAAGGTCAAATTGTCAAGGACCTTGATTTCTGGTGAAAGCTTATCACCTGGTGAGTTTGTGTATGAGGTTATGATGTCCCTAGGTAAAAGCACCCACAAAAAATAAGCAAAGTTAAAGTTTTTGGTTAAACTTTTTCTAAGTCCATAAAAGGTCAAGGTCAAAATGTCAAGGAGCTTGGTCTCTGGTGTAAGCCTATCACCTAGTGACAGTGTATATGGTGTAATGATGTCCCTAGGTAAAGCAATCAGAAAATATAAGCATGGTTAAAGTTTTAGGTTAAAATTTTTAAAAGGGTCAAGGTCACTCTCTCAAGGTCATTTTGACATGGGTACTTAACTTAAATGAAAGCCTATACCCTAATGAGTGTTTATGTAAAATATATAGCCTCTACGATTAATATTGATAGAAATGAAAACTTCAACCTAATGCAGACACCTACAAACTGATGTTGATGCAGACATCTGAGGGTATGACAATAACTCTTCCGAGACCTTCCTCCTTGGCGAGCTAAAAAATTTAACTTTGATCTATTACTAGGGACATTAAAAGCATACCTGTGACACTATCCACTAACACTTGCCATTTGGGTAACTCTTGTTCTAGATGCCTTATTTCTTTCTTATTTCTTCTGTCACTGATGGACAATTCTGCAATAGAAATTATTCAAATTAATAGCATGACCTACGCCATGTGAGTGAAATAACTTCCTTGGATATTTTTGATATTACACAAGCATTATCACACTAGTGGAATAACTATACAAATGAGATAAGAACGTAAAGCAACAGTTAAACATTACTAGCTCGAACATCTTGTGGACTTGATAATTTGTGTGAGAGATCAGACGTTCTATGCATCCAAAGAACTGTAAAGGTACCAGAAGATGAATATGAGTTATATCCGTAATACATTGTATCCAAAAATGCGTACACTTGTATTGTTCTTCAATTTTATCTATTCAATTAACTTGTCTGATTGTAACTAACGAGTGATCAGCAGAATTGTGTGTTTTACAATAAACAAGAGCTGTCACTGTAAGATGACAATGCCCCCGACACCGCTTTGATTTAGAAGTTATGGCCAATGTTAAAGTTTTTGGACGGAATGACGGACGGACGGACAGACAGACAGACGGACGGACGGACAAGTCAAATTTATGATGCCTCCCTATCGGGGGCATAATAAAGAAATAAAATAATTAATTAATTTTCAACTACAGAGTCTAATTGTTGCACTCCCTTTGTTTGCAATAAACAATCATTTTATAATTAATGTTTCGTACGCTGCCTCAATTGCAAATAAAAACAAGATGTGTTTGTGAAACACGAATGCCCCCGTAGCAGCAATCTCTCGATAAGGCAAAGGTTAAGTTTTCGGATAAGTTTTCGGACAGACGGACGGACGGACGTACAGACAGACGGACATGAGTTAAACAATATGCCCCCGATCTCTCAATTTGGGGGCATAATAATTACTGTCCGATTTAAGATTGTTTAAATGTTTGACATTCAATGTTTGTCTAGTATATAACTCTACATAGGTCTAAGATCTGTCTAAGTTATTTAAAAAACATGCGTTGGTCGTCCGGGCCCTTCTTAACAGACATTCTAGCAGACATTACGTATCCATAGGTTTTTTAACATCACTTAGTAAACTAGTTGTGGAAATATCAATAAGAGAAAATATTAAGTATAGACTGTGCAAAGATTTAAAGAGCAGATGGCAAAAAAATTACTTAAATCAATTAAATTGAACAGTGTATTTTTTACAGAATGCGTTATTATGATGCACTGTTTAGATTGATAGTAAGGTGTCAAAAAGGGATTACGAGATGAAATGTGTGAAAATCACCTAAATATGACATCTTACAATATGGGATAGACCCTTTGTTCCAGGTTAATTTTTTCAGGTAAATTATATTGCAATTTTAAGTTCTGGACTTAAGAATGTGTTCGAGAGTTGAAAGTCTCTATGTACAAGCTTTTCGAGGTTGAACATGTTGAATTATGAGCAAAATCTACAGGGACTAGGATCCTCCCTCGAATTTTCCCTGGTGTCCGAGAGTACCCGTCTTTGAGAAACTGAAGTTTGAATGTATTTTCATTGTACAAATGACATCATAATAGATTTTGAAAACGGCGTTATATGTTTCACAGAATAATTTGGACAGGGATTGAAAAATCTTAAAAACCCAACTAGTCCTGTAGGACTAGTAACCATAAATTTCAACTCGCCCTTAAACCAAATGAGCTCGCCCTTCAAAATTAATAAAATGTAACTTAGTCTTATAACAAGAACATAAGTCATTTGAATTGATTGAAATTTTCATCCCTGTATAAATTTAACTCATTGTGACAGTACTTTAATGAAATCAGAACTTTCCACCCAGTGTGCGTGGAAAGGTATGTTCATATGACATGGTTTGCTATTTTGTATTCAATATTAAAGAGATGGGTAATCTATATGGTCTCAACATGTAAGAATATCTTAATGAGCAGCACAGATAAAAAGAAATTTGGGATATTAGTAACCTGGACCACAAAACCATTTCTTCTTTAGCCTATGAAAATTCCGATGGATAATTGGGGGTTTCACTCTTATCATTGAATCTCACAAATGATAGAAACAAATTTTTTGAACCAGCACCATATTTAATTGAATATTAGAAACAATCCGGAGATTAAATGCGGTCAAAAAATTTATTAAAATACAAATAAACAAGTTTTGACCTGGAATAACTTCTTTGCTATAGATATATTTTTCTTTCATTGTCCGAGTGTTAGCTGCACTTTTAAACAACCAATGTCATCCCGCTCGGCTTTTTGCAATTATAATTGGTGATCATCGAAATGCGACCCGCTCCCCTTTTTTGTGCGTGTGTTTTTATTTTGTTTTTTGTTGTTTTATAATTATTTACTAAAAGAAAATCTCTAAACCATCCCTAACATCTTTCTCAAAGAATTTGAAGGCTTTTGAAAGGGTGCAGATATGATTGAACGCAGCAAGTGTACATTACCGAAATTAGATTAATTATGCGTGCATAAAAATCGCTGTTTCGAAATAATTTACTAACCAAAATTACTTACTTCAAATAAAAAATATAATCCTTATCAAAAGATCCGAGTGGCAAAGATGTGAGAATATCATAAGATTTATTTTGAAACCAATCTTTAATATGACGTCACTGTATAAATTTCTTGGGAGAATGGCCCGGCTTCAAAAGGACCGCCGAACACCTGTACTGGGCGAGGTCATCTGTGTTTTCACAGCAACACAATTTTCTCTCGTGTTTACACGATAGTCTCGTAAAATAGTCGCATAAATAGTGGATATAAAAATATAACGGATAGTATTTAGAAGGGTAACTGAATTTATTTCGGCTCATCCAGTTTACGACTCTCATCGTCGGAACATTTTTTTTTTTTAAAGACAATCTGCAATTTAGAGGCCATTGGAAATCGGGAAGAAATATGTATTAACTGCGACCACGATGCTACATTGCAATGGTCATTTGTTTAAAGATGAGCTTTTCCTTGCATGATTGAAAGCCTAGATTTGTATTCGCCCTGTCTGACTAGCTCACCCAAAATTCTACTCGCCCTCAGGCAATTTCTACTCACAAATGCGAGTGGGCGAGTGGAATTTTCAACCCCTGTTGGATTAATAAATTCAAAAAAATTTCCTTGATTTATCCAAAAAGCTCAGGTCATATTATAGATAGAATATCAAATTTGTGTTCATTGAATACTGAATTTTTACAGAACCATCTAAAACATAAAAAACTCAGCACAGTCTTGTTTTAATCTGTTTATAGATGACTCCTTGAATAAATTCAGTATTTGATGAACACTCGTTCAATAATCTCTATGAGACCCATCAAATGAAAACAGAATATGAACTGAATTTCTAGAGGTGAAGTACAATTGTTGATGAAGACTAAACTCATAACAAGAGAACAACATAGGTGAAAACTTGAAAATATATTGATTGACATCTGTTTTTTTCTTCTTCATATCTTTATAAAAAATTTCATATTAATATATGAAAGAGACCATTATTTCTAATAAATGCATAATCTTCAGTAATATTTAGATGTACCTTGAATGGTCAACTCTCTGGTTTGGTCTATACCATATATGCCTAGAGCATGGAGGGACCTTCATGTTGCAATCACAAACTCACTGGTTGATTGATTGAATGGAGTTTTATGCCGCTTTCAACATTTTTTCAGTTATATCGCGGCGGCTGGAGCACCTAACTGGATTCCTGGTATTTCTCAGGCCAGTACAACCACCACATTCTTTCCTAGCCTCCAGCTGCTATCTCACATAGGTCTCATCAGTGAGAGACAATTAGTCGGAAAGAATGAGTGCCGCTGTCAGGGATCAAATCTGGGACCTTTGGATTGACATTCTGATGCCCTGGCACTTGCTCTAGGACGGCGGCAAAGTTTTAGGGTGTAAAAATAGGATTATATCAGACTTTTGAGGGCTAAAACAATGGTTTAAGGGTAAGAAATTAGCCCTTAATTTTCTTATGTTAGAAATAAACAACTTACCATGTTCTACCACATCATCTTTGGTGTCTCTGAAATGAAATAAAACAGAAAAACTGAAAAAGTTGGAAATAAACAGAATGCCAACAAGAGGCCCAAGAGGGCCTGTATCGCTCCACTGGCTTTAACATCATTAGACTTGCATTTAATGAATCTTTCTTTGAATGAAAACAACACTTTGAAATCTCTTAAGACCTATTTAATATTAATTAACTGGGTATGGCTCACATTGCACCAAAATTCTCAAGTTTCATTAAAATCAGCCCAACCTTCATCAGGAGATGTAGTTCAAAGATTTTGGGCTCAAAATAAGCCACACCCTGATATGCCAATATTAATGGGCTAATTAATATTTCGCATATGATTTTTGAAAAGGGTCACAGAAGGAACATTCTTGTAAAATTTCATTGAATTCAGCCCAGTGATTCAGGAGGAGATGTCGTTCAAAGTATTCGGGCTCAAAATAAGCCCCAACCTGCCACACCCATATTTATGGGCCAATCAAAATTTTGAGAGCAACTTTTGGAAAGGGTCTCCCAAAGAACATTCTGGTAAAGTTTCATTGAAATTGGCCCAGTGGTTTAGGAGGAGAAGTTGTTCAAAGATTTCGGACTCAAAATAAGCCCCATCCTGCCACGCCCATATTTGGGGGCCAATCAAAATTTCTTGAACAACTTTAGAAGAGGGTCGCCCAAGGAACATTCTGGTAAAGTTTCATTGAAATCGGCCCAATGGTTCAGGAGGAAATGTCGTTCAAAGATTTCGGGCTAAAAATAAGCCCCGCCCTGCCACGCCCATATTTGGGGGCCAATCGAAATTTCAGGAACAATTTTTGAAAAGGGTTTCCCCAGGTACATTCTGGTGAAGTTTGGTTGAAATTGAATCAGTAGTTCAGGGGGAGATGTCATTCAAAGATTTTGGGCTCAAAATAAGCCCCGCCCTGCCACGCCCATATTTTGGGTCAATCAAAATTTCTTGAACAATTTAGGTAAAGGGTCACCCAAGGAACATCCATGCCAAGTTTCATAGAAAATGGCCCAATAGTTTGGGAGGAGAAGATTTTTAAAGATTTCAAAGTGAAAAAATGCATCGCCCATATTTGGGTGTCAATCAAAATTTCTTTAACAATCTTAGAAGAGGGTCACCCAAGGAACATTTCCACTAAGTTTCAACAAAATCCGCCCATTGGTTTGGGAGGAGAAGATGTTTAAAGAAAAAGTTTACGCACGCACAGACGCACGGCGGACACACCGCCATGACAATAGCTCAATGGCCTTTGGCCAGTGGAGCTAAAAATGAGAAAAAATGTGAAATTTTAGGACAAATTTTCTTAATGTGCTTTAATATGTTTTGCATGTCATCCCTATGAAACATGCATGGTCATGTCACTTTTTGGGCTCCACTTGGTTTACATCAGATAGGGGGAAATGAACAACAGAGAGGTACAATTTTTTTTATTCTTTCACTGGAAATGAGGAATGTCTATTAGATAATAGTTTACCGTTATTTCTCAATTATACATCAAAAGCATTAAAGAAGAAAACAGAAATTTCTGAATGTTTTCCTGTATTGTTCTACAATTATAACTTATCTTTTACTCTATTGCTAGGTAAAGAATTTGAAAACTTACTTCAAATCTTCGTCTGTAAGCAAATCTTCTGCATCAGAAAAGTTCAACACATGATCACCTCTGGGCATAGGTTGAACTGTTGAATAAATACATATGTGCATTTATTAGGATTGTGTTTTGAAAATAAGTTGATACAATATCAAAATTCAAATGTTAGTAGATAATATCATAAATATATAGCAAAAACTTGCATAAAGTTAATAGCATTGTACATTTGACAAGGTGAATGATTTAGGTATTATTGTAAAATGAAATTGAAAGAGTGTGGTGAGTGAGATTTGAATGAAATGAAAAGGAGGTAATCCAATATCGCTAAATTTGTTCAAGATTTACAAAATACATGATATTTATTATCTCCCTTTAATAGAATATGCATAAAAGTTCTAAAAGTAGCTGCCTATTTCTTGAGAACAAATTGGATGCTTGCAATTTCGATTGTGTCAGTGAAATTGAGATTTTATCTAGCCTCAGTCACATGACTCCTTTGTATAGTTTGGAAATTGTCAAGTATAGTAAATTGAGAGAATTATTGGCAATCAAATGGTTTTTATGGTTTGTATTTGCTTTATTACATGCTTATGTTTGATATCAACTTGATTGTTCAGGAAGTATCGTTTCGGAACGAGAGTGTTTGATTTCCTTCATTTTTGTCATGTTCACCCTTGTAACATTCGTCCCTTGTTTAGTTCTCACTGTTTTAACACAAATTCACCTCGTTTTACAGATACACAAATGATCATAGATGACGATAGAAGACAAGAGTGTTCAGCTCGATGAATTGGTTAGTTCCGCCATGTGCTATTCGATTGACACTGTTGGAAATGGAGTCACCTGTATAGGTTAGATTATTCATTCGAGCATTTCTGATATGTTTTATATATCATATTTTTTCAGTTTTCCATAATGATGATAATGATGCTAATGATGCTATTGATTGTACTCTATGGAATATAGAAGAAAATCTGAATACGGGTTTTGTTTACTATCTCCGGACTATACCCCACCACCCTCAATACCCCATACTATCGATCATTTACCCCATCAGCACTCTGATTATAGATGGTCAGATGGACACATACATGCACTCATGACAGACAACAGCCCAAGACAATAGCCCCACTGGTTTTGTCCAGATGAGCTATAAACTGGAGATATCACAAAATACAATTTGTTCACTCCACAATGACAATAGGGGCATCTAGGTTATAAAAATACCTCTGCTTTATAAGAGTGGTAGCAGTGTCAATATTGGCTGTAGACATGTATCAGATGCATATATATATAATCTGTTATGAATTTTTATTTGAGACAAGGTGATCTTAACTGAATCTTTGATAGAAATGCTTTTTAGTTAGCCTCAGTAAGCTGATAACATTTCAATTCCACAAGGCAGTGCTCTCAATAAGGGCCAAAATCAGGAATTTTTGTAATTCCATGTTGGGATTTCAGGAATTTTTTTACGAAGTAAGGAATTTTTAACACCTCCCCCTGCTATCCCCCCCCCCCCCCCCCCCCCCCCGCACACACACCTTCCTTTTTCTGTACACTTTGTCAATGCTAGTTTCCTTATCAAATGTAAGTTAAATTTTTGCTCCTTAGTCCATGATTCTGGCTGGTTCTCTAAGAATAAACGACTTCCAAGCCTTAAAACTTGTAGCTTTGACGAGCTTTGGTTTCACAACCCCCTTTTATTACTTTCATTGAATAAATTATGGAAACTAATATGAGAAAATGTGGAGTTTCTATTTGGAATCGGTCCATAGCTGTATCTTGCGCGGTGGGCCTAGGAAATGCGGCTTACTCAAATTTAAGTTACGATGTTTTGGTATCCGGCGATTTTACGGAAATTAATGAAGCTTTAATTTTCCTCGGCCTGTCGTTCCAAAGGTGGCGAACGTTCTCGGTAGTGTGTCAATAAAACTTAAAGTTCTAAGCCTATTTAAACTTACACAGAATTTCCAAATAGCAGAAGTCAAGAAAAATTCGTCATTTCAAATCTCTCGTCAGACATGTTGCAGACAACTTAAATGACGTCATTGGGATTTCCCCACGTTCTCCGAAGATGCCGATTCTACACGTATTTAAACGAGGACAGTCGAATGACCTTTCGTAAATGTTTCCGGTAGCGTCTTTTTCACTTCGGATAAATCACCCGAAGATCTATTCTAAGAGTTTAAAGAAGTGATATTTCGAAATTTTATCGGTCTAAGCTGCATGAACTACGTTTGATATAACGAATTTTCCCCTGATTTGAATTTTGTCTGTTTCAATAATCCTATCAAAGGCCCCTCGCGATCTGTATCCGACTAAGAAAGATAATGACAGAAGCAGTAATGATGCGTCGCTAACCCAACAATATTGCGTAATCAGAGACTGGTTGTTATAGCGACAGTTTAATACCCCGCGCGTTACACATGGCTTGTTTTGGTCAGCTATAATGTGTGTATGCTCGCGTTGATTATCGATTTCTTGCACGTGTAGACTTACGTTAAATCCTTTATTAGGTAAATTCGTAAAACGTCCGGGGTCAAATTGCAGGACGTTTTCCTCGAATCTCGGACGTTTTTTTACGTCCGGGTTTGACTTTCCGGACGTAATTTCTGAAATTTTGGACGTATATTACGTCGACGTCCGCTTATTGAGAGCACTGAGTCAAGGTTAAGATCAGTTTGTTTTACATAAAATCAAGAAACAGCTTCTTTTTCTCACATTAACGACATTTCCATGTTAAAGAATATTTTTGAAACGCTCTGTGGACAGAAATGACTGAAAAATTTGTGTCATTTAGAATGTGATATTATACATCAAAGGTTTAGCGCAAAGGTGTACTAAGTGTATATACATTGTATATACACTTAGTACACTCTAGCACCGAACCCTTGACATGTGTAAGACAAGGACATCTCTGATGGTTGTTTTTTATAGCAGACAAGGTAAGCTGTATGAGTAAAAAAGCTTCCTACCTGACTGATCTGGCAATAAATGGTATTGTTTCATCAACAACCAATGATTATGTAATGCTCTAGATGTGCGGGTGGGGTAGAATACATCAGGGTGTTTATCTAATAACTCTTGAAACACTTCAGGTCCTGGATTACTGGACTGAAATAATAAACAAGAGATGTTTGTAAAACATTTATGCCATGAATAACAGCAGGTCAATGGCCAATTTTTGGTCAATCAACTAAATGCAATAACTCCACAAGAGTGCCATCGTCACAATATACACCTCCACTTTGCTGTTGTTTCACGAAAATAATTGTAGACACTACTTTTTTTTAAAGAACCATATTCAAAACATTTGCAGACTACCTTTTGAAATTGTCAAGTTCAAACTGTTTGATATGAATGATAAATTGAATGGGGTTTAACGCCTCTTTAAACAGCAACTAATAATAATAATTTAAAGAACTTTGAAATGAAGGCCCCCTTTTCCATGATGCAGCTGAAATTTACTAAACAGCAACGAATTCAGGTAACTTTGAAAATTTCATAGAAATTTCTTTGAAATAAGTCAAACAAGATGTGTTTGTGAAACACATATGCCCCCGGAACAGCATTTTTTTTTTAAAAGTTTGACCTTGACAGATGAACTTGACCTTGTCACATGACCTAGACCTTGTCACATGACCTTGACTTTGGTGTACAGCTTTGTATGTCAAATACTTTTGGAGAAAAGGCAAAGGTTAAGTTTTCGGGTTAAGTTTTCGGACAGACAGACGGACGGACGGACAGACAGACAGACGGACGGACATGAGTAAAACAATATGCCCCCGATCTCTCTATATGGGGGCATAAAAATAAATCAGGAGTCCAAATCATTCCATAAATGAGGGAAGTTGCATTCACAAGAATTTTCAAAAGAAAACCCCTTATTCTATGACACTGCTTAAATTCACCAAACCGTGACAATATGCGCATGTTCAGGTGATCAGAGCATAAATGGAGGAGGAGTTTTGTTCACAAGATTTTTTTAAATGAAGGCCCCTTTTTCGATGAGGCAGCTAAAATTCACCAAACTTTGAATTTATGTGCTAGGTCAGGTGACTAGGAATATTTTCTGAATTTTCATCTAAATCGGCCCATTTATGAGGGAAAATTTGCGTTCACAAGATTTTTATTACATGAAGGCCCCTTTTACCAAGATGTAGCTGAAAATCACCAAACCATGATTTCATGCCCAAGGTCAGGTGACTAGGAACCTTCTGTGAAAGTTTCATCCAAATTAATCCATAAATGAGGGAGGAGTTGCGCTCACTAGATTTTTTATATAAAGGCCCCTTTTTTCATAACGCAACTGAAATACACCAAACCATGACTTTAGGCGCATGGTCAGGTGACTAGGAACAATCCGTGAAAGTTACATCTAAACTGGTCCTGATGAGAAAGGAATTGCGTTCACAAGAATTTTTACATGAAGGCCCCTTTTTCAATTACACAGCTGAAATTCACTAAACCGAGACTTCATGCCCATGGTCAGGTGACTATGAACATTCTGTCCAAATCTTGAACAAATCAGTCCAAAAATGAGGGAGGAGTTGCGCTCACAAGAAAAGTTGACGTACATACGGACGGATCACATACAGATGGACGGACAGACAGGAGGAGAAGATGACGCCACTATACAACCGCCTCTGGTCAAAGAAAAGGCTGTACATTCTAATTTTAAGGAGACAAACAAACTACCAATCTATTAAATCAAGGGGTCCAGGCTTAAAATAGGGAGTCTGAATTCTCATAATTGGGGAGAATGAGGAAATGAATAAATGGCTTGTTACGAGATATTTCTTCTTTTTCCACAAGAGATCTTCGCAAATCAAACAATGGTTTTCTTTCTGAACAATAGATATTTGTAAAACATTTAAACCCTCCATAAGAGCAGGTCAATGGCCTATTCTTAATTAATAAACAAGAGGACCATGATGGTCCTAGATCGCTCACCTGACTCTCTTTGACCCCTGGGACATCACATCATTTAAATAGGCAGATGTCATAAAGGAGATAATTTCTACACCAAATCAAGTGTCAAGAAGTTCCGGCCAAAATTATGGCCTCTTGAGTTATAACAAGAAAATTATCATTAAGGCTCCCTTTCCTGTGATATGGCATGGATCCATTCCATTTTCAAAAGGGTTAATTTTTGTGACTTGACCATCAAACTGACCAAGTTTCATGAGGATTGGGCCATTCTTGTGGCCTCTAGAGCGTTAACAAGATAATTGTCATGAAGGCCCCTTTCCCATGATATTGCATAGATCCTCCTCATTTTCGAAAGGGTTCATCCATGTGACCTGGCAAACATTCTGACCAAGCTTTATGAGGATCGGGCCATTTTTGTGGCCTCTAGAGCGTAAACAAGAAAATTGTTATTAAGGCCCCTTTTCCTGTGTTATGGCATGGGTCCTTCCCATTTTCAATAGGATTAATCTTTGTGACTTGACCATCATACTGACCAAGTTTCATGAGGATTGGGCCATTCTTGTGGCCTCTAGAGCGTTAACAAGATAATTGTCATGAAGGCCCCTTTTCCCATGATATTGCATAGATCCTTCTCATTTTCGAAAGGGTTCATCCTTGTGACCTGACATACATTCTGACCAAGTTTCATGAAGTTTGGGTCATATTTGTGGCCTCTAGAGCGTAAACAAGAAAATTGTCATTAAGGCCCCTTTTCCTGTGTTATGGCATAGGTCCTTCCCATTTTCGATAGGATTAATCCTTCTGACCTGACAAACATTCTGACCAAGTTTCATGAAGATTGGGCCATATCTGTGGCCTCTAGAGCGTAAACAAGATAAATGTCATCAAGGCCCCTTTTCCTGTGATATGGCATGGATATCTCCCATTTTTAATAAGTTTAATCCTTGTGACCTGGCCAACATTCTGACCATGTTTCATGAAGATTGGGCCATATCTGTGGCCTCTAGAGCGTAAACAAGATAAATGTCATCAAGGCCCCTTTTCCTGTGATATGGCATGGATATCTCCCATTTTTAATAAGTTTAATCCTTGTGACCTGGCCAACATTCTGACCAAGTTTCATAAAGATTGGTCCATATTTGTGGCCTCCAGAGTGTAAACACTAAGATTGTTGACGCCGGACGACACATGACGCACGACGGACATTCAATGATCACAAAAGCTCACCTTGAGCACGATGTGCTCAGGTGAGCTAAAAATGGTAATAACTCAAATAATATGCTGAGTAGATTTACGGTTCTTGAACAATGTACTTCTCCTCAATGAGATCTATCCACCTGCTAAGTTTCATAACTCAAGCTAACTCACTTTTTGAGATACCGGACCAACTGACCAACCAACAGTGCAAAGCAAAAAAATAAGTAGATACAAGCAAAGTCAAGATGGCCAAAATGGGCCTAAACCACTCGCCAGATTTTTATCGGGTAGGTGGATCTCATGCAAGTAGCTTTGTGGCAAAGTTTCATTCACATTTGCCTACTTGTTGAAGAGGAGTTGTTATTCCAAGAATTTAAAGTGATAATAGACCCTGCTCAGCCATTCATTACTGAGGAGACTCAAAATAAGCCCTGCCCTGCCAGGCCCATATTTGTGGGACAATCAAAATTTTGCAAACAGTTTTATGAAAAGGGTCATCAGAGAAACATAATGGTAAGGTTTCATTGAAATCAGCCCAGTGATTAAGGAAGATATATTGTTCAAAGATTTCGGGCTCAAAATAAGCCTAACCCTGCGATGCAAATAGTTATGGGCCAATCCAAATTTCACAAACAATTTTTGAAAAGGGCCACCAAAGGAACATCCTGGTAAGGTTTCATTGAAATCAGCCCAGTGATTCAGGAGAAGATGTTTTCCAAAAATTTCTGACTCTAAATAAGCACTACCCTGCCACACCCTTATTTATGGGCCAATAAAAAAATTCATGAACAATTGATAAACAAGAGGACCAAGATGGTCCTAGATCGCTCACCTGAGTCTCTATGACCCCTGGGACATCACATTAATTAGATAGGCAGATGTCAAAAAGAAGATAATTGCCTAAGATCAATACCATGGAATGTTTTCAGCAAAGAGCTAGACAGATATGCCTCTTTGCTCTTTGAATCTATGTAAAAAGGGATGCACCCAGGTGGACCCCAAAAGTGACCCCAGGGTCTTGATATGAACAAACTGGAAGAGGTCCAGAAGATGATGCTACATTCTAAATATGAACGCTGTCTGCCTTTTGGTTTCAGAGAAGAAGATTTTTTAAGGTTTTCCCATTTTCACCCATCATGCTCAGATGAGCTGAAAGGGATGCACCCGGGTGGAGCCCAAATATTACCCAAGGGTCTTGATATGAACAAACTTGGTAGGGGCCCACAAGCTGATGCTACATACTAAAAATGTAAGCAGTGTGCCCTCTGGTTTCGACTAAAGAAGATTTTCGCTCTTTGATTCTATGTAAAAAGGGTTGTGCCCGGGTGGAGCCCAAATATGATCCTAGGGTCTTGATATGAACAAACTTGGTAGAGGTCCACTAGATGATGCTACATATCAAATATGAACGCTGTCTGCCTTCTGGTTTCATAGAAGAAGATTTTTGAAGATTTTCATTTTTTTACCCTTCGTGCTCATAAGAGATAAAGGGATGCACCCGTGCAAACCCCAAATATGACCCAAGGGTCTTGATATGAACAAACTTGGTAGAGGGCCACTAGGTGATGCTACATACCAAAAATGAAAGCAGTGTGCCCTCTGGTTTCGACTAAAGAAGATTTTAAAAGATTTTCGCTCTTTGATTCTATGTAAAAAGGGTTGGGCCCGGGGCAAAGCCCAAACATGACCCCAGGGTCTTGATATGAACAAACTTGGTAGAGGTCTACTAGATGATGCTACATACCAAATATGAAAGCTGTCTGCCTTCTGGTTTCAGAGAAGAAGATTTAGGAAGATTTTCATTTTTTTACCCTTCGTGCTCATAAGAGATAAAGGGATGCACCCGTGCAAGCCCAAATATGACCCAAGGGTCTTGTTATGAACAAACTTGGTAGAGGCCCACTAGGTGATGCTACACACCAAATATTTAAGCTGTCTGCCATCTGGTTTCGACTAAAGAAGATTTTAAAAGATTATGCTCTTTGATTCTATGTAAAAAGGGTTGGGCCCGGGCAAAGCCCAAATATGACCCCAGTGTCTTGATATGAACAATCTTGGTAGAGGTCCACTAGATGATGCTACATACCAAATATGAAAGCTGTCTGCCTTCTGGTTTCAGAGAAGAAGATTTTTAAAGATTTTCATATTTTCACCCTTTTTGTTAAGGGTAAAGGGAAAGTAAAGGGTGGATTTCTTTTATTTAAACAACTTTGGTAGAGCTTGACCCAAGGAACATCCCTGCCAAGTTTCATGAAGATCGGCCCAGTGGTTTAGGAGGAGAAGATGTTTAAAGAAATTGTGGACGACGCACGACGGACGACGCACGACTGACGACGGACGACGGACATTCTACGATCCCAATAGCTCACCTTGAGCACTTCGTGCTCAGGTGAGCTAAAAAGGGTCACCCAAGGAACATTCTGGTAATGATTAATTAAATTTTGCTTAGTGGTTCAGTAGGAGATGTCATTTGAAGATTTTTTAGTTAAAAATAAGCCCATCTCTTTGAACCAATCAAAATTTAACTAACAAGTTTTGAAAAGGTACACCAAAGGAACTTTCTGGAAAAGTTTCATTGAAATGGACCAGGAGTGGTTTAGGAGGAAATGACATTCAAAGATTTTGGGCTCAAAATTAGCCCCGTCCTGCCTGCCCCTATTTATAGGTCAATCAAAATTTTGCAAAAAGAAACATTCTGGTAAGGTTAGATTTAAATTGTCCCAGTGGTCCAGGAGGAAATGTCATTCAAAGATTTTTGTCTCAAAATAAGCCATGCCCTGCTATGCCCATATATATGGGCCTACCAAAATTTCAAGAACAATTTTTGAAAAGGATCACCTAAGGAATTCTGGTAGTTTCATTGAAATTGGCCAAGTGAATCAGGGGGAGATTTAGTTCAAAGATTTTTAGCTCAAAATAAGCCCCACCCTGCCATGCCTATATTTTTTTGGCCAATTAAAATTTAGGGAACAAATTTGAAAAAGGGTCACCCAAGGAACATTATGGTAAAGTTTCATTGAAATGGGCCCAGTGGTTCACGAGTTGTGGTTCAAAGATTTCAAAGTGAAAAAGCAGCCTGCCCTGCCACTTCCATATTTATGGGCCAATCCAAGACACATTCTGGCAAAGTTTCATTGAAATTGGCAAAGTGGTTCAGGAGAAGAAGAAGTTTTTTTTAGATTGTTGACAGTGGACGACACAAGACGGACCCTGAAGCTACTGAGATACAAGGTGTCCTACTTACTGATGGGACAGTACCCAGTTTCTCTTCCTCTGACTTGCTATATAAAGCTCTGGCCTGCACAGATTGTAAAACATCAGGATGAAATTGCTTCATAGCTTGTACTGATAGTCTGAAACATAAGATGTGTCAAACATCAGGATGAAATTGCCTCATAGCTTGTACTGATAGTCTGAAACATAAAACGTGTAAAACATCAGGATGAAATTGCCTCATAGCTTGTACTGATAATCTGAAACATAAAATGTGTAAAACATCAGGATGAAATTATTTCATGGCTTGTAATGATAGTCTGAAACACAAAACAGTCTCCAGAGGTACACTTAAAAGGAGGTAAAGTCTGTCTAAAATCTTTGTTCCTCAATGAAACTATATATTCCGGGGACCACATATACAGATGAGAGGGGGTAAAGCCAGTCTTAAATCTTTATTTCTCAACAAAACACTTTGTTTTGGGTACTCATTTAAATCGTCTTGACTAACATAACACTATAACTATAGAAATTCTTAATCCTAAATCCAAAATACTGCCACTATTTGTAGCTCAGGTGGGGACACATTTGAAATAAATGAGGCTGTTTGTGACGTATCCAAATATTTCCCTCTACTCAAAAAGTTTCCTTTTAACATAGAACTCCAAAAATTTTCTGACTAAGTAACATTTAGGCAAGTCTATTCCAAAAAAAAAAGTGGCGAGAAATCTGTAAATTAAAAACATGGCCTCCAGAGTGTCTATACGGTAAATGTTGACTACAGAAGACACATGTCACACATCACAAAACCTCACATTGAGCACTTTGACCAGTGGAGCTAACAATATATTTACATTCATATCAAAATATTATAGATAATTTTATTTACTTACTTTGAAATGATTGGATCATACAGCAGACTGTACCATCTTTCTTGTATTTCTTTAAGAGTAAATTTACAGGAGAATTTTACACCAAGATACACTGCTGTAAGGTCATTGGTCTGAAAAAAACATTTTGAAACAATGAGCTTCTGTGAATCACATTATAAACTCCATTCTCATCATGTTTTGACAAAAGTTGGTATATTTGAAAGTAATCTCTTAAAGTGATCTGCCCCTAAAGAAAACATTTGCTCCAATGGCTCTTTCAAGTTGATAACCAAGTTAATAGATGTATCTTATTACTATACAAATATCCATGTGATAACATCCTGTATGGTATCTTTTATGATATCACATTTTTTTTTTAGAACAATGATATAAAGAGATTATTTTTAGAAACTTGCATTTCTGTTAGAAACATCCACCAAAACTAGGCAAATAGAGGTTATAAGATAAATATAATACGTACTTAGTGCATTGTATGAAAAAATATCTAACTTGGTTGTGGGAATTGATAATTGTCTCAGCCAGAGCCTCGACAATGATCAATTCTCCCAACCTTGTAGATATTTATTTCTCATACAAAACATGAGGTACGTATTATAAATTTATTCATAAGCAGATCATCATCAAACATCAAAGCTAAGGGATGATATCACTTGACTGCAATGTTGTAAAAGGGTAACACAATGTCAATCATTCGGTAAAAATTTAGTGTAAATCTGATGTGCAAGGGGGGTCCAGAAGTGATGGACTTGTGCCCTTTCTCAACGACTGCTTGACATATGAAAATATTAATCATAGCATCTTATGAGACTTCTTTTCTTTGTTTACACACCTCGAAAGTGTCTACAAGTTTCTTCTATGATTTAAACTTGTGACCTTGTTGTCTTGATATGTACAAACTTGATAGGGGCCCACATGATGATGCTACTTACCAAATATGAAAGCTGTGTGCCATCTGGTTTCAGAAAAGAAGATTTTTGAAGAATTTCGCCTTTTGATTCTATGTAAAAAGGGATTGCCCCTGGGTGGAGCCAAAATATGACCCCAAGGTCATATATGAACTTGGAAGAGGCCAACAATAGACATAGTAGCAAGAGAAATATGAACTTTACTGACAATAAAACAATCTCCCACCTGTTGTACAGCAGTTATCAAGGCTAAATCATCTGTAGGCTTCCATCGTCCTAGATCTTTAGTGGAGGCAGGGGCTGGGGGCTGCTTATAAATAGAAAATAAATAAGAATAAAGTGTAATTAGGTTTCAAGTTTCATGACTTCATGAATTGAAAATGTTTCTCTTTGGGTTTTTTACATCTTATATAATGTAAAAGGCAGGATATTTCCATTCTAAAATAGTTTTCTTCAAGATGATTCTGAGTGTGACCAGGGTTTGACACTAACAACTTTTTGCCACCAGCCTGGAGGACCTGTTATCTTAAAATATTACAGGTCCTCAGTGATAACAACAGGTCCTGCATGAAAACCATGTTTGACTTATAGCAATTTAAGGGTTAATTAGTAGGAAAACATTGTTAGAAAAGAAGAAATTGCTTATGACAAGCAATTTCTTCTTTTTCTACAATGTTTTCCATTTGGTAATGGAAATTTTACTATTGGGATGGCATTTTATTTCAAAACTGGACATATTTGAAATACTAAGTATTTCCATAAACAACAGGCCTGAAGGAGCTGCATACATCTACCAGTCCTCCCTAAAATCCACAGGTCTCGGGCCCAAGGTCAGTTGTTAGTGTCGATCCCTGGTGACAATACAACTTTGCTCATAGAGGAATTAATGATTATTTCAGCCAATCTGAAAAGTCGCTTTTGATATAGCAAACTAAAATTCAAATCATGAATTCAATATTACAATACAAATTCAACAACCATAGAACGATAATGATTTTTGAAATAGACAAGTTGAAAACATCATGTCCCCTATTTATTGATGTGGGAGTATAAAAGTTGTCATCTGCCCCTTTTTTATATTACGAAGTCTAATTCTGTCATCTTGGTTTAGGGAGTCTGGGATACATACCCTAATCTTAGGTTTCTTTGATCTTGATTTTGTCTTTGAAGTCTGCAAATGAAATTAAACATGACAGCATAAGATGAAGTATTTAACCCTTTCCTATTTTACAAAATTTTGGACCTGTCCAAATTCAAAGGTTTTGCAGACGAAAAATTTAAAGTGGATTTAATTTGAAAAATATCCATTTAGTAGGGTAGAAAATAGTGTGGAAAAAGAAAAATTGCTTGTCAGAAGCAATTTCTTCTTTTTTCACAATTTTTTCTCAAAAATAATATCATAGGCACGTTAAAAGCAGGGATTACACAGCAAAGGGTTTAATAATATTCAGATCATGCCAACTTCTTCACATTCCCTTGTGAAATGCATACTTGTTTTATCATCTTACAGTTAGTAACATTGTGAAGTTAACACTTAGCTCAATGAAAACCATTCTAAATTGTCGCTCAGGACTCCATCCATTCACTCAAACACTCACTCAAAAAATAAAAAAATGCTCCAAAATCTTTTAAATTACTTTGAAATTGTTCAAAACAATTGCCATTTCAGTTTAATAGAACAAATTATTACACTATTTCAATAAATGTTGTGGGTTTTAAAGAGGCTGATTGGTCCATGAAGACACCCAAACAAACAAGATGGCCAAAGTGACCCTAAATCACTCACCTTAGTGCATTGTTTAAAACTTCTATAAAGCAGGCTTTGAAAATGGATAATGGAAAAAAAGGACAAGCTTGAAAAGAGGACCATGATTGTCCTTAATTACTCACCTGAGAAAGTCATCTCATAACTTGTCAACCCGGTTATAAATACCAGACATTATTTTGATGTACATGTAGTATGGTTTTGAAAGAAACAAACTTTAATTTCATCCTATTGAATCATCTTTAGACTTTATACAGTAAAATATCAGTCGTTCGCACGCGGGTGGTTCGTAGGTATGTGTTGGTTCGTATACATTCTTTAGTCTCGATTTTTTCCCTCTTTATCTTTGTAAAAAGGCTCCGAGTAATTCGCATGTCGGTGGTTTGTAGTTCGTAGCCCGTGTCAAGTCCCGAGAGTTTCCAATAACACAAATTCATATGTTTAATCCGTAAATGGGAATTGTGCGATCAATAGCTGTCCTAGGTGTAACAATAGACATATACCTTGATTTTCACACCTATTGATTGGTATTTATCGAAGTTATTGTTTTGCATCAATATTTATAGGCATTGTTTGATTTGTAATTTTCGGCGGGTTTAATCGAATAAAGGGGTAATCAGTGACCTTAATTATTGTATTTCATCGTGCTTTCTCATACCGATTATTCATAAATGAATGTGAAAATCTTCGTAGACTTTATTGTCAATATGACTTCCACACAGATTCATCGTAATGCCGAGATTTCAGCGTCCACTGAATGAGTACTCAAAGTGATTTGATCCAAAGGGAAAACACTCTGATGTAGTTAATATTTGGCATGTAAATAATTGCCAAAATTACTTTATTTAGGATTTAAATATGGACAAAACGAAAGACGATCATTGTTCAAGTGAGATTTGTTGCGTCCTTACTCTCTACAAAATGGTCTCGTGAGAACTTGATTTAAAACATATTCCATAGAACCTTAGAATAAAGCCACAAATATAGGGTACCTTAAGACCATGTCTGATCTGAGCCATCAAAAGACTGCCGACCGCTTGAAATTGGTTGGTTCGTACTATGTTTAGTTCGTATAAATTGTCCCGGTCCCTTGAGATACGAACCACCGAGACTTTACTGTACATGTAATTGGCACTTGATCTTGTATAACCTTCACCTTATTATCAAAATATTTGATTGAAAGTACATTTTGTATCTGAAAACGGTTGACACCATAGAATAGCTGCAATAACATAGTTTCATTCAATATTCTTTCTTTCAAAATTTATCAAGAATTGAGCTTACAATTAAAATACAATATTAAGGCTATTTGTTTACATAACCACGGTTTATGACGGAATTAAATTCTCTTTAAAACTTCGATAGAGCATCAGCAAGGAATATCCTTGGTAAGTTTCAGATTGATTGACCCAGAAGTCTAGGAGAAGACTTTCATCAAATTTTGGCCTTTCTGTTACCATGGCATCCAGAGTTTTTCATGAATTGAAATTCATTTAGCAACTTTAGTAGAGCTTCAACAAAGGAACATCTCTGCAAAGTTTCAGATTGATTCGCTCAATGTTTTTGGAGGAGAAGAACGTTTCTAGGATATTCGACCTATTTGTTACCGTGGCCAAATATTTAAGTAAATCCGACATAAGGTGATAAAGTTATGCTTTGGCCACTGAAGTGGAAGACATCTAGACACCTGACGCCATGGGTGATTTCCTAATGCGTTCCATCTTTGACAGGGGTATTAAAGGTAAAACTAGAACTGTCGCAGAGCAGACTAATATCCCCCACAAGCGCTTTGTCAGAATGTAAGTGCTATTAGTGCAGGATGTGTTTGTAACAACTAGAACTGTCGCAGAGCGGACTAATACCCCCCCACAAGCGCTTTTTCAGATGAAAGTGCTATTAGTGCAGGATGTGTTTATAACTGAAAATTGAACAAAAATTGACTGTGACCTTGACCTTTGACCTATATGACTCAAAAACAATAGGGCACTTCCTTGGATCATAAGCAACATTTGCATAAAGTTTCATGATTGTACGTCACTTAGTTCTCGAGTTAGAGTCTGGAAACAAAAATTGAACAAAGGCTGACTGTGACCTTGACCTTTGACCTACATGACCCGAAAACAATAGGGCACCTCCTTGGGTCATAAGGAACATTTGTATAAAGTTTCATGATTGTAGGTCATTTGGTTCTTGAGTTAGAGTCTGGAAACGAAAAGGTCTACGGACGGACGGATGGACAGACAGACAGACATGGTGAAACCAATATACCCCCCTCTACTTCGTAGGTGGGGGGTATAAATATTGAGGTCATATGTAGCATTTGTATGAAGTTTCATGATTTTAGGTCACCTGGTTTTTGAGTTAAGAGTCCAGAAATAAAAATTGAACAAAAATTGACTGTGATCTTGACCTTTGACCTATGTAACCCAAAAACAATAGGGCACTTCCTTGGATCATAAACAACATTTGCATAAAGTTTCATGCATGTAGGTCACTTGGTTCTCGAGTTAGAGTCCGAAAACAAAAATTGAACAAAAATTTACTGTGACCTTGACCTTTGACCTATGTAACCCAAAAACAATAGGGCACTTCCTTGGGTCATAAGGAACATTTGAATAAAGTTTCATGATTGTAGGCCACTTGGTTCTTGAGTTAGAGTCTGGAAATAAAAATTGAACAAAGGCTGACTGTGACCTTGACCTTTGACCTATATGACCCAAAAACAATTGGGCACTTCCTTGGGTCATAAGGAACATTTGTATAAAGTTTCAAGATTGTAGGTCATTTGGTTCTTGAGTTAGAGTCCGGAAACAAAAAGGTCTACGGACGGATGGACAGACGGATGGACGGACCAACAGACAGACATGGTGAAAACAATATACCCCCCCTCTACTTCGTAGGTGGGGGGTATAAAAACATCATTTTGACAGATGTTTTTCTCAAGTAAATGTGAACAGTGACGCGAAAAGGGACCATCTCTAAAGTGCCAAAAAGTGTCGACCCTTATCAGACTGTGCGATCTGCGCAGACTGACTCGGGTCGAAACTTCTCACAAATAACACATTTTCTGAATCAAGAATGATTATCCAACCTTTCTAGGTAATTATTTCCTCAATATGCTTTCTAGTTGACCTATGCTGGAAACAATCCCTTTTTCAAATATTTATTTTACAGAGTTCCGAGATGGTCCTTTTCTGTGTGACGGGTCACAAAAAAATTGAAATGAATACCTCTTGTAAATGGTTACTAAGCTCCAGGGAGCATTATTAGAATAAATATGGTATTTCTTACCTTACAGATTTTGCCTGAAGCCACTTTCTTCTTCTCTGGTACTGGAACACTGATTGTGCTGACTTCTTTCTTCACCGTTTCTCGTACAGGTCTTTCTATTTCTGTAAACTGGCCAGATACTTAAATAGAAAACTTAACTTTATCACAAGGAATAATTAGCAGCAATTTGGCAAGCTCTTCAAATTTAGGAGTAATTGGCCCCTTGAGGTTGACCATTAAATCTTTAGGTAAAACTGTTTAAAAAATCTTCAAATATAGCTTTGCCGGTAAGACTGAAAATACACAAACCCTTCATGCTATCAATCAAAGAAGATGTGCTTGTGAAACACAAGTTCAATCAAAACAGCAAATTTCAAACCTTTGACTTTGACAGATGACATTGGCCTTGTCAGATGACCTTGGTATCTGTAGACAACTTTCCACAAGATCTATCATAATGCCAGATATGAGCATTGTATCTTGAATAGGCTCAGTAGTTGGTAATGTTATTGTTTGTTGTTGTTTTTTATTTGGGTTTGCAGACAGACTGATAGATGGGTGGACAGGGTGGCAGTGAAACATTTTGCCCCCCAATCTCATTGGTGCAGCAGCATACAAAATGTTCATACATGGCTTGTGGTATTATCTATAAATAGGGAGTCATTGATCCTTTGACTATTCAATTCTGAAGGTCAACACGGTTTGAAAGGGGCCAAAAGACAAGAAATAGCTTATCATGAATAAGAATTTTGTTGGTTTAAGACTCATTGACCTTTTCATATAAAGATTTGATGTATGCAATTGATTTGTAAAAATTTAGATAGTATATCTGATGCACCTTAAGAAAGGTTTGACCTGCTTGGAAGAATTTTCTAAGGGTCAAAAAAAAGATATTATCAGATTTAGGGAGGTCACAATGCTGGTTTAAGGGTCAAACAAGAGCACTTTTTCTAAGGTCAAAATAAGATACTATCAGATTTTTTTGAGTCAAAACCCTGGGTTAAGGGGTTAAACATGAGCCCTAGTTATATGATCAAAATGAAATATGTGGGTTTTGGGGTCAAAACCCTGCTTTAAAGGGTCAAACACGCGCCAAGCCCTGCATTCAGGATGACAAAACATTGCAAACAGTTTGCCAACTATACCTTGCTTTGCATGCAAGTGCATGTGGAAAGGGGGTATAATTGGCAAACTTTTTGCACCTTCTTGTCATCCTGTACGCAGGGCTGTTTCATACCTTTCCTATCTCTAGGTGTTGTACGTTCCTGTTTTAACAAACTAGACTCCACTACCTCATCATCAAACCTCTTCCTCTTGATGGATCGTTTGGAACTCCTTCGTTCTAGTGACCCTGACAGGTCCGGTGTCGGCATATACCTTGTTACATGTGGTTGTGGAAGCGTGACTTGCGGAGGTTTTGTAATGATAGGAGATGGAGCAACACGAGGAGCAGTCAGATCCATGACATCACTGCTGCTGTTTGTACTCGTGTCCATTCTTCCAGGGTTTTCATAAAATCATCTCATCTTATATCTGAAACATAAAATTACTTTCAAAAAATCTTATTTGTTTGTTTGTTTGAATGGGTTTTAACGCCGCTTTCAATAATCTTTCAGTTATATCATGGCAACTGGAGCACCTGACAATGGATTCCTGGTATTTCTCACACCAGTACAACCATTACATCCTTTCCTAGCCTCCAACTCTATCCTACATAGGTTGATTAGCCAAGATTCTAAAAAGCATCAGGCTTAGTAAACAAATGCAACATCCTTAAGTTGTATAAAGGCACCATTGGTTAAATGTAGACTGGAAGTTATTTTAAACAAATCAGATCCGTTAATTCAATTATAAAAATTGAAACAACAATCTTAAAAACAATCTTGAATGGCCGATATCTATTTCCCATCAAAATTTAACCAATGATTTATCGTTTTTACAACAGGTGGCTGTTGCCTTGTATATTGCTTTATGGCCTTGGGGAGGCAGCTTTCTGTTAAATAAAAAGCTCTACTTTCAGATTTTTTTTTAACATGGACTAATTTTCACAAAATTCACCACCCTTGCTAGGTGGTAAAAAACAAACACAATATCCCTGATTTTTGAAAATATGCTATCAATATGCATTACTGATTATATGTATAATGAGGCAAAAGAAGAACATTTTGATAAACAGCATTTTCTCCTTTTGCCCTAAATATTTTCTTTACTATACATTTTCAGCAAATCAAAATCCAAATTTTTGTCTGCAGTAGCCTTCAAAGCAGATCACCTTTTCATTTTGTCCTTTTGGAGAGGGCTAAAGTGTCATAGGAGCAATGTTCCATTTAACTCCAACCAATTACTCATATATGTCTTATCATTGCGTTAAGCCTTTCTAAAAGGCAAAATTTCAGACCAGTCACATATACAATTTCACAAACTTGAAAACTACCCAAGATGACAAATGGATGCTGAGAAAGAAATATTCTATAATTAATTTGAAATAGAATGTTGCTCTTTTGTTTTGTTTTTTGACTGAAATGTTATGTTTGCATCTGTTTTATTGCCTGAAACAGTAAACAATGATACCTGCCTCTGTTGTTTACATGAAAAATTTACTGTTTTATTTTTGCATGAATAGTTTTTGAATACTGTTTCATTGCATGGAAAAGTTAATTAGAACTTTTCCCGATTGGCCAGAAAATACGCTATATCCCAGTGCTCTCAATAAGGGCCAAGTTCAGGAATTGTTGGAATTTCAGGAATTTTTTAAGAAGTAAGGATTTTTTTTACCCCCCCCCCCCCCCTCCTCTACATACACACACCTTTCTTTTCCTGCACACTTTGTAAATGCTTGGTATCTTGTTAAAAATAAGTTTAATTTTTGCTCCCAAAGTTTATCATTCTGACTAGTTATTTTAGAAAAAAGGTTTCCAAGCGTTAAAACTTCTAGCTTTAACTTTAAGCTGTAGGTACAAGCTTTGGTTGCACAATTTATTACCTTTCATTACTTTCATTAAATTAACCATGGAAACTAATATGAGAAACTGTATAGTTTCTATTTGGAATCATCCTGAGGCTTAGATGAATCTTGCGCAGTGGGCCTAGGAAATGTCAGGCTTACTCAAATTTTAGTTACAGCATTTTAGTTGATCTATCCGGCAATATTTCAGAAATTAGATCTAACATGCTTTATTCTTCTCGCCCTGTCGTTCCAAGGGTAGTGAGCGTTCTATGTACTGGCAGTTGTATTTAAACTCATTTAAACTTACGCAGAATTATTGGAATACCAGAAGACAAGAAAACTTTGTCATTTCAAATTTCTCGTCAGACATGTTATTGCAGACAACTAAAAATTATCTCATTGGGATTTCCCCGTGTTCTCCAAAGATGCCGTTTATAAACGAGGACAGTCCATTGACCTTTTGGAAATGTTACTGGTAGTGTCTGTTTTCACTTTGGATATATTACTTGTAGATCTATTTAAAGACTTTAAGAAAGTGATATTTCGAAATTTTATTCGTCAGATCTGTAAGAATAACATTTCATCCTATGAATATTCCCCTGATTTGAATTGCCTTTGTTTAAATAGGCATATCAGAGGACCCTTGCGATTTGTATCTGAAAAAGAAAGGAAAATGACAGAAGGGGTAAAAACGAGTCGCTAACCTGACAAGATTGCATAATCAAAGAGTGGTTGTTATAGCGACAGTCTATTACCCTGCGCTTTACACATGGCTTGTTATGGTCAGCTATAATGTGTATGCTAGAGTTGATTATCATTTTTTTTGCATGCGTGGACTTCCTTTAAATCCTTTATTAGGTAAATTCATAAAAGTCAGGGGTCAAATTTCGGGACGTTTTCCTCAAAACTCGATGTTTTTTTACGCCCGGGTCTGATTTTCTGGAAGTAATATCTGAAATTCTGGACGTATATTACGTTGAGGTACGCTTATTAAGAGCACTTTTATCCTATCCATGTTCGTTTTACTGTTTCCTTTTACCTTCTTAAATACTGACAAAAAAAAAAACATGCATATAAGACTATTGAATGATCAGATATGCCTGGATATTAACTAATCCTGAGTCAGTTTTTTTATAATTGGGGAAAGTTGTTCACTATCGTAATGAAAGGCAAGTCGATCTTAGGGAAGATGTAGTTGATCCCAATCTAAAAAAGTCTTTCATAGTTTGATTGCGGGGATTGCTACCTTTCTGTAACTTATTACGATTATCATAATTTTGGCTCATAATTACCTGCTGCCAGCCTGCCATAAACGTTAGAATATCGCACGAGAAAGTGGGAAAGTGAAAGGAGAAAGAGACTGGTCTCTACAGTCAAAACTTTTCAAGTCAAAACTCGATATCTCTAAAATTTTATGTAAACCAGTCTACAGTTTGAGTTGCGTCCCTTTGAATTTTTTTTTTTATCTTTTGTGGGAAATCGAAAACCTCATAACTATCGATTAGATTGTATGTGTTAAATGTTTTTAACCCCTGCAGATGTTATATCGTTTGTTTACTTTCTGCATGATGATTTACGGCATATTTAAAGGCCCAATGTCTACGTAAAATTAAGGTATTCGCGATTGGGAACTGCACACAGGATCATTGGGAACGGTAGATTTGGAAATTGGGAAAGGACCGATTGTTACTTTGGAAAAAGGCCGGAGATTGAATCGGGAGAATGAAATACAGTGGGTTTTTTTCCTTCTTTGACTAGTACCTGTATCTGTATGTGTAGGCTTTTATACAACGGAAGTGTGTGTTGCCATATTACTGGCTCTCATTTTTGAGGGCCATCTTAAAGGCTGCTAACGAGCCTGCATGCACTGTTGCATTTGGCAGGTGATTCCACTGGATAGTGGTGTTTACAAAGAATGAGTGCTTGTATTGTGTTGTTTTTGCTGCGGGTACAGTATGACTAGACTTTTTGTGTTGTTGCAAACATGTTTTTCTACTATGTTTGTGCTGATGAAATCAGTGCATTTCTTTGTTTTAATTGACCTTTTTGGCTTTTAGAATGTGAGGAATTTTGATGCAGGCAGGGACGGTACTAACCCCTCAACCATCTTGTACATTAGGACAAGTCGCAGATTTTTCCTTCTTTCTTCTAGGGGCTCAAGTTCTAGTTCTTTTTTGAAGCGATGAATAGTTCCTGGCTCTCTAGTTCTAGTTCTAGTACTGGTAAACAGAAAGCATTCCCTGGCTTCTCCCGATTCAATCACCGGCCTTTTCCCAAATATTCACTCAATCAAATCTGTACTGTAGGTCTTAGCGAAAAGAGGATAAGACAGGGTTAGACAAGCCAAGCTGATAGGTCACAAATGCACAATTTATGAAGTCTAAGAGATACCTATGAGAGAAACAGTAAAACAATTTATGTCATAAGACTTGAAATACCTACCGAACTCTTTTTCTTGTGATCTCTAGTCTGTTTTAATTTTCCGTAAACTTCTAAATCTTTCCTGCGATTCTAATTAATTTTAAAAGGGGAAGTAATTCAATTTCACTCCGGAACATAGACTGGATTTATAGACTGGTCCATCGTAGACTGGCGAGCATGCCTCAATCTATCGAGTCTGCCTTCCAAATTAGGAATAATGATTTTAAATGAAGGTATGTAAGAAAGGCCATAGAACATTTAAAATAAGATCAGATTTCAATGTCGCTTCAGAGCCTTTAAGGGGCTGACAATGAATTTGCCCATAAAAGACCAGCTCGCGGCTTCCCGGTTGAAATTAAGCGGTCGGCGAACTTGAATAGGTGGGCTGGTTCGCATTTTCTGATCGTTTTTCCAAGAAGCAAGTATACAGCTACTGTACTCGCCTTCCACTGAAATATTCGACATACTTGTTATCAGTAACAATATGAAACATTTTAAACCCGGCCGCGGTCCGCACAGTTTGGGGAGGAGACATCCCGGTAGAAGTTATAATTATGTTATTATATTCTATTATATTATATTCTGTCGAGTTTGCTTAGTGAAAATCGTTCATTGTCATCGATCAAACCGGTCAAAACATTCCTTTAGAAGTAGCACATCGTTATAAATATTTAGGTCTTTTTTTCATCCGGCGAAACTTGGGTGGTCTTAAAATCATGACCAACTCTCTCGTCAAGCATTGAATTTGAGGCTGTTCATTATATGGAATATTTAACACGTTTTGGTATTTTGATATTCAGTATTTGTTTATTTATTTAATTATCTTATTTCTTTATTCCGTAGTCCAACCGATTCCATGTTTTTCGGGACCGAGATCTTGGGCCATGATAAAATGTTGTTCTACAAGATGGGCGTGTTCATACAAAATCATGTAAGAGGGTCTGTTACTTATTCATGTGACAGTACAAGTGATTTCATGGCTCACGAGAAGTGCCATGCTGGCAGACTACCCATGAATACTGTTTATATGCCCATTTGTACTAAAAACTGGTTCAAAGACCTTGTTTAAGGAATGTTGTATATTCTGGACCCCTACAGATAAGCTAATTCTTTATCTCTCTGAATCAGCCTAGGGGGTCAATCGACCTTTATATTCTACATATGACATTGACCATTATTGGTCATCATTATCTCATTAATTGATATGAGAAGAGTTAAAAACAGAATATTTATATTTTATTGAAACAGAAAGTTCACGATTTTTCAAAATCTTTAAAGTTTTATTTATTTCTTACTAATAAACACTGTGATAAAATTTAATCTGCAAACTCGGGTGTGATAAAAAGTGATAAAATGTTCTAGATAAATTGAAGGTGTGAATATATATACATAAAAAGATTGAACTTGCAGCAATGTGCAATGTTAAGAATAGAATTTATTTTAAAAGAAAGGGTTTTGGTAAAAATATTTTATCTCCTTCCAAATATGTTATACCTATATACTCTTCCTACAGAAACGAAACATTGCTGTAAAAGGAGGACATTAATGATCCATTTTTAATTATTCCAAGCAATTTTATTTAAGAGTTTTATCATAGCTACAGCTATTTTGTGATGGAGGATTTAAAAAAAAGAAAAAAAAAGTTTCATCTTTTATCAGCTATTTTTGACGAGGATTGAAAGTTAAAGAAGCATCACAAAGACTTTTCTTTTTTGAAATTGCAAAAAACAGATAATAATAATTATCTAAATGATATAATAAATGAGATATTTGGTGATTTAAAATAATTCAACCAATAATCAACAAAAATTCTTTTCTCAATATATGCCTGACAGCCTCTGTATGTATATCTCTGCATAGAGTATACAAGGTGATTGGGTGATTAAGATAAGAGTCATAAAACCATTAAGATAACAATGGGTGGTTAATTGGGGGGGGGGGGGCAAATAAAGAAGGATTAAACCAGGTCTTTAAATCAATTCACACAAACGAGTTCATAATCGTAGACCGTTATGTGAGACAGCAGCAATAGGCTAGGAAGGGATATTATGGTTGTAATGGTGAGAGAAATACCAGGAATCCATTATTAGGTGCTCCAGCCGCCGCGAACCGAGAAAAATGTTTAAAGCGGCGTTAATTTCCATTCAATCTATCAATCTTAAATCAATTCATGGAAAATTATGGTTATCCTAAACAATATTACTTAATGTTGAAGCAGTGGTATATAATTCAAATGCCCAACTTGTCCGACACTGGCTTTTCTACCTGCAGGCATTTACATTTTTCTAGGCGAAGACATGTAAATGCTTCAGCATATCTTTGAATGGTACAAAGAACAAAATACTCAATTATGATAATGACGTTACGCAAGATACTGGTGACCCTTCGCGTAACAAATAGTTTTGACGTCGGCGTAAACATAATGTTCCATTTTTACTAAACTTTTTCCACGCAATCATTTGCAAACGATATATTTCTTTTATTTAAACGCTGTTACACTTTGCCAATAATTGTGAAAATATTTAGATACAAAAAGTTGGTTATTTTTTATGACATAAAATGGACACTGATTTTCAAAGATTCCGGTGCATATTCAATGATATAATGCAGAGTAGGATTGATTCGGTGTGATTTTAAATAATCATCAAAGTAAAACTATGCGGACGATAACAAATATTTCTAGTGGTTACAAAGTTACACATTTGATTTCTATTTACTAGAAAGATTTATTTTCAAATTATTGATTAGAACAGATTATTTATATCAAGGACTTTCAATTTTGATTTGCAAGATGATCCCGAAAAAATCGTGTAAATCTGAACCGCTCGATCTTACCTCTGAAGAAATCATACTTTGAATACAAATTTGATATTTTACTGCTTTTTTATTCAGTTTGATACTATGTTTTCTGCTTTCTCAAACAGATCAGTTTATGATAGTATCATGATTTTTTTAATTATTTATTTTTTTCATTTTGCTTTTATTTTCATAATGATTGAAGTTTGAATCTCTGTCTTGTTTCTGTATATAATGCTTAAATTTGGAGCAGTTTAAATAACTTATTTCTAATTATCATAATAAGTATCATCGAGTGAAATAAAATATAAAATACAAATTTGTCAAATCAACCATGTAAAATGCGAATAAGTTAAATCATATACATTCATCTTTGTTACGGGAAAAAATCAACGTCGCGTTCTGAAAAACAACGTAGGTGGGACATTTTTGGGTGACTTTTGTATTTATCAATAAAATCATAACTATAGGGCCTAGAATTAAAACAATCATATTTTTGTAAACAGAAAAGAAAATGTATTTTTATATAGAAAATTTAATTCAATGCATCAAGTTAAAGATATAAATAATTGGATGGAAAATAGCAATTTTTAATTATCAACGTCAAAAAATGACAGTGGGACATTTTTTGGTGACTTTTGTATTTTGGCAATGCTTCCTAACGACAATTCAAAGAATAAATTTATTAACATTATTCGAATCTATAGAAAAAATGTATTTTTTATTGTAAAAATCAGTATGATGAGTGAACTTTACATAGTATATACAAGAACGCTTATTCACTTACATCGTCGTTAAGGTGGGACATCTTTTATGTTTTTAATTAATCATTCGTGCGATCTTCATTTTTTCAACTACATTTTTAAAAGATATTACTGACGAAACTAGAAACATTATTACTTCGTCCTGATACAAAATTATTATGGTATTGACGGCTAGGTAATTAAGACAGCAAAATGAAAGACCTCGATAGGAGGAAAGTGTAACGCGGGACACGTCGTTTTTACACTATTTTTAAACGTTTAGAAGGCAAAATATCCTATGCACAGTCATCATAATACGGATCTTACCAAATAATCGTGTAGAATGTAATTTGATGCAAAGTTTGGTGTATATTTCATTAATTTCCGATGAAAAATACGGATTTTATAGCAAAAACAAGGTAACGATGTCGACGTTTTTGTAAAGTGTCACCATTATCTTGCGTAACGTCAATATGATGATATAATGTATATATTAAAGTGTAGAAAACATTTTAAAAGAAGAAAAATCTAGCTCTGTCCCTGATTAAGATTTTTTGTTGATAACTAGTTGGTCCTATTCTCTTCCCCTTTGCTCTGTCCCTGATTAAGTTTTTATTTGATGAATAACTAGTTGGTCCTATTCCTATCCCATGTGCTCTGTCCCTGATAAAGGTTTAATTTGTATATATTTATTTATTTATTTATTTATTTATTTATTTATTTATTTATTTATTTATTTATTTATTTATTTATTTATTTATATTTATATATAACAAGCAAATTCGTTGAATTGATATCCCCCTCCGAACATATTTTCATTGCAAAGGAGTTAATATCAAATTTAGGAACAGGTTATCTTTTATCTACATCAACCTATAGTTTTCAAGAAATAGCGCAAAAAAGAATATCACTCTGTATGTATATGGCTTAAACAGTCAGGGGCAGTAACTCTAAATTCGACGGTCGAATCGGGTAACCCGACGATATGCGCACGTCCTCATTGTAGTGAAGCTATGTGCCAAGTTTCATTTAAATCCGGTCTACAGTTTTCAAGAAATAGCGCGGAAACGAATATCACTCTGTATGTATATGGCTTAAACAGTCAGGGGCAGTTACTCTGAAAACGGCGGTCGAACCGGGTAACCCCGACGATATGCGCATGTCCTCTTTGTAGTGAAGCTGTGTGCCAAGTTTCATTGAAATCCGGTCTACAGTTTTCAAGAAATAGCGCGGAAACGAATATCACTCTGTATGTATATGGCTTAAACAGTCAGGGGCAGTTACTCTAAATTCGGCGATCGAACCGGGTAACCCCGACGATATGCGCATGTCCTCTTTGTAGTGAAGCTGTGTGCCAAGTTTCATTAAAATCCGGTCTACAGATTTCAAGAAATAGCGTAGAAACGAATATCACTCTGTATGTATATGGCTTAAACAGTCAGGGGCAGTAACTCTAAATTAGACGGTCGAACCGGGTAACCCCGACGATATGCGCATGTCCTCTTTGTAGTGAAGCTGTGTGCCAAGTTTCATTGAAATCCGGTCTTTAAGTTTCAAGCAATAGCGCGGAAACGAATATTACTCTGTATGTAAATGGTTTAAACAGTCAGGGACAGTAACTCTAAATTCGACGATCAAACCGGGTAACCCCGACGATATGCGCATGTCCTCATTGTAGTGAAGCTGTGTGCCAAGTTTCATTGAAATCCGGTCTATAGTTTTCAAGAAATAGCGCGGAAACGAATATCACTCTGTATCTATATGGCTTAAACAGTCAGGGGCAGAAACTCTAAATAAGAAGATCAAACCGGGTAACCCCGACGATATGCGCGTGTCCTCATTGTAGTGAAGCTGTGTGCAAAGTTTCATTGAAATCCGGTCTGTAGTTTTCAAGAAGTAGCGCGGAAACGAATATCACTCTGTATGTATATGGCTAAAACAGTCAGGGGCAGTAACTCTAAATTCGACTGTCGAACCGCGTAATCCCGACGATATGCGCATGTCCCAATTGTAGTGAAGCTGTGTGCCAAGTTTCATTGAAATCCGGTCTATAGTGTTCAAGAAATAGCGCGGAAACGAATATCACTCTGTATGTATATGGCTTAAACAGTCAGGGGCAGTAACTCTTAATTAGACGATCAAACCGGGTAACCCCGACGATATGCGCATGTCCTCATTGTAGTGAAGCTGTGTGCCAAGTTTCATTGAAATCCGGTCTACAGTTTTCAAGAAGTAGCGCGGAAACGAATTTCACTCTGTACTGTATATGGCTTAAACAGTCAGGGGCAGTAACTCTAAATTCGGCGGTCGAACCGGGTAACCCCGACGATATGCCGATGTCCTCTTTGTAGTGAAGATGTGTGCCAAGTTTCATTAAAATCCGGTCTACAGTTTTCAAGAAATAGCGCGGAAACGAATATCACTCTGTATGTATATGGCTTAAACAGTCAGGGGCAGTAACTCTAAATTCGTCGGTCGAACCGGGTAACCCCGACGATATGCACATGTCCTCATTGTAGTGAAGCTGTGTGCCAAGTTTCATTGAAATCCGGTCTTTAGTTTTCAAGAAATAGCGCGGAAACAAATGTCGGACGGACGGGCGGAAGGACGGACGGACATGGCAAAAACAATACCCCCCCCCCCCCGATGATTTCATCGACGGGGGATAATAATTTCTAGTTGGTCCTATTCCCTTTCCCTATACTTGCCCTGATTAAGATTCTTTTTTTAAATACATGTAACTAGTTTGTCCTATTCCCTTTCCCTTTGCTCTGTCCCTTATTGTACCATATTGATGTTTTTCATCTTTTTTCTTAAAAGTAGTTCATCTCATAATCTATAAGATTTTTGATAAATAACTAGTTGGTCCTTTTCCCTCTTCTTATGCTCTATCCATGATTGCAAACATTGATGGTTTTACCATTTTTCTTAAAAGTCGCTCGACTCATCATCTATACCAAAAATAAAGGCTTTTGGAGTTCTGGTTAAGATTAAGAAGAAATCTAAAACTTCTAAACAAACGCCCGAGTACTTCCTACCCCTTTCTGCACCTAAAAGCCAAACATTCGTAGTTCTAGCTCTTGACATAAAGGAAAATGAAATGATGACTCATGCCAAATATACAGACTGTTGAGGACCTGGTTTAAGAAGAGAAAAAATCGCTTGAAAATTGTTGACGGACGCCGGACGGATTCCTCACGGAAGTTGAGCACTCGAGCTCGGGTGAGCTAATAAAATTTGACCTTAAGACCCCCTTGACCCTTATTTTTGACCCCCGATTAAGAATCTTTGAAATATTTTGATCGAGCATGACTCAAGGATAATATCTGTGAAATTTGATCAAATTCTTATAAGTAGTTTTAGAGGAGAAGATTTTTTTCTAAGATTTAACCTTTTGACCCCATTTTGATCCCATTTGACCCCGATTCAAAATCTTTGAAGAGTTTTGAAAAAAAGCATGACCGATGGATCGAATCTGTGAATTTTTGAAAAAAATCCGTCAATTAGTTTAAAAGATTTTTTTAAGAATTGTTTACGGACAGACTGACGACGAACAATGATCGGTCACAAAAGCTGCGCTATGTGAGCTAAAAAGGGCAAGGTTGACGAGGTGTACACAGTCAGAGATGAATGTTACGTTTGAGAGAGAAGACAACAGATTGATTGATTGATTGAATGGGGTTTTACGCCGCTTTCAACATTTTTTCAGTTATATCGCGGCGGCTGGAGCACCTAACAATAGTTTCCTGGTATTTCTCTCACCAGTACATCCACCACATCCTTTCCTAGCCTCCAGCTGCTATCTCACATAGGTCTACGATTATCAACCCATTGGTGAGAGACAAACAGTCGGAAAGAATGAGTGCCGCCGTCGGGGATCGAACCCGTGTCCTCTGGATTGACAGTCCGACGCGCTACCAACTGCGCTATGACGGCGGCGAGAAGACAACAGACTCTAGAATTCGTTACTTTTTATCTCTGAAAACGTCCAGAATACATGTACACGCATTTAGTCACAGACAAATTTTATACGATATTAAACTATTTTACTGTAAACAACTGGATATTTTTTTTATTAAAAAATGTTGAAAAAGCATACAAAGGTAGTGGAACCGTAAAAGTTTCGCGGCATTTCGGAACTCATATACTTTCAGAATGTTAACCGTGGTTTCCTAATGATTTTCATTAGGAAACCTCGGTCAACATTCTGAAAGTGAATGAGTTCCGAAATGTTGCTAAACTATAACGGTTCCACTTCCTTAAACAGACGGCAACAGAGGAATTTATGCCGACTTGCAAAAGAGACATATATTTTTATAAGTAATTGAATGTGACTATCTAACTTCTTTAAATGAACAAAAAATAATTTACGGTCATTGAATATAATATAATCAGTATATGATACAAATCTGCTAGGTATGAAGTCTGCTATCTGGACCATAATACCAGAAGAAACTACAAAAAAGAAGGACCAACAGAAGTCAGGGCTTTACACATGGCTCGGAACTGGTGCGATAAAAAACATTATGAAATTCATAAGGGGAATTTTGGAATTATTTTGAAATTAAATTGAACGAGTGTGATTAGTGAGTTATGAGTGAATTTAAAGGGAGGTCATCAAATATCGCTAATTTTCAGGATCATCGGAACATCATTGGATATATTTATTACCTCCCTTTAATTAGATATGCATAAAATTATATAAATAACTTTATATTTCGGGGAGTTTCTGGATTGTTTGAGTGATATGAGTTTTTAGAATGAATGGAGCGCTTAAATATAAGCCCTATATTAAGACGAATTAGCATAATGAATATCGCATCAAGCACGGGTGGAACAAGGTCACATTTCGGAAGAAAATACGGAAAGGTAGAACGACCATCCAGATTCAGAAAAACGCTGTTTCATAGAAGCAGGAATCGTGTTTGACCCTTAACCTAGGGTTTTAACCCTCAAAAATTTGAAGTCTGATCTCTAAATTCTCTATCAAGAGAGGTTATTTTGACCTTGTAAACTTTCAGAAGTGCATCTAAAAATTGATGCAAATTGTAAATTTATCAGAATTAATTGTCTCTTTCATATCTTTATAAGAGATTCATATCCATATAAATCTCTTATTAAGATATGAAGGAGATAATTAAAGAAGTTCACCAGCAAAAACCCGAAAAATATTTACCATTCATATCTATTCATTTTAATCTTTTGACCCCCTCAACAACATTTTGACCCATAAAAATTACTGTTAGGGGGTCAATGACTCCTAAATTTGTAAAGCTAGCACAAGCTTGTGAAATAGCCGAAAATGTAAAATACCTTATTTGCAGACGGGTACTTGCTTAGTTACAAATGACTGCAATGTCTCTGTTCCTAGTAAACAGTTACCCTTCACTGTATTACGAGATGCAATCCACGATTTAAAATCGACATCTGAACATGAACAGTTAATTGGGTTTTGAGAAAGATCTATAATATTCATGCGAGATAATGGTAAAAGTGCCGATGGAAAAGTTGTCAAATAATTATCGGATAGATACAGCTTTCTAAGAAATATTTTGTTGACGAATGACTGCCTGCTGATGAATGTGATCATATTGTTTTCTAGGTGTATCTCATTAAGCTGCGTCATATTTATGAAGTCATAATCATTTATAGACGTTATTTTATTTATTTTATTGTTATTTTATTTTATTGCAAGATTTTCAAGAGTTTTATTCCGTTGAGTGCAAGTGGTACAAGTCTTAGATTGTTGTAATTTAAATTTAAGTCACTGACTCTTGAAAACGGAATATCAGAGTTATCAATATTCTTAATGTTGTTGTGGCTCAAATCAAGGTTATAGTAGTATGAGCCATTATTCAGGACTTTTGGAAAATAAGCCAAGCCGTTATAACGTGCAGATACAATTCTAAGAGATGCTGTATTTAGATGACAAACCTCAAGCCTTCCCTCTACATAAAAAGCTTGGTAAAAACTTAAATGATATATTCTGCTTAAATTGCAAACTGCGACGGGGAAGTCTTCAAGATTAGAATCAATTATCGATAACATACTCAAAGAGCTTTCGAGCCCTTTAAATGCGTTATAAGGTATACTTGAAAATGGTATTGAATACAGACTTATATCACGTAACTGTCTCATTAAATGCAATTCTATCGGCCATGTGTCAAAATGAGATAACCCAATTTCAAGAATCCAAAGCGATTTTCCAATGCTCCCCATTGCAAATGAATCTAATGTTTTTAAAGGATTATCGTTTACATATAAGTCCCTAAGATTGCTTAAATATCCAAACGCCCTTGGTAAACCCGTCAATTTATTATTTGTTAAGTTGATGAGGCTAAGACTGGCTTCTATGCCACTGAAGCAGAAATCAGCCATGTCGGAAATCAAATTGTCCTGTAAGAAAAGTTCAACATTGGTTGTTGCGCTTGACGAGATATTACTAAACGCAAAGTCCTTAATGGTCGTTATGTTGTTGTTGTCTAAGTATATGTAAAGATGGGCTCCAGACGCGTTCACGGGTTTGAAAGTTGGCATCCTAGTGATCTCTGTACTGCTACAGTTGGCTTGTGGAGTGCAAGTGCATGGAGGTGATACATAACAGTCGTCTAGAAGCAATGATGTGACCAAGTCTATAGGCGTTAGTAGTATTAACATGAAAATCTGTAACGAGAAAGGAAGCGTTCATTTATTTACATATAATTTGAAACAATGTGTGTCGTTAAAATTCGTGTTATCTGACTAGCTTAAACTTGTTTTCACTACTAAATCAAAGCAATCTTTAGTATGCAGTTATTTCGTTAGCTTCTGCACTAAGTAGGCCCATTAGAAATATGTCTGATTATAGAAAATTATTGCTTTGATTGCTTCATTGCATTAAATTATAAGACTTTCAAAGAAAATTATTGATTTCACGAAGGCTTGAAACTTAAAACCTAATCACAATTATGTATGAATCCGCTTCGCTCATTCATACAGTGTGGTTAGGTTTTAAGTGTCCTACCTCCATGAGACCAATAAAGATTCTCCTCATCTCTTAACTAGCAACAATGATCTGTAAAGTACCTCTCTCGGTCTTCTTGTATTCATTATCAGCAAAAATTCCTGTTCAAAACAAAATGCCTGATTCTGTTTAGACGATTTGTGGAAGAGAAGAAATGCAAATTAATACTTGGAAGTAACAAAGAAAATATAGCTAACACACCATCAGCGGGTTGTTTCCAATGGCCATTCTCTTTTCAGTGATTTGACGTCAACTAGGATGAATGTGTACCTTGTAATTACCTGTTTAAAGAGAATACAGAAAACATCGTGAATCGGCACTCTTTCCGATCAAAATCATTCACTCAGTGCTCCGTTCATTCATTATTAACACTCACTCAATTCGATCAAAAACAAGCCGAAATCATAGAACATATTTAGAATTTTTTATTATAATCGATAAAATTATTCGACGAATTTATTGGCTCGTTTGGATTTAAAAGTGACTGGTTGGTCCACGAAGACACACAAACAGAAAAGTACGCATATCTTATTAAAGGGAAGTAATACATATAGCTGATTTTGTTCATCTTGAACCAAATTAGCGATATTGGATTACCTCCCTTGAATTTCACTTAAGACACGCACATTCGATTTCTTTCCAATATCAATTCAAAGTCAATCACCTTGTCATTTTCACAATGTTCTTAACTGTAACATGTAAGATCATGTCTAAGGTCAATTTTATCTGGTTAGATCCTCCGAGAAATTATCATGAAGAGACTATTGTCGAGCTGTGATAATTTCGCACAGTCGGAACAGACAAAATGGACATTTAAAGACTCTTACGTATTGTAATATTTATCATGCCGACGTTTTGGCGGCTCAAAATTTCACGAAACCTTTAAATCAAGGATAAGATAATGAATTCTTGTATGCAAATAAAGACTGTCTGATAACATTTTGTTTTATGAGTTTTAAAGAGGTTAATTCGAGTCGTATCAATTCAAACGTCTCGGATTTAGACAGTTGTATAAACCAGCTAACTCGCCAGGGGCCGTTTTACTAAACATCTTACGATCATTTCTTGCGTAAGTCAAAAATTAAAGTTGCTTCTACAGTAGAAACTAAATATGGAGATATTGCAAGGCTGAATCTAAAAATGAATAAAAACACCAGATACGATTTGTGATTTTGACTTACGATCATTTTTTTTCGTAAGACGTTTAGTAAAACGGGCCCCTGGAGTCTAGACATTGAACGTCACTATAATGGTCAGAATTCCCATCTTCCTATCATTTGAGCCTGTGCGTGACATTTGAAATGTTCTTGAGGCGCAAATGTTGACAAGATTAGACACCCACATGCTGTAATTATAATGTTGTCTGATGCTCTACAAATACTTTGAGACCTTTTCTATCTACTAAACGCATAGTGAAGACTCTAGCCGGACTGTGCACATGCACAGACTGGTCAGAGTCTTTACTTTGCGCAAATTAGAAATGGCTGGAAATCACACGCATAGACTCATTTCTTTTTCTGTCAGTATTAGTCTCTTTATATACATGACATCGATCCCCAACGGCGGCATTCTTTCCGACTATTTGTCTCTCACCAATGGGTTGTTGATTGTATACCTATGTGAGATAGCAGCTAGAGGATAGGAAAGGATGTGGTGGTTGTACTGGTGCGAGAAATACCAGGAAACCATTGTTAGGTGCTTCAGCCGTCGCGATATAACTGAAAAAAATGTTGAAAGCTGCGTAAAACTCAATTCAATCAATCAATTATATACATGTACCTGCGTCGATAAAAGACACCCCAAATCACACAGAACGGCCAAAATATACAAATAAAACCTTTCACGTTTAAAAATCTTTCTTCGTATAGATATCAAATGCTTAATTTTCCAGGTCATTTAGAGCGTTTTCGAGTCGATATTTGAGGAGAATGTATTTAGCCTGAAATATGTGCACCCCTATATAGGGGCAATAAAAGGCGTTGACCACATTTCCTTTAGTGATCAAAGTATATGGCTCTTGCCCATTTAACATAGTAATTAAGGCTTTGGCAAATACTGTTCCTCAATCCTTGATGAGAAATTGCTCCTTCCTGAACAATACAAGGTCCATAACTTTAAGGAAACGTCATCCAAAAACACATAGATTCTCTTTGATTTAATATCGGAAAAGAAGCTAAAAGGATAACATTACTTGCTCGGTTTTTCGTCATTAACCCTTTGCTGTTTAATCCCTGCTTTTTACGTGCCTGTGATTTTATGATTAAGAAAAAATTGTGGAAAAAGAAGAAATTGCTTCTGACAAGCGATTTCTTCTTTTTCCACACTATTTTCTACCCTACAGAATGGTTATTTTTTAAATAAAATCCACTTTAAAATTTTCGTCTGCAAAACCTTTGAATTTGGACAGGTCCAAAATTTTGTAAAACAGGAAAGGGTTAAACTTTGTAGTAACAAGTACCACAAGCAGATAGAATTTATTCCTATTAAAGAATGAACAATGGCGTCGAATTCTATGTCTAATAAGGGAAACTACGCTCAATTCTTCAATTCTTCAATCAATCTAAGGACCGGAATCAATTCCTCAAAATTTCACATAACTGATTGTCAATAAGCCTAGATTAATGTTTAACCAAAGATTTTGTAATCACATACCGGTCAGTTCAATTGTATTATCTTATTAAGTTGCCTTGGCACACAAACGTCACATGCACAACACCTTGACAAAGTCTACCAGATTACATACTGCTAGCGTTTACAGGATATATTAATTTATTTTAACAAGTACCCAATGCACTCATCATACACTCTCAAGATGCACATCAAGCCAACAAAAGATTTAAAATAAAACAGAAAGTCTTGCAGAAATCGAACCGGCACTATATAATACAAAATATTCAATGTGTGCAGTTTAATCACACCAACAGTATGAAGTTACATGTATAATCATTTCTGACTCACGCGAAAATGGATAATCTGTGACGAATGTATTTCTTAAATATTTCGATCCGGAACAAATCGAATGCTATCTTGGTCGATATAGAAGAAATTCTATGAAGAAACATGAAGGATCTTGCCTCTCATTATATTTAATGGTTAGCCATGGACAAAGGACCACGGAAGCGGGGAAGATTGCAAGTTAATGTCGATGGGATGTCGAGGTTTCAAATTCATGTAAGGCAATCTAAAATAGTAAAAAAAAGAGCCAGAATGGCCCTAAATCACTCTAATGAAATTTATTGGTCCAGTGGAACTCAACCAAGTAACTTTCTGTTAATGTTTTATTCACATTTGCCTACATGTAATTGTTGACGAAGAGATTTAATTCCAAGGTTTTAAAGTGAGAAAAGACGCTGCCCACCCATTCGTTACTGAGGAGACTAAAAATAAGCCCCTCCCTGCCACGCCCAAAATTATGGACCAATCAAAATTTTGCGAACAATTTTTGAAAAGGATCGCACAAGGAACATTCTGTTAAAGTTTCATTTAAATCAGCCCAGTGGTTCAGGGGAAGATGTCATTGAAAGATTTTGGGCTCAAAATAAGCCCCACTCTGCCATATTTATTAGCCAATCAAAATATTGCCAACAATTTTGAAAAAGGATCACCCAAGGAACATTTTGGATAAGTTTCATTGGAATCGGCCAAGTGGTCTAGGAGGAGATGTCGTTCAAAGTTTTGGGGCTAAAAATAAGCCGCGCCCTGCCAAGCCCATATCTATGGGCCAAATCAAAATTTTGTGAACAATTTTTAAAAAAGGGGCACCCAAGTACCTTTATGGTAAAGATTCGTTGAAATCGGCTCAGTGGTTCAGGTGGGCAGATCGTTCAAAGATTTCGGGCTCAAAATAAACTCTGCATTGCCACGCCCATATTTATGGGCCGAACAAAAGATTCGCGAACAAATTTTGAAAAGGGGCACCCAAGGAATATTCTGGTAAAGTTTCATTTAAATCGGCCCTGTGGTTCAGAAAGAGATGTTATTCAAGGATTTCGGGCGCAAAATAAGCCCCGCCCTGCCACGCCCAAATTTTAGGCAAATCAAAATTTTGCAAACAATTGTCAAAAAAGGTCACCCAAGGAACATTCTGGCAAAGTTTCATTGAAATTAGCCTAATGATTCAGGCAGAGATGTCGTTCAAAGATTTCGGGCTCAAACCATGCCACGCCCTTCAAGGCCCAAATTAATGTGCCCATCAAAATATCGCGCTCAATTTTTAAAAAGGGTCTCCCAGGTAACTTTCTGGTAAAGTTTAATAAAAATCGGCCCAATGGTTCAGGAGGATATGTCGTTCAAAGATTTCGGGCTCAAAATAAGCCCTGCCCTGACACGCCCATATTTATTGGCCTATCAAAATTTCGCGAACAATTTTTGAAAAGGGGCACCCAAGTAACATTCTGGTAAAGCTTCATTGAAATTAGCCCAGTGGTTCAGGAGGAGATGTGGTTCAAAGATTTCGGACTGAAAATAAGCCCCGCCCTTCTAGCCCATATTTATTGGCCAATCAAAATTTTGCGAACAATTTTTGAAAAGGGTCACCCAAGGAACTGTCGGGTAAAGTTTCATTAAAATCGGCCCAATGGTTCAGGAGGATATGCCGCTCAAAATAAGCCCTTCCCTGACACGCACATATTTATTGGCCATTCAAAGTTTCTCGAACAATTTTTGAAAAGGGGCACCCAAGTAACATTCTGGTAAAGTTTCATTGAAATTAGCCCAGTGGTTCAGGAGGAGATGTGTTTCAAAGATTTCGGACTCAAAATAAGCCACGCCCATTTTTATGGGCCAATCAAAATTTCGCGGACAATTTTTAAAATGGGTCACCCAAGGAACAGTCTGGTAAAATTTCATTAAAATCGGCCCAGTGTTTCAGGGGAAGATGTCGTTCAAAGATTTCAAAGTGAAAAAAATGCCACGCCCTGCCACGCCCATATTTGTGGGCCAATCAGAATTTAGCGAACAATTTTTAAAGAGGGTCACTAAAGGAACATTCTGGCAAAGTTCCATTGAAATCGGCCGAGTGGTTCAGGAGAAGAAGAGGTTTTTAGGATTGTTGACGCCGGACGACGTATTTAGGGTCACCCTCAAAGCTCCCCTTGAGCACGTTGTGCTAAGGTGAGTTTAAAAAATGTAATACTAGCGTACCTTTGTTTAGGCGAGAAATATCTTTGATGTCTTGGGATTAAAATTCCCTTTAAATTAATTCCATGAAAATCGACAATAGGATGGAATGTGACGAAATTGTTATCTAAGATAACCTACATTCCACATGACCTTTCCACGTACAGTTAAGTACATCGTGAAAAAAGCGAGTCGAAAAAGGGGCATTATTTGTCCAAAATGCTTGTAGAGACCACTTTTCAACAGTTAGTGTCTTTACCAATCAAAAGTTAAAGCCAATGATCAATGACCTTGTCATTATTATGCATGTGAAGGTCTTGTCATCAGCAATGTACTTGTGAAATTTCAGGGCTCTATGACTTACCAATCCAAAGTTACGGCTAATATTGGTTTTAACCACAAAACTAGAAAGCCATGAATGGCTTGAGTCGCTCCACAGGCTTGAAATTCTTGTAATAGCAAATCAAAATTTTAACTAGATTTTAAGATAGTTTGTGTTCTACTGTGTTTCCACTATTATAACATATAGAGAAATGACCTCCACCCATAAAAGACATATTTTCCATCCAATCACAATTATTTTGGCTGCATGATAATGGGTCACTCAAGGATCATACCAGTGAAGTTTGATTGATATCCATTAGTTACATTCTGAGGAAATGATTTTCAAAGTTTCCACTAGATAACATATTGAGAATTGACCTCCGCCAATAAAATGCATATTTTTCATCCGATCACAATATTTTTTTCTGCATGATTATGGATCACCCAAGGATCATTCCAGTGAAATTTTGTTGATATAAATCAATTAGATTCTGATAAAATGATTTTCAAAGTTTCCACTATATAACATATAGAGAAATGACCTCCGCCCACAAAAGACATATTTTTCATCCAATTACAATATTTTTTGTTAGACTGATAACGGGTCACTCAAGGATTAAATTAAAAGTTATGGCCAACTTTGAGTTTTTATGATGGAAATTATTGACCTTGACAATTTGACCATGGCGTTGGGCGAGATCCTAGCCTTAGTTTTCTAATAAAAGGTCTTGTCACAAGTAATAAACATTTGGACTATGAAGGCTTTATCACTTATCATTGCAAAATTATGGCCTATTTTAAAGTTTTAATTTTCAAAATTCTGACCTTGACACATGACCTTGACCTTTATATGATGACCCTGACCTCAGTACCAATAAAAGGGATTTGCCCTAAGCAATGCACATGTGAAATATGAAGACCATATCTGTAACCAATCAAAAGTTATGGCCAATATAAGTTTTTGCAGGACAAAAAAGAGAGCTAACGAAAGCTTATAACATTAAGGCCACTTTTCCCATGACACGTTTTGTTAAAGGTAAATTTTCGATAGCCTAAGTTCAGGAAGATCTGATTTGATATTTATAAAAGAAATTTCATAAAATTCTGACGATAAAAGTGGGAAAAATGGGAGTAAAACCTAATTTTTATATTAAGGCCCTTTTTAACCATGACGTAGCCTTGAATTGAGAAAATCCAATTAGGCCCAGGGGTTTCTGAGATATGACGTCGCACGGACTGACGGACGGAAGGACGAACGGATGCACTGACGACGGACACCAGGCCACGACATAAAAACTGCTTTGGAAGCTTTGTCAGTATGGTATAAGGGGGAATCTTTTCCTTGATCGGCAGTAAACCAAGTGATTGTGTAACACTACAAACTGACCTTGATACATTGGGCAGGTTAAAACGGGTGGGACATTGAATTTAAACCCTCCATGTGCCAAGTGGTGCACGTGGCAACACCCAGAAGTGCAATTCAAACAGTGAACACTTTATATGGTCAGATTCTGGAGGTTTTCACGAGTAGACGCAATATTAAAACTAAAGACCAACAGGTGGGAGAGACTTTGTATAATGCACGGATCTGTCCCCAACTTGAATATTTGTCAACGGTTTTGTGACCCTTATACAGAAGACAAAATTATCCAGATTAAAAGAAGTTCAGAGACGCGTTGCCCGCTTGATACTTAATAATTCTGATTACAGGTCAAGCGTTGGGGCCATTTTTTGAACAGCTAGGTTTGAAAACACTTGAACGTAGATGTAGTGACGTCCGACTATGCCTTTTCTATAAAACTATACATGTAAATGGACTTGTTGCTATTTCTTTACCAGAGTAAATCCAAAAAAAAAGCATCTCGATATACTAGTAATCATTTCATATTATTTCGTTTGGTTCAAATTGACTTTGAGCATGGACTTTGACATTGTGAACATGAAATTTTTCATCTTTGAATTTTAGATGTTGCGTGGAAAGCACGTGCTCTTCATTTGTTTCCTTTCTGAATAAATGCGTTTTGAATCTTTCTGATTGTAAAACACAACTAGAATTGTCACTTTTTTCTGCAAAGGAATTGGAGTGCCTAAAATCAGTCAAACGCAAAAGAACGTAGTCGTTCAGTTAAATACCGCAAAACGGTTGGTTTTAGAGCTTGGCATCAATTCAACCGGACTGTATTTGTACGCGAGAGGCAACTATTGTCTATATAGTGGGCCGCGTAATGTTGCTTGGTGACTTGGGAAAGTGCAATATGTTCCGGATCATTTTAAGACTTCAGACATGTGACTAGAAGACAAGTATCGACAAAGGAAATGAAGAACACGCCTCAGGCCACGCACATGCACACTTGAAACTATAGCAGCACTGCCAGTTTTAACGAGACGGCATCAAATCTCAAGACTACTCTTTCCTTTAAATGAACGAAAATGAGTGTTTTCATAGGAATTTTGTTAATTGTTAATCTATATCTTTCTTGTTAAATTCTTGTTCGGGCAGACTGAACTAGTTGCTGAAGACTTTTAGATACGTTAGGGTATACATAGGGCTTAATGCAAAAAAGGTTTTAAACCGAATTTCTCGACTGAAACACGGAATGACCTTGTTTATGTGCTAACCGGGAAGAATAGCGAGGAACTCTTTAAACTTGTTCCGCAAACAGTGGATAAGACCGATGCAGACAAACTGTCAAGCGATGATTCGTTTAAGTGGAAGCATACCTAGAACTTTCAGCCACATGCAGTGAGAAAGAATTCTTTGCATTCAGGGTGGTTGGTGATAATTTACAGTTTGGTTTTTGACGAATGTTAGGTGCCCTTAGCTTAGAGCCTTTATTACCTTAGGTTACCTTAGGTGGTTTACCACCGCAGGTTGTTGGAACCTCTATAGTGGCCTCTTCATTAATCTCGTTGTGATAAACCTCTGTGCTACTTCCGGTTAGTACCGCTTTATAGTCTACTGTGTGGTCGTATATCATTGGGTGGTTTTGCCAGTATTTGTCAAGTCTTCTTTTTATTCTTTGACAAAATTTCACTATTTTTCATAAAATCATGCTTCAGAATGGTGGACGCGTGTAACGAAATAAAAATGTTTTTATGCCCCTGTATCGAGAGATCGGGGGCATATTGTTTTACTCATGTCCGTCTGTCTGTCTGTCTGTCTGTTCGTCTGTCTGTCCGTCCGTCCGTCCGTCTGTCCGTCCGTCCGTCCGTCTGTCCGTCCGTCTGTCCGAAAACTTAACCCGAAAACTTAACCTTGCTAATATCTTCAAGCCTATTCAAGATACAAAGCTAATATTTGGCATGATGATAGATCTCAATGATCCGCATCCGCTGATACCAAAGTCAAGGTCATGTGACAAGGTCAAGGTCATCTGTCAAGGTCAAACTTTGAAAAAACTTAACCCGAAAACTTAACCTTGCCAATGTCTTCAAGCCTATTCAAGATACAAGGCTTATATTTGGCATGATGATAGATCAGAATGATCCGCAGCCGCTGGTACCAAAGTCAAGGTCATGTGACAAGGTCAAGGTCATCTGTTAAGGTCAAACTTTGAAAAAAATGCCGTTACGGGGGCATTCGTGTTTCACAAACACATCTTGTTTTTTTTTCTTTTTTCTTTTTAGAAAAACATGCATAAAGTTCTTATCCCTAACTTTATTTGTCTAGTATAGTAAAATATACAGTCAAACCTGTCTTAAGCAAGCACCCAATGGACATTCTAAAAGCGCTTGCTTATGACAGGTGCTTGCTTAATACAGGTCAATTTCAGTGCAAATGATTTATTTGGGAATTCAGTGTCCACTTGCTTAAGACAGGTGCTGAATACAGGTGGCCGCTTAGACAGATTTGACTGTACGCACGTTTTCTTTTTGTGAATTTTCCTTAACGTATTAGTATGCAGTGGAAGAAGTAAATGTGAACATGTACGACGGAAAACTCAACCAACCTTGAATTCTTACGCAAACAATCCGGACGTAGAGCTTTGGCGCTTGGGTGCAGAAAATCCAATTTCTTTTTAACCCCCCCCCCCCTATGATTACACTGTAAGTATCACATGTTGTATTTCTTAACAGGCAACACCGTGTACGATAGGCGGGAATCCCAAACGCATGCAGATAATTCATGAGTAGTTCCAACTCTTCAATGGCGATGAAAAGTAGGAGAAATTTGAAGACAAACGTAAACACAGCAGATGAAGTAAACCTGAAACTGTATTATGTAAGCTGTTTTATTATTATTTCATTTTTTATACGCCGCCGGAGGCGGACGTATATTGGCGTCATCTTCTCCGTCTGTCCGTCCGTCCACATTTCTTGTCAACGCAACTCCTCCTAAAGTTCTGGCTGGATCTTCTTGAAACTTGGTCAATGTTATCACCTCAATTGGTAGATGTGCATGAAGGAAGGATTTTATGGTTCGTTGATTTTTGCCTGAGTTATGCCCTTTGATAACTTAGTCTCTGGGTCCACTTTTCTTGTCAACGCAACTCCTCCTAAAGTTCTGGTTGGATCTTCTTGAAACTTGTTCAATGTTATCACCTCAATTGGTAGATGTGCATGAAGGAAGGATTTGACGGTTCGTTGATTTTTGCCTGAGTTATGCCCCTTGATAACTTAGTCTCTGGGTCCACTTTTCTTGTCAACGCAACTCCTCCTAGAGTTCTGGCTGGATCTTCTTGAAACTTGGTCAATGTTATCACCTCAATTGGTAGATGTGCATGAAGGAAGAATTTTACGGTTCGTTGATTTTTGCCTGAGTTATGCCCCTTGATAACTTAGTCTCTGTGTCCACTTTTCTTGTCAACGCAACTCCTCCTAAAGTTCTGGCTGGATCTTCTTGAAACTTGGTCAATGTTATCACCTCAATTGGTAGATGTGCATGAAGGAAGGATTTTACGGTTCGTTGATTTTTGCCTGAGTTATGCCCCTTGATAACTTAGTCTCTGGGTCCACTTTTCTTGTCAACGCAACTCCTCCTAAGTTTCTGGCTGGATCTTCTTGAAACTTGGTCAATGTAATCACCTCAATTTGTAGATGTGCATGAAGGAAGGATTTTATGGTTTGTTGATTTTTGCCTGAGTTATGCCCCTTAAAAACTTAGTCTATGGGGCTTATTGCCTCAGTTATGCCCCTTAAAAACTTAGTCTCTGGGGCTTATTGCCTCAGTTATGATCCCTTAAAATTTTGTCTGGGGCTTATTGAAAATGCAGCCTTGTGAATGCAACTCTTCGTAAGTTTCTGGCTGGATCTAAATGAAACTTGGTGGATGTTATAACCGAAATTGGTAGATGAGCATGAAGTAAGGATTTTATGGTTCATTAATTTTACCCTAAATTATGCCCCCTTAAAACTTAGTATCTAGGGCTTATTGAAATTGCAGCCTTTTGAACACAACTCCTCCTTACTTTTTGTCTTTATTTAAATGAAACTTGGTCAATGTCATCACCATAATTTGTAGATGTACATGGATCAAGGATTTTTGGCTCATTTATTTCCCTGAATTATGCCACCTTAAAACTTAGTGCCTGGGGCTTATTGAAATTGCAGCCTTGTGAAGGCAACTCCTCCTAACTTTTTTTCTTGATTTAAATGATTTTCAATTTGGTTCTGTCAAAATAAGTAGTGTCTACAATTATTTTCGTGAAACAGCAGCAAAGTGGCGGCGTATTTTGTGACGATGGCACTCTTGTTTAGACAAAGTTTGTTGCTAATTGGCAAAAGAGGGGAAAAGGGGGGGGGGTAACGAGCGGCACTACCCAGGGTCCAAAGAATTCAGAAAAAGGCACTCGTCCTGCAGGGCAAGTGACTTGAAAAAAATAACTCGTCCTGGTTTGACTGTCACTCGCCCTGCAATAGGCCAAAGGATGGTTGAAGACCATGTTTTGTATCTGGAAATGCAGACGAAAGAAAGTAGAAATTTTGCGACATTCAAAAACTTTAAATTCCGGGTAATAAGTACCGGTAATATGATCGGGACAAGAAAAAAAATCACTAATTTGTAAACATATAATACCATGGATTTTCGGGTAAAATTCTATGATTGTGGCTATATGCGACAAAAGAAGTAGTAGATATGAACAAAACACGGGAAAATTAATTTTTATTTCAATAATTTCCCTGATCGCGAGATCAATTTGTATTTACGAAGTTCGGGTACCGGGTTATATCATGCGAAAACCGGAAGTTTTATTTTTAGAAATCAAAGTACATGGCTGTTTATAGTTCATGTTGTTGCGAACTTCTATCACCGCGAACTTTTTCGAAGCGTCTTTATTGTATTTTATCTATTTTTATCCTTACATAAGACATAATGATTTAATGCCATTCATTATTTACTCGTCCGGGAGGACGACTTCCTTAGAATTTCCACTCGTCCTCCGGGACTTCTCACTCGTAAATACGAGCGGACGAGTGGATTCTTTGGACCCTGCCACCCACACAGGAGCCTGACCATTTTCGTGGCAATATTCGATGAAAATTATGTAACAGTGCTCTCAATAAGTGCCAAAACCAGGAATTTTTGTTATTCCATGTTGGAGTGTCAGGAATTTTTTTTCAAAAGAAATGTATTCAGGAACCCCCCACCCCTTTCCAATACACATACCTTCCTTTACCTGCTCAATTTGTAAATGCTTGTTTTCTTGCTAAAAATAAAGTTCATTTCTGCTCCCGAAGTCAGTCATTCTGTGTATTTCTTAAAAAATAAAGGACTACCAAGTCTTAGAATTCCTAGTTTTGAATCATTTTAACCCTTGTCATGCTGAATCACTGATCCTGAAATATTCCTGCTTTGGCAGGATGTATGGACAAACATCAGCCTGCACATATGTGCAGTCCGATCTTAGTCCATAAAACCTGATTTTCAGGGGGGGGGGGGGAATCTTGATGAAACTTGGAAGGGATGTTCCTTGGGTCAAGCTCTACCAAAGTCATTGAAATACATGAAATCCACCCTTAACTTTCCCTTTACCCTTAACATAAAGGGTGAAAATAGGAAAATTCTCAAAAATCTTCTTCTCTAAAACCAGAAGGCAGACAGCTTTCATAATTGATATGTATCATCATCTAGTTGACCTCTACCAAGTTTGTTCGTATCAAGATCCTGGGATCATATTTGGGCTCCAAGCAAGCACCTCCTGTTTAGCTCATCTGAGCACGATTGAAGAAAATAGGAAAATCTTAAAAAATCTTCTATTCTGAAACCAGATGGCAGACAGCTTTCATATTTAGTATGTAGCATCATCCAGTGTAGTCCAAATATTTAGACGTCTACACATGCACCATTCTTTATTTGATATTCGCTATTCTGACATTTCATGTTTTACCTTTGTTATTGCAGTGTAACGTCTAAAAGTATCCTGAACTTTTCCCGTTAGCAAAAATCATTTCGCGATTTAAACAACTGTGACAGTGAACAACACGACAGACCAATAACATATAATTTCTGAACCAATTCTTACTTGTCGCTCGCCTTAATTTCCACCGAATGTGTCAATTTTTAAGGAAAAAAATTTTCGCTTTCACTTTCACAATGCATTTCCAATTGTTTTGTTCCAAAGCAGATTTAGGAAATTAAAAATGGACGGCAACATAATTTTTAAACGAAAAGATAATGCGCACAGAAACAGTTGATAAACATTCTTGAATTAAACTAAAATTTTTATTTGAGACAATTTCATAGTAAAAGACATTTACATTTTTGATTCTTTAAGGGAAAAAACAAGTTTGAACAGGAAAAATATATCGACGGCCACGGGTCAAATCAGCCCATTTTAAATTATGCCTATGATAAAAATTTGCATCTAAACATTCTGCAACAATATACGGTATAATGTAATAAATATATAAGTTGGTGCGTTGTATGTGCAGTAAACGATATCTTCATTAAAATATATTTTTATGCCCCCGATAGGGAGGCATCATAAATTTGACTTGTCTGTCCGTCCGTCCGTCTGTCTGTCCGTCCGTCCGTCTGTCCGTCCGTCCGTCATTCCGTCCAAAAACTTTAACATTGGCCATAACTTCTAAATCAAAGCGGTGTCGGGGGCATTGTCATCTTACAGTGACAGCTCTTGTTCATGTTAAATTCGCTTTGTTTTTGTGATTTTTTAAAGTCCCCTTTACGGGAAAAATGTTCGTTGATCTAATGATTAGAACAGATTCAGACCTCAGACTGCATTGCTATTTTTATACTGGTCGCATCCGAGTACAGAAACGATTGCAAATTTCTTGTGAAAAATTAGCGCAGGGATTCTCTGCCCACTTCAAATTATAGTTTCTTCACTGCTGTGGCAGAAGATAGAAATACAAACTTTGAAACTTAAACTTGCGTTGTCATATCCTGATCGCCGACAATGTTGATTCACAGACACATTTTTCGTGACACTCAAGACACATACACACCAAATATATGTAAAACTACATTTTGGATTAGTTTGCTCTTTAAGTCGGGATTTACTCCGATAATATTGCAAACTTACTTGAACTTAAATCGTCGAGTAGTAGAAAGAGTAACATAGAATGTTCGAATTTGTGAACCGTTTCAATTATAAGCCAAAGTTCGTCAACTTTGAAAAAAATGTAGCCGTGTGAGTCTGAAGCCCTGTGATTTTCGCGATATATTCAGTCTACTATTGTTTCACTGACATAAATTGCGAAAAAAAAGCTCGCCGTTATTCGGTTGAGTTCGGAAATAAGTTCCGATGACATGGACGCGACCAAAGAAACCTAGATTTATCTGTTTTATGATATATTATAGGCGTCCGCAGAGGGATCTTAAACCTATAAGTACCTGTTTTATTTTGAAGGTTCGTCCTTTAGAATCTTTTTTATAAGATTTTAAAGATAACTTAAGATATTTTGATTGAATTTTCTTGACGGTGTCAAGGCTGTTCGTTTATGCGAATGCTAAGCCAGCTTCGCATCCGCATACACATAATCTAAGATCTAAGTGACATTGAAGACTTATAAATTGGACACTTTATTAAAAAAAAAAATGCTTCTTGGATACGATAAGAAAATGTGAAGAATCGCATTCTAAATAACGCTTTCTTTAACGTTTCAATTTCATTCTGAGGTAATTTATCAAGAACGCTGGACAATGCCGTTTAAAAAATGCTGATAAAACCATACACTGTCTATTAGCAGTCGTATTGACCCCTTTGAACTCCTTATTGCATGTCAAGGTATATGTAACCCTGTCAAACTACTGTTTTAGGGAATTTTACAAAGGAGACACTTTACACACACCTTATTCCCTTTTTGATTTCCGCTCTTCCTGTCATTTTTAACGTCCAACTTACATCTGTTGGTAGAATAACAAGAATAGTGTAACTTTGTTTAAAATTTGATGACCATTAAGCAATTAAAGCCTATAATTTATTTATTCGTCAAACTTAATTTGTAAAACTTGAAAATTAAAAAAGTGACAATATACATAAAAGAGAAATTTTCAAAACAAGATCTTTAATCTCCAAGAAATAGTTTACCCCTTACATTTGTATGTCTCTATTTCAACCGTTTTCGAAATATCTCGCTAAGCCAAGTTAACATAACCCACGGACGCCGTACGATGTCGCAGCTTATGTGTTTTTTTTTTTTAAAGTTTGACACCTAACAATTTCATTATCTACAGCGTATATGTTCACAAAATTGTGATTTTATAACCCTTTCATCCATGAATCATCGTGTGCACGTGCAGCGATTAGACGTCAATCGCAAAGATCGCAAAGTAATCGCGGTGACTGTTTGATTTGTCACCTTATGTTATATCTACTTTACACCATGTGGCTCCTGTACTTTTTCCCAATGGTGCCTATGTGGGGATCGTAGAATAATTATGTGGTAAAGATTTCTAAGCATAAAGTCGACAGTGACCGTGCGATGTTCGTGTGGCGATTTTGCGATGACTTAACGACGTGGTTGCGGGCCTCCGTGCAATCATGTGATTTAAAAAAAATATAAAATTGTTTAGCTTTTTTAGCTCACCTGAGCACATCGTGCTCAAGGTGAGCTTTTGTGATCATTGAATGTCCGTCGTCTGTCGTGCGTCGTCCGTCGTCCGGGCGTCAACAATTTAAGTGTTTACACTCTAGAGGTCACAAATATGATCCAATCTTCATGAAACTTGGTCAGAATGTTCCCCAGGTCACAAGGATGAAACCTATTGAAAATGGGAAGGATCCATGCAAAGTCAAGGGAGAAGGAGCCTTATTGACAATTTTCTTGTTTACACTCTAGAGGCCACAAATATGATCCAATCTTCATGAAACTTGATCAAAATGTTCCCCAGGTCACAAGGATGATCCCTATTGAAAATGGGAAGGATGCATGCGAAATCAAGGGAAAAGGAGCCTTATTGACAATTTTCTTGTTTACACTCTAGAGGCCACAGATATGGCCCAATCTTCATGAAACTTGGTCAGAATGTTGGCCAGGTCACAAGGATGAACCCTATTGAAAATGGGAGGGATCCATGCCATATCACGGGAAAAGGGGCCTTATTGACAATATTCTTGTTTACACTCTAGAGGCCACAAATATGGCCCTATCTTCATGAAACTTGGTCTGAATCTTCCCCAGGTCACAAGGATGAACCCTATTGAAAATGGGAAGGATCCATGTCATATTACGGGAAAAGGGGCCTTATTGACAATTTTCTTGTTTACACTCTAGAGGCCACAAATATGATCCTATCTTCTTGAAACTTTGTCAGAATGTAGGCCAGGTCACAAAGATGAAGTGTATTGAAAATGGGGAGTATCCATTCAAAATCAAGGGAAAAGGGGCCTTATTGACAATTTTTTTGTTTACGCTCTAGAGGCCATAAATATGATCCAATCTTCATGAAACTTGGTCAGGATGTTGGCAGGGTCACAAGGATTAATCCTATCGAAAATGGGAGGGATCCATGCCATATCAAGGGAAAAGGAGCCTTATTGACAATTTTCTTGTTTACGCTCTAGAGGCCACAAATATGGCCCAATCTTCATGAAACTTGGTCAGAATGTTGATCATGTCACAAGGATGAACCCCATTGAAAATGGGGAGGATCCATGCCATATCACTGGAAAAGGGTCTTAATGATTATTCTCATGTTATGTTCTATATTACACTGCCTATTTAATTGCTGTGACATCCCAGGGGTCAAAAAGAATCAGGTGAGCGATCTAGGACCATCATGGTCCTCTTGTTTCTACAAAACATCATGTCTTCAGCATCTTTGAAAACGTCCTATAACCACACGGAACTCCTTCATTGCCGCAAGGGCTCTCCATGATTTATGGGTTTCGGCGAGTTCCAGCCATAGAATATGTGACGTCCAAAATTGAGACTGATCTTATGTTTACAAACGTTTGGAAAATTGTCACGTGGCATAATTATACTGTTCCTTTATATCCATGTGCCATCTTTATGGTGTATTCTGAGATAATGGTCAAAATTATCAAAGTTGGCAAATACGGGAAATAAACACCATTTGTTTACAGATGCAATATGAAAACATAACCATATGCTGAAATTTTATTTAGTTGAGAGATGATGATAAACTTAAAGGTAATCTAGATAAGATAAGTTATATAAGAAAACACACAGTACTAAATTTAAATGTACTGAGAAATTACATTTGAAGCGATTTCTCTTAATTTAACCAACAATACAAGACTAAATTTGTTCGCAAAAAGATACAAAACATTTTCTCTTGGGAAAAGAAATACTCCAGGACTAAAATATGTACATATACCATTTTAAAATGCGATTTCGTAAATGATAAGAAACACCCCGGAACTCAATCAAGCAGGGACTCTGTATAGTCAGGCTCTGTGATTCAAGTGCACAGAAGACGACTCCTCGCGTAAAAATAAACCGGGACTGATTCTTAATGCATGAACGAGTTTTAAATACGTTTTTTATAGGATAAGAACCTACAGGGCCATAATTTAAGAGCACAGAACACTAGCACAACGAAGCTATAGACTAGTTTCATTTTATGAAAATTGTAATAAATCGCAGCACAAGAAGAGCATTCTTCAAGTCTTTTTCGTCAGAAATTGTAACAGTCAGATAAATTCACAATCCAAGTATTCATTTTCTTACTGTATTAAGGTATTTTCTACAAATATACATGTATCACATTCAATATTTGGGGACAATTCTGAAGAAGAAAAATGATGAAAACTAGCATAGACGTAACAATGAGGAAATATTAGAATAAAACCTTAACTCAAATCGCTTTTTGTAATTTTCATTAAAAAAACGCTTTAGTAATTTTCGTAGAGATAATTGTTTAACCCATTACAACTCAGACAGGTACTGATAAAACAGCTGTGTATTGACCACTGATAAGAAAAAATCAATACTGTGTACCAATATCCAAGTATTACCTTTTATGGTCTTGTCTGAACAGAGATTATTGGATTTTGTCACTTTTATTTAAGATTTTGACCCCTGTGTTAAAAAAGTGTGAAATTTGCTATGAAAGAATTATTTGACATATTTTTGGTATATATGAAGTTTAAAGAGAATTGAATGCTCTTTCACACAGTATGTTTGTTATGAAAAAAAAATTGACTACTTGACAGTTAAATGAGTTTGAAAGTAACCTTTATTTTTTCATATTCACAATTACTCTTTTTTTTAAATTAATATCACTAATACTTTTCTTTTTTCTCTTTTCAGGCAACAGCAAAATAGCAAATACTTTTTTGTTTTATAGAGGACTTTTATATGATTACAGAAAAATATTGGAAAAAAAGTTTTGATCTGACTTTTTCATACTTTTATTAATAAATCATTGGGGCTAGCAACTATTTGGGGACAGCATTTCCTCATTTTCTGTTTAGAAAAAGAGGAAAATTCATACCTTGGAACACAAAAAGTTTATTTTCATTATTTTTATTGTTTGATTTTCTCCAATGAAAGGGGGGGGGGGTTGAAGCTGAAACTTTTTTTGTTTGACAAGAGCGTTCAGTTATGGCTGGAAAAATGATTTTTGTCATCAAAACCCATTTAAGCTTTTCTCAAAATTTAAAAATCAAATGTCAATATAAGGAAACACAAAAAGGAAAAAGACAAAGCGTTTGTCACAAACAATTTCTCTTTTTCGCAGTGTTTTCTAGCGTAAATGATCATTTAATTCATTTGATAAATATAGTTCGAAATGTTGAAAGCAACCTTTTTACATTTTATGATCTGTCTGTTTTTCTAAAGCTATATGTTTTGGTGATGGGTTTATAAAAGCACTGTTTATATATAATAGCATTTGCTTTATATATATAAAAAGTGTGTCAATATGAAATCAAATATATCATTAATCCAGCCACATCCAGGCCACACCGCGGGGAGGCGCTCTAATTCATGGCCCATGGGGTTTTGTTTGTTTCTAAAGTCCATATCACAGTTCGGTCGTTAATCCATTTTCGCTAATCATAAATCAATGTCCATTGTTCAGTCCTTCGTCGTTTAAATTCCATGGTATCTGGCATGACACCCGTCCTTGCACAAATGCACATTGCACACAGAGCACCCAAACACAGTTTCTTTCCGTTTGTGCAAGTATCTGGAATGATACTTGCACGTCTTCCTGTCGCCTGGAAGTCTTGAATTCGGATGGCCCTGTATGTTTTGCGCTGGAACATGTACAGCAGGCACAACAGGTTCTGGGGAGGGTGACTTCTTCCTTCTTGTGAAACCCCCAATCAGCTCGCGGACAAGTTCTTTGCGGAAGTCGAGATGGTCAAACCGGCTCTTTCTGCTATCTCTGGTAGATGCAACCTTGTACAGAACAAAGGCATTTGTGATGGCAGCATTCAGACAAAACCAGAAGATGTACCGCCAAGCCTTCTTTCCATTTCGCCCAACATCGTAGTTTGACCGGAGCTGATCATGAAGGTCCACGCCACCCATAAACTTGTTGTACTGATGGACTGTCTGTGGCTGTTTGAGTTGGAGGACGTCTCGGCCGCATCTTCTGGTACAGTCCATCACCACGCTTGGGTCACTGTGGGTAGATAGATGGTGAACAGGCTTACTATCCATCCACACTGTTGCTACCAAGTTGGATCTTCCATGTTGTAGAACCTTGAAGTCACCGCGGTTCTTGAGGCTCTCTGGTTTCTTCAAGGATGGTGGAAAACCCTTCCTGCAGGGACGAACAGTTCCACAAGCGTACAGGCCCCTAGCAAGTAAGTCCTTCATCAGCTGTACACCTGTGAAAAAGTTGTCGAAGTATACCATGCGCCAAGTACCCCGCAAGAAGTCTGTCAACTTGGTAACCACGTTGTAGCCCAGACCATGTTCCGTTGTGTTGTTCTGCCTTCCAAGGTAGATGTCGAACTTGGACATGTAACCATTCCTAGCATCACACAGAGCCCAGACTTTAATTCCACGCTTCACAGGTTTGGCTGGCATATACTGTCGGAAGGCAAGGCGACCACTGAAGGGAATCATCGCCTCGTCCACGGAGACTTCTCTAGAGAGAGTGTAAGAAGTTCGGAATGTATCTGACAGACAATCAATGACAGGTTGCACCTTACACAGACGATAGCTAGGAGAATTGCGTGGTGGTTCTGCTTCTTTATCGGACACATGAAAATATTGAAGAATCTTCCGAAAGCGATTGCATGGCATAATGGAAGATACTCCAGCATTTCCAAAAAAAGGATCCGAACTCCAGTACATCTCTACACGTGGCAGGCGTTGTATTCCCATCAGTATGTTGATGGCTAGGAATGCTCGCATCTCCAAGAGCGTGACCTCGTACCAGGCAGGGTCTTGTTGGACTCCAGGCTGTGACTACCCATCTGGCGTAGCCATTAGTCCAGGTTACTATGTTGGCCATCAATTGGAGAGGGAACAGTCTCCAGAAGTACTCCATTGGCGATGACTCATAGTCGAAGTCCTCCATGGTTGGACCAGGAATCTCAGTGAAAGGTTCAATCTGTAAAAGAAATAAAAACAATTAAGACCAAAGAACACAAGATTGTGGTGACTAAAAGCAAAAGATTGTAAGTACTTACATACCATAAAGGTACTTACAAGCCTTTTACCCAAGTCATGTAGAAAGGGTGACCCCAAGAAAAAATAGCCAATTCATTTCATTGTAAAAAAAAAAAATTCAAATAAAATGAAGATGCTTGTCACATGATTTTTTTTTTTTTCATTCATTTTCATTCATTTACAAGAATATTTCTTTTCTTTATTTCTTTTTAATTATTATTATTGTTTTATTATTATTTTTTTCTAGTGTCCGAAATTCAAACAGGTGACAAATATCAAATCAAAATTGAAATAATTTGAAAAATAATAACCAAACTAGTTAGAAAATATTGTGAGAAAAGAAAAAAAAAACTTTTTACAATTTCCTTTTTTCTCACTATGTTTTCTATAGCTAGATTTCGCGTGAAAATGCGGGAATTGGGTGTTTTTTTTTATGCCCCCGATAGGGAGGCATCATAAATTTGACTTGTCCGTCCGTCCGTCTGTCCGTCCGTCCGTCTGTCCGTCCGTCCGTCCGTCATTCTGTCCAAAAACTTTAACATTGGCCATAACTTCCTTATTACTTAACATATTCGCATCATACTTTACCACAACATTCCTTGGTACATTACCTTTCTGTAGGCACATACTTTGGTGACCTTGACCCCTGGATGACCTTGACCTTCAACATAGATTGGCCATAATTTAAAATCAAAGCGGTGTCGGGGGCATTGTCATCTTACAGTGACAGCTCTTGTTTTTTTTTTTTTTTTTTTTTTTTTGTAACTTTAAATTTGCCAGTCTAAATTTCGATTGGTAATGGGTTAAACGGTTCTCCTTTTCTTATAATGTTTCCAAATAACAACAGTTATTTTCAAACATTCCTAAAATTGTTTGGTTGATTATTCAATTTCTAGCAGTTTTATCTCGTAATACTAATTAGCGTATCGTAGCGTGTCATGAAAAATCTGATTAAACTCGTGCAGGCCTGAAGTCAATAACGAACGTGAAGCCTTTTCATTTTAATTATATGACCGATATCCGAAATATACATCATCGAAAAATGGTAAATTCGTCGCGTAGGTTTGCTAAAAATAGTTATCTGTCAAAAGAAGAAGCGTAAATAAAAGAAAGAACATAATTTCGGCATCCTCTGATATAATATAGTTCCGCGATTTAGAGTGAGTGATCAAAGGTCAATTTTGTCTATACATGTCTAGACAAAATTGACCTTTGATCACTCACTTAAACTTGTGGATCTATATGTATTGTATTTCTATGTCCAAAATAATGCGAATTTGACTAACACGCTTCGCACGAATAAATTTTGATGTCAGTGAACTGGCTGCAAAAAATGTTTCGTTCCAACTTTCCCAAAACTTTGTAACTAAAATTTATAGCGTTAAGAGGTACGACAATACGAGATCGCGCTGATTATTCCGAATTTAAGCTTATTGATAATTACGTAAATAGTATAAATAAAAACACACCGTCGGTGGTGTAAAGTCACGATCCTGCCAATCCTCGGGAACATCTTCGACCTCCTCATCGGATAAATCGAGATCAGATGCAGAGAATCCCGAAAATTCTGATACGTCTGTGTCGAAATCAAATTCGAAGTCAGAGATATCGGAATCAGAGCCAGACATTGCGTAATTTTGATACAGAATAACGGATTAAAGCTATTTTTCAGATGCTGTTAAGCGAGTGTTCTCAAACGAACTGACTGAATAATTAATTTTTGAGATTAGGATTAACTTATCAAAGTCTTTGATTGGTCAATTAATTATTGATAATTATTAATTTCAATTTAATTGGGCTTTCAGCTGACCAATCGCGTGCGCTATGTCCACGTGTTCTATGCCAGACAATACCGTCGGCCGATATTCCTTTTGAATTACGTATAATTACGTAATCACTCCGGGAAGCTTCGAATTTAAAATCAATAAAACAATGGAAATCACGCTTCTGAAAAAACATCAAAGAGCAGAGGCAATAAATTGATAATAAACAATCTAATTTTAATTGAAACACGTGTTCCTTTAAATCCCTGTACTTGAAGAAAAGAAAGTAAGAAAAATGCGCAATTGATCCGGAAATCGAGCAGTAATTAATTTCCCACACTTGAAATTTATGTTTTTGTTGAAAAACAATTTATCATAATTTTAAACTTTTCCAAAATAAAAGCACCTTAACACAGCGCGAGAGAAATAATGAACTTCGACAGACATTGTGGTAGAAATGTAATTGCTTGTAACAAGCAGTTTCTTCATTACTCACATTATTTTCTAATAAAAAATGACGGAAAATAGAGAATTTAATTATCTCGAAATTGTCGTCTGAAGCACAAGTCATCTGCATATTCTCTAAATTTATATCAGACCAATATTGTGTTATTTGAAAATGGGTTAATCGTTTAAATTAAACGAAATTCGACCAGATATAAAAAATATTTGAATTATTATTTCTATATATTCTTCCTTATAACTGAATGTGTTTAATATACTAGATTTGGGCTTGATGACGACTCTTGTTTTCTGTCGATAATTCGTCATAAAATATCAAAGCTGCAGCTTCTTTGTTTATTACTAGAATAATGTTCACTAAATGCTGTAGTTGCAAAGATTTGACCCCTCCCCGTGACTTAGGCTGATATCAAACTTCGTGACATATATTTGAAAAAAAAAATCATAGTTCTGCGAAAATAAATAAAAAAAAGTTCCAGACATGTTAGGGGAAGCTTAACTTACGTTGGGTATCATGAATATTATTTTTTAATATCCCCTGTTTGGTTAGATTTGACCCCGCTCATATTGCATTATACGGTTATATTCACTTGCCACGAAGGAACACTTTGTAAAAAAAAACTATTTTGGTATACACGTTTGCAGAACAGCAAACTGAGTCATAATAGGCTTTTCTCAGCCGCGTGCGAATTCAGGATCACAGCAAGGGCTTATGAATATATACAAGAAAGGGTGATCGATTTCCGTTTTTCATAATTTGGAAAAAAATGTTTGACCCTCGACCCCCGAATCCCCCCCCCTGAATCCGCCAGTGATACTCAGTCTAAGCTCATTCTTAACTAGAAGAAAGATTTTATAGGAAGGAATGTGGGAAGCAAAGAAATTGTGACAGGGAATTTCTCCTTTTTTCGCCGCCCGAAGTGCACCATCATTTTTAAAATCAATAGCCAAATTAAATATCACCTTAAAAACTAAAAATTAAGACCACCCTAATTTTCAAATTTAATTTGGACGGCTAATACGCTTGTTTATCAATGTCAAAACGATTAGTTCGAACATTGTAAATTTTCACAGTTTGTACAAGACGTGACCCTCGACCCCCGAATCCCCCCCCTGAATCCGCCAGTGATACTCAGTCTAAGCTCATTCTTAACTAGAAGAAAGATTTTATAGGAAGGAATGTGGGAAGCAAAGAAATTGTGACAGGGAATTTCTCCTTTTTTCGCCGCCCGAAGTGCACCATCATTTTTAAAATCAATAGCCAAATTAAATATCACCTTAAAAACTAAAAATTAAGACCACCCTAATTTTCAAATTTAATTTGGACGGCTAATACGCTTGTTTATCAATGTCAAAACGATTAGTTCGAACATTGTAAATTTTCACAGTTTGTACAAGACGTGATGATGGAGTACTTAATGTACTTTGATTATCGCTGACGTAATGGACGCGTGTGTAATGTTTCGTCTGCATAATGACACACCAATCTAGCCAATTTTAGTAAAAACTGGGACAGTTGATCAAAAATAATTCATGCTAGAACAATTTATGGATATTTATTTAGTAAATGGAATAATTAATCGGGAATTCTGATGGGCCTTTTAACCTTGCTGGGTTCGTAAGTTAGTCTGTAAATATTTTTAACCCCTGCTCTCTTTTATCGTAAATTACTCAAAATCATAAAGAACAAAGTGTATAATTTTTTGTGATGTTCTTTAAAATAATAAATCATACTTACTTATGGCACCATCGTTGAAATTCTGGCATTTGAAAAAAAGCGAATTATTGCAATTGAAAGTCCGACGCGTAAAAACGCGGGCTTGTTCAGATGAAGTATACGCGTAAAAACGCGGGGTTGTTCAGATAAGGTAGACGCGTAAAAATGCGGGCTTGTTCAAATGCGGTAGACGCGTAAAAAGGCGGGCTCAAGTTGTAATGGGTTAAAGAACTACACTTGGACCGTTTTGACCGAATGCAATATCAGAAATAGGCCCTTCTCACAGTTTTCAGAAATAGCTGATGGCCCTTTTAAACCAAACTACGGACCGTTTTTTACGGAATAACGGCCCGTTTAACTAGATACTAAAAGGAATTGTAGATCGGTAAGTAAAATAGAATTAAAACAACAGAGAATCTTATAGAAACAGACAGGTATTAAAGTTGCATTTTTTTGTGCCCAAGGCATATATAATGGAATAGAACAGACGACGGATTTCAAAAAAAAAGAGGTTAATATTTTCTTTTCCACGCATTCAGCCCAAATTTAAACATTCTGTTTTCCTTCCATCGTGTTACTTTTACCAAATTTTGTGTTATACATAATGACTGTGTAGACTTTATTTTTAATACACATTTCGGTTGAAATAATTCCAATCAGTGGTTCCACCATTTCCACGTGCTGTTTTTATTTAATTAATTGGAATGTTCGGCTTTGTTCCATAGCGGAAAACATTATTTAGAGGGTTACTGAGTTTCAATAGGGATTAATTAATGATCTGGTAAGTTCACTTCTCATAAATTGTTGCATGCGACGCATATTTCATTGTTCCTTGTATAAATATATAGGTTGCTTGGCATTTCATTCTTAAAGCATGTGTATTTTGTGTCCAAATAGCGAACCGTTTCTTCATCGGGATTTGCACATGGACACAAACAGGAAACTGATAAGACCCGACATACACGATAAAAGTCAAAATGTAAAATAACGTATGTCGGGTCTTATAAATAGGACTACATCTAGTGGACCTCTACCAAGTTTTTTTTCATATCAAGACCCAGGGGTCACATTTGGGCTCCACCTGGGGCACATCCCTTTTTGTATAGAATAAGAGAGTGAAGGCATATTTTTCTTGCACTTGGCTGAAAATCTTCCATGGTACACTGCAACTCCATTAAAACGCTGTGGTCGGGGTCCAAGAAATGAAACAGCGGAAGAAGTGGATGTATCTGCTATAACGCTGTACCCCCCCTGCCGCCGCCGATTTCCCCCCTCCCCCCTCCCCCCCTCCCGCGGTGACAATAACGTACCACGGAAACGTAGCAGACACAGGGTCAATATTGATAACGATATCGGATATCTACAAAGGCATATACATGTACATATTTAGGCCATCGCATTTTATATTTTTAAAACTCGGCAATGAATTTAAGAACAAACGCGGTTTATTACTTTGATATGTTTTATTTTAAGATCGTTTTGTTGTCCACAAGCTAAACAAAACTATCTTTGATAAAGTAATCTAGTTTGTAGGGTTAAACGATCGCAGACTCCTCTCAATTCTCTGAATCCCGATTTCTCGGGTCTACCCGCCTGGCAGATGAGAAACACCGATAACGACGATCTCAATAGGGTAAAGTTAGTAAAATCCATAAAGTTTCATAAGATCAACGAATTTCATATTTTAAATGTTGTCTTCTCGAAAATAGGAGAAAATAATTATCTACGCAATCAAAATAAACGATATCCGACGTCCGATAGAAACTATACCAAAGAAATCGAATCTCTCGAAGTGCGGGACCGCATTCTTCGATGAGCGAGAAAAATGCCGTAAATTCAATTAAATGAATCTGTAGTTACGACATTTGGATCGCCGGTTTGCAAAGATCATCTTCACGAGTCGAGGGTTATCGAAAGCTTCTCGAAAACCATATAAGTAAAACGTTCGTAATCCTGGGTTTGACAAGATCTTTTCTCACGGCTTTGATTATCAGATAGTAGATCGTCAGGAAAGAATGTCCAGACAAATGCGAAGCGACGCGGTCACCATCAGTTTCGCGCCATTTTAATTTCTTTGTTCGTCACATGTAAGCGGGAAATGTAGGTTTATATATAGCTTCCTGTTTAAATTCAATAAAGTTGCCTATTTAGTGAGAGGTATGAATCAACGAAAATAATTCAATCGGGCTTTACACATGACTATAATATGAATAAGTTTAATGAAAAAGAAACAAAATTTTAACATATATTTACAAAAAACGTAATATTTATAAGAAAATTCAACAGGATTGGCAAAGGGAGGTAATAAACCAATAAATTGGGTAAGGGGCGAGTCGCTTTTTGAATCGTTTGTCAACAGCGGTTAATGTTCAAGATTTGAGAATATAAAGCGAGATTAGCTCAATTTGCGAAAATACGGATTCTTCGGAAGTTTATTAACTTGGATTTAATCGCATGCGAGCTAGACTTTTTGGTGTTCAATTGCGTCGACAAAGAGCAGTTGGTAGCGCGCCAGACTGTCAATATTAGGATTCCGTGTATCTCCGACGGCGGCACTCATTCTTTCTGGCCTTAGTCACTCACCCATGGGTTAATAATCGTAGACCTAAGTGAGATAGCAGTTTGGAGTTAGGAAAAAATTGTTGTACTCGTGTGTTTGGTACTCCAGCGATAGTGATATAACTATACGTCTGTCAGCCATCAAACTAGCCATTTCTCTCTGACCTGAGGCATTTATCGCCACCATCGCCCCGCGGGAGGTGTGAAAAACAATTGTATTGATTCACCTGGCTTCGCTCAGTATCGATTTTTATCTCAGTGTTTTCACCCTTCGATCTAAAATCGCTATCAAAACAGCGTTAACGGCGGATCGGGTAACTACGCCGCAGCATCCAAAAATGGTCGACCCCCCAAATTTCGGGAGCCAAGCGGACCCCGCGTTATATTGGATTTAGCGCTCTAACAGATTTCGTTATAATGGAGTTGCAGTGTATTGATCTTATGTGGAAATTATCTTCTTGTTGACATCTGGCTATTTAATTTATGTGATGTCCCATGGGTCAAAGAGACTCAGGTGAGCGATCTAGGACCATCATGGTCCTCTTATTCTTTTTAATCGGTCCTAAGATGTATCTTACGCGGTGAGCCTAGGAAATGCAGCTTACACAGATCGTAGTTATGATATTTTGGCATCTGGCAATATTACAATAATTAATGTGGCTTCATTTTTCTTGCCCTGTCGTTCCAAAGGTGGCAAATGTGCAAATGAATTTATAAGTAGTTGAATTTAATCTTACGTAAGATTAGTGGTGACAAGTAAATTTGGTCACTTCAAATCTCCTGTTGGGCATGTTGTCACAGACAATTTAAATGACGTCATCGGGATTTCCCTGTGTTCTCCGAAGATGCCGTTAATAAATGAGGACAGCCGATTAACTTTCCGAAATGTTTTCTGGTAGTCTCTTTTTATGTCCCCATATCGAAAGATCGGGGTCATATTGTTTTACCATTGTCCATCTGTCCTTCTGTCCATCCGTCTGTCTGTCTGTCTGCAAAAGTTAACCAAAAAATTTAACATTGCCAATATCTTCAAGCCTATTAAAGGTACAAGGCTCATTTTTGGCATGATGATAGATCTGAATAATCTGCACCTGCGATACCAAGTCAAGGTCATGTGAGAAGGTCAAGATCATCTGTCAAGGTCAAATTATTCAAAAAAACTTAAATTGCCAATATCTTCAAGCCTTTTCAAGATAGAAGGCTCATATTTTGCATGATGATAGATCTAAATGATCCGCATCTACTGATACCAAAGTCAAGGACATGTGACAAGGTCAAGGTCATCTGTCAAGGTCAAATAACCCCAAAACAACCAAATAACTTAATATTTCCAATATCTTCAAGCCTATTCAAGATACAAGGCTAATATTTGGCATGATGATAGTTCTCAATGATCCGCATCTGCTGGTTCTAAAGTCAAGGTCATCTGACAAGGTCAAGGCCATCTCTCAAAGTCAAACTTCTTAAAAACTGTACTAAAAAACTTTCATTGTTCAGTTTATTCAAGCTTATTTTAGATACCCTGTCTCATAGTTGCAATGATGAAGGAGCTCAGTGATGTACATCTATAGGCATTAAGTTCAAGGTCAGTCTTAAAGTCAAGGTCATCTGTCATGGTCAACATTTTGAAAAAAATGCTGCATGTCATTGTGTTTCACAAACACATCTTGTTTCATTTCCGATTTACTCGTAGATTTTTCTCAAATTTTAAGAGAGCCGTGTTTAGAATAGAAATTTTATCGACCTAAGCTGTATGAATTACATGTGATCATATGAATATGACCTTTAACTATACTGTAGATCACTACAATATTACCCCATCTAAGTAGAAATTGATAAACCATACCTTTTTGAACTGCTACGCTCAACTACTAGATCACTTAAGCAGATGGTTGAGATGATGCTTTTTATGATAATAAACTTAATAATGGCTTCTAATCTGCTGCAAACTTGCTGCAAATGGTTTGTGAGAACAGTTTGCTGCAAATTTGCTGCAAACAGTTGCTGCAAACAGTTTGGGGCAGCATGATGATATTAAGTTTTTTCCTTCTCCTGAAAAGTAGGCTTTTCCCGGGTTCGTCCTTATAGAACGTAGCTGACGTTATTCAAGATACAAAGCTAATATTTGGCATGATGATAGATCTCAATGATCCGCATCCGCTAGTACCAAAGTCAAGGTCATGTGACAAGGTCAAGGTCATCTGTCAAGGTCAAACTTCGAAAAAAAAAAATGCATTCGTGTTTCACAAACACATCTTGTTTTTTAGCTCACCTGAGCACGAAGTGCTCAAGGTGAGCTTTTGTGGTCGCGTGATGTCCGTCGTCCGTCGTCTGTCGTCCGTCGTGCGTCGTGTGTCGTCAACATTTACCTTGTAGACACTCTAGAGGCCACATTTTTTGCCCAATCAACCTGAAATTTGGTCAGAATGATTGTCTTGATGAAATCTCGGACAAGTTCAAAATTGGGTCAAGAGGGGTCAAAAATGAGGTCACGGGGTCAAATCTTAGAAAAACCTTGTAGACACTCTAGAAGCCATATTTTTTGCCCAATCAACCCGAAATTTGGTCAGAATGATTGTCTTGATAAAATCTCGGACAAGTTCGAAATTGGGTCAAGTGGGGTCAAAAATGAGGTCACAGGGTCAATTCTTAGAAAAACCTTGTAGACACTCTAGAGGCCACATTTTTTGCCCAATCAACCTGAAATTTGGTCAGAATGATCATCTTGATAAAATCTCGGACAAGTTCAAAATGGGGTCAAGTGGGGTCAAAAATGAGGTCACGGGGTCAAACATTAGAAAAACCTTGTAGACACTCTAGAAGCCATATTTTTAGCCCAATCAACCTGAAATTTGGCCAGAATGATTGTCTTGATGAAATCTCGCACAAGTTTGAAATTGGGTCAAGTGGGGTCAAAAATAAGGTCACAAGGTCAATTCTTATGAAAACCTTGTAGATACTCTAGAGGCCACATTTTTTGCCCAATCAACATGAAATTTGGTCAGAATGATTGTCTTGATGAAATCTCGGACAAAGTTGAAATTGGGTCAAGTGGGGTCAAAAATGAGGTCACAGGGTCAAATATTGGGAAAACCTTGTAGACACTCTAGAAGCCATATTTTTTGTTGATTAACCTGAAAATTGGTCAGAATGTTCCTCTTGATGAAATCTAGGTCAATTTTGAAATTGGGTCAAGTGGGGTCAAAAATGAGGTCAAGGGGTCAAATCTTAGAAAAACCTTGTAGACACTCTAGAAGCCATATTTTTTGCCCAATCAACTCGAAATTTGGTCAGAATGATTGTCTTGATCAAATCTCGGACAAGTTCGAAATTGGGTCAAGTGGGGTCAAAAATGAGGTCACAGGGTCAATTCTTAGAAAAAAACCTTGTAGACACTCTAGAGGCAACATTTTTTGCCCAATCAACCTGAAATTTGGTCAGAATGATCATCTTGATGAAATCTCGGACAAGTTCGAAATCTGGTCAAGTGGGGTCAAAAATGAGGTCACGGGGTCAAATCTTAGAAAAACCTTGTAGACACTCTAGAAGCCATATTTTTAGCCCAATCAACCTGAAATTTGGCCAGAATGATTGTCTTGATAAAATCTCGCACAAGTTTGAAATTGGGTCAAGTGGGGTCAAAAATGAGGTCACAGGGTCAATTCTTATGAAAACCTTGTAGACACTCTAGAGGCCACATTTTTTGCCCAATCAACCTGAAATTTGGTCAGAATGATTGTCTTGATGAAATCTCTGACAAGTTCAAAATTGGGTCAAGTGGGGTCAAAAATGAGGTCACGGGGTCAAATCTTAGAAAAACCTTGTAGACACTCTAGAAGCCATATTTTGTGCCCAATCAACCTGAAATTTGGTCAGAATGATTGTCTTGATGAAATCTCGAACAAGTTCGAAATTGGGTCAAGTGGGATCAAAAATGAGGTCACAGGGTCAATTCTTAGAAAAACCTTGAAGACACTCTAGAAGCCATATTTTTTGCCCAATCAACCTGAAATTTGGTCAGTATGATCATCTTGATGGAATCTCGGACAAGTTCGAAATTGGGTCAAGTTGGGTCAAAAATGAGGTCACAGGGTCAATTCTTAGAAAAACCTAGTAGACACTCTAGAGGCCATATTTTGTGCCAAATCAACCTGAAATTTGGTCAGAATGATTGTCTTGATAAAATCTCGGACAAGTTCGAAATTGGGTCAAGTGGGGTCAAAAATGAGGTCACAGGGTCAATTCTTAGAAAAACCTTGTAGACACTCTAGAAGCCACATTTTGTGCCCAATCAACCTGAAATTTGGTCAGAATGATTGTCTTGATGAAATCTCGGACAAAGTTGAAATTGGGTCAAGTGGGGTCAAAAATGAGGTCACAGGGTCAAATATTGGGAAAACCTTGTAGACACTCTAGAAGCCATATTTTTTGTTGATTAACCTGAAAATTGGTCAGAATGATCCTCTTGATGAAATCTAGGTCAATTTTGAAATTGGGTCAAGTGGGGTCAAAAATGAGGTCACGGGGTCAAATCTTAGAAAAACCTTGTAAGCAGTGTAGAGGCATCATTTTTGCCCAATCGACCTGAAATTTGGTAAGAATTCTTCATCCTCTCTAAATCTACTTTAAACTATTTTCGACAGTTCATTCAGGTGAGCGATTTAGGGCCACTATGGCCCTCTTGTAATAAGTTTGACCTTGAAAAATGCCTTGATCTTGATGGATGCCTTTGAATTATCTGCTTTGTTCATGTAAAATATGAGCATTGTCAATCCAAAAGAAGTTATAGGAAAATACTTGATTTTCAGGTTAAGTTTTGGCAGACAGACAGACTAGGTAAAACAAAATGCCCTCTATCTTATTGATGTGGGAGCATAAAAATGTCTTTTTTAATAAGTTTGACCTTGAAAAATGCCTTGATCTTGATGGATGCCTTTGAATTATCTGCTTTGTTCTGGTAAAATATGAGCATTGACAATCCAAAAGTGTTGAAGTTATAGGAAAATACTTGGTTTTCAGGTTAAGTTTTGGCAGACAGACAGACTTGGTAAAACAATATGCCCCCTATCTTATTGATGTGGGAGCATAAAAATGTCTTTTAACTCAAGTCTCTTGTTTTCAAGCCCCTGAGTAATGAAAACATTGTGTGAACATAGTAATTTCTCCTTTTCCCTACACACTAGGTACATGTAATAATATTTCAGAGTACAATCGCTTTTAATTCTAGCTTCTTTGGAATTTACCTAAATGAACAATTACTCTATCCATTCCAAAATCAGGGTTCAACACTTTTTTGCCTTCAGCATGCTGTACCTTTATGTCCTAAATCCTACAGTATCTCTCTGATAACAAGAGCCATGTTGGACATGGGCATAAGTCCCCTACCGGCTTTGTTTGTCTCAATGTTTTCCCACGCCAATTCTATCAGGGACGTCAAAACCAGGTCTTGTAAAAGGGTTAAACAAGACTTACATGAGTTGTTGTCTCTGCTATGCCCACTATACAATTCATGGAAGCAATAGACAGATGCAAGAAATAGTATCAATAACAGTTACCTTGTCTGATCCAAGATGTTTTTCTTCAGTCTTGTTTGGAGTAACCATTTTTAAACACGTGTCCAACACAACAGACTAATTTTTTGTTAGAAATGTTTGCTAAAACAAAAGTTTTAATTGAGTGAAATCTGGAATATTGGATATATAACAATACTACATATAGCGTGAAAAGAACTCACCAATGGCTATAACAGTTATACAGTACAATAGAGATCAATTATTGGATTTTCAATACTTACCTAGAAGGCTTTTAAAACCAAATGAACATGTGCTAACTGTTTTGAAAACCCTTAACCTTCTCAGGTACAGGGGCAAACGAGCTGGTCGCCCGAGAAAAAGAATACATAATGATGGTGTTAACTTTTCCAATTTAGTTAATATCAACCTAGATCATACTCTTTTACACAATGCACACAGGAATAAGAAAATCAAAGTCTCAACAGTAAACACTAGGTCACTGAGAGGAAAATCTGCTGAGCTACTTCAACATGTTTTAGAAGAAGATATTGACTTATGTGTAGTAACTGAAACATGGTTACAACCTGATACTGACACTGTAACAAGAGCTGAGATGTCACAAGGCTGTTTCAACTTTGATGATCTACCTAGATCTGATCGTAAGGGTGGAGGTATTGGATTGCTGTACAAAAACAATCTTAAAGTATCCAGATGTGATTCTACTACACACTTTCAGTCATTTGAACACGCAGAGTGGATAGTGTCTAGTCAATTGTTTCGTTTGTATATTTTTGGTATATACAGGCCACCATACTCAGAGTCCCATCCTGTAACTTTGGCAATGTTCATGAAAGACTTCACTGAGTTTCTTGATCAAATATCAAATAGAGCAGAACAATCTCAGTTGATACTTGGAGACTTTAACATACACATAGACAATGTATTAGATTGCTACACCAAACAATTTCAACAGTGTCTGGAGTCTTACGGTCTTACTCAACATGTTAATTCCGCAAATCATTCTGGTGGTCACATCCTAGATTTGATTATTACAAAGTCAGGAGGAAAAAATATGATTATTTCAGAACCAATGTCTGATTATTTCATTTCTGATCACTGTTTCGTTACTTGCCACATTGACTTTTGTAGACCTCCGTTAATTAGAAAAGACATCAAATACCGTAATTGGAAGTCAGTATCGAAAAATACTATCCATGACCATCTGAAGGAATTAAATGACATAGTAAAAAACTCATCTAATGTAAATGATCTTGTGTCTGACTTTACCAGTAGTACATCAGAAATGGTGGAAAAATTGGCACCCATGAAAGAGAAGTCAATTCATTGACCTCCGGTGTGTTTCCTGATGACTGGAAGAGTGCAGTAATCAAACCATTGTTGAAGAAAAAGGGACTCCCTCTTGAGTTTAAAAACTATCGCCCAGTGTCAAACTTAACATTTCTATCAAAAATTCTTGAGAAAGCTGCGCTAAATCAAATTAATGAACATATTGAAGTGAATAATCTATTGCCAGAATATCAAAGCGCATATAGAAAATTTCATGGAGTTGAAACTGCAATGGTCAAGATGTATAGTGATCTTCTTGAAACTGTTGATAAAGGTCAGGTATCCATAGTTGTCATGATAGACCTCAGTGCCGCTTTTGATACGATCGATATAGGCATTCTGTTGAAAACGCTTCAAGTTGATTTTGGCATCAATGGTGTCCCATTAAAGTGGATTGAGTCATATCTATCTGGTAGAACTATGAAAGTGCTAATCAATAATTCAGCTTCTGAATCAGAGCCTTTAAAGTTTGGGGTACCGCAGGGTTCTTGTGCCGGGCCAGTGATATTTACCCTGTACATATCAGCACTAAACAGAGTTGTCCAAAGGTATCCAACAGATCTCTATGGTTATGCTGATGATCACAAACTAGCATTTAAAATTCAAGCAGGGGATTCTGAAAACCAAGAAACTGTTCTCCAACAACTTGATCAATGCCTGAATGACATCATTACATGGATGACGACCTTCAAATTGAAAATGAATGAGTCAAAGACAGAAATAATCATATATGGTACAAAACAACAGTTAAATAAACTCAATATCACCAGTATAAATGTTGGTGGTTATACAGTCAATTGTGTTGAACATGTGAGAGATCTTGGTGTTATTATGACAAATACCTTGAACTTTGATAAACATATCCAGAAAAAATGTCAAATTGCACGTGGTCAACTGCAAAACCTACGGAAAATACGAAAGCATCTTTCTCTAAGGTCAACAGAAACATTGGTTCAAGGATTAGTCCACTCCAACATTGATTTCTGTAACGGACTTTTTACAGAAATTCCGTTGTATCAACTTGACAAATTACAGCGTATCCAAAATCAAGCCGCAAGAGTGGTAACAAATACATCCTACGATCACTCTAGTAGAATACTTCTGAAAAAGTTACACTGGCTTCCAATTAAAGCCAGAATCATGTTTAAAACTCTATTAACTGTCTTCCGTGTGAAACAAGGCACGGCCCCAGCTTATTTACAAAAACTCTTAGTGCCAAATCGTCAGAATTATAGGCTAAGGTCTCAAAGCTCAGATGAGTTCCTCATTCCAAGACGAAGGACAAAAATAGCCGATCGATCTCTGGCTGTTGTTGGACCCAAGTGGTGGAACAGTTTGCCTAATCATGTGAAAGACACTCCCACCGAATCACTGTTCCGTTCAAAGCTGAAAACATATCTTTTCAGCATTTTTATAAACTAGCTGCATATCTATCTGACATAAAAGTAAATTTGCTGGACTTTTAAGACTGATTGTAAAGCGCAATAGAATATGTATATAATTTTTGCGCTATATAAATGTTATGTATTTGTATTTATTTGTTGGTAAGAAATGAGAACTTTCACTGGAGGTGATTAATACTGCTGCATCACCACCCTGACTAATATGGCTTATAATTTTTTTTGCATTTTAAAACAGGTTTCATCAAGTTAGCTTGCTTAGTTATTAAGTTATTGCGGGATCCATTTTTTGCCATATTTTCACTATTTCCGTTACCATAGCAACCATACTTTTTGTCAAAGAACAAAGATAAAATGATGTGCATAATCTACACATTGCCATCTAGTCATATACCTAGTCTCATCAAATTAGCTTGCTTACTTATTAACTTATCGCAGGATCCAATATTTTTTGCCATATTTTCACTATTTCCGTAACCATAGCAACAACAATTTTAGTCTAAAAACAAAAATAAAATGATGTGCATAATCTACACATTGCCATATAGTCATATACCAAGTCTCATCAAACTAGCTTGCTTAGTTATTATCTTATCGCAGGATCCCATTTTTGGCCATATTTTCACTATTTCTGTAACCATAGCAACCTCAATTTAAGTCGAAAAACAAAAATAAAATGATGTGCATAATCTACACATTGCCATCTAGTCATATACCAACTTTCATCAAAAACGCTTGCTTAGTTATTAAGTAATCGCGGGATCAAGATTTGAGCGGACGGACAGACGGAGGGCAAACCTATAGTCCCCTCCGGTGTGAACACCGGTAGGGGACTAATAACAGTTACCTTGTCTGATCCAAGATGTTTTTCTTCAGTCTTGTTGGTAAGAAATGAGAACTTTCACTGGAGGTGATTAATACTCCTGCATCACCACCCTGACTAACATGGCTTATAATTTTTTTTACATTTTAAAACAGGTTTCATCAAGTTAGCTTGCTTAGTTATAAAGTTATTGCAGGATCCATTTTTTGCCATATTTTCACTATTTCTGTTACCATAGCAACCACACTTTTTGTTTAAGAACAAAGATAAAATGATGTGCATAATCTACACATTGCCATCTAGTCATATACCAAGTCTCATCAAATTAGCTTGCTTACTTATTAACTTATCGCAGGATCCAATATTTTTTGCCATATTTTCACTATTTCCGTAACCATAGCAACAACAATTTTAGTCTAAAAACAAAAATAAAATCAAAGTGCTGTCAGCACTGTAAATCGTACATCATTGAGAGGCTGGGATAGTGCAATAGTTCGCCAATCAAAAGGGCTCAAATTTGGACAATAAGAGTTGGTAAAATCTTTAAATTTGTGAGTTTTTTGTCTTGACAATCCATCTTTTCGAGGACATTGCCAGCTCATCCAACCTCGTGGGTCCGATTTTGAAAGTTTGCTGATTCGATAGCCCTCTGCTAGTCTAAATTATTTCTTAGCAGATTTTTACGTTGTTATAATGAGCACGCGCCAAGCTAAAAGCTTGTCTGTTAATATTATTCCTCTCTCTATAGAGTTTAAAAGCCTGTTTAGCAACAAACATTTTTCATTAAACTATTTACAATTTTGATTACCAACATGTTTGTATTTCAAGCATTGGGTTTTCCCAAATACTGTAAATGCATTTTCCCTCAAGAAACAAGTGAAATCGCCAACTATGCTATTTATATCTTTGGTTTCTGACCAATCGATTAAATCAAGCAGCACTCTATGATTATACATGAGTTGTTCTAAAAATAGTTCGCTCTTACTGCTATCCTATATCAGTTTATCGTATGTTTTTGTCGGTTTATTTGTTGTTGAATAATTTTTCTTCATACTCAAATTTGAATTTAATGAAAATAGGATTGGAGCGTGATCAGAGTGCTCAATGAAATCAAATATTTCAAAATTACAAAATTATTTCTATTTGTTAACACATGCGAAAAAAAAGTAAACTTCCCACGCTCCCTGTTTGAGTGCAGACGACTATTGACTAATGACAAACAAGTTAATTGACACATTTCGAGCAGATGATGTCCATCTGAATTTACACGTGGTCTGAATTTACGCGTGGGTTTTGACCGAGTGATAATCATAACAGAATTTGATTGGTTGTCAGCCCTACAACTGGTAAATGACCGTTCGAGAAAGTTCAGAGCAGTAATATTGTAAGTGCTACAAATTAATTATACAGTTAACCTATTGTACGTTTCAACTCCTTTACTCAACCGAAAATCTTGTTATAAACACTGAAAATACTAACTGGTAATTACTAAAAGCGAAAATTACATCAAATTTTGTATAAGCCTCTTCTCTATTTGTCGAAAAGTAAATAAGGTATAAACAAAGTTTGTAGATTGTGACTGAAAAGGCCGTTTCTTCGGTGTTTGAAAACACATAATTTGGTTTGAACACATTGCTCAGAAGATAATGGTAAAAATGTACTGGGTCAAACAGACTGGATTTCTGGAAAACGGTAGATATAAATCTACTGCTTCGCAGTACGATTTAATGATGTGCATAATCCACACATTGCCATATAGTCATATACCAAGTCTCATCAAACTAGCTTGCTTAGTTATTATCTTATCGCAGGATCCCATTTTTGGCCATATTTTCACTATTTCTGTAACCATAGCAACCTCAATTTAAGTCGAAAAACAAAAATAAAATGATGTGCATAATCTACACATTGCCATCTAGTCATATACCAACTTTCATCAAAAACGCTTGCTTAGTTATTAAGTTATTGCGGGATCAAGATTTGAGCGGACAGACGGACGGATGGACAGACGGAGGGCAAACCTATAGTCCCCTCCGGTGTGAACACCGGTAGGGGACTAATAACAGTTACCTTGTCTGATCCAAGATGTTTTTCTTCAGTCTTGTTGGTAAGAAATGAGAACTTTCACTGGAGGTGATTAATACTGCTGCATCACCACCCTGACTAACATGGCTTATAATTTTTTTTACATCTTAAAACAGGTTTCATCAAGTTAGCTTGCTTAGTTATTAAGTTATTGCAGGATCCATTTTTTGCCATATTTTCACTATTTCCGTTACCATAGCAACCGCACTTTTTGTCAAAGAACAAAGATAAAATGATGTGCATAATCTACACACTGCCATCTAGTCATATACCTAGTCTCATCAAATTAGCTTGCTTACTTATTAACTTATCGCAGGATCCAATATTTTTTGCCATACTTTCACTATTTCTGTAACCATAGCAACCTCAATTTAAGTCGAAAAACAAAAATAAAATGATGTGCATAATCTACACATTGCCATCTAGTCATATACCAACTTTCATCAAAAACGCTTGCTTAGTTATTAAGTTATCGCGGGATCAAGATTTGAGCGGACAGACGGACGGACGGACAGACGGAGGGCAAACCTATAGTCCCCTCCGGTGTGAACACCGGTAGGGGACTAATAACAAGTCCTTGATGGAGACTACATTCATTCATGAATACTTAAATAATTATTCTTAAATAAGGAAAATGGTGAGTGAATAGAAGAAAATGATCATAACAAACAATAACTCATTTTCTCACAATGTTTTCCTCAGTGGAATGAAACTCTATGTGTTGAAAAGAAACAACTAAAATTACATGATTTGGTAAACAAGAGCACAGCATGCCAGTACCTGCAATCAGCTGCAGGTGCTAGATAATGAAAAAATCTAAGAAAAAAGGGGCATAACTCTAACAAAAAAGATGCTATAGTTATACCACTTGATAGTCTTGGTAGCTATTGTGATAGTGAACACATGCCAAATTTCAAGTTCATATCTTCATTAACAAGAGAAATGACCAAGGTTTAAGTTTGCGAGTTGCCAACACATACACCAATATAAATGCAAACAACACCAATGTGATGATAATACCTTGATGTTATGTTGTTAAACAGCCGAGCTGAAAATCTTGGACAAGTACTATAGGCCTGAAGAGCCTTTGACATGGTGGTTACTATCAATCCTCAAAAAGATCTAAAGGTCCTAGGACACGTTTTAAGTATTGATCACTGAATATTCATACGTATGTGCCAGGAGCTCTGCAATACACAAACCCAATTTTTACATTGACCTTAGAGCTTAAAGATCAAATAAAAAACTTATTTTAGAACGTGTGTTTAAAACATCTGATAATTATCAATGATATAGGGAGACACAAAAAGTTTGCGTCGAAAAAAAACAAATTTGAAAGAACGATATTGACAAAAATACAACCGTGATTTATTGGAAAGTTTTACCTGGCCAGAATTACGTACACACACATGCGCAATAGCTATGACGTCATTGTGAGGGATTCCCCGTTCTAGATAAACAAAGAGAGCATCGTAAATATGACCACTTTCAAATGAAACGAAGAAAAATCTATCCTGTTACCCACTTATCCACATATTCAACTGAGATCGTTTGAGCCCACTCGCTCTGAAGATGTAGTATCATCACAGTCTGAATCCGAGTCAGAGATGTAGGGTGAAGAAATCGAGTCTGACCAGTACCCGAGTCTGACAGCCCCAGCGATTGAATCGGGAATAGCTCTCCGAGTCTAATCTATTGTGCAACATTTAATTTCAACCTACAAATAAAATGGTTTTTAATGATATACATGAGATATGTCACATGTTTTTGTGGAAAATTCAAATTTCGTTGCCATTTTTTTTGTTGTTGTTGCTGTTGTTTTTTACAACGCTAACTTGAAATCCCGATTGATCATTCTTGTCAATTAAGATATGGAAAAAAAGTGGTTGGCGTTGGGAACCATTTTTAAATACACAAAGATTAAAAATGTACATTTCAATCAGTTTAATTACACACTTTTAATTAATTTTCAAATATGACAATGACATCAAAATTTAACTATTTATTCCTTTACATGATTAAACAGTTGTCATCATGTTACAAAAAAGGTGCAAAGAAAATTTTTATTCTAAAGATAACCACCAGAAAAGGCTATGAAACTATAAAAAGCGTTCTTTAGCCCCAAAAATGTTGCAAACGCAGCTGTATTTAAACTATATCTATGGCATTCTAGTCGCTTGGAAAGAATATAATATCTATCTTACCTATTCTGCGGTGTTTTCTAATTTCAATGCCGATTTGAGTGTTTTTGGCATTATTCCACCAAACGTAATTTATCCATGCGATCGTAATTATGCAAAATTCAACCTCCATTGACAGAACTTTTTATTGTTCATTTATTTTTTGTCACAGCTGTTTGCGCTTTATTTAAGTCTCATTTTTTAGCTCACCTGAGCACGAAGTGCTCAAGGTGAGCTATTGGGATCGTAGAATGTCCGTCGTCAGTCGTGCGTCGTGCGTCGTCCGTCGTCCACAATTTCTTTAAACATCTTCTCCTCCTAAACCAGTGGGCCAATCTTGATGAAACTTGGCAGGGATGTTCCTTGGGTCAAGCTCTACCAAAGTTGTTCAAATAAATGAAATCCACCCTTAACTTTCCCTTTACCCTTAACAAAAAGGGTGAAAATATGAAAATTTTTAAAAATCTTCTTCTCTGAAACCAGAAGGCAGACAGCTTTCATATTTGGTATGTAGCATCATCTAGTGGACCTCTACCAAGTTTGTTCATATCAAGACCCTGGGGTCATATTTGGGCTTTACCCGGGCCCAACCCTTTTTACATAGAATCAAAAAACGAAAATCTTTAAAAATTTTCTTCTCTGTAACCAGATGGCATACAGCTTTAATATTTGGTGTGTAGCATCACCTAGTGGGCCTCTACCAAGTTTGTTCATATCAAGACCCTTGGGTCATATTTGGGCTTTGCACAGGTGCATCCCTTTATCTCTTATGAGCACGAAGGGTAAAAAAATGAAAATCTTCAAAAATCTTCTTCTCTGAAACCAGAAGGCAGACAGCTTTCATATTTGGTATGTAGCATCATCTAGTGGACCTCTACCAAGTTTGTTCTTATCAAGAACCTGGGTTCATATTTGGGCTTTGCTCGGGCTCAACCGTTTTTACATAGAATCAAAGAGCAAAAATCTTTAAAAATCTTCTTCTCTGTAACCAGATGGCATACAGCTTTCATTTTTGGTGTGTAGCATCACCTAGTGGGCCTCTACCAAGTTTGTTCATATCAAGACCCTTGGGTCATATTTGGGCTTTGCACAGGTGCATCCCTTTATCTATATGAGCACGAAGGGTAAAAAAATAAAAATCTTCAAAAATCTTCTTCTCTGAAACCAGAAGGCAGACAGCTTTCATATTTGGAATGTAGCATCATCTAGTGGACCTCTATCAAGTTTGTTCATATCAAGACCCTAGGATTATATTTGGGCTCCACCCGGGCGCAACCCTTTTTACATAGAATCAAAGAGCGAAAATCTTTTAAAATCTTCTTAATTGAAACCAGAGGGCACACTGCTTTCATTTTTGGTATGTAGCATCATCTTACGGGCCCCTACCAAGTTTGTTCATATCAAGACCCTTAGGTCATATTTGGGCTCCACCTGGGGGCATCCCTTTCAGCTCATCTTAGCACGATGGGTGAAAATGGGAAAACCTTCAAAAATCTTCTTCTCTGAAACCAGAAGGCAGACAGCTTTCATATTTAGAATGTAGCATCATGTTATCGACCTCTTCCAAGTTTGTTCATATCAAGACCCTGGGGTCACTTTTGGGGTTCACCTGGGTGCATCCCTTTTTACATAGAATCAAGGAGCAAAAAGGCATATCTGTCTTGCTCTTCACTGAGAACGTTCCATGGTATTTGATCTTAGGCAATTATCTTCTTTTTGACATCTGCCTATCTATTTAATGTGATGTCCCAGGGGTCATAGAGACTCAGGTGAGCGATCTAGGACCATCATGGTCCTCTTGTTTATAAATTAAATCAAAAGTTAGATATCACCTCAGACTCTTATACCGTTGCAAGAATTAACAAGAGTCAGCCATCGTCACAAAATACGCCGCCACTTTGCTGCTGTTTCACGAAAATAATTGTAGACACTACTTATTTTTACAGAACCAAATAGAAAATGACCAAGTTTCATTTAAATCAAGACAAAAAGTTAGGATGAGTTGCCTTCAGAAGGCTGCAATTTCAATAAGCCCCAGGCAATAAGTTTTAAGGGGGCATAATTCAGGGAAATAAATGAGCCATAAAATCCTTGATCCATGTACATCTACAAATTATGGTGATGACATTGATCAAGTTTCATTTAAATAAAGACAAAAAGTAAGGAGGAGTTGTGTTCAAAAGGCTGCAATTTCAATAAGCCCTAGATACTAAGTTTTAAGGGGGCATAATTTAGGGTAAAATTAATGAACCATAAAATCCTTACTTCATGCTCATCTACCAATTTCGGTTATAACATCCACCAAGTTTCATTTAGATCCAGCCAGAAACTTAGGAAGAGTTGCATTCACAAGGCTGCAATTTCAATAAGCCCCAGAGACTAAATTTTAAGGGGGCATAACTGAGGCAATAAGCCCCAAGGACTATGTTTTTAAGGGGCATAACTCAGGCAAAAATCAACAAACCATAAAATCCTTCCTTCGTGCGCATCTACCAATTGAGGTGATAACATTGACCAAGTTTCAAGAAGATCCAGCCAGAAACTTAGGAGGAGTTGCGTTGACAAGAAAAGTGGACCCAGAGACTAAGTTATCAAGGGGCATAACTCCGGCAAAAATCAACGAACCGTAAAATCCTTCCTTCATGCACATCTACCAATTGAGGTGATAAGATTGACCAAGTTTCAAGAAGATCCAGCCAGAAGTTTAGGAGGAGTTGCGTTGACAAGAAAAGTGGACGTACGTATGGACAGACGGATGGACGGATGGATGGATGGACGGACGGACAGACGGAGAAGATGACGCCAATATACGTCCGCCTCCGGCGGCGTATAAAAATAAAGGAGAAAGATAAACAGAAGTCCTTTCATAAGCCGCAAATAACATGTAAGTGTCAAAAAGATCGTCTTTTCTTACGCAACGTTCAATACCATGTGTCAAAGATTCTTTGATCTGTCCATGTCGATGCACAAATCAATTGTCCATGTCATATATTGATAAGCCCCCAATCACACGTGCGTGTCGCCTTTATTTTGGTCAATATAACAGACCACATGACAAATTTTCTTTTATCTATCCATGACATTGCACCTATCATTTACTAATGTCACTGATTTATTTTTCTATGACACATATATTCTATCTATCTATATATACTGCCTGACTCCCCTTTCGGGTATTACTGGCAGGTGCGCGTCTGTGCTGGAATAAGAACTGTTAGTCATTTGTTAGGGTGCCAAATTTTAAAAGTATTGTGAGTGTTAGATTAAAAGATCTGGTAAAACAATTTTGGTTATTCAAGGACGGCTCACTATCTGAAAAGAATCAAGACTCTTCTTGAATGCGGCAATATCGGGTTGCTGTATGATTGTTTCTGGTAGGCTGTTCCAAAGTATCACTGTATAAGGAAAAAAAGAATATTTAAAGTAGGAAGCATTTGTGTGGATCTGTCTAAAAGATTTTGTGTGCATATGTCGGGTGATCCTAACTGGTCTTTCAAGATAAGTTGGTATGGGTACTGCAACAAAACAATTCACAATTTTATAAAACATGGTGACTCTGGTGATGTGTTGTCTATATTGAAGAGTTTGCCAGCCAAGATCCTTCTGCATGCAGGTGACACTGTCATAATGAGAAAAATTATTTTGAACCCATCTTGCTGCTCTACGTTGTACTTTTTCTACTTTGTTGATACAGGATGTTGTGTAAGGGCTCCAAACAGTTGATGCATATTCTACCTGGGGTCTAACCAGTGTTTTGTATGCTGTTTCTCTGATCTTCTTATTTTTGGTCTGGATGTTTCTGCGGAGAAAACCTAAAGTTTTATTTGCATTAGATGTTATATTGTCAATATGCTTGTTCCAGGAAAGATCTTCAGATATAGTAACACCTAGGTATTTGGCATTGTCCACAGTCTCTAGCACTTGTCCGTGTAGCCTGTAATCAAAAGAAATCTTTTTCTTCTTTTTAGTAATATTTAGGACAATGCATTTGCTAGGGTTAAACTCCATTTCCCATTTTTTCTCCCACTGCATTAGCTTGTCTAGATCTTCTTGCAGGGTGATACAGTCTTGCTTGTTATCTATAGCTAAGTAAACGGCGGTGTCATCTGCAAACAAACGAACTTGGGAGGTGATAGTGTTAGGAAGGTCATTAATATATAAGAGAAACAGAAGAGGGCCAAGCACTGATCCCTGAGGTACTCCTGACGTGACTGGTACTTCCGATGAGCATCCACCTTTAAAGACTACTTTCTGTGTTCTGCCTATAAGAAAAGATTTAATCCACAAAAGGGTAGCATTGTTAACTCCATGTTCCTGCAATTTATACAAAAGTTTAAGGTGGCTAACTTTATCAAAAGCCTTGCTGAAGTCTAACAAAACTAGATCAGTTTGTTTTCCTTCAGTAAGGTTTCTGGCAAGATGGTCGGTCAGTTGCAGTAGTTGTGTTTCACATGAGCGCCGTTCTCTGAAGCCATGTTGTAAATCATAAAGAATATTATTTTTGTCAAAATGTTTAGTTAGATTTGATGCTACAATATGTTCAAGAACTTTACACAATATACATGTTAAGGATATAGGCCTGTAATTTGCAGGATCTTCTTTGTTTCCTTTCTTAAAGAGTGGTGTCACGTTTGCCTTCGTCCATACCTGGGGGAGGGTGCCTGTATCTAGGGATTTCTGAAAGAGAATTTGCAAAATAGGAGAAATTTGATAACATAAGTTTTTAAGTACTAAAGGTTTGATGTTGTCAGGTCCTGCTGCTTTGTCTGGTTTCAGGTTGGATATTAGCTTTTGTACTCCACCAGTGCAGATGGTAATGTCTGGCATGACTGGATATTTACTGAAAGAGGAGGAAAACATATTTTGTCTAATGGATGAAAGGCAGGACTGAGCCAGAGAAATTGGTGTCATTGGAGTAAAGACTGATTGAAACTGTCGATTTAATATATCTGCTTTTTCTGTGTTGTCTGATTTGATGGTACCTGAAATTTTATCGAGAAGGGGAGCTACTCCTGCTGCGTCTTGCTTGGCATTTTTTATCAGACTGAAAAGTTTCTTATTATTAAATCTTGTGGCTTTTTCCTTGTTTTCAGTGTTTCCATCAAGGCCTAAAATATATTCAATATAGTTATTGTAAGAGACTTTTATTTGTTTCTTGATGTTTCTTTTCAGAGCCAGGAATGCAGTTTTCATCTTGTTGTTTCCATCTTTCTTTAATCTAAAATAAACTTGATCCCTTTTTCTAATTAGATGTTTTATAGGCTGTGTAATCCAAGGAAGTGATCTCTTATTCCCTAGTCTTTTAGTTGGAACAAATTTCTTGATACCTGTGGAGATTGCATCTGAAAAACTTAGCCAAATTTCTTCAACAGATTTAGATTGATGATCTTTTAATATTTCATGCTTAATTTGGTCCATATAGATTTTGAAACTACTCCAGTCAGCTTTTTTGTAGAGATGAAACTGTCTCGGCTGTTTTTTGGTTACCTGTGGCTTTGTATCTGCAAGAATAGAGACAATACTATGGTCTGATATACCTGGGAGACATTTTACATTTTTTATTAAGGTGTGATTTGAGGTTAAGAAGAGGTCAAGTATATTTTCTCCTCTGGTGCTTTCTGTTACCATCTGTGTGAGGTTGAAATCTGAAAGCAAATCACTAAATTCTTCATACAGGTTGGTATGACTGCATCCTGACTTTATGACTGGTCTATGGTCACTACTCCATGAGAACTTTGGGAAGTTGAAATCACCTAGTACCCAAAAAGATCCTTTGAGGTTTCTTGTCAGATCAAGAGATTTTTTAAATTCATTAAAGCTATGGACATCGGACTCTTTCGGTCTGTAATATGCTGCGATATAAAGAGGTTTACATGTTTTGACCTGTAATTTAATCCAAATTATTTCACAATCAGTCTTTAGTTGTTTCTGCTCTGTTGCAAGGAAAGTATCCTTAACCAGGATGAATACTCCTCCGCCTTTGGTTGACCTGTCTAATATAAAAGGTGTATATCCTAAGGATTTCGGAAAAAATTCACAATCTGCATGTTGATTATTTAACCAGGATTCTGTACCTACAACTATATCAGGGTTATGTTGATCTATCATGCAAAGAAATTCTGCTTTTATGTTGACAATGGACTGACAGTTAACTGAAATTACTTTAAGCTGAAAAGGATTATTATTTTGTTTAAATTTCTGTCTCTGGGTGGATTTCCTGTGGTGGTACTTCTACAACCTTTGGTATAAAACTCAAACTATCACGCAAAAAGTGAAAAATTTCAGTTGACACAATCTGAACTATCTCATACACAAAAAGCACTTTTTCGACATACTTCAAAACAGTGCAACTATAGGTTTGAGAAAGCTGAAAATACCAAATCGGTGTCAAGAGAACAAATTGTAAAAATTGTCATTTTACAATCAATCATTTTCTAAAAATCTATTCTATATGAGGATAACAAAATCAGTACATAGTTTTTTGGTTTATTCCTTTTGTCTTATCCCATTTCGTCTACACTATAAAAAATTGGGTAAGATGAAAAATTCCCATTTGGTCTAAAGAAAGAAAGACAAAAGGCATCCATAAATTTGTTCATTCATTTTAACGTTCCATCCGTTCGTAGATTCTTTCATCAACCAATTCATTCATTCATTCTCTTTTGTTCATTCATTCATTCCCTTATAATTTTATGTCTTGAGGTCATTTTATTTCTTTAAGTTTTAAGTAATACTTCTTGCTACTGATGCAAATCATACATGAAATAGAGTTTACCCTGGCCCCTTCGACTATATATAAAAATCGTCCCCTGACCCCAGGTTTTAATGCTCAGGAAAGCAAAATGGTGCAATTTGGCTCTAGGAAATTTGAGCTGTCACGTCATGTTAATGCGTCAATGGTTATCAAAAGTGTGTCATGCTATTGAGTATTGAAATTAGTTTAGTTAAAACTGTCTTTAACACCTAAATTGATTGTCAGTTAACACACTCCGGCGATCCGATTGGCGATCGTAATTGGCAGTTTACTATTAATCTTCAATACTTGCTAGTCACGGGTTTACACCAAATTAATAATTGGTTTAAATGATGTTGATAAAGTCTTTATTATACGCCGCCGGAGGCGGACGTATATTGGCTTCATCTTCTCCGTCCGTCCGTCCGTCCGTCCGTCTGTCCACTTTTCTTGTCAACGCAACTCCTCCTAAACATCTGGCTGGATCTTCTTGAAACTTGGTCAATGTTATCACCTCAATTGGTAGATGTGCATGAAGGAAGGATTTTTTGGTTCGTTGATTTTTGCCTGAGTTATGCCCCTTGATAACTTAGTCTCTGGGTCCACTTTTCTTGTCAACGCAACTCCTCCTAAGTTTCTGGCTGGATCTTCTTGAAACTTGGTCAATGTAATCACCTCAATTGGTAGATGTGCATGAAGGAAGGATTTTATGGTTTGTTGATTTTTGCCTGAGTTATGCCCCTTGATAACTTAGTCTCTGGGTCCGCTTTTCTTGTCAATGCAACTCCTCCTAAGTTTCTGGCTGGATCTTCTTGAAACTTGGTCAATGTTATCACCTCATTTGGTAGATGTGCATGAAGGAAGGATTTTATGGTTTGTTGATTTTTGCCTGAGTTATGCCCCTTAAAAACTTAGTATCTTGGGCTTATTGCCTCAGTTATGCCCCCTTAAAATTTAGTCTCTGGGGCTTATTGAAATTGCAGCCTTGTGAATGCAACTCTTCCTAAGTTTCTGGCTTGATCTAAATGAAACTTGGTGGATGTTATAACCGAAATTGGTAGATGAGCATGAATTAAGGATTTTATGGTTCATTAATTTTACCCTAAATTATGCCCCCTTAAAACTTAGTATCTAGGGCTTATTGAAATTGCAGCCTTTTGAACACAACTCCTCCTTACTTTTTGACTTTATTTAAATGAAACTTGGTCAATGTCATCACCATAATTTGTAGATGTACATGGATCAAGGATTTTATGGCTCATTTATTTCCCTGAATTATGCCCCCTTAAAACTTTGTGCCTGAGGCTTATTGAAATTGCAGCCTTGTGAAGGCAACTCCTCCTAACTTTTTGTCTTGATTTAAATGAAACTTGGTCATTTTCAATTTGGTTCTGTAAAAATAAGTAGTGTCTACAATTATTTTCGTGAAACAGCAGCAAAGTGGCGGCGTATTTTGTGACGATGGCACTCTTGTTTTCCATAGTAGATGGTGTTCGGTGAGCCTGTTTTCTATTCTTTTTCGACTACTCTCGGTTCATACTTTCTCGCTTCTTAAGATTCCTACCCTGATCTAATGCGAACGAAAAGAGGGTAATTCCCGAAGTATTTAGGTTGCGACATCCAAGGGCAACACAATAATGCAAAATTCAAGTACTTTTTTGAGTGGAATTTATCATAAATCGATCTAAAATACGTAGCCGCTGACAAATTGTTTACTATGCTAGTATTATCTATCCCTCGTGGTGACGTCAAATGCCTAAGTCACGTGACCCAGAAGTTATCAAGGACCGGCTACAGGTGTGTATATGGAAAATCGTGAAATTGACAGTTATTAAAATCATTTTTATTTTCTGGATATTGCATCGTATTTAATTTTTACTGGTGAATATATAAAGAAACAGTTGTAAACGCTTTTCATTTGACCTTAAAGATCAAAATTTTATTAGAATGGCACAATTACTCCGACTTTAGATCGGCATTTTTTTTAGATTTTTACCCTATTTTGTGTGTGCTCAAAGGGAATAAATTAATGAAACATTTGAATGAGTACCCACAACATAGTATTTGATCAATAATATACTCTTCAAAAAAAGTTCTTTGACACTGATTTAACATACGATTTTTCTCAGCTCATGTTAAAACTTTGATAAATTTTGATTGATTTGTGAACAGTAATTAGGATGTAAGAATATCACATGTTATTGCGATAAATTACTCGACCACGTTTCTCAATAGAGACGTCAACGTCAAATAACATAAAATCTGAATTCTCATTCAGCACGTGCAGTTCTAGATTAACTGAAAAGTCTTGATAGCTCTCCATTGTATTGTGGATGAAATGCCATTGCTTGATTTCTTTTGAAATTGAATGAAAACATGTCAAGCGAACGGAGGAACAACGTCATAAAGGTTATTGGTCACCACAAAGCAGGCTATATAAGATAAGTCGTTGCAAATTACTTTGTTGTTTCCGGACAGACTATCTTGTACCTCTTACACCGCTATTACATGCCTCACAGCGTTATGTATAGAACCAGATCAGTCTGACGCTGGATAACAACGTTCGTCCAGGACGTCGAATGACGCAAGGATATTTGGGATTTTTCAATCTAACTGCAACCTCAAAGAACTCTTAGGTCTCCAGTCTAAGTTGGATCTCTGGTGAGAAAGTGTGGAACCAGATAAGAGGGGTCAAGTTTGCCACTATAAGACATGTGCGACGTAACGTCCTAAATCAACGTCTCTGTTACAAATCTTTGATCAAAAAATTAATTTTGTTTGAATACAGTGTGAAGATGCATTGATTTTACCTTCATTGATTGACTTTGCTCATACTTATAGATATTTATGTCGAAATTATAATATGCATAAAGATCAAATGTCAAAGAACTTTTTTTGAAGAGTATATAAATTTTCATTTTGAAAGGGAAATCACTACCTCTGTTGGCGCCAATGCTTGGCTAGATGATCCAGATAAAAAAAAAACTCAGTAAAAAGGGGCATATCACAGTTTTCCACAGTAGATATAGTGAACACACATGGAAAATTTCGAGCAGATATCTATACAATTGTATTTTAAATAATGACACAGATACAACGACAGCATGATTAAAAACTTCAATTTTTATGTTCTAGAACAGCCAAGCAAAAAGGAATGACAACTTTCACATAAGAAGGATAAATTTATACATTATGTAATAGTACTTCAAAAAATTTTCAAATTTCTTTATTTTCAGTCACCAAATTATATTTGATATTCATCCATTTCTGTTCAGTGAATCCTCTCTGTAAATTCCTCATCTATTTCAACCATTTTTGTCCAGAATGTAAAATGACCATCAAGCCAGACTGGAATTGGCATATTCTGAAAAATAAAACAAATAATCATCACATGACTTGGCCCAAAACTATGAGATTTTTTTTCAAACTATAGCTTTATATTAAAGCTTTTATTTTGTATGTTCATAAAAGATAATATTAATAAGTTGTAAATAACAACTTATTAATTTCATTTTTTATGTTCCACATAATTTTATTTATATTCTAGATTTAGTCCACAGCTGATTTTCTTTTGAAAACCAGAAAAGTTTAAGTTCTTGGTAAAATTTCTTGCCAGAAATTTTAATTTCTTATTTCATTTGGCTAAATGAGATCTTTGTACATGACATTCTGAACCAGAATTATCGCTTCAAGGGTTGAGCAAATTCTTTTGTATTGAAAATATTGGGTGTGTTGAAAATATTGGGTGTGTAACAGTGTTGCACACAGTTTCATCTATGTGTCCTACCTGAAATATTCTGTGGGGCAAACTCAAGCCTCAGCAAATTGGTTGTTACGATACAGGGAAAAATCAATGATATGATATGGTAATTTGAAAAAAAAAGCACCCAATGATTTTAAGTGAAATGGATTTGTAAATACCTTTCATACATAATTGATGCAATCTTTTTATGCCCCCGATAGGGAGGCATCATAAATTTGACTTGTCCGTCCGTCCGTCCGTCTGTCTGTCTGTCCGTCTGTCCGTCCGTCCGTCCGTCCGTCCGTCATTCCGTCCAAAAACTTTAACATTGGCCATAACTTCCTTATTACTTAACATATTCGCATCATACTTTACCACAACATTCCTTGGTACATTACCTTTCTGTAGGCACATACTTTGGTGACCTTGACCCCTGGATGACCTTGAACATAGATTGGCCATAATTTAAAATCAAAGCGGTGTCGGGGGCATTGTCATCTTACAGTGACAGCTCTTGTTAGTTTTCATAAACCATCTCCTCTCAGTACTGATGATAAGTAGCTTATTTTGTTGATCTTTTGATCCCTGCCCCAAACTGTTTGGTTAGATGATAGGCTGCCTTCTCATGGCCTCTTTTAACAGTTAATAAGTCCAGCATAATTCTAATAGGTTCAGGAGGAGAAATTTTGTCTTGAAATTAGAAAAAAGGCTAGTAAGAGGTCAATACAGTAAATACACACTTGGATAATCATTCATATATTAAGGTGATTGCTTGAAAAATTATTTTAACTTTTATTGTGACTAGAATGCACAGTGCTCTCAATAAGTGGACATCGCCGTAATGTACGTCCAAAATTTTAGAAATTACAACAAGAAAATCAGACTCTTTTTATGTAAAAAAAACAGTCTGAGATTCAAGAAAAACGCCCTGTTATTTGACCCCGGACGTCTATCGATAAACAACTCAAGCATACATTATAGCTGACAAAAACAAGTTATATGTAACATACATGGTATTGGACAACGCGACGCGTCATTACAGCTTCTGTCATTCTCTTTCTTTGACATATACAGATCACAAGGGTCCTTTGATAGGCCTTCTGAAGCAAATGAAATTCAAAAACAGGGGAATATTTCTAAGATCAAAATTAATTCATACAGCTCTGACTGATAAAATTTCGAAATATTGCTTTGTAAGTGTCTAGAATAGATCTACGGGTAATTTATTCGAAGTGAAAAAAGGCGCTACCGGAAAACAATACCGAAAGGTCAATCAACTACCTTCGTCTATAAACGGCATCCTCGAAGAACACAAAAAATCCCAATTACGTCATTTAAAAGTTGACTCCATCAAAATGTCTGACGAGAGATTTGAAAAGGACAGTCATTTTTGTTTTAGTTATTCAAATAATTCAGCATAAGTTTAAATATATTAATAAGTTGAGGTTCAACTGCCAGAACATTTTTTTGCACACTACCCGTAGAATGTTCATCACTCTTGGAACGACGGGGGGGGGGTCGGGGGGTGGGGGGGGATAAAGCTGTGTTATATCGAGGGATATCAAAACATCGCAACTAAAATTTGGGTAAGCAGCATTTCCTAGGACCATCACGCAAGAAACGTCTACAGAGCAATTCCAAATAGAAACTTCAGTTACTCATATAAGTTTTCAAAATTTATATAAAGAAATAAAGGGTGATTGAGCAACCAAAGTTTGTACCTACAGCCTAAAGTTAAAGCTATAAGTTTTAACCCTAGGAAGTTTATATTTAAAGACCAACCAAGAATAATGGACTTTGGGAACAATTAAACTTATTCTAACAAGGAAAGGAGCATTTACAAAGTGTGTAGGAAAGGGAGGTGTTTGTAGGGGGGTGGGGGGATGGAATTCCTTATTTTGTGAAAAAAAATCCTGAAAATCCGACATAGAATTACAAAAATTCTTGATTTTGGCCTTTATTGAGAGCACTGTACAATATACTCTAAAAAACATGTTGCTGAAATAAGACATAGGGTCTAAAAATTTATTGGTACGATTCTACAAAAATTAATACAATTTGATATAACCATTTCATATATTTCTTCTATACCTTTGGGTAACAAGGTTTAATACGGGTTTAATAATATTTCAAATTATGAATTTTGGCTTAATTCATTGAAACCATGGAATCATTTTTCAATTTTTGTATTCCGAAGGATTCACTATTTACTGAGTTATAAGTTGTCTTATTTTTGTAAATAACTTGTTTTGAGCCCTACAGGACAAGATTCTATTAAAAATCATCAAATTACTGCCTTTTACATACCTACTATGTGCTATTCTTCCCAATGTGAAAGGAAATAAGGCAAAAAACATGTCAATGGAAATTTCATTTAAAATCGGCAGCCATTTTGGATTTCTATAGTCTGGAGTCCTAGTCATTTATAGACTTGGACATTATCAACTGCATTCGTTTGGGTAAAGTAAATAAGCTTGTAGATATTTTTTCAAAAATATTTTCAGAAACTATGGTTGTATCTAAAGATATTTACTTAAGAATAAGAAGATTTTTTGTGAGTATATTCAGTATTTTTTTTTTTTTTGGGGGGGGGGGGGGAGCCTTCATATTTCATATGTATGATGATTGCTTGGGACAAGACCTTTCTCATGGAGTTCTTGGTCATCAGTCCAGGTCAAGGTCATTTTTCAAGGTCAAATTTGTAAAAGATTAAAACTTTTACATTTGCTCTAACTTTGTAATGGTAAGTGATATATAGCATTGGTATTTTACATACTTGTGACAAGGCCTTTTTGTTGATAGTAAAGTTAAGGTAATTTGCCAAGGTCAAGGTCATTTCTTGGAGTTCACTGATTTTCAGCATAAAAACTTGAACATTGGACATAATATTTCTAGGGTAAGTGAAAGATTGATTGAGCAGAGTTTTAAGCCTCTTTCAACATTTTTTTCAGTTATATGATGACACGGCATGAATTTTCCTCACAGTAATGATTTCTTTCACATGAAATATTTAAGTTAGAAAAATACGCCTCTAACAAAAGTTTAAGTTATTTTGAAATTCCGCTTTGAATTCATTTTACGCCAATAATTTCTGATGTATTCCACCAGTACTTTATTATGTAGCAGAGACGTAAATTAAACTTACACCTGAGTTACAAGCGTAAATGACCATTTCTGCTTCATTTCCGTCTCATTTACGCCTATTTTCCAAGCGAAATCCGCTACAATTTTTTGTACGGGCAAGTTACCAATAAGGACAGGCAATCACTTCTCACTCCCCCTCCTAAACAACTCAATCAGGCTGTATTACCATTGGTCTTAACCTTTGACATGCATAACTCCTTTTTAAAAGTGCCATCTTTAGTCTTTGGCCACTTATAGGCATCACACTCACTGAAGTATTTCCTAATCCCCCAACCATTGCCAACAAAATTGGTCCCAAAATCCAAGACACAATCACTTGTGCAAAATTCTCCAGATTCAACCAGGCCACATCTAGCATGATAATACAGAACTTCATTGAAGATTGAAAGCTCACCAATTGCAACTTCTGCCGTAACATGAACAAGAGAAAAGTATTCCAAAGCTCTTACACTACGCTTAAATATCGTTGCAAATTAAGAGGACTACAAGAAATGTAGTCTACCTACTAACTTGCAAAAAATGCTCTAAGCAATATGTGGGAGAAACCAAACATGAATTCCAAATCAGAATCAAAGAACATCTGCGAGATATACGTCTGAAAAATGACACACCAGTGGCCAACCATTTCAATTCGAATTCACATCAAGCCAGCAATGTCGAATATCAAATTATTGAAATCTTGCAGTATGACCCCTAGTCAAATAAGAGCACTACCGCGAGACAATTGCGAGAATCATAGTGGATCTTTCAACTTCACTCTCTTCACCCAGTAGGGATCAACATCTTAGCCTAGTCAAAAAAACATGCAGACAGTCATCTTTTTCGTTTTATATCTTTTATCCAAGTTTTTGGCTGGGCTGGATGCGATGTTTCATTTAAATTTGACAATGGAAGCTACCCCAACAATAGGGTCACATACAGGAGCACAGTCTGCATTGACGGAAATAATCCACAACGCCGACGGCGTCACCTGACGTCATTTCCTAGATAGACGTTGACAATGTCAATCACGCGTTTAACATTAGTAATGTCGTAGCTGCACTAAACTACCAACATCATGTATGAATACAGCAAATGCAGTAAAACGTTTAAACACCCCGGATCCTTTCACTGGCACAACAAGTCGGCACACGCAGGGAGGAAATTTGTCTGCAGTCACTGCAACAAACAATACGTCAGGAAAGAAGACCTGTCCAAACACCAGCAGGCATGCTCTGAGAATATGGAAATCACCATATATGTTGAACCTCCGGCAAAACAAGTACAAACCCAGCTATACCAGTGGTTTCAATCATTGGAAGAAGAGCTTCCACCAGAACCATTCAACTTCAAGATGGTCTCTCACTAGATCCGGCGCTTTCTATACACAAACAGTTCGAAACACCACCTAACTGCGAATGGCTGTATAATCACCAAAAGACACTCACCTTAGCTCTTATCTTTGTATGTATATACAAATATCTACAATAATATTTAGTAATATTTTGTATTTTGTCTTCATTGTTATTGATTTATTACTGACACTCAGTGTCTCCTTACTAAGATAGCTCCACGAGAACAACATAGTTTCTCAGAACCCTAGTATCTCATCACCAATTTTTCTTATATTGGTACTTGCAGTTAAAATTATACTCCTTTAAACCCTATAGGGCTAATTTTAGCATTTCCCAGGACCAAAAATACCACCGGCACCAGCCGGCAACAATGCCGCTTTTTCATAATAACGTCTGCCGTCACCCTCGGGTCATTACAAGTCGCTGGCCGGCACCCACCGGCATAAGCTAGGGCCTAAAATAGCCCCTTACGGCACCAACCAGCACCATGTTGCCTAGCATCAATATATTGGCACCAAATGGCACCCTTCTAGCCCCAGATACTTTACAATATAATTACCGGCACCCGCCAGCACCACTGATCATGTGGAGCTATTACTAGTACTACCAGCACCGGCCACCACCATAGCGCAGTTGGTTAGGCATAAGACTTCCAATCTTGAAGTCGTGTGTTCGATCCCTTGTGGCGCCAAATATCCTTTCCAACGTTTGTCTCTCACCAATGGGTAGATAATCGTAAACCTATGTGAGATAGCAGTCAGAGGCTAGGAGAGGGTGTAATGGTAGTACAGGTGAAAGAAATACCAGGAATCCATGGTTAGGTGCTCGGGCCACAGCGATATAACTGCGAAATTGTTGAAAGCGGTGTAAAACCCATTCAAACAAACAAACAAACCGGCACCGCTAAGTATATATAGCGGACTGCTCACCCTTTCATAATCCAATACAAGCTAACACTAGCTGACATCACCCTCTGATGAGTTCTAATTTGAACAAAACCGGTCAGTGATATGATGAAAAGTGGAAGCAACTCTAAAAAGAAACACCACTACAGAAGCATGTCTCCACAAGACATGCCCGCCGATGATGTTCACTCGGCAGACAGAAGCATGTCTGTGGGGCCAAACTGTTACGAGTTACCAACCAGCACCAGACAGATAAGCAAGGCAAATAGCTCAACTCCGGCAGGAGTTTTGCTTTCTTGCAACTCACCCCAGACAGAATCCAGTAATATTGTCAACACATCATCGGCACCCAGTCAATCAACAAGTACGACCCACATTGCCTCTTTCCAGCCACCTTCCCACACGTCTCTCATCAATTGGTTGATAATCGTAGACCTATATGAGACCTATATGAAATAGCAGCTGGGTGCTAGGAAAAGATGTGGTTGTTGTACTGGTGAGAGAAATACCAGGAAACCATTAGGTTAGGTGCTCCAGCCACCGTGATATAACTGAAAAAATGTTGAAAGCGGCGTAAAACTCCATTAAATCAATCAATGGTCCATATAGAAGTCAAAGGACTATACAGTAGTTTCTGAATAACCCTTTGGCCTTATCAAATGAAACTTGCCATGTGAACTCACTATTAGATGCCCTTTACTATAAACAATTTCGTACATAAAAATATATATCATAGAAAAAGCGGGGCTAATTGTTTCTTACATTTTCTTTCATTTCTCCTGGTCTTATGTTCAGAATTTGATGAAATTTCATATTTTAGTAGCAAATCAGATGCCCTAAACCATAAACTATATGAAAATTTCATACAAAATGACATGAAAAAACAGGGGGCTTAATGTTTGTAACCTTAACGTTGGCTCTCTGTGTTTCATATTTCAGTATTGAGCAGAAAATGACAAAACTCTTCTACAGAATGTCATTGTAAAATGTTCAACCCTTTATCCTATTATAACTGCCTCTCAAAAAGTGTTTAGGGTAAAACAGTTAAGATTCATTGCAATCAATTTTAAAGTTTGTTGATGGTTAGAATTGACTGAGTAGAAGAACAGCACTTTACAAGTATCACCATAATGTTGAAGTAAGTATTAACCCTTGTCATGCTAAACCCAGAATATTCCTGCTTTGGCAGGAGCTATAGACATACATCATCCTGCACATATGTGCAGTCTGATGTTAGTCTATACCACCTGTTTCTCACTTTCAAACAAGAATTGTCAATAGATTTAGTTTTTCAAACAGAAATTGACCTACAGTAGGTACTTTCACTGCTTTTTGCCCTTTGATTCCGATGAAAATTTTTAGCCAAAATTTATTCAGCATCACAAGGATTAATAATCAATACTCAAGTATCAGCTTTGTAGTTTTTGAGCTCTTTAAATGGGTGCAGCTAAAGATGATTAACTTTTCATGGATATGTAAACTTGGCTTTGTTCACTATCTTTGAAAAATATGTACAAAACCAATGTATTGTTTGGCTATACTCAAAAAAGGAAAAAATGTAATAAAACAGTTTTTTGTGACAATGCCTTATTCGAGGAGCAAAATCTGTCTCTGACGGCTCTTGTTTATTTGCAGAGGTCATTCTAACATATAAATTGAATGTTTTAATTTGATCACCCTTTGCAAAGGCGTAGCTCCCGTTACACAATTTACGCAACTGCATAAAAGAAATATTGAAAAATATTGTTGATGAATGATCATAACATCTAAACTACAGCTAATTCAAGCTGTATAATGATGTTTTGATTATTCACCAACGCTCAAATCATAAAAAGGGAGTGGTTGGAGGACATTCATCTTTTGTCAGGGTTCTCATATCTCCTTTATACTATATATTCTTTGGTTGTCACCGTCTGATTGCGTAAAAAATTCAAAGTCCCAGATATGCCTATGCTTTGGGTATCACCTAAATGATGAATTTTTCTAGACTTACAAAACTTAATGGGTGTCAAGATTATAGATTAGAAGGAACAAAACCTTTGTTGAAATCAATATAGAAACATTAGTTGAAATAAGTAGCATGAGAATACCCCCTGAGAATTGGTCAGTTTAGTTGAACGAAGGGTGACTCTGCACAGAGAGTACAAGTGGTGTAAAATGAGTTCTGACCTCCTGAGGTACAGACTGGGGTAGAAAGAGCTGATAAGACTGCACTCTAAGGCATTGGGCAGATTTAAAATAAATATATTGGATCAAAATATTTTATTTTTTACTATCATTAGTTAGAATTTTGTTTTGATGACAAACAATTATTGTCAGGTAACATCCTTTTAGTAGTGTTTAATGAAAAGCGGAAAGATCTACAATCAAAATTTTGCAGACAAAGTACCAGTATATTGTGCAGTATCATTCTGTTAGTGTTGAAATTTTTATATTTGGATTTTAACAAAATTTCACTAGAATGATCCTTGGGTGACCCATTATCAGACTGCACAAAATTATTTTGATTAAATGAAAATTATGTGTGTAACTGGTAGAGGTCAATTTTCATTTTTTTTCACTGATCATGAGTTCTTATGCCCCCGTATCAAGAGATCGGGGGCATATTGTTTTACTCATGTCCGTCTGTCTGTCCGTCCCGTCTGTCCGAAAACTTAACCAAACTTAACCTTTGCCAATATCTTCAAGCCTATTCAAGATACAAGGCTCATATTTGGCATGATGATAGATCTCAATGATCCACATCTGCTGATACCAAAGTCAAGGTCATGTGACAAGGTCAAGGTCATCTGTCAAGGTCAAACTTTGAAAAAAAATGCTGTGACGGGGGCATTAGTGTTTCACAAACACATCTTGTTTATACTGAAATATTTCAGCATATGGCACTTATAAACACTAATTTACTTGAAAAAGCATTAACTCATTCTTTCACTTCAATACTCAACAGACTTATCATCCTCTAATAATCATTGTCAGGAGATTCAGGCCTGTGGAGCGAGATCAGGCGCTCAAGGGCCTCTAGTTTTGAAAATGATTGTCTTCATACAAAAGTGGGCTAGTTTGAAATTGAGACAACTGGTGTCAAAATCTAGAACTCTGTCAAATCTTAGAAAAGCCTATTTGCACTCTAGAGGCCACATACTTTGCCTAATCAACCTGAAATTAACTAAAGGAATGTGTAGTTGTAAAGAATCAACAGCATTGTTTAGCTTAAAAACTGTGACCATTTTAATCCTTTTTCAAACCTATGCTAAACAAATGTTAAACAATTCATTCTGGTGAGTGAGATAGGGCCACAAAGGCCCTTCCAGGGTTTAAGTTTCATCTTAACTTTTGGAGGACCCTGGGACTCAACATGATGAATTTAGGGGGTCCCTGGTTATGTTGTGAGGGTCCCTCATTAGCACTTTAGTAAAATAAATTAATAAGCACAACTAGAGATTTATCAATTAAACTACATGTATAACCTGCATTTATTTTCCTATACACCATAAATATGATAAAGTGTATGTTTACATACTAAACTAACAAACTTTTAAAGACATGATACAGGCGATACTGTGATATCTACAGTCTTCCTTCAGTTCCATATGCAAAGGTTCTTGCAGCCTGAATGACATCAAACTGTTCTACATTAGGACCCTGGAGCTTAATAAACATTAGTCTGTTTAATCTTTCTGGATTCAGGCGATTTCTTACCTTATTTTTGATAGCATTTTGGACTGAAAAACCTCTTTCACATGGAGCTGAAGATGCTGGTATGATAAGAGCAATCTTGGCCAGGATAACAAAATCTGGACACTCTTCATGAAATTCTGTTATAAGTAATTTGGTAAATCTATCAAAAGGGAGGGCCTTTTGAGATTTAGCAAAATGTTTGAACAGAAGAAAAAGTGCTCTTGCCCTGTCTGCATCAACATAATCAGAATAAAATTCAACAATTGAATTAAGCTGCTCATCTCCATAATTGGCTAGAGTAAAATTATCATCAGGATACCTCTTAGGATCTATCAAAATATCCAATGATTCTAGAGTTTGAAGCTTATCTTCAGGAAATCTTGAAGTAAGATTTTCCAAAAGTTTTTGAATGTAAGTTCTTCTCAAATTACTGAATTCATTCCTCAGTTGTTGGCTATCAGTAACATCTAGGCCTTTGAAATTGCTTTTTTGGCCTTGAACTACTTCCACAAGTTCATTGAGCACTTGTGTTACTGTGTTAGAGCCTGTGATCATTGATGTAAGTGTTTCCTTAGTAGAATTTACATTCTGCCTAATGTGGGAAACATTTACACTTTCTTTTTGAAAGGTCAAACTAAGTACTCCAATGACCACCAAAACATCAACCAATAAGGCAGTGAAAAGAAGAAATTTCACATTTGAAAGAAATCTTCGCAGGCCATCTGCCTTGCCAGAAGATTTTTCACTTTCCAAAGATTGGTATATAGGTGTATAGTTAGCATAAATTGATTTAACAGCAGATTCTACTGAAAACGAACGCACTGAAGTTGGTTCATTAATTTGAGAAGCCCTTCCATGCAATATTACCTGCAATTCTCTCAGTCTGTCATACCTTACTGAACTGTCAGCATAAAATTTATAAGGACAATGGATCATTTCATGATATTTCTTACAATAATCAATGCCTCTGCCAGCTTGTGAAGCAGCTTAATTAAGCCTATGAGCTACACAATGAACCCGAGTTAGGTTTTTATTTTTTCTTTTCAAATGGGCACCTAATCCATTCAACCTGCCAGTCATAACAGCAGCACCGTCTGTACCTAGCCCAAGAACTTTCACTAAATTTTCATCTGTGATTCCCTTTCTAACTAAGAAATTAACTAAGGCTGTTTCGATTCCACCTGCAGTACTATCAGTAATTTTCTCATTACCAAGAAAGGCCAAAAATGCTTCACCATTTTTCAAATATTTAATGTAGATTGCTAGCTTCTTATTGACACTGATGTCACAGGTTTCATCCAGCATGATACCAACATATTCACTATTATTTATATCCTGTATCAGGCCATCTGCTAGTGATTTTTCAATAATCTGTTCATATTCAGAAACAATCTGTGGTCTCTTGAAATAATTACACTTGAGACCATTAAGTGTTTGTAGATGCATGAGGTCAGTGAATGTGTCTGCTGGCAAGTCTCTTTTACACATAACATATACTGTATGAAGTTGCATAGCATAACTGTTTATTTTTTTTGAGTTTTCAAGCTCCTTCTGGGATGTAGCACTACTACAGGCTTTAGAAAAGTTACTTTTCATGTTCAGTAATTTCAGACTAGTGACATGTGCTTTTGAGTCTTGGTGTCTGGTCAAAGTTGAGTTTTGAAAGTTATTACACCCCTCTGTGAATGGGTTTACAGAATCTTTAGCCGACATGCACACGTCACAGAACATCAATTCATTTTCATAACACAGCCATTTGTATTTCCCTAGCAAATCAGAGCAAAATTTGCGTGATTTCTTTGTACCGATGATGACTCGCCAGTATCAGATACTGATAGTGATGTTGATGGGCTCTGTTCTGGGTCTACAGGTTTTTTAAAACCTTTATTGAAAAAGGAACGAAGGTTGCTTTGCTGCGACATTTTGTTATTCTCTGCTGCAGACGAAGAATTAAAATCACGTCATCAAAGCGAAATTCGACTTCACGAGATTTTATTTGGCCTGTGAAAAATAAACGAAAAGGCAAATCTCTGGAGTAATTAAATGATCACCTTTGTTAGAGAAAAAATTGTCTATTTTAATCAATATACATTATTTTGTAAAAGAAAGGGCAGGGATATTTATAAAGACCATCGTATCCACTGTAAACAGTTTCTCGCAATTTGATTGGCTGTGGATAAATGTAAAAAGTGGTTACCCTCCTGTAATTTTTTCCTTATCAAAGTATATACAAAAAACCGAATTGGCAGCACAAAAATTATTGTTTTTGAAATTGCATTTAGATATTTGACTTGATATGTCGTGAATAAATGTTTGTGGTATTTGAAAATCAACACAGTAAAAGGGTTTACTTTAATAAACAATCGGCGGTAAACAATGTGAACAGGAGTTACTCCACCAGCTATTCGGAATACTTGGCGTTTTTCCTTCTTCGCATTGTCCGATCAATATGTTATGAAGATCGGCACGTTACGCAAGCATAAATACTGTAGTTTATTGGAATTTGACCTTTAGTTAAGACAGTTGGATCACTTGATGTAAAAATCGCCGAGTTTTACAACTGAAAGTTTTCAGACAAATGTTATCATCAATCCATATTTTGATTTTGAAATTGCGTCCCCCGGGACGCATGCCTACGATTTTGCCAGTCCTGCTACCATGATTCTGTGTACAAGACGCAGGTTTTCTGCGTCTGTTAAAACCCTGCCCTTCTCTCGGATCTCTTTAAATAGAGGTTTAAAGCTTGTTACTCATTAGAGTGTGTCAGGCATTCATGAGCCTCTTGTTTCTTGAATCAATTGTGCTTAGCCTGGCTATATCAATCATTTAACATTTGGCTGTCAATCCTGGTCCTGTTCGAGATAATTACTGCAAAACCCAGCTCATGCTAGAGCCAGCTTTCATCTGACATCTTATTTACATAAGTCAATGTGTTATTGTCTCCAAGCAATGGGAGAATGATAAGTCTAAGCACACCTGAGGAGGGTAGACAGCTGGTGGCTTTGATGAAATGTAGTTTTACTGGTGTGAGGAGAAACTAAGGAGCCATCGGTAGGTGCACCAGCTGATGTAATATGTAACTACAATGACCCACCATCACACTATTAAATCAGGGGGCTTTTTACAGAAATAAAAGATAACTCTATGTTTATATGATTTTGTGTAATAGAACAAACTAAAAGGTGCCCTTAAAGTAAGACTATTTTTTTACCTTTTTATCAGAGTTTTGGCCAACTGAGTAGCCGCCGTCATAGCGCAGTTGGTAGCGCGTTGGACTGTCATTCTAGAGGTCCCGTGTTCGATCCCCGACGGCGGCACTCATTCTTTCCCATTATTTGACTCTCACCAATGGGTTGATTATTGTAGACCTATGTGGGATAGCGGCTGGAGGCTAGGAAAGAATGTGGTGATTGTACTGGTGATAGAAATACCAGGAATCCATTGTTAGGTGCTCCAGCCGCCCCATATAACTGAAATAATGTTGAAAGCGGGGTTAAACTCCATTCAATCAATCAATCAATTGGCCAAACAAGTGAAACTGTAGTGACCAAGTAAATTCTTCTCAGAGCTCAGACTGAGCCCTCATGGCCCTCAGGTAAGACTTCATCATCCTTTGATTCTTAACCCTTGTCATGCTAAACCTAGAATATTCCTGCTTTGGTAGGAGCTATAGACAAACATCAGCCTGCAAGTATGTGCAGTCTCATGTTAGTCTACACCACCTGTTTCTCATTTTCAAATCAGAATTGTCAATAGATTTAGTTTTTCAAATAAAAAATGACCTACAGTTTGAACATTCAGTGCTTTTTGTCCTTTGATTATGATAAAAAATTTTAGCCAAAATTTATTCAGCATGACAAGGGTTATGAAGTCAGTCCCATAATGCATTTAAATTTTTCTAGGCTTAAACCCTAAAATAAATAACCCTCTGACAGAAATAAAAAGAAAGTTGGGTTTTCATTACCCAGTGGGTCTGATCCTTGATTAATGCAACTCACTAAAAAATGAAGAGAATTGTAATATAATGGCATGATCAATGAGTGGAAAACTAAAAAGAAATATGTTTGTATTAGGTGCTTGTGATCGCTTTAAGACCAATTTTTCAATGCGGTTTGCCACAAGTAAGGTGAAAGATAAAAGAGACCAGCAGTCCCAAAAGCTGACTCCACCAAAGGGTTGATAATGGAAGACCTGTGTGGGAGATAGCAGCTGGAGGCTAGGAAAGGATGTAATGGTTGCAGTGGTGTAAGAAATAGCAGGAATCTGTTGTTAGGTGCTCCATCCGCTGAGATTTGACTAAAAAATTGTTAAAAGTGGCCTTAAACTGCATTTAAACAAACAAAAATATCAGTTGGCTTACTTGTCCTTGAATGATAGCAGAACTGGCTTGAAACTTTCACTTTTGAAAATATTAGTTAATGTGGCCCACTTTTTTCAAACCTAATGAGTCATTTGGCCCCATAGATTTGATTCTTGGCAACTCCAAGCAGCTTCTGTATGAAAGCCCTTTTAACCCTTGTTATGCTGAATAAATTTTTGCTAAAATTTTTCATCAAAATCAAAGGGCAAAAAGCACTGAAAGTATGAACTGTAGGTCAATTTTTATTTGAAAAACCAAATCTACTGACAATTCTGGTTTAAAAATGAGAAACAGGTGGTGTAGACTAACATTAGACTGCACATATGTGCAGGCTGATGTTTGTCTATAGCTCCTGCCAAAGCAGGAAAATTCCTGGTTCAGCTTGACAAGGGTTAATAAAAAGATGAAAATTTAGTATGGACGTATTGCTTGCTGTAATGTAGTTAGTTCATGGGATGTGGATTGTCATTGAAACAAGAGCACCGCCTACAGGTGCCTACACTCGGCTGTTGAGTGCTGGATGGTGGGAAAAGTTCTAAGTCGAAAAAAGGGGCATAATTTGTTCAAAATGCATCTAGAGTTATCCCCCTTGATAGTATAGGTTGCTCTTTTGATGGTGAACATGTGTGCCAAGATTCAAGTAAATGCTTTCAGTAATACCAGAGGATTCACAAAATGTCAAAGTTTTCGCATGACAACAACGACAAAACGAAGGCTATAGCAATACCTTGGGTTTTCTCCGAAAACAGCCGGGCTAAAAATGCACGATGTCATGACAATATACATGTATTTGTTGATGGTAAAAGCTTTACTTACATCCCAAGTTATGTTCTTTATAATCTAGTGTTCACATATTAGCAACATGCAAATTTTCACCATGACGGCAATTTGGTTTGACCAATTTAAGCCACCACATTCCATGAAGATTGGAAAGGCAAAAATATTGTATAAAGTATTGACTCGTGAGTTTTAGTTGTGTGAAAATAAGCTATACCACATTTTAGGTTTGTAATGTTTTTGCCTCATATATCATACACATATATATATAGAGAGAGGTCATAACAGCTCTGTTGTATCACCAAAGACGGGCCAAGGCGTGCCAGAAAGGGCGTCGGTTCATTCAGGGATGACATCTGTATGACTTACAAAGAAATTGATTAGTATGACTAATATCAGAGGCTTGGAATAAACAAACTAACATTACCTAAGAAACTGTGGTAGGTTTATAACAGAATGATGAGTCTGATTACAAAGCAGTCATTGATTATTATCATTTGCTTTTGAGCAGTGAAGGTGGTATATAATATAGTTAATGATTTTTAAGAATAATGTCAAGGAATGTGGTGCTCAGCACTAGAATAAGGAGTGAACTTTTAAAAAAAAGTATTTGTATCAAGAACTTATAAATTGCTAATTGTTATGATAATGAGCTAAGCTGTTTTTGGAGAAAAACCCGAGGTATTGCTATAGCCTTCATGTCGTCGTTGTCGGCGTGGTGCGAAAACTTTGACATTTTGTGATATCTCTGGTTCTACTGAGAGCATTTTTTTGAAACTTGTTCACTATCAAAAGAGCAACCTATACTTACAAGGGGGATAACAAGTAGTTCCTCCAGTGCTTTGAGCACTCTGATTTTATAGTATTTTTGCCAAGAATTTTTATTCAGCATGACAAGGGTTAAAAGAGTTTTCATACAGAAGCTGTAGGGATCAACCCAAGAATCAAATGAATGGAGCCAAATCGGTCATTAGGTTTGAAGAAAGTGGGCCATCTACTTATGTTTTCAAAAATGAAAGTTTCTGGCTAATACTGCCATCATTCAAGGATAAGTAAGCTTTTTGGTTTGTATGTTTGTTTGTTTAAATGGGGCTTTATGACCATTTTTTACAATTTTTCAGTCAAATCAAAGCGGATGTAGTCCCTTACAACAGATTCCTGGTAACTTCTCACTCCACTTCTACCATTACATCATTTCCTAACCTCCAGCTGGTGTCGCACATAGGTCAATGGTTATCAACCCATTGGTGGAGTCAGCCTTTTGGACTGCAAGGCTCTTTTATCTTTAACCAAACTTGCAGCATGACCCATTCACAAATTGCTCTTAAAATTCTTACAAGCACCTGACACAAAAGTATTGCTCTTTTTGTTTTTACTCATTTATTTTGCCATCATGTTACATGTCCTTCATTATTTGATGAGTTGCAATAATCAGCCACTGGGTAATGAAACCCCACTTTTTATGCCTCCGTATCGAGAGATCGGGGGCATATTGTTTTACTCATGTCCGTCTGTCCGTCCGTCCGTCTGTCTGTCTGTTCGTCTGTCCAAAAACTTAACCAAACTTAACCTTTGCCTTATCGAGAGATCGCTGTTACGGGGGCATTCGTGTTTCACAAACACATCTTGTTGCTATATTTCTGATTGGTTGGGTTTTTATTATTTCAGGGTGTAAGCCTAGTGAAATTTTAACAGAAAAGACTTTTTAAGAATCAATAACATTTAAGGATGACCATTGACAAAGCCTTAACAGGGCCATGAGAACTCAATCTTTTCTCAGGAAAATATAGTTTGTCACTAAATTTTGCTCTTTTGGCTGAAACTCTGATGAAATAGTAAAAGATACCCTTGCGAAACCTCTTATTTTGATCCATTGCTGAAAAACATTGAACATAGAATGGTACCAGAGTAATTTTAGTTTTCGATAATGAGACACTGACTTAACAAACTGACATTGCATACCATAGTGATTTCTATTTTTAGCTCACACGGGACGAAAGTCTCGGCAGAGCTCTTGTCATACCCTCGGATGTCGGCGTCAGCGTCCCCATAAGGTTACAGTTTTTTATTTCTATCAATATCAATTTTAGAGGCTTCATATTTTATATAAACACTCATTAGGGTATAGGCTTTCATTTAAGACAAGCACCCATGTCAAAATGACCTTGAGACACTGACCTTGACCCTTTTAAAAATACTTTAACCAAAAACTTTAACCAAAAAAACTTTAACCAAAAACTTTAACTTTGCTTATATTTTCTGAATGCTTTACCTACTGATATCATTACTTCAAATACACCTTCACCTGGTGATAGGCTTTTTTCACAGACCAAGTGCCATGACGTTTTGACCTTAATCTTGACCTGTTATGGACTTAAAAAAAATTAAACTAAAAACTCTACCCAAAAATCTTTAACCTTGCGTATATATTTTTTGAATGATTTTACCTAGGGACATCATTACCTTATATACACAGTCACTAGCTGATAGGCTTTCTCTGGTTACGAAGGTCCTTGACTTTGACCTTGACCTTTATTGGACTAAGAAAAACTTTAACCAACAAGAGGACCCTGAGGGTCCTAAATCGCTCACCGGATATTTCAAGTAAATTATCATTAAGACTCCATTTCCTATGATATGACATGAACCTTCCCATTTTCAACAGAGTTCATTCTTGTAACCTGGCAAACATTTTGATCAAGTTTCATGAAGATTGGACTATATTTGTGGCATTTGGAGATCTTACATGAAAATTGTCATTAATGCCCTTTTCCTGTGATATGGCACGGATACTTCCCATTTCCAAATGAGTTCATCCTCATGACCTAACAAAGATTCTGACAAAGTTTCATGAAAATTGGACCATATTTGTGGCTTCTAGAGTGTAAACAAGAAATTTGTCATTAAGGCCCCTTTTCCCATGATATGGCATGGATCCTTTCCATTTGAGCAATTTTCATAAGGGACCACCCAAGGAATATTTCTGCCAAGTTTGGTTGATTTTGACCCAAAAGTTTAGGAGGAGATGTTGTTTAAAGAAATTGTTGAAAAATTGTCATTAAGGCCCCTTTTTCTGTGATATCGCATGGATCCTTCCCATTTTCAATAGACTTCATCCTCATGACCTAACAAACATTCTGACCAAGTTTCATGAAGATTGGACCATATTTGTGGCTTCTAGAGAGTAAACAAGAAATTTGTCATTAAGGCCCCTTTTCCTGTGATATGGCACGGATCCTTTCCATTTGAACAATTTTCATAAGGGACTACCCAAGGAATATTTCTGTTAAGTTTGGTTGATTTTGACCCATAAGTTTAGGAGGAGATGTTGTTTAAAGAAAAAGTTGACGCCGTGACGGACAGATGGACAGACGGACACCAGACAACGATCGATCACTATAGCTCCCTTGAGCACTTTGTGCTCGGATGAGCTAAAAGCTTTAACCAAAACACTTTAACCTTCATATATGGACTCACCACATGATATGCTTACACCAGAGACCAAGTGCCTTAACATTTTGACCTTGACTTTTTATGGACTAAGAAACACTTTAACCAAAACTTTAACCGTAAAAACTTTAACCTTGCTTATATTTTTGGAACGATTTTACCTAGGGACATCATTACTTCATATACACAAACACTAGCTGATAGGCTTTCACTGGTTACCAAGGTCCTTGACTTTGACCTTAATCTTTATTGGACTTTGAAAAACTTTAACCAAAAACTTTAACCAAAATTCTTTAACCTTGATTATATTTTCTGATTGTTTTTCTTAGGGACATCATTACTTCATAAACACACTCACTAGGTGATAGGCTTTCACCAGAGACCAAGTTCCTTGACACTTTGACCTTGACCTTGCCTTTTTGTTTGGACTTTGAAATCTTTAACCAAAACTTTAACCTTGCTTATATTTTCTGAGTGCTTTTACCAAGGGACATTTTAACCTCATAAACAAGCTCAGCAGGTGATAGGCTTTCACCCGTAACAAAGGTCCTTGATAATTTGACCTTGACCATTTCTGTACTTATAAAACTTTAACAACAATACTTTAACCTTGCTTATATTTTCTGAGTGCTTATACCTATGGCCATTATTTCTACATTGCTTTCTTATAAATCAGACTGATATATATTAGATCATGGACTTACATCAATTGAAATTAGCTGAAACTAGACACAATTACTCTCTATGATGTCTAGTTGTGCATAAGACTTTTCAATTCAAAATGCTCCAGTTATACTAGAGTTATCTTGGATTATCTGCCCTTGAGTTGATGAAAAACAAAATTTCTTGTCGGCTCATTTTCTCCTACATTATGGATGGGAATGAAAGGAAACTTGCCATAATTACTCTGTAGGTTGTCTTTTTGTTCTGAGGACTAATTATATTTTCATATTTAAATGTTATCGCACCAGTTGTCTGTCTGTCTGTTTGCAATATTTTTAGCTATCATTCAAGCTCAGGCTACTGACAAGCCAAGGTTACTGACAAGCCCCTTTGGGCGTATATGCGCCGCTTTGCGAAGCTCTTGTTGTTTTTACTTTTACATTTTTTGTCAGGAATATATCTTCTAAAGCATAAGTGCTAGAAACTTCAAACTTGCTACACTTATACTCTCCTCAAAACTCCTAAGTGGCCACTTGCCTTTTTGGTCATACATTATAAACGCCGCTTGGTTTCAACTCGTTTTTGCTTGAATAATGTAGCCAAATCATTTGTGAAGTCAACAAGAGAAAACAAAGTGAATTAATTGAAAAAGAAATGCTTTAAAATTAAACAAAAGTAGGAGTACCCTCGATTTCAAAGTAAACATTGGTGTGTGGGGTATTTTTTACATTTTTTGTTAGGATGAGGACTCAGTAGAACGTTTTGGCATTTCTTTTTAATTTTAGGAGTCCACAAGCGTTTTACCATTGCTATTAGTACAAAAGGTTGATAGGCGTTGCGTTTTTCATGTATCGAAAATTTCAAATTTCTCTTAAAAGTGTCAATTTTGTGACTTTTGAAATTGAGGGTACGTTCATTCAATTTTGTATTTAGGACTTACTGATGCATAATTTTACAAAACAATTGAATAGGCTGATGACTGAAAGGCCACTCATTCGAGAGACAAAATTCACAATTCAAGATAAAAGCGGAAAATGTGTGAAAAATGGAGAAAGGTAAGGTGGCCGTTTAGAACTTTTGAGTAATCATTGAGGACAAGTGTCATGTACAAGAACTGTCACTCTGCCATGTCCATTTTTTATACGCCGCCGGAGGCGGACGTATATTGGCGTCATCTTCTCCGTCTGTTTATCCATCTGTCCGTCCGTATGTCCGTCCACTTTTCTTGTCAACGCAACTCAAGTTATGCCCCTTGATATCCACTTTTCTTGTCAACGCAACTCCTCCTAAGTTTCTGGCTGGATCTTCTTGAAACTTGGTGAATGTTATCACCTCAATTAGTAGATGTGCATGAAGGAATGATTTTATGGTTCGTTGATTTTTGCCCAAGTTATGCCCCTTAAAAACTTAGTCTCTGGGTCCATTTTTCTTGTCAACGCAACTCCTACTAAGTTTCTGGCTGGATCTTCTTGAAACTTGGTCAATGTTATCACCTAAATTGGTAGATGTGCATGAAGGAAGGATTTTATTGTTCGTTGATTTTTGCCCGAGTTATGCCCCTTAAAAACTTAGTCTCTGGGGCCTATTGCCTCAGTTATGCCCCCTTAAAATTTAGTCTCTGGGGCTTATTGAAATTGCAGCCTTGTGAATGCAACTCTTCCTGAGTTTCTGGCTGGATCTAAATGAAACTTGGTGGATGTTATAACCGAAAATGGTAGATGAGCATGAAGTAAGGATTTTATGGTTCATTAATTTTACCCTAAATTATGCTCCCTTAAAACTTAGTAGCTAGGGCTTATTGAAATTGCAGCCTTTTGAACACAACTCCTCCTTACTTTTTTGTCTTTATTTAAATGAAACTTGGTCAATGTCATCACCATAATTTGTAGATGTACATGGATCAAGGATTTCATGGCTCATTTATTTCCCTGAATTATGCCCCCTTAAAACTTAGTCTCTGGGGCTTATTGAAATTGCAGCCTTGTGAAGTCAACTCCTCCAAACTTTTTGTCTTGATTTAAATGAAACTTGGTCATTTTCAATTTGGTTCTGTCAAAATAAGTAGTGTCTACAATTATTTTCGTGAAACAGCAGCTAAGTGGCGGCGTATTTTGTGACGATGGCACGCTTGTTTAGTTAGCCGCCACCATAGCGCAGTTGGTAAGGCATAAGACTTCCAATCTGGAAGTCGTGGGTTCGATCCTCGGTGGAGGCAAATATCCTTTCCGACGTTTGTCTCTCATCAACGGGTAGATAATCGTAAACCTATGTGAGATAGCAATCGGAGGCTAGGAAAGGGTGTAATGGTAGTACAGGTGAAAGAAATACCAGGAATCCATTGTTAGGTGCTCCGGCTGTCGCGATATAACTGCGAAATTGTTGAAAGCAGCATAAAACCCATTCAAACAAACACATAAAACTTTTTGAGTTATTGCCCTTTTTTTAATCCAATCCTTGCATTTTTGTCCCGTACTTATGTCCTAAACCATAAGCCCTAGCAACTTCAAACTTTGTACACTGGTAGATCTCATTGAGAGGAAATGAAATGCACAAGAACTGTTACTCTGCCACATCCACTTTTTTAGTTATTGTATGTTGTTGTTTTTAGCTCCACTGGCTGAAAGCCACTGGGGCTATTGTCATGGCGTTGTGTCCGTCGTGCGTCCGTCTGTCCGTGCGTGTGTGCGTCTGGTCGTAAACTTTTCTTTAAAAATCTTCTCAGAAAGTACTGGATAGATTTCAACCAAACTTCACAGGAATGATCCTTGGGTGACCCTCTTTAAAAGTTGTTCAAGAAATTTTGATCCAATGAAAAACATGATTTTAATGGGCGTGGCTAATTTCCAAATATGGTAAAAAGTGAGTTTTCTCGGATTCTAATAAATGGATACCAATTAAATTTTACATGAATGATCCTTTGATGACCCTTTATCAGTCTACAAAAAATCATTGTGATCGGATGGAAAATATGCATTTTATGGGCGGAGGTGAATTCTCTATATGGTATATAGTGGGAACTTTGAAAATCATTTTCTCAGAATGTTACTGATGGATATCAACCAAATTTCACTGGGATGATCCTTGAGTGACCCTTTATCAGTCTACAAGAAATCATTGTGATCTGATGGAAAATATGCTTTTTATGGGCGGAGGTCATTTCTCTATATGTTATATTGTGGAAACTTTGAAAATCATTTTCTCAGAATGTAATTGATGGATATCAACCAAATTTCACTGGAATGATCCTTGAGTGACCCTTTATCAGTGTATTTTGATTGGATGAAAAATATGAATTGTATGGGCGGAGGTCATTCCTCAATATGTTAAATAGTGGAAACTATGAAAATCATTTTCTCAGAATGTAACTGATGGAATCATTTTCAACATCAGTAGAACCCCAAATATCTAAAAATCTAGTCAAAACAATTATTTGCTTTTACAAGAATTTCAAGCCTGTGGAGCGACTCGAGCCATTCATGGCTTTCTAGTTTATCCTAACATTTTTGTCCAGACCATATCTCCTGAGCCATAAGTGCTAGCAACTTCAAACTTGCTACACTAATAGATCTCATTGAGGACAAGTGGCATGTACAAGAATCATTCTTCTCCGCCCACTTTTTAGCTCGCCCGGGACGAAAGTCTCGGAAGAGCTATTGTCATTCCCTCAGATGTCGGCGTCAGCGTCCGCATTAGGTTAAAGTTTTTTATTTCTATCAATATTTATCCTAGAGGCTTTATTTTTTAGCTCACCTGAGCACGAAGTGCTCAAGGTGAGCTTTTGTGGTTAGGTGGATGTCCGTCGTCCGTCGTCAGTCGTCCGTCGTGCGTCGTGCGTCGTCCGTCGTCAACATTTGCCTTGTATGCACTCTAGAGGCCACATTTTTTGCCCAATCGACTTAAAATTTGGTCAGAATGATTGTCTTGATAAAATCTCGGACGAGTTCGAAATTGGGTCAACTGGGGTCAAAAACTAGGTCACAGGGTCAAATCTTAGAAAAACCTTGTATGCACTCTAGAGGCCACATTTTTTGCCCCATCAACCTGAAATTTGGTCAGAATGATTGTCTTGATGAAATCTCAGACAAGTTCAAAATTGGGTCAACTGGGGTCAAAAACTAGGTCACAGGGTCAAATCTTAGAAAAACCTTGTATGCACTCTAGAGGCCACAATTTTTGCCCAATCAACCTGAAAATTGGTCAGAATGAATGTCTTGATGAAATCTCGGACGAGTTCGAAATTGGGTCAACTGGGGTCAAAAACTAGGTCACAGGGTCAAATCTTAGAAAAACCTTGTATGCACTCTAGAGGCCACATTTTTTGCCCAATCAACCTGAATTTTGGTCAGAATGAATGTCTTGATGAAATCTCGGACGAGTTTGAAATTGGGTCAACTTGGGTCAAAAACTAGGTCACGGGGTCAAATCATAGTAAAACCTTGTATGCACACTAGAAGCCACATTTTTTGCCCAATCAACCTGATTTTTGGTCAGAATGATTGTCTTGATAAAATCTCGGACGAGTTTCAAATTGGGTCAACTGGGGTCAAAAACTAGGTCACAGGGTTAAATCTTAGAAAAACCTTGTATGCACTCTAGAGGCCACATTTTTTGCCCAATCAACCTGAATTTTGGTCAGAATGAATGTCTTGATGAAATCTCGAATGAGTTCGAAATTGGGTCAACTGGGGTCAAAAACTAGGTCACAGGGTCAAATCTTAGAAAAACCTTGTATGCACTCTAGAGGCCACATTTTTTGCCCAATCGACTTAAAATTTGGTCAGAATGATTGTCTTGATCAAATCTCGGACAAGTTTGAAATTGGGTCAACTGGGGTCAAAAACTAGGTCACAGGGTCAAATCTTAGAAAAACATTGTATGCACTCTAGAGGCCACATTTTTTGGCCCAATCAACCTGAATTTTGGTCAGAATGATTGTCTTGATAAAATCTCGGACAAGTTTGAAATTTGGTCAACTGGGGTCAAAAACTAGGTCACAGGGTCAAATCATAGTAAAACCTTGTATGCACACTAGAAGCCACATTTTTTGCCCAATCAACCTGAATTTTGGTCAGAATGATTGTCTTGATAAAATCTCGGACAAGTTTCAAATTGGGTCAACTGGGGTCAAAAACTAGGTCACATAGTAAAATCTTAGAAAAACCTTGTATGCACTCTAGAGGCCACTTTTTTTGCCCAATCAACTTGAATTTGGTCAGAATGATTGTCTTGGTGAAATCTCAGATGATTTCGAAATTGGGTCAACTGGGGTCAAAAACTAGGTCACAGGGTCAAATCTTAGAAAAACCGTGTATGCACTCTAGAGGCCACATTTTTTGCCCAATCAACCTGAAATTTGGTCAGAATGAATGTCTCGACAGTTCATTCAGGTGAGCGATTAAGGGCCACTATGGCCCTCTTGTTTACAGAAACACTCATTAGGGCATAGGCTTTCATTTGAGACCAACATCCATGTCGACATGACCTTTAGACTGTGACCTTGACCCTTTCAAAAAAACTTTAACCAAAAACTTTAACCAAAAACTTTAACCAAAAAAACTTTAACCTTGCTTATATTTTCTGTAAGCTTTAAACTAGAGACATCATTACTTCATATGCACACTCATTAGGTGATAGGCTTTCACCATAGACAAAGGTCCTTGACAATATGACCTTGACCTTGACCCTTTGTGGACTTAGAAAAACTTTAACCAAAAAACTTTTTCAAAAACTTTAACCTTGCATATATTTTTAGCTCGCCCGGGAGGAAAGTCTCGGAAGAGCTATTGTCATACCCTCGGATGTCGGCGTCAGCGTCGGTGTCGGCGTCCGCATTAGGTTAAAGTTTTTTATTTCTATCAATATTTATCCTATAGGCTTTATTTTTATGCCCCCGATAGGGAGGCATCATAAATTTGACTTGTCCGTCCGTCCGTCTGTCCGTCCGTCTGTCCGTCCGTCCGTCCGTCATTCCGTCCAAAAACTTTAACATTGGCCATAACTTCCTTATTACTTAACATATTCGCATCATACTTTACCACAACATTCCTTGGTACATTACCTTTCTGTAGGCACATACTTTGGTGACCTTGACCCCTGGATGACCTTGACCTTCAACATAGATTGGCCATAATTTAAAATCAAAGCGGTGTCGGGGGCATTGTCATCTTACAGTGACAGCTCTTGTTTACAGAAACACTCGTTAGGGCATAGGCTTTCATTTGAAACCAACATCCATGTCGAAATGACCTTTAGACTGTGACCTTGACCCTTTCAAAAAAACTTAAACCAAAAACTTAAACCAAAAACTTAAACCAAAAACACTTTAACCTTGCTTATATTTTCTGTAAGGTTTAAACTAGAGACATCATTACTTCATATGCACACTCATAAGGTGATAGGCTTTCACCATAGACAAAGGTCCTTGACAATTTGACCTTGACCTTGACCCTTTGTGGACTTAGAAAAACTTTAACCAAAAAACTTTAACCAAAAACTTTAACCTTGCATATAATTTTAGCTCGCCTGGGAGGAAAGTCTCGGAAGAGCTATTGTCATACCCTCGGATGTCGGCTTCAGCGTTGGTGTCGGCGTCCGCATTAGGTTAAAGTTTTTTATTTCTATCAATATTTATCCTATAGGCTTTATTTTTTACAGAAACACTCATTAGGGCATAGGCTTTCATTTGAAACCAACATCCATGTCGAAATGACCTTTAGACTGTGACCTTGACCCTTTCAAAAAAACTTTAACCAAAAACTTTAACCAAAAACTTAAACCAAAAAAACTTTAACCTTGCTTATATTTTCTGTAAGGTTTAAACTAGAGACATCATTACTTCATATGCACACTCATAAGGTGATAGGCTTTCACCATAGACAAAGGTCCTTGACAATTTGACCTTGACCTTGACCCTTTGTGGACTTAGAAAAACTTTAACCAAAAGACTTTAGCCAAAAACTTTAACCTTGCATATATTTTTTAATGCTCTAACCTAGGTACATCATAGCTTCATTATATATACACTCACCAGGTGATAGGCTTTCACCAGAGACCAAGGTCCTTCACAATTTGACCTTGACCTTTACCATTTGTGGACTTAGAAAAACTTTAATTGAAAACTTTAACCAAAAACTTTAACCTTGCTTATATTTATGCCCCCGATAGGGAGGCATAATAAATTTGACTTGTCCGTCCGTCCATCTGTCCGTCTGACCGTCCGTCTGTCCGTCCGTCCGTCATTCCGTCCAAAAACTTTAACATTGGCCATAACTTCCTTATTACTATCAAAGCGGTGTCGGGGGCATTGTCATCTTACAGTGACAGCTCTTGTTTCTGAATGCTTTAACCTAGGGACATCATTACTTCATACGCATAGTCACCAGATGAAAGGCTTTCACCAGAAACCAAGGGCCTTGACAATTTGACCTTGACCTTGACCTTTTATGGACTTGGAAAAACTTATACTGAAAAACTTTAACCAAAAATTTAACCTTGCTTATATTTTCTAAATGCTTTACTCAGGGACATTATTACTTCAAACACATACTCACTAGGTGATAGGCTTCTACAGAGACCAAGGTCCTTCACAATTTGACCTTGATCTTAATTTTGTTGACTTAGAAAAATTTTAAAGAAAAAACTTCATGTTTGATACAAAGAATTTCCATTGGTAACCCCATCTGCTTGTAGGCTTTCACGTTACCCTAACTTTATACATGCAATTAAAACAAAAAAGTTTTTATATTTCTTAATTACTACTCAAACAGATATATATTAGATCATTGACTTTAACATTGAAAGAAACCACTTTGAACTTCGGTCTTCGGTCAAGCGCTGTTTGTGACAAGCAGCTGTTTGGGCGAGCTACGTTGTCTGCGGACAACTCTTGTTGAGTTTTTGCCATTGTTTTTTTTTACTCTTATATTTTTGTTTGGGACATTTTGTTCAAAACCTAATGTGCTAGCAACTTCAAATTTTGTATTCAGTTATAGATCTAGTAAGTAGGAGATATATCATAAGAAAGGATTTTTTGTTATCCGGTGGGGTACTCCTGTATTGCATCGCAATATGACATGCACTTGTTGTCTTATGTGATAAAAACCAGCTGTAATGTAATATTTTAAACAAATAAAATTCCAACTATGTTGAGATTTGAACCTACAATGACAGCTTCTTTGGTAATAGGTTCTTTGGGAAAAGAACCCTGGAAATCTATTGATTGAATGGCAATATTAGAAATTATTAATTGGTCAAGTATAAATATTTCAATTATACCTTAAAAGATTATTTCAGTTCGATCCCTGACGGCGGCATTCATTCTTTCTGACTATTTGTCTCCCACCAATGGCTCAATCATAGACCTACGTGGGATAGCAGCTGGAGGCTAGAAAAGAATGTAATGGTTGTACTGGTGTGAGAAATACCAGGAATCCATTGTTAGGTAGGTGCACCAGCCGCCTCGATATTACAGAAATAATGTTGAAAGCAGTGTAAAACCCCATTAAATTAATCAAACAATATCTTAAAAAAAAATTCCTACGGGTGATTTTTAAAACAAGAGACCCATGATGGTCTTAGACTGCTCTTGACTCTCTGAAAAACATATGACTTGATAATTCTGTTAACCCTTTTCTGTTTAATCCCTGCTTTTTACGTGCCTGTGATTTTATGATTGAGAAAACATTGTGAAAAAAGAAGAAATTGCTCCTGACAAGCAATTTCTTCTTTTTCCACACTATTTTCTACCCTACTAAATGGTTATTGTTCAATTTAAATCCACTTTACATTTTCATCTGCAAAACATTTGAATTTGGACAGGTCCAAAATTTTGTAAACAGGAAAGGGTTGAATATATAACAGGAAATCTGGTACTGCTCACTGAGTTTATCCCCGTTTTCAGCCGCCACCATAGCGCATTTGGTTAGGCATAAGACTTCCAATCTGGAAGTCGTGGGTTCGATCCCCGGTGGCTGCAAATATCCTTTCCGACGTTTGTCTCTCACCAATGGGTAGATAATCGTAAACCTATGTGAGATAGCAGTGGAATCTAGAAAAGGGTGTAATGGTAGTACAGGTGAAAGAAATACCAGGAATCCATTGTTAGGTGCTCCGGCCGTCGCGATATAACTGTGAAATTGTTGAAAGCGACGTAAAACCCATTCAAACAAACAAATTATCCCGTTTTCTGGGGCAAAAGATTTTCTTTCCATGTGGATCTAAAATGGGTGAAAAATATAAGCAACTTGTCTGATACATAAGCAAGAAATGATTAGGACATTTACTATCTGATATATACAAAGTTACTGTTATCCATTGTTCTTGACAAAAATGGGCTGAAAAGATTTCTTGTTGTACCATATCAAGTCTGAAAAAAAAAAAATTAATTGTAAAACAGGAACTAGATCTAGATCTGACCAACCTGAATTCAGTAAGCAAATGCTCAAAAAAAAACCCTTCTTATGATAATATTATGATACATGTACTACTAATGTTTGCTATCTTAAATAACCTAGTTTTTAGATTTAAGAAACAATTTGAAAGACCAAAATTAATCGGCCATATTGAATGAATTTTGAACTCGGTAATCTTAACTTTCAATAGTGGAGTCCTCATTCAGAAGTACCCTTAAGGTTAAGATCAGCAACAAGGTTTTTAACCTTCAACCTAGAGATACATAACAGGCATATTAAGGTGTTGGATCCCTCCAATCTGAAGGTGGTGTCACTCTTCAGAACAAGAAAATGACACCATTTCAAAAAAGTCAGCAATGTTCACATGATGACAAATTTTCTGTGAAAGTTTCTGTGCTTAAATGAACAAGGAGTTTGCTTACAAGGACGTTTAGATTAAGACCTCTTTTCCCCGATTAGAGGCATAATGTCACCAAACACTGGAAATACATATGTTGTCATATGTTAAGAACCATTCTGTGAAAGTTTCATGAAAATATACTTAACTCCAAAAGGAACCTACAAAAAATATAAATTGAAAGAATTAAAAACCTTTATACGAATTGTAATCTTGGCTATTTTAGGTAAAATAACTTTAAAGCCACATGAATTGGATGAAATAATAATGATATCCAATACCGTTGTTAAACAGATACGCTTCACATCACAACACCATCAAAAAAAGTTTTCAAAGATAGAAATGATAATTCCATAGTGAATAAGAGTACCCATTTTGAAAGTGAGCTTTACTGCAATATCAACACAATAAATTGGTATTAAAAAGCTTTGCATTTTGTATGTTGGATATTTCGTACCCAACTCATATTGCATGCTAGTTGAGTGGGTGGGGTAAGCATTCATACCGAGATCATTGTGAAAACCTGCCTTTAAAAGGTTAAAATTAGGAAATTAATGCTTAAGGACGCTTGTCGAGTTAAATCTGATTAGAAAATTATCAAGCAGGCTTTCAATTTTAGCTCAAATTTCCGCAAATAATGCGGATTTCCACAACCATTCCGCAGAAAATTTTTCGCATAAAATGCGGAGTATTCGGACACGGAATTCCGCATTTTAAAGCCATTTATAGAAAAATGAGTAGACTGAAGGACATGCGTAAAATCAATGCATAAAGCGGAGTATTCGGACGTTTCCGCTTTTGAAGATTCGCATTCCGTAAAAATGTTCGCAATGAGAATTGCGGAAATATAATGTGGAAAGCGGAGTATTCGGACATTTCCGCATTTGAAAAATTCGCATTTCCTTAAAAATGTACGCATTCAGAAATGCAGAATTAGAATGCAGAAAGCGGAGTATTCGGACATTTCCGCATTTTATATCCGCATTTGCTTAAAAATGTATGCATTTGGAAATGCGGAAATAGAATGTTGACAGTCGAGGATTTTAACATGGATCTTTGCATTTGCGAATTTAATGCGAAATCTTAAGTACAAAAACTGTAGTCAACAAATGATTGCAAAGGCTCAACATAAAATTGTTTACTATAGTCTTTCATTGTAAGTAACTTTAAACAGGCAATAAATTGTGTCCTACAAAACTATTAGTATGATATTATTTTTAGCTCCACAGTGGCTGCAATTCCAGCGGGCTTAATTGTTATGGCGATGTGTCCAAGGATTATGTGTTAGTCCACAAACTTTTACTTTGAAAATCTTTTCCTCTTAGAATACTTGATAAATTTCATGAAATTCAAACAGGAAACCTATTTGGATGACCCTCTTTCAGATTTCTTACGGAAATTAAACAGTTGAATATCATGGCTTTAATGGGTAGGATTAAATTTCCATATATTGTAAAAATGAGTTATCTCAGAAATTAACAGATAGATATCAAGCAAATTCTACAGGAATAATCCTTGGTTTACCCTTTAACAGACTGCTAAAAATGATTGTAATCAGATGAAAAATATTACTTTAATTTGCAGAGGTTTATATGCAATATAGTGGGAACATTAGAAATAATTTTCTCAGAAATTTATTGATGGATATCAGCCAAATTTCACTTGAATGGTCCTAAGTGTGAGCCTTTTTTCAATCTGCAAAGGATGATAGTGATCAGATGAAAAGTATTCCTGTTATGGCTGGAGATAATTTTCATACAATATATATTGTCAAAAACATGTCTTTTAAAGATGCAAAGACATTTTACTGCATCAGCATACTATCAGGTGGCTTATTACTAATGCCATTTTGAGAGGTCATCACAAAACTATTGTAAATGCTGATAGATATTTTAAAGGCACTTACAGTAGTTTTGCTCTAATACCTTTATTTTCATAAGAACTGAAAAAAGCCTGTACGAAAAATTCCACCCGTAAAACAGGCGTAAAATAGACGTAATTATCAAGCATATTCCTTCTCATTTTACGCTAGGAAGCTGGTTGAAACTTTATATAGCAATGAGGCGGAAACCAAGCGTAAAATAGACGGAATTTTAGGCAAATGATGTTAATTAAGCGTAATTTTTTTACAGGCGTAATCACTTGCTAGCGGAAAAACCAGGCGGAATTATTAAGCGGACTCCGTCTAGCTTTCTGCTAGTAATAGCAATGAGGCGGAAACCAAGCGTAAAATAGACGTAATTTGAGGCGAATTATGCTAATTAAGCGGAATATTTCCACAGACGTAAATGCTTGTAGTTGAAAAACCAGGCGGAATTGACTAGCGGATTACGACTCATTTTCCGCTAGTAAGCTGGTAAGGAACCAGGTGGAAACCAAGCGTAAACCAGATGGAATTTCAGTTAAAAGTGAATGTATAATTGGTCGGATTCTACAATATCTCAATTCTTAACTATAGATCTGTCACAAAACAGACAAAGATTCCCCACCAGCGCTTTGTTCAATTTCTGCAGAAGGTTACTGGACAAAGTTCAATTGTGACCTTGACCTTTAATGTCTGTTAACAGAAAAGATATGGCACAGCCCTGGCAACAAAATTGTCATATGGCTAATGGTAACAAAGTCCATTATTCTAGGAAACTTTGTTCTTATGTTAGAGCACGGTAACAAAAAAGGTCTAAGAAGGTATGTCAGACAAACAGGGTGAAACCAATATTCCCCTCTCTACTTTGTATTTGGGGGCAATAATAAAGACATAAATCTTTACATGGACAAATAGTAAACAAAACAAAATCTTGGCACACTATTGAGACAACAGACACAGCATGATCCCATAACCTCACCTTTAGCATTTAGTGTTCTGGTGAGATACAAAACTCAACTTAATTGATATTATATATTTTCAAGGAATAAAAAATAGGTCATCCTTTTGAGGACAAACTGAATTTCATATTCAGGGTTTCAACAAGATATTTTTGTAAAACACTTCTGCCCTTGAAATGGCTTATTTTTTTAATAAGTTTGACCTTGAAGATTCCCTTGACCTTCATGGATGACATTGAATTATCTGCTTTGTTCATGTAAAATATGAGCATTGTCAATCCAAAAGTGTTGAGGTTATAGAAAAATATTTGGTTTTCAGGTTAAGTTTTGACAGACAGACAGACTTGGTAAAACAATATGCCCCCTATCTTATTGATGTGGGGGCATAAAAATGTCTTTTAACTCAAGTCACTTGTTTTCAAGCCCCTGAGTAATAAAAACATTGTGTGAACAAAGCAATTTCTCTTTTTCCCTACATACTAGGTAATATTTCAGAGTACAGTCGCTTTGAATTCTAGCTTCTTTGGAATTTACCTAAATGAACAATTACTCTATTCATTCCAAAATCAGGGTTCAACACTTTTTTGCCTTCAGCATGCAGGACCTGAATGTCCTAAATCTTACTGTATCTCCCTGATAATAACAAGTCCTTGATGGAGACTATATCATTCTATTAATAATCATTCTATTTTAAGGAAAATAGTGAGTGAATAGAAGAAAATGCATATAATAAGCAATAACGCCTTTTCTCACAATGTTTTCCTCAGTGGAATGAAACTCTATGTGTGGAAAAAGAAACAACTGAAATTACATGATTTGGTAAACAAGAGCACAGCATGCCAGTACCGGCATTCTGCTGCAGGTGCTAGATAATGAAAAGATCTAAGAAAAAGGGGCATAACTCTTACAAAAAGATGCTATAGTTATACAACTTTATAGTCTCGGTAGCTGTTGTGATAGTGAACACATGCCAAATTTTAAGTTCATATCTTCATTAACAAGAGATATGACCATTTAAAGGTTTAAGTTTGCCAGTTGCCAACACATACACCAATACAAATGCAAACAACACCAATGTGATGATAATACCTTGATGTTTTGTTGTTAAACAGCCGAGCTGAAAATCTTGGACCAGTACTATAGGCCTGAAGAGCCTTTGACATGGTGGCTACTATCAATCCTCCAAAAGATCTACAGGTCCTAGGTTTTAAGTATTGATCACTGAAAATCCATAGTTATGTGCCAGGAGCTCTGCTATACACAAGCCCAATTTTTACATTGACTTTAGAGCTATAGATCAAAATTTTATTTGAATGGCACAATTACTCAGACTTTAGATCTGCATTTATTTTTTAAATCTTTACCCTATTTTGTGTGTGCTCAAAGGGAATGAATTGATGAAACATTTCGAATGAGTACCCACAACATAGTATTTGATGAATAATATAAATTTTGATTTTGAAAGGGAAATCACTAGCTCTGTTGGCGCCAATGCTTGGCTAGATGATCCAGATAAAAAAACAGTAAAAAAGGGCATATCACGCAGTTTTCTACAGTAAATCATATAGTGAACACAAATGGAAAATTTCAAGCAGATCTCTATACAATTGTATTTGAAATAATGACACAGATACAATGACAGCATGATGAAAAAATTCAATTTTTATGTTCTAGAACAGCCAAGCAAAAAGGCATGACAACTTTCACATAAGAAGAAGGATAAATTTATACATTATGTAATAGTACTTCAAAAAAATTTCAAATTTCTTTATTTTCAATCACCAAGTTATTCTTGATATTCATCCATTTCTGTTCAGTGAATCATCTCTGTAAATTCCTCATCTATTTCAACCATTTTTGTCCAGAATGTAAAATGACCATCAAGCCAGACTGGAATTAACATATTCTGAAAAATAAAACAAATAATCATCACATTACTTGGCCCAAAACTATACAACGTTTTGCATTCTCTAATGAGAATTTTTTCAAACTATAGCTTGATATTAAAGCTTTTATTTTGTATGTTCATAAAAGATAATAATAATAAGTTGTAAATAACAACTTATTAATTTCATTTTTTATGTTCCACATTTATTTATATTCTTGATTTAGTCCACAACTGATTTTCTTTTGAAAACCAGAAAAGTTTAAGGCCTTGGTAAAATTTCTTGCCAGAAATTTTAATTTCTCATTTCATTTGGCTAAATGGAGATATCTTTGCACATGACATTCTGAACCAGAATTATTGCTGCAAGGGTTATTTAGCAGTTTATCTATTTGTAAATCTGAGATCTTTTACAATCCCAAATTGAGTAACCATATGTTTTCTACACACTTTCGTATTTACTAAACCTAATTCCAAATACTTAAAGCGTAAAAATGTGAGAAAACTTTAACCAAATTCACTGTATGATTTGTATAAGGCAAAAAGTATCAAAACAATGTATTGAGGATGTTGAGCAAATTTTTTTGTGTTGAAAATATTGGGTGTGTTGAAAATATTGGGTGTGTTGCACACAGTTTCATCTATGTGTCCTACCTGAAATATTCTGTGGGGCAAACTCAAGCCTCAGCAAATTGGTTGTTACAATACAGGGAAAAAAATCAATGATATGGTAATTTGAAAAAAAAAATGCACCAAATGGTTTTAAGTGAAATGGATTTGTAAATACCTTTCATACATACTTGATGCAATCTTGTTAGTTTTCATAACCCATGTCCTCTCAGTACATATTTTGTTGATCTTTTGATTCCTGAAAGTCCTTAAATCAGGTATTCTGCCCCAAACTGTTCGGTTAGATGATAGGCTGCCTTCTCAATCATGGCCTCTTTTAACAGTTAATCAGTCCAGCATAATTCAAATAGGTTCAGGACAAACTTTGTCTGGAAATTAGAAATAATCCTTGTAAGTGGTCAATACAGTAAATACACACTTGATAAATTCACTCATATATTAAGGTGATTGCTTGAAAAATTATTTTAACTTATATTGTGAATAGAATGCACAGTGCGCTCAATAAGTGGACATCAACGTAATGTATGTCCAAAATTTCAGAAATTACAACAAGAATATCTTTTACGTAAAAAACGTCTGAGATTCAAGAAAAAATCCCTGTTATTTGTTGCGAACATACATTATAACTGACAAAAAAAAGTCATATGTAACATACATGGTTTTAGACAATGCAACGCGTCATTACAGCTTCTGTCATTCTCTTTCTTTGTCAGATACAGATCACTAGGGTTCTTTGATAGGCCTATTGAAACAAATGAAATTCAAATCAGGGGAATATTCCTAAGATCAAACGGAATTCATACAGCTCTGACTGATAAAATTTCAAAATGTTGCTTTGTAAGTGTCTAGAATAGATCTACGGGTAATTTATTCGAAGTGAAAAAAGGCCCTACCATAAAAACAATACCGCAAAGGTCAATCAACTACCATCGTCTTTAAACGGCATCCTGGAAGAACACAAAAAATCCCAATTACGTCATTTAAAAGTAGACTCTGACGAGAGATTTGAAAAGGACAGAGTCATTTTTTGTCTTAGTTATTCAGATAATTCAGCATAAGTTCAAATATATTAATAAGTTTTATTCAACTGCCAGAACATTTTTTTTGCACACTACCCGTAGAATGTTCATCACCCTTGGAATGACTTGGGGGGGGGGGGGGGGGGGGGGGGGAGAATAAAGCTGTGTTATATCGAAGGATATCAAAACATCTTAACTAAAATTTGGGTAAGCAGCATTTCCTAGGTCCATCATGCAAGAAACATCTACAGAGCAATTCCAAATAGAAACTTCAGTTCCTCATATTTGTTTCCAAAATTTATAAAGAAATAAAGGGTGATTGAGCACCCAAAGTTTGTACCTACAGCCTAAAGTTAAAGCTATAAGTTTTAACCCTTGGAAGTTTATATTTTTAAAGACCAACCAAGAATAATGGACTTTGGGAACAATAAAACTTATTCTAACAAGGAGAGGAGCATTTAAAAATTGTGTAGAAAAGGGAGGTGTTTGGAAGGGGGGGAATTCCTTAGTTTGTGAAAAAAAAATCCTGAAAATCCAACATAGAATAAAAAAAAAATCTGATTTTGCCCCTTGTTGAGAGCACTGTACAATATACTCTAAAAAACATGTTGCTGAAATAAGACATGGGGTCGAAAATTTATTGGTACGAATCTACAAAAAATAATACAATTTGATATATCCATTTCATATAATTCTTCTATACCTTTGGGGTAACAAGGTTTAATGTGGGTTTAATAATATTTGGAACTATGAATTTTGGCTTAATTCATTAAAACCATGGAATCATTTTTCAATTTTTGCATTCCGAAGGATTCACTATTTACTGAGATTTAAGTTGTCTTATATTTGTAAATAACTTTTTTTTAGGGTCCTACAGGACAAGATTCTATTAAAAATCATCAAATTACTGCTTTTTACATACCTTCTTTGTGCTATTCTTTCCAATGTGAAAGGAAATAAGGCAAAAAAACAAGTCAACGGAAATTTCATTTAAAATCGGCAGCCATCTTGGATTTCTATAGACTAGAGTCCTAGTCATTTTTAGACTTGGACATTATTTACTGCATTCGTTTGGGTAAGTTAATAAGCTTGTAGATATTTTTTCAAAAATATTTTCAGATATTATGGTTGTATTTAAAGATATTTACTTGAAAATAAGAAGTTTTTTTGTGAGTAAATTCAGATATTTTTTTTTTTTTTGGGGGGGGGGGGGGGGAGGGGGAGGAGAGGGGGGGGGGAGCCTTCATATTTCACATGTATGATGATTGCTTGGGACAAGACCTTTCTCATGGAGTTCTTGGTCATCAGTCAAGGTCAAGGTCATGTTTCAAGGTCAAATTTGTAAAAGATTAAAACTTTTACATTTGCTCTAACTTTGTAATGGTAAGTGATATAGCATTGATATTTTACATATGAATTGCTTGTGACAAAGCCCTTTTGTGGATAGTAAAGTCAAGGTTATTTGCCAAGGTCAAGGTCATTTTTTGCAGTTCACTGATTTTCAGCACAAAAACTTGAACATTGAACATAACATTTCAAGGGTAAGTGAAAGATTGATTGAAAGGAGTTTTACGCCTCTTTCAACATTTTTTCAGTTATATCACGGCATGAATTTTCCTCACAGTAATGATTTCTTTCACATGAAATGTTTAAGTTAGAAAAATACACCTCTAACAAAAGTTTAAGTTATTTTACGCTTGCTGAAAGTGTCTTTCCGCTTCCATAAAAATGCTAAGTCTGTAAAATCCGTCTCTAGAATAAGTTTAAGTGTTGAAGTACGCCTGTAAAACTGAATAGAAAAGAAATTCCGCTTTGAATTCATTTCACGCCTGTAATTTCTGATGTATTACGCCAGTTCTTTATGATGTAGCAGAGACGTAAATTAAACTTACGCCTGAGTTACAAGCGTAAGTGACCATTTCCGCTTCATTTCCGTCTCATTTACGCCTATTTTCCAAGCGGAATCCGCTACAATTTTTCGTACGGGAATCACCAGTTTGAACTCTATGAAATGAATATTTGAAAAAGAGATTTGATTTAACTGAGGCCATTTATGTCATAATTTTTGCAAATGTGTTCTATTCTATTTAAAGAAGGCTATGAACAGAAAAAAAGAGATTAAAATTTCTAAGTTATTTTATTCCACATGAACAAAAAGTTTAAGTCCAAATTTCCGCAAGGTAAAAACTTGTTAAATGTCTAAGTTCCATTTTACGCATCTTATCCGCAGTACAAAAAAACTAAGTTCCATTTTTCCACATGTTTTACGCAGGCAAGAAAACTAGAGATCCATTTTTCCGCATTCTTTCCGTTTTTCGGAAAAATATCTGCATTTTGTGGAGCCACTTTTGCGGAATATCTTCAGAAATTTCCTATTTCCGCAGAATTTCCACACTTTTTCCGAACTTTGTCCACAACTTCAGATTGAATGCGGAAATTTGAGCTAAGGGCACCACCAGTTGCCTTAAGAAAATTGACTTACTACTAAAGGCTAGTTTGAGTGTTTTACAAGAGTTGTCATGTCAACCATGTTTGTAAACCGTTAGTGTGCTAATGATTACCTGATGGTCTGTTACAGTCAAACAACAATACAATTTGGTGTAACGAGGGAAGACCTAAACACATGACGTTTTTAAAACTATCAGTTATTTAAGTTTCGGAAACAGATTGGAGTTCGTACAGATAGGTCAACTTTAACTTTTTTTGGCTTCCCTCTGTATGACCAATTTTGGCTGATAACATTCTTCATAACATTTGATGTCTTCCAAAATTTAAATATTTGAAAATGGTTTATTGCTTTGGGCTTATTTGTCTTTCAATGCACATTAAAACTTTTCAAAAAAGACCAGCAAGCTTAGGGGATACGTTTTACAATGAAAACAATGATATGTAAAGGAGCATGGAACCCAATTTTCAGTCAAAGTATTGGTATAGAAGCAGTAGTCAATTATGACAGGTTTTGAAATAAAAATGCTACTTAGTCATAAACTGATAAGTTATTTTGAATGCATATACATGTTGACGGTTTTGTTAGCTCCACTGGCTGAAAGCCACTGGGGCTATTGTCATGGCGTTGTGTCCGATGTGTGTCCGTGCGTGCGTGTGTCCGGTCATAAATTTTTTCTTTAAAAATCTTCTCCTCAGAAACTACTGGATGAATTTCAACCAAACTTCACAGGAATGATCCTTGGGTGACACTCTTTCAAAGTTGTTCAAGAAATTTGGATCGAATGAAAAACATCGATTTAATGGGCGTGGCTAATTTCCAAATATGGTAAAAAGTCAGTTTTCTCAGATTCTAATGGATGGATTCCAATTCAATTTTACATGCATGATCCTTGGATGACCCTTTATCAGTCTACCAAAACTTATTGTGATCGGATGATAAATATGCATTTTATGGGCGGAGGTAATTTCTCTATATGTTATATAGTGGAAACTTTGAAAATCATTTTCTCAGAATGTAATCAATGGATATCAACCAAATTTCACTAGAATGATCCTTGACTGAACATTTATCAGTCTACCAAAAATTATTCTGATTGGATGAAAAATATGTATTTTATGGGCGGAGATCATTTCTCCATATGTTATTTAATGGAAAATTTAAAAATTATTTTCTCCGAATATTATTGATGGATATCAACCAAATTTCACTGGAATGATCCCTGAGTGACCCTTTATCAGTCTTCCAAAAATTATTGTGATTGGATTAAAAATATGTATCTTATGGGCGGAGGTCATTTCTCTATATAATATATAGTGGAAACTTGAAAAATCATTTTCTCAGAATGTAATTGATGGATATCAACCAAATTTCACTGGAATGAGCCTTGAGTGAACCTTTATCATGAAGCAAAAAATTAATGTCATTGGATGAAAAATATGAATTTTATGGGTGGAGGTCATTTCTCTTTATGTTAAATAGTGGAAAATTTGAAAATCATTTCAACATCAGTAAAACCCAAAATATCTTAAAATCTAGTCAAACCTTAGATTTGCTATTTCAAGAATTTCAAGCCTGTGGAGCGACTCAAGCCATTCATGGCTTTCTGGTTTGTTTTTAGAGTAACTCATATACATGTATCAATAAATGAAGGAGGAGTTGTGTTAACAGGGAAATATTCTCAACAGCCCTTTTTAGCTCACCTGAGCACAATGTGCTCAAGGTGAGCTTTTGTGAAAATTGAATGGCCGTAGTGCGTCGTGTGTCGTGCGTTGTCATGCGTCAACAATTGTAGTGTTTACACACTAGAGGCCACAATTATTTCCAATCTTCATGAAACGTAGTCAGAATATTTGTCAGTTCACAAGGATGAACCCTTTTGAAAATGGGAAGGATCTGTGCCATATCACTGGAAAAGGGGCCATAATGACAATTTTCTTGTTTGTACTCTAGAGGCCACAAATATAATCCAATATTCATGAAACTTGATCAGAATGTTTGTCAAGGTCACAAGGATGAACCCTATTGAAAATGGGATGGATACGTGCCGTATTACAGGAAAAGGGGCCTTAATGACGATTTTTTTGTTTTCACTTTAGAGGCCACAAATATGTTCTAATCTGCATGAAACTTGGTCAGAATGTTTGTCAGGTCACAAGGATGAACCCTTTTGAAAATGGGAAGGATTTGTGCCATATCACAAACTAGTCTAAGAAAGCCATGAATGGCTTGTGTCGCTCCACAGGCTTGAATTTCTTGTAACAGCAAATCTAAGTTTTGACTAGATTTTTAGATATTTTGGGTTCTACTGATGTTGAAATGGTTTTCAAAGTTTCCACTATTATAACATATAGAGAAATGACCTCCACCCATAAAAGACATATTCTTCATCAAATCACAATAATTTTTGGCTGCATGATTATAGATCACCCAAGGATCATACTAATGAAGTTTGATTGATATCCATCAGTTACATTCTGAGAAAATGATTTTCAAAGTTTCCACTATATAACATATAGGAAAATGACCTCCATCCATAAAATACACATTTTTCATCTGATCACAATAATTTTTGGTAGACTGATAAAAGGTCACCCTAGGATCATTCGTGTAAAATTTGGTCGATATCTATCAATTAGATTCTGAGAAAATGATTTTTAAAGTTTCCACTATATAACATATAGAGAAATGACCTCCGCCCATAAAATACATATTTTTCATCTGATCACAATAATTCTAGGTAGACTGATAAAGGGTCACCCAAGGATCATTCATATAAAATTTGGTTGATATCTATCAATTAGATTCTGAGAAATTATTTTCAAAGTTTCCACTATATTACATATAGAGAAATGACCTCCGCTCATTAAATACATATTTTTCATCTGATCACAATAATTTTTGGTTCACTGATAAAAGGTCATCCAAGGATCATATATGTAAAATTTAATTGGTATCCAATTAGAACCTGAGAAAAGTCACTTTTTACCATATTTGGAAATTAGCCACGCCCATTAAATCCATGTTTTTCATTGGATCAAAATTTCTTGAACAACTTTGAAAGAGGGTCACCCAAGGATCATTCCTGTGAAGTTTGGTTGAAATCCATCCAGTAGTTTCTGAGGAGAAGATTTTTAAAGAAAAAGTTTACGACCGCACGCACGGACGGACGGACGCACGACGGACACAACGCCATGACAATTGCCCCAGTGGCTTTCAGCCAGTGGAGCTAAAAAAGAGTAAAATTATGACCTTTGCTTGAAAATTTGCCTATAATGTAATGAGACAAAGATACGAAGGTGAGCGATATAGGACCATCATGATCCTCTTATTTCCATGATGATGTATATTTCCACGAAATAGCAAAAATGTGGCCATGGCAACATGAGAATTATTTTGTTTAAAGTTTCATGACAGTCTATGCATAAATAAAGGAGAGATTGTGATAAAGATGACAAAAAGCCCATTTTGACCATGACACAGCATAATTATTATCACCGATCCTCTATGAAATGCACATGGTACTTAATAAGGAACATTTGATAAGAGTTTTGTACAAATGTATCTGTAAACAAAAGAACGTTTTGTTTACAAGGAAGCCGCCGCCATAGCTCAGTTGGTAGCGCCTCGGACTGTCAACCTAGAGGTCCTTGGTTCAATCCCCTACGGCGGCACTCATTCTTTCCGACTATTGTCTCTCACCAATGGGTTGATAATCGTAAACCTATGTGAGATAGCAGCTGGAGGCTAGGAAAGGATGTGATGGTTGTACTGATGAGAGAAATACCAGGAAACCATTGTTAGGTGAAAAAATATTGAAAGTGGTGTTAACCCTTTGCTGTTTAATCCCTGCTTTTTACGTGCCTATGACTTTATGATTGAGAAAACATTGTGAAAAAAGAAGAAATTGCTTCTGACAAGGAATTTCTTCTTTTCCACACTATTTTCTACCCTACAGAATGGTTATTTTATAAAATAAAATCAACTTTAAATTTTTGTCTGCAAAACCTTTGAATTTGGACAGGTCCAAAATTTTGTAAAACAGGAAAGGGTTTAACTCAATTCGATCAATCAATTGTTAACAAGGAAGATTACATTAAGAGCCCTAATTTGTGATGTGAAATATTTTGTATAAGTTTCATGACGGTCAATTTAGAAGTGAAGGGGAAGTTATGTATAAAGAAGTATGGCATTGACATTGACATTTTGTGGTTACTGAATGGTAAGTGATAGAGCCTTCATATTTCACATGATGATTGCCTGGGGCAAGCACTTTTTGTTAGTACCAAGTTCAAGGTCATCTGTCAAGGTAAATTTCATTTTTCAAGGTCAAATTCTTATGTCCCACATCAAAAGATCGGGGGCACATTGTTTTACCATTGTCAGTCTGTCTGTCTACAAAACTTAACAATAAAACAAAACATTGCCAATATTTTCAAATCTATTCAAGATAGATGCCTCATATTTGGCAGGATGATCGATCTCAATGATACTCATCTGCTGATACCAAAGTCACGATCATGTGACAAGGTAAAGGTCATCTGTCAAGGTCAAATAACTTATAAAAAAATAACCAAAAAACCTTACATTGCCAATACCTTCAAGTCTATTCAAGATAGAAGCCTCCCTTACAGAAATACAAAGTTTGCTGCAAATTTGCCGTAAATTTGCAGCAAACTAATCTGTTTGCAAGAACAGTTAGCAGCAACTTAACATGTGTTTGCAGCAGAAAATCCATTTACTGCAAACATTTTGCAAACGCCTTAGATAAAAAAATATGTTCCTGCAAACAGGAAGTTTGCAGTAAGTTTGCGAGAACACATTTTTTCATTAGTTAGATCATGCACTTAGCAGGAAGTTTGCAAGAAGATGAACTTTTAAAAAAAATCTTAGAAGTTTCATCCCAATTGTAAATATCTATTTTGAGTCATTATTAAACCTTTCCATGCTTATCTAAGTATTTTCTGCTGTAGGCCTTCTTAAGGCTTTAGCAGACAGTATAGACTAAGATCAGCCTGAATATATGTGCATTCTGATCTAAGCACACACTGTATCTAAGTGTGAAAATACTGTTGAAAGAAAATTTACTAAGAATTTTTTCTAATTATATCATCCAGTCCCTTCATACCGGTACCTAAAGCAACCGAACACTCCATTTTTAAACTGATATATATCATTTTCATTAAATACTATTAAAGATATATGAATTTTTGTGCACATGCTCAAAGAAGCTAACTGTAAATAATTCAAAAGCTATCCCAAACATGAAAAGATACCATCTTGGTAAAGTATAAAAATATTAAAATAAGAGGTCAGATCATTCAGCAGAGGTTACCCAGAGGTTCAACACATTCAAAACATTGATATATGGTTAAGGAATATTCATTCTAAAGTCCAAAAATTCATAAACCGGAAAAGTTTTAAACCCAGCCAGCCTACCCAGATAGGGTAGTCCCTTCCCAAGTTGAAACTTTTCACCTTCCTAACATGGTTCTATTTTGCTTAACAGCTCACATATATAAATTTAACTACTTCATCATTGCTTCGAACTTGCTGCAAACTGTTTGCGAGAACAGTTTGCTGCAAACAGTTGCAGCAAACTGTTTGCCGCAATTTGCAGCAAACTGTTCTCGCAAACAGTTTGCAGGAGATTAGAAGCCACATTAAGTTTATTACTATATAAAAAGATCATCTCAACCATCTGCCTCAGTGGTCCAGTGGTTGAGCATAGCAGTTAAAAAGGTATGGTTTATCAATTTCTACTTAGATAGGGTAATAGTATAGTGATCTAAGGTATAGTTGAAGGTCAGCAAAGGGTCTACTCTGATAAATGAATATAGAATCGTTAAGTTTGAGAACGAAATCTCAGATTTACATATCAATAAAATAATTATTGTGACCTTAACTAGAAAACCCCGGTTCAAATCCTGCAGACTCCACAATTTTTTTATTTTTTTTTTATTAAAAACCTTCAGAAACCAAAACATTGCACATATAAACATTTATGACCCATGGATTACAAAAGAAACTTATTAGAAATGGAAAAATACCTTATTTATAGTAAGAGAGTTGTTCAAAAAATTGTTTGCAGGATGTTTGCGGCAAGGTTGCAGAGAGTTTGTGAGAACAGTTTGCTGCAAGTTTGCAAACTGTTTGCAAGAAAGCTCATTTACATACGAAAAATGAATTTGCAGCAAATTTGCTGCAAACATTTGCTGCAAATTTGCAGCAAATGTTTGCGAGAGGCAATATATTTTGGTAAGGACTTATATTTGGCATAATGAAAGATCTAAATGATGTGTATCTGCTTATATGCATCTGCTTATTCTTAAGTTAAGGTAATATGTCAAGGTCAAATAACTCACACTTAACTAACAAGAGCCATGTCTTACATGGCTGTCCCCTACTGCAAAAGCTTGATAGTAAACTGCAGCTTTATTGATTGAGGATTCTTTTTTACTTCAAGAGATTTACCACCTACAATAACAAGGACAAATACTCAAGTTGATGGTTATTATACTTTAAGAGATAAGGTCCTGACAAAATCTAAGTATTAAAAATAGCAAAGGGCAACAACTCCAAAATTATGCAAGCAAGAGTTGAAGGTCTTGATTACTGCACTTCACCTACATGAGATCTATATACCCATTAAGTTTCAAGTTGATTGATATTATACTTTAGGAGATATGTTCCAGACAAAATCTAAATATTAAAAATAACAAAGGGCAATTACTTCAAAATTAGGCAAGCAAGAGTTGAAGTGTTTGTTCACTGCACCTTTTCTTTATGAGATCTATTCACCCATAAAGTTTCTAGTTGATAGCTTATATACTTTAGGAGATATCGTCCGGACAATATCTAAGTATTAAAAATAACAAATGGCAATGACTCCAAAATTATGCAAGCAAGAGTTGTAGTTCTTGTGCACTGCACTTCTCCTCCATGAGATCCATCTACCCATAAAGTTTCAAGTTGATAGTTTTTATACTTAAGAGATTTGTTTGAGACAAAATCTAAATATTAAAAATATCAAAGGGCAATTACTCTAAAATTATGCAAGCAAGAGTTAAATATCTTGTGCACTGCACTTTTCCTTTATGAGATCTATTCAGCCATAAATTTTCAAGTTGATAGCTATTATACTTTAGGAGATATCATCCTGACAAAATCCAAGTATTAAAAATAACAAAGGGCAAGAACTCCAAAACTATGCAAGCAAGAGTTGTAGTTCTTGTCACTGCACTTCTCCTCCATGAGATCCATCTACCCATCAAGTTTCAAGTTGATCTATCAAGGTCAGACTTCTTTCAAACTTTATGTCAAACTTTACATGTTTAGTTCATTCAAGCCTATTTTATATATCTTTCTCAAAATTTGCATGATGAAAGATCTTAGTGATGTGCTTCTGTAGGTATCAAGGTCAAGGACATTTGACAAGATTTCTGGTTGTCTGTCAAGGTCAACATTTTTAGCTCGGCTGTTTTCGAAGAAAACCCGAGGTATTATGATCACCTTGGCGTCGTTCGCATTGTTGTCAGCGTTGATGTTGGTGTTGGCATGACATACTTTAACCTTGATCATAACTTTTGAATGGTAAGTCATAGAGCCTTCATATTTCACATGATCATTGCTTGGGACAAGACCTTTCTGCAGGTACCAAGTTCAAGGTCATCACTCAAGGTCAAGGCATTTTATAAGGTCAACTTTCTTTGAAAAAATTAACCTTGGTCATACTTTTTGAATGGTAAGTCATAGAGCCTTCATATTTAACTTGATCATTGCTGGGGAAAAGACCTTTCTGTAGGTACCAAGTTCAAGATCATTACTTAAGGTCAAGGTCATTTTTCAAGGTCTAATTTCTTTAAAAAATTTAACCTTGATCATAACTTTTGAATGGTAAGTCATAGATCCTTCATATTTCACATGATCATTGCTTGGGACAAGACATTTCTGTAGATACCAAGTTCATATATTTGCATTTGCCTAAGAAATAATAAACAGCCGAGCGTTGGCACCCGCTTGCAGTGCTCTTGTTAAAGAATTTCCTGTTACAGGGGCATTTGTGTTTCATAAACAAATCTTTTTTTGCCCCGATGCAGGGGCATATTGTTTATTGTTTGTCGGTCTGTCAGTTTGCCTGTCTGTAAAACTTAACTAGAAAACTTAACATTGCCAATATTTTCAAGGCTATTTAAGATAGAAGCCTCATATTTGGCATGATGATAGATCTCAATAATAGGCATCAGCTTATACCAAAGTCAAGGTCATGTGACAAGGTCAAGGTCATCTTTAAAGGTAAAATAACTTGAAAACTTGGCCAAAAAACTAAACATTGCTAATATCTTTAACCTTATTCAAGATGCAAGCCTCATATTTGGCATGATAACAGATTTGAATAATGTGCATCTGTATGAGGGTGAATAAAAAATTACATAGACTTGTGCGACAAAAATTTTGATTTTACAGAATGTGAAAAGAAAACTATACTGTTGCAGCATTTTTCTTTTTGTTGTGTAAATTTTGATGAAATCCAACCAGTCACCTGTAGCAACCACTCTTAAACATGTAGTCATTTGGTACTAGCACACTGTAACAACATAAGTATGGCGCTCAGGTATTGGTAACTTTCGTTGAAAGTCTGCATTTTTCAAAATACTTAACTCAACAATAAACACAATTTCTATATCACCTTTCCATTGCATAAGTACTATTTTCATATACATCTGATCCAAAATGACACTTAAATGTGAAATGTGTCTTAAAGATACTGAACCGTTGATCTGTGACAATTACAGATCAAGCGTCAAGGGGACATTTCAATTCTATAAGTATCTTCCTTTAGAAAAGCTCACCATTCTAAAACAAACCTTTTAAACCATTCAAAAAGAAGGTATCAGCTTTCATTGGAAGACCTTTTAGCATATTTTATCATTTTAACCTCTCCATTAGGTTTTTCATAGGTCCAGTCCAACTTTAGTATGTCCGGTTGCCTATGGTTATGCCGGTGCCGTCATTTCAAAGTTCACAAATTGACTTATGCCCTTACCTTTCTGACTTTGAATTCAAAAATACCGAATGGATAATGCTTAAATTTTAAACGTCCTAACTGATTTCATGGACACGGTAATAAGTAAAATTTGGAAGGGTTTGGTCCAATTACAGGTAGTAACACTAGGAAGTAACATTACAAAATGGGTTGTGCTAGTGGCACCTACCCTGGAATATCAAATGTTTGTTTTCTTAAATCATAGACATAGCAGACTCTTGTAAATTGAGTATTATAGCAACAATAAATGGTTTAAAACATGTACAAAATTTCATTGATTTCCGTCAGGAAATTCATAAGTTATAGTAAAAGTCTACGTATTACTATCCACCCTGGTAGATGCCAATGTCATGTGACAAGATCATGGTCATCTATCAAGGTCAAATTCTAAAAAACTTTATGTTTAAATTATATATTTTCAGTTCATTTAAACCTATTTTAGACACTTTTCTCATAATTTGCATAATGAAAGATCTCAGTGAGGTGCATCCATAGGTATCATGGTCAAGGTCATGTTACAAGGTTTCAGGTTGTCTTTCAAGGTCAACATTTTTCACAAACACATCTTGTTGTAGTTAGAACTAATATTAGCTGTAACTTTGGATTGGTAATTAAGTCATAGAGCCTTGAAATTTCACATGTGCATTGCTTATGACAAGACGGGCACACGCATAACAGTGTCAAGGTCATAAGGCAAGGTCATTTGGTTAACAATCACTCATTTATAACATTAAAACTTCACAATTTGATTTTTACTTTTGATTGGTAAAGACCCTAACTGTTGAAAAGTGGTATAAAGCAGCATTTTTAACTCTGCTTTTTTGGAGAAAACCTGATATATTGCTATAGCCTTGGTGTCTTTTTTGTCGTAGTCGTTGTCACTTTATTGTCATTGTCCTCTGAAAACTTCTAAAATCTTGTGATATCTCTGGTTCTAATGAAGGCATTCACTTGAAATTTGGCATACATGTTCACGATCAAAAGAGCAACCTGAACTATCAAGGGGGATAACTCTATAAGATTTTTGTGCAAAAAATGCCCCTTTTTCAACGTGGTGTTAAGCTCCACTGGACAAAGTTCATCAGGCTATTGTCATGGCCTTTTGTCAGTTGTGCATCTGTGTGTTCATCTGTGAGTACTAACTTTTTCTTTGATCCTCTCCTTCTCTGAAACTTCTTTTGAGGATTCAACCAAATTCCACAGGAATGATGCTTAGGACATTCTCTTTCAGATTCTTTCTTAAATCCTGATTGGGTTGGTAACTTGGTTGAGTCACCAAAAAGGGCCCCTTATGGTGAAATAATGAAGAAATTACTGGTCAGAATTCAACTAACTCTACAGGGCTGTTGATTCACAAAAAAGGCCCCTTATGGTGAAATATAGAAATCTTCTATGGAACTGCTGGTTAGAATTTAAATAAACTGCAAAGAAATGAAGCTTAGGATATGCCCTTTCAGATTCTTTCATTTTATGCTTATCAGGCTGATAACTTGGGTAGAATTGGCTGTCCTTTCATCTAAAGACGCCCCAATGTGGTGTATTTTAATATCTTCTTCTTTGAAACTACCAGTCAGAATTCAACCAAACTGCATAGGAATAAAGCTTGGGACATGCTCTTTCAGATTTCTTTTTTTAATCCTGATTTGGCTTATAATTTGCGAGCTACAGGCTTTTGTGTCACCTCTGAATGGCCTTTTATGGTAAAATATAAAAAAAAATCCTCTCTGAAACTACTGGTTAGATTTCAACAAAATTTCACATGAATGAATCTTATGTCATGCTCTCTTTAAAATTCCTCCTGAAATTTTGATTAAGGAAAAACATGGGTGCTGTCGAGTCGGCAAGAAAGGGTGCCATGGGACAAAAAATAAAAAAAAATATCCTTTGTTCTGAAATGAATTTTGGGATGCAAATGATTGATCTGTCAGGATTGATTTTAAGTTCACCTGAGCATGAAGTGCTCAAAAAGAGCTATTGTGATCAGGTGCTGTCCATCGTTTGTCCTCAACCTTTACCTTGTGTGCACTCTAGAGGCCACATTTCTGGCTCAAATGTCTTGAAACTTGATCAGAATGTTTTTCTTCATCAAATTAACTTAGAAATTGGGTAAAGTTTGGCCCAAATGTCTTGAAACTTGGTTAGAATGTTTGTCTGCATTAAAATACGGTCATGTTGAGAATTTGGTCAAGTAGGTCGAAAAGAAGGTCAAGGGGTCAGATTTTAGAAAAACCTGTGCACTCTAGAGGCCAAATTTTGGCCCAAATGTCTTCGAAATTGGTCAGAATGTTTGTCTCTATCAAATTATGGTCAAGTTTGATATTAGGTCAAGTGGGGTCAAAATGGGGTCAAGGAGTCAAAGAAAAACATTGTGTGCACTCTAGAGGCCAAATGTTTGGCTTGAGTGTCTTGAAATATATCAGAATGTATGTTGTAATGAAATCTAGGTCAAGTTTGAAATTGGATCTAGTAGGGTAAAAAAATAGAGTCAAGGGGGCAAATCTTAGAAAAACCTTGTGTGCACTCTAGAGGCAACATTTTTGGTTCAAATGTCTTGAAACTTGATCAGAATGATTGTCTCCATGAAATCAAGCAGAATTCAACTAAGTTTCACATGAATTATCCTTGGGACATACTCTTTCAGATCCCTTTATTTAATCATGATCAGGTTGATAACTTGGATGGCAGTTGAGTCACCAAAAAAGGGCCCTACATGGTGAATTTTTTGTAAAAAAAATCAACTCTGAAACCACAGGGCAGAATTCAACCCAACTCCACAGAAATGATGATTGGAACATGCTCAGATTCCTTCATTTCATCATTTCCAGCTATTTGTCTATTTGATAGGTTGATAATCGTAGACCTATGTGAGAAAGTAGCTGGAGGCTAGGAAAGGATGTGATGGTAGTACCAGTGAGAGAAATACTGTGAATCCATTGTTAGTTGTGTGAGTGTATTTCCGTTTATTTATCATCCCTACCGTAACACATGTCCATATGATTGACGCCCCAAGAAGAAGTTAGGTTGTTACGGGGGATAGTGCAAGGATACATGGCGAAACTACTGCTAATATCCGCCATGGTTCTTTATGTGCTCAGTGTAAAGCACCGTCTCACAGGGCCTTGGTTTAACGTCTCATCCGAAAGACAATTACTTTTGTTAGTGTACCAGCCCAGGAATCGAACCCACGCGGTCAAACTTCAATGGTTTTGAAGTCGGGTTCTCTACCAACTGAGCTAATCCGGCTGGTGGTTGCTCCAGTCTCCGCTATGTAACTGAAACATTGTGCTCCAGTCTCCGCTATGTAACTGAAACATTGATGAAAGGGGCGTAAAACCCCATTTAAACAAAGTAATTTAATTTTGATAGCTGATAGCTTGGGTGCTACAGGCTGGCATGTCTTACAAGAATGTCCCCATATGGTTAAGGTATAAAATATAATTCTTCTCTGAAACTAATGGTCTGAATTCAACCAAATTTAACTGGAATGAAACTTAAGACATGCTCTCCAATTTTCCTTTGAAATCATAATTGGTGAAAACATGGGTATCACTGAGTCAGGTAAATATGGTGCCATATGATGAAATATCAACATGACATCTTCTTCCTTGTATTGAATTTTTGGATGCAAATAACTGTTGTCAGGATTATTCTTTGGAAAGACCTCTCTGATGATATGTTACTGTGCCTTGAAAAAGGGACATTTGTGATGCAACATTGTAAATTTATTGTATACATATCCTCATCTGCTGATACCAAAGTCAAGGTCATATGACAAGGTCATATACCTCAAAAACTTAACCAAAAAACTTAATTTTGCCAGTATCTTCAAGCCTATTCAAAATACAAGGCTCTTATTTTGCGTGATCATAGATCTCACTAATATGTATCTGCTGATACCCAAGTCAAAATCATGTGATAAGGTCAAGGTCATCTGTCAATGTCAAATAACTCAAAAACTTAACCGAAAACCTTAACATTGCCAAAATCTTCAAGCCTATTCAAGATACAAGGCTCATATTTGGCATGATGATAGTTCTCAATCATCCGCATCTGCTGGTCCCAAATTCAACGTCATGTGACAAGGTCAAGGTCATCTGTCAAGGTCAAATAACACAAAAACTTCACAAACAAACTTTATAAACTGCTAAAAAAAATTAAAGGAACACTCTATTTTTTTTTAATTTTTGTGGGCCTTATAATAATAAACAAGAATTTAATGACAAATAACGACGATTTACTAAACTCATAAAAATTTCAAACACATTTTGTAAAAAAAAGTTTCAGCAGATAACGAAAAAATGTTAATTAAAGAAAAATGTCAACTTATGGTGTTTTCGAAACAAAATCAAAAAGCTATAGATGGTATGAGTTGGTTCAGATTCTGAGTGTAAGTAATGAGTATGACCACCATAAACATCTCGACATTCTCTACACCGATTACGCATGCTTCGAATCAAAGCTTGGATCAGTTGCTGAGGCAAATTGTCCCAGGCTCGGACAACAGCGATTTCGAGCTGCTGGACATTTTGGAGTGGATTTTGTCCACTTGAATTCTGCCTGTTAATCATGCCCCCCCCCCCACGCTCAATACAGTTTAAATCAGGGGACCTGGGTGCCTCTACATAACGTCGATAGATTGGTCCTGAAAGTAATCCATAATCACTCTTACCGTGTGAGATCGCGCATTAACTTGGACTAAAATAGAGTTATTACCAATTGCACCCAAAAAAGGTCCAACTATAGGTTCCAAGGTCTCATTTTCATATCGTTATCAAACTGCCTCCCGCAATCCTGTATAACTCTGTGCGACCGTCAGAGCAAATCCCGCCCCAAAACATGACAGAGCCCCCACCAAACCTGTCATTTTCTACAATGTTACAGTCAGCATACGGCTCTCCTTCATGTCTCCAAACACGAACCCGTCTATCTCACGCGAAACCCGCTCTCGTCGGTGAACAAAACACAGCGCCACTGAGCCAAAGTCTAACGTGCATGATCATTTGCAAATTCCAGTCTGTGCCTTCGGTTAGATCTGGGGTCAAAACGGGACCCGTGGCTGGACTTCTAGCATGTAAATAATCACCATAGAGACTGTTTCTTACTGTCAGGTCAGAGAGACGAACCTCTGTCGTAATCTGGAAATCGTTTCAAAGGCTTCTAGCTGTTGCACAGTGGTTTCAAAGGGCGACGGTATGTAAATGTTGATCTTGTCTGTCGGTATTAGCCCTTGGACGGCCTTGACCTGGTCCTCTGTCATGACTTCCAGTCTCTATATATCGAGTCCATAGTCTATTAATGGCGCTAGGTGATATACCAAGGTAACGTGCCACTGCAGGTTGTGAGTAACCAGCCTTTATCAGTTACACGGCTCTGACCAGCATTTTTTTCCTTCTTTGAAAGGGTCCGGTAAACGGACCCCGTCACCCGTTCCCAATGACAAAAACTACAATTTTTTCCCAAAATGGAGAATGAAATTCCCAATTCAAATCTAATTCTCGAAGTAGATATAAACTTTGATAGTATCCTATTGGAAAACCTGGTAGTACTTTTAGCAATAAATATTTGTGTTGTAATTTGTCAAAAAGTGGAGAATCTCCGAAGATCAGTATATTTTGGTCAATGCTTCTCTTATTCAATGGTAGAAACCATTACAAAGCTGGAACCTAGTATTTGGGTAACTCGGAACTTATCGCAGTACAAAAGTGCATACTTTTGTGAAGCCAAGATATTGCAATTTTTGGACCTGATTTGCAGTAGACGATCTTTTTGCATTTATTTATAAACTTATGACAGATGAATTTAAAAAAATACTTAATAGGACAAAGGACTTTTGGTCATGGTTGAAGCAAATTATTTTCCTGTTATGTAACCCAAATATAGTTGATTACATTTGTTTAATTTTCGTAAACAAAGTTGACTGTTTATTCACGATCTCGGCACCTCTCAGAACCAACCTGAATTTAGACTGGTTCTACTGTCGACTCGTATATGAAGGCTTTTATGATAGTCGACAGTGGGACCAGTCTAACCTGAATTGTCCTTCAAACATTCTGCAGCAGGTAGAACATATGAGTATACGATCTTTTTTGACAATATTTTTAAGTAGTTTCTGTTTTTAGTGGAAACATTCATTTCTAGCAGTTTAAAAAAAACACAAGGATTGGAAATACATTTGTTTTCTGTTGATTCGTACCCAAGAATGTTCAACCCATGAATATATTATAGAACTTGGTTTATCTATACTTTAGATTTAGCTATGATTTTTTTTAACAAAAAAACTCAGTGACATTTCTAGATTTGATTTAAAATAGTTATTCCAGAGCAATAAGACTAATTGTTTGTCATTGTTTTTGTTCAGATTCCTTGTTTTAGGGGACTATGGTTTGCTTTTCAATTGAGATATGACTATAAAGGCTAAGGAAATTCAATTATACATTTTGTAATGATATAAATAAAAGAAACGTTTTTTTAAAAAAAGCGTCACAATGAAAATTCCCAATTTTTGAGAAAACAACGCATTTTTCCCAATTGGTCCGGTCTCGGACCTGTTCCCAAAGCTAAGAGAAAAAACGCTGCTGACATTATCATCGTGGACTAAATGTTGTCTAACATTAGGCAAATTACACACGAAAGAACGCAAAATAATCCAAAAGCTTTCATTTTGACTGCGAGATGTGAAAAACATGTTTCGTATGTGCAAAGAGAAACCACGAAAAAGAGGGTGGCCTGCTTTGGCAGGTTGCGCGTGGATTACGAGACCCATTTTGCATATAAAATTTTCAATAACTTATTCTACGGGTATTGTTCTTTTATGGAAGCTCGTATGGGAAAAAATGGATGGCCAAAAATATGAAAAATATCTCATTCAAAAACCGTTCCTTTAATTTTTTTGAGCAGTGTATTATAGATACTCTGTCTCGTAACTGGTATGATGAAAATACTCTGTCTCATAACTGGCATGATGAAAGATCTCAGTGATGTTCATCTGTAGGTAACAAGGTCAAAGTCATGATTAAATTTCAAGGTCGTCTGTCAAAGTCAACATTTTGAAAAAAAATATGTGTTTCACAAACACATCTTGTTTTACAGTATGGCATACAGTATACATTACTTGTAACATTTTATTGAACTTTCTATTTCCAGAAGAGTAAAAAAAAATATATTTCAGAACAATACATATGACCATTATACAACACATTTAAGTAAATATAAAGTCTAAAAATCATGAAGGCAATCAGAATTCAGATAAAACCGACTGAAAACTATCAGACTTGCATACCTGTACCTTTTCAGCTTTATGAAGTAAGCTGGGACAAAACAGTAAACTTAGCATTTTATCTGTGCAAAAGTGTTTTATGTTTAGATATATTTTGTAAGGTTCTGACGAATTATGAATATTGCATGATTTGGCCACAAGTCTAGTGTCTCATAAATAATGCATTATTATGATAAAGAGATGTATAGAGATATTGGCTAATCCATGTAGAGTGATAATTATGTAGGAGTGAACAGTAACTAAAAGTGGATTTCTATGTTGAAATGGTATAAAACATTTATCAATTCTATCACAAATGCCAGTAATCAATAAAAAATTTTAGTCAAAAAAAATAGCTACAAAAAAAACCCGATTTTTGTTGCAAAATATTTTGTAGCAAAAAATATTCCTATTTTTTCCTATATTGTGAAAAAGACTTGGTTGATAGCCTGTGACACTTATAATGTATTTATATGCTCCCCGAAAGATTTTCAAGGGAGAATATAGTCCTCTGCTTGTAGACGCGTCCGTACATCAGTGCGTAAGCGTTCGTCCATCCATCCGTTAACTTTTTTCTTTAAAGATCTTCTTTTCTGAGACTACTATTCAGAATTCAACGAAACAACACAGGAATGATGCTTGTGACACGCTCTTTTAGATTTGTTTGTTATATTCTGATCGGGATGATAACTTGGGTTCTTTGAGCTGCCACGTCACTGAAAAAGGGTCCTATATGATCAAAATATAAAAAAATCTTCATCTCTCAAACTACTGTTCAGAATTCGACAAAACTTCACAGGAATGATGCTTGGGACATATTCTTTCAGATTTGTTCATAAAATTCTGGTTGGGCTGATGCCATGAGCTCTATGGGCTACTAAGTCACTGAAACATGGTCCTGTATGATCAATATTAAAAAAAATCATTTCTGAAACTACGGTCCAGACTTCATGAAACTTCACAGGAATGTAAGATTTTCTTGGGAGCATAAAGTCGCCGGCTTGTGCACACAACATGCTCAAGGTGAGCTATTGCGATCACCTTTTGTCTTTCATGCAACGGGAGTTGTCAACAATTCTTTAAATTCGGTGGATTTCAACCAAACTTGGCAGAAATGTTCCTTGGGTGACCCATCTCAAAACATGTTCAAGGAATTTCTTTCACCCCCAAATATGGGCGTGGCTTTCTTTGAGCCCTTAAACTTTTAATGTTTTCTCTTCAGTAACCAATAAGCAGATTTCAACCAAACTTGGCACAACAATGGCAGAAGTGTTCCTTGGGTGACCCTTCTCAACTCTTGTTAATTGAATTTTGATTGACCCTCAAATATTAGTGTGGCTGGGTGGGACTTTGCTGAGCCCAAAATCTTTAAACATCTTCTTCTAAGTTACGAATGGGTGGATATCAACCAGACTTTAGCGCAGATGGTTAGACATAAGACTTCCAATCTGGAAGTTGTGGGTTCGATCCCCGGTGGCGGCATATATCCTTTCCGACGTTTGTCTTTCAACAATGGGTAGATAATCGTAAACCTATGTGAAATAGCAGTCGGAGGCTAGGAAAGGGTGTAATGGTAGTACAGGTGAATGAAATACCAGGAATCCATTGTTAGGTGCTCCGGCCGCCGCGATATAACTGCAAGTTTGTTGAAAGCGGCGTTAAACCCATTCAAACAAACAAATCAACCAGACTTGGTACAAACGTACCTTGGGTGACCCTTCTCAAAACTTTATTGTGGAATGCTGATTGACCCCTAAATATGGGTGTGACAGGGCGTGGCTTTCTTTAAGCCCTAAATCTTAAATATCTCCTCGGTAAGTGCCTATGGATTTCAACCTTGGCAGAAATGTTGTTCCTTGTTCATGGAATTTTGATTGACCCTCAAATATTTGTGTGGCTGGGTAGGACTTTGTTGAGCCCAAAATCTTTGATTATTTTCTCCTCAGTGACCAATAAGCCAATTTCAACCAAACGTGGCAGAAACGTTCCTTGGGTGTTCCTTCTCAAAATGTGTGAGATGGTGATAGGTCAGGTCTTTTTTGAGCCAAAAATCTTCAATTATCCTCTCCTCAGTGACCAAACGGGTGTATTTCAACCAAACTTGGCAGAAATTTTCCTTGAGTGACCCATCTCATTACTTGTTCATGGAATGTTAGTATTAACAATGAAATGTGCTCCATGAAAGGTTTTAATATTTCACCATATTGGACCCTTTTATTAGCTCAGCTGTTTTCAGAGAAAACCCTAAGTATTGCTATAGCCTTGGTGTTGTTGCTGTTGTCCTCATCGTTGTTGTCTTCGTTGTTGTGCGAAAACTCTTACATATTGTGATAAGTTTTGAATGGTAAGTGATAGGGCTTTCATATTCCGAATGATGATTGCCTGTGACAAGGCCTTTCTATTGGTACCAAGTTCAAGGTCATCCGTTAACGTCAAGGTCATTTTTTAAGGTCAAACTTGTGAAAAAAATTGCAAAAACTTTGACTTATTATGATAATTTTTTAATGGCACGTGAAAGGGCCTTCATATCCACATAATGATTGCCTGTGACAAGGCCTTGCTGTTGGTTTCAAGTTCAAGGTCATCAGTGAAGGTCAAGGTCCTTTTTCAAGGTCAAATTGGGAAAAACAAAACCTTTGACATATTGTGATAACTTTTGAATGATTAGCGATGGGGCCTTCATAATCCACATGATGATTGCCTGTGACAAGGCCTTTCTGTTGGTAGCAAGTTCAAGGTCATCAGTCAAGGTCATTTTTCATGAACAAATGTGTGAGAAAAGGAAAAACTTTGACATATTGGGATATCTTTTGAATGGTTAGTGATAGGGCCTTCATATTTCACATGATGAGTGCCTTGGACAAGCACGTTCTGATGGTATCAAGACCTAGGCCATCAGTCAATGTCATTTTTCAAGGTCAAATTTGGGAAAAAAAGCAAAAAAAAAACTTTGACATTTTCGATTCTTTTTGAATGGAAAGTGATAGGGCCTTCATATTTCACATGATAATTGCCTGGGACAAGCACTTTCTGTTGGTACCATGTTCAAGGTCAGCAGTCAAGGTCAAGGTCATTTTTCAAGGTCAAATTTGTGAGAGAAAAAAATGACATTTTTGTGATTTCTTTGGTTGTACTGAAGGTATTCACTTGTAACTTGGCACACATATTTACTATCATCAGAGCAACCTTTTCTATCAAGGCTGATGATTTTTGAAGCATTTTTTTCAAATTATGCCCCTTTCTCTACTCAGTTTTTTTTTCACCATCCATACGTTTTTTTTAGCTCACCTGGGCACGAAGTCCTCAAGTGAGCTATTGTGATCGATTGTTGTCCGGCATCTGTCTGTCTGTCAGGGCGTCAACTTTTTCTTTAAATGACATCTCCTCCAAAACTTTAAGGTCAAAATCAACCAAACTTGGCAGAAATATTCCTTTGGTAGTCCCTTGTATAATTGCTCAAATGAAAAGGATCCGTGCCATATCACGGGAAAAGGGGCCTTAATGACAAATTTCTTGTTTATACTCTAGAAGCCACAAATATGGTCCATTCTTCATGAAACTTGGTCAGAATGTTTGTTAGGTCATGAGGATGAAGTCTATTGAAAATGGGAAGGATCCGTGCCATATCACGGAAAAAGGGGCTTTATGACAATTTTGTCAACAATTTCTTTAAACGACATTTCATCCTAAACTTATGAGTCAAAATCAACCAAACTTGGCATATTCTTTGGGTGGTCCCTTGTAAAAATTACTAAATTGGAATGGATCGGTGCCATATCAGGGGAAAAGGGGCCTTTAAGACAAATAACTTGTTTACACTCTAGAAGCCACAAATATGGTCCAATTTTCATGAACTTTGGTCAGAATGTTTGTTAGGTCATGAGAATGAAGTTTAAGGAAAATGGGAAGGATCTGTGCCATATCACGGGAAAAGGGGTCTTAATGACAATTTTGTCAACGATTTCTTTAAATGACATCTCCTCCTAAACTTTTGAGTCAAAATCAACCAAATTTGGCAGAAATATTCCTTGGGTGGTCCCTTGTAAAAATTGCTCAAATTGAAAGGATCCATGCTTTATCAAGGGAAAAGGGGCCTTAATGACAAATTTCCTGTTTATACTCTAGAAGCCACAAATATGGTCTAATCTTCATGAAACTTGGTCAGAATGTTTGTTAGGTTATGAGGATAAAGTCTATTAACAAAAGCCGTCAGAGACAGATTATGCTCCCCAAATAAGGCATTGTCACAAAAACAAGAGCCACGTTGGACATAGACATCCCCCGCCACAAAAGCTTTATAGCAAACTGAAGCCTAAAAGATTAAAGATTCTTTTGTACTGTCAGAGATTTACCTCCCATTAAATCTAAGTATTTAAAATAACAAAGGGCAATAACTCCAAAATTATGCAAGCAAGAGTTATAGTTCTGGTGTATTGCACTTCTCCTCCATGAGATCTATCCACCGATAAAGTTTCAGCTTGATAGATGTTTTACTTTAGGAGATATGCTCAAGACATAATCTAAGAATCAAAAATAACAAAGGGCAAAAAATCCGAATTTTATGCAAGCAAGAGTTGTAGGTCTTGCGCACTGCACTTCTCCTCCATAAGATCTATCCACCCATAAAGTTTCAAGTTGATAGCTATTATACTTTAGATATGCTCTGTGGTCAGATTTCAAAGACTCAAATAAGCTGTTATCTTATACAGCTAACATAAAGGTAACAAACATTAAACCCCCTTTTTGCATGACATATTTTAACACACAAATTTCAAATAGTTTAGGGTAAAGGGCATCTGATTTGCTACTCAAATGTGAAATTTCATCAAATTCTGAATGTTAGACTAGGAGAAATTTGGGAAAAACTGTTTTTTACCGTAAGTCCCCTTTTCCCGTGACGAGGCCTCAAATCCAAAAACCGTCACAGATGCATCATCACTATATCATAGGGAGTTCACATGGTAATTTTCATTCAATAGGTGGGGACGGACAGACGTAAGTACGGACGGACGGATGGACGGACAGACAAAGCGGCGGCTATATGCTCTCCCTTTGGGGAGCATAAAAATGGGAAGGATTTGTGCCATATCACGGGAACGGGCCTTGATGACAATTTTTAATGTTTACACTCTAGAAGCCACAAATATGGTCCAATCATCATGAAACTGTCAGAATGTTTGTTAGGTCATGAGGATGAACTCTTTTGAAAATGGGAAGTATCCGTGCCATATCACAGGAAAAGGGGCCTTAATGACAATTTTCTCGTAAGAGCTCCAAACGCCACAAATATAGTCCAATCTTCATGAAACTTGATCAAAATGTTTGCCAGGTCACAAGAATGAACTCTGTGTAAAATGGGAAGGTTCATGTCATATCATAGGAAAAGGATTCTTAATAATAATTTACTTGAAATATCAGGTGAGCGGTTTAGGGCCCTCAGGGTCCTCTTGTTTTACCATCCAGCACTTACAGCCGAGCGTAGGCGGTGCTCTTGTTGAATAATATCATGAATATCCATTTCAATCATAAAGTAGAATATAACTATTGTAATATTTTACAATCTGTGAATTATATCATGAATAATCTTTTCAATAATAAAGTAGAGTATAGATAGTGTAATCTTTTACAATCTAAATAACTGTAACATGATCGATCTATATGCCGGGTTAAGAACTAGAACGTCAATATCCTTCACACCTGAACCGACAGGTAAACAATAACAAACGACATGGAAAATGAGAAAATGTACGAAAATTCTTGTGAGGAATGTGCTTTAAAGGAGATTTACAGTGTGCCAATTGTACATTGCTTTGAATGTGATATACGAATATGTCTCCCGTGTAAAAATAAACATTCAAGAAGTCGTGTGAAAAAGAAACATCAGTTAATTCGGATTGATGACACCCCTGAAGGTGTTCTACTTTCTTTTTTAAACTCATCTCGAACTTGTCTTGACCATCCGAAAGAGGAAGTTGTGTTCCAGTGTGACAGTCATGACGTCATATGCTGTGGAGTGTGTGCAGCGGAGGCCCATAAGGACTGTGGTGACGTTAGGTCGCTAGTAGACGCTTCGAAAAAGGCTCAAGAAGATGGTATAAAATAAAACATAAATCTTAATTTGTAATCGTAGTGCCGGGAAATGATCCCTGAATATATATTTTCTGGAAGAAAATGATTAATTATGTTGCATGTAGACAGGGTTTTACAGCATAATTTTCAACCAAGCCTTTGGTTTTTGAATTCACCAGAATCGTCATGGCATTGAACATTTTGACATATTTAATTAAAAAAAGAGAAAACAATGAATTAAGAAAATATAATCACCGTTTATAAGATTTTCTAATATCGCCGAAAATCAAGTTGATATTCTTTTTCAAAAGAAAGAAAACAATATGTAACCCCCCTTCATTTTCAAATATTTTAAATCAGATGTCATGCATATATTTCCCCTAGAATTGTAAGTCGATACATAAGTGTCCAATTTCAAAATTAATTCTATGGGAAGGTATGATACTCATTGTTGAAGAAAATCTCCTAAAGGCGCAATCTGACCTGGTTCCATACACTGAAACTAACTTCTAAACGGCCACATGGGTTTTGCTAAAAAGTAATATATTCTTTGGTAGCTGAAATTGGAAGTAGTCGGATTGTATTAGAAAAATCAAATAAGGAAGAATCTTTGATTAACATTGACCTGAAAAAAATTGATGAAAGAAGCGAATTTGACGGGATTTTAAGGGTACCCCTGATTTCAAAATTGACATTGGTGGGTGGCGTAATTTTAACATTTTATACTTGCGTGAGAAACAAAAGAATCCCTATGTTATTTATCTCTGATTTGGTATCAGACACACATAAGCCATCGAAGCTTTTTACTAACAGGATTAATTTACGAGTATTCCTCGGCCCGGAAACTGGAAATTCTTCGAAAATGTGCAACTTTTGTGAAGGGTTCTTGTGTTTGACTGTTTGCTACAGAAACCAAGGAAAAAATTAGAATCATTCTTTTTCTAGTATATACCAAAATTGAATTGCCTTTCATATGGAAATAAAAGATACTTCATTAAATGACTAGAAACATTTTGAAATGAGATAAATGTAAGGTGGCCGTGTAGAAGTATATCTCGGGGTACAATATGCATTTCTAAGATGGGCCTTTTTCACGAACTAGGGGCCCGTTTTACTAAACGTCCTACGAAAAAATTGATAGTCAAAATCACTCTATGTGAGATAGCAGTCGGAGGCTAGTAAAGGGTGTAATGGTAGTACAGGTGAAAGAAATACCAGGAATCCATTGTTAGGTGCTCTTGCCGCCACGATATAACTTGTTGAAAGCGGCGTAAAACCCATTCAAACAAACAAACGAAACGAAATCACTAATCGTATCTGGTGTGTTTATTCATTGTTAGATTCTGCCTTGCAATATCTCATTGGAATCGTCTTCTAAAGACGATTCCAATGTGATGATGCATGGCAGAATTCCATATTTAATTACAGCTGTAGAAGCAACTTTAATATTTGACTTACGAAAAAAATGATCGTAGGATGTTTAGTAAAACAGGCCCAAGCACATATTTCTATTTTCGAAGATTTATTTTGCAAAGTAACCGTCGTTCAATAAGTGAGTACGGCTAGATTAATGTGATTGATTCACTTAAAGAATAAAGATATTTTAATTTGGACGAACTTTTCCGATTGATTTTATATTACTCTTTGTATCTAGAGTTCGCGGGTTCGATCCCCGATGGCGGCACTCATTCTTTATTGACTTTTTGTCTCTCACCAATGGGTTGATAATCGTAGACCTATGTGAGATAGCGGCTGGAGGCTAGGAAAGAATTAGGTGGTTGTACTGGTGATAGAAATACCAGGGATCCATTATTAGGTGCTCCAGCCGCTGCGATATAACCGAAATAATGTTGAAAGCGGTGTTAAGCTCCATTCAATCAATCAATGAATTACTCTTTGTAGGTCTTGTAAAGACAATGCTCTGTGAAAGTGAGAAGGTATCTGAGAGAAACAGAAAATTCCGCGAGTCGAATATGACAAAGAAACCCAACAAAATTAACAAGGCAACACTGAAGAAGAAAATACGGGAGTTAAAACAGTACACTGACAGAAAGTTTAATGAAATGACATGTGAAATCGAGAAGGGTATGGACGGAAATGAAGAAGAGATATCGAAATCACAAAAGAATATTGCCACCAAAGAATACATGAACAGGAAACTTAGAGAACTTTTACTGATTTCTATAGACTCGAAAGATAATACAAGAACTTATCTTAACATGAAAGCATTACAAAAAATATTGAAAGAATTTGAACTCAATTCTAATGACATTTACATGAATTCTGAATATCCAAATTTTGAAAGATTTAAAAGGCATATAGATGATGCATTTCAATTGAAAAGAGATAACCAGTCTTCAACTGATAATACAAAGAAATCATGTTCAAGCACAAGGGGTGGAGCTATGGTGAATGATACTAACATCAGAAAACCCGCTTTAGTGCAGGCGTTTCCTCTTGACGACGTTATAACTTTTAATGATTGTACATGGCTGAATGAAGAGCGTATTGTCCTCACAGATTCGTCATCCAGAAAACTTTACAGCTATTTTGTGTACCACAACACACTCGAAGAGCATTTTGCGCTTCCAACATTGCCATGGTGTATTGAAGCATTAGATATTGATACATTCGCAGTTAGTTTCCATTCAGAAAAGATGATCCGAATATATAAGGTTTTAGCGAGCGAAATAAAAGAAGTTGAGAAATTGTATGTCTTCAACATGTGCTTTGATATGCAGTATATTAAGGATGAAACTGCTCTTTATGTCTTGTTTCAAAATATTTGTGGATACAGATCAGCAGAGATAGAGCGATTTGCTGTGGACCCAAGAAAACTTGGTACTTTTGATCCTAATGACGATATGCACATAGGCAAGAAGCTTGGGATACTAGAATTTAACGACGAGGCATTGGCTAAGTTAGAACAGTCGAATGTATTCAGAATAACAAAAGATCGAAAACTACTTATACTAATAAGTGCTTCCCATGAAGTGAATTTTATTGATATTGCCAAGGGTGTGATCATATCAAAGTATGATCCAGGTATGTTTAATCCCGCGTTTGTTGACAGTGACAACGAAGGCTTTATTTATGTTGTCTGGAGCACCAATTCAACAATACATATGTTGAGTCCTGGTGGAGATTTTATTCGAGAGATTTTGACCGGCCAAGATGGCTTAGCCCTACCAAAAAGACTATATTTCAACACCTATTGCGATAAGTTTATTGTGATAGATGAAAATATACGAAATCAGTTAAAACTTTTTAACTATCATTGAAACAAAGCTACCGGTATTCCAAATCAACGTCTCATTGAAATAATGTTGAAGTTGTGCCGAGTGATTTTATCATGCAATATAGCCCGTATTGACCTGATATCATTTATCTGACAACATAACATGAAATAAGGTAGTCTATTTTTAGAAACAAATTGCATACACTTTCGGCTGAATTTCTTAGATTTTTAAGGGTTTATAATGATTAAGCGCAGAAAATGATTGAATGATAAATGGAATAACAAGTAGGTGTCTTGAAATATCAATATTATCTGGTCTCGCAGTGCGAAATTATCATGATAAGGCAAAGCTTCGTCATGATAAATTCTAATAACCTCAAGATAAGCATTGATATGTTAAGACACTAACTTATTATAAGCTCCACCGGCCGAAGGCCAGGGAGCTATTGTCATGGCGGAGTGTCCGTCGTGCGTAAACTTTTTCTTTAAACATCTTCTCCTCCCAAACCAATGGGCGGATTTTAACGAAACTTGGTAGAAAAGATCCTTGGGTGACCCCCTTCTTAAATTGTTCAAAGAATTTTGATTGGCCCCCAAATATGGGCGTGGCAGGGCGTGGCATTTTTTCACTTTGAAATCTTTAAAAATCTTCATCTCCCAAACCACTGGGCCGATTTCAATGAAACTTGGCATGGATGTTCCTTGGGTGACCCTTTACTTAAATTGTTCAAGAAATTCTGATTAGCCCATAAGTATGGGCGTGGCAGGGCGGAGCTTATTTTGAGCCCGAAATCTTTGAACGACATCTCCTCCTGAACCACTGGCCCGATTTCAATGAAACTTGAACAGAATGTTCCTTGGGTGACCATATGGGCATGGCAGGGCGGGGCTTATTTTGAGCCCGAAATCTTTGAACAACATCTCCTCCTGAACTACTGGGCCGATTCCAATAAAACTTTATCAGAATGTTCCTTGGGTGACCCTTTACTTAAATTGTTCAAGAAATTTTGATTGGTCCATAAATATGGGCGGGGCTATTTTGAGCCCGAAATCTTTGAACGACATCTCCTCCTGAACCACTGGGCCGATTTCAATGAAACTTTAACAGAATGTTCATTGGGTGACCCTTTACTTAAATTGTTCAAGAAATTTTGATTGGACAAAAAATCTGGGCTTGGCAGGGCAGGGCCTATTTTGAGTCCGAAATTTTCAAATGACATTTTCTCCTGAACCACTTGGCTGATTTCAATGAAATTTTACCAGAATGTTCCTTGAGGGTCTCTTTTCAAAACTTTTATGCTTAATTTTGATAGGCCTATAAATTGGGCGTGGCAGGGCGGGGCTTATATTGAGGCCAAATTCTTTGAACGATATCTCCTCCGGTACCACTCAGCCAATTTCAATGAAACTTTACCAGAATGTTTCTTGGGTGACTATTAACTTAAATTGTTCAAGAAATTTTGTTTGGATCATAAATATGGGCATGTCAGGTGTGGCCTATTTTGAGCCCGAAATGTTCGTAAGGAACATAGTGGAGTTAGAACCCTTGGCTTGCAAAGATGTTTAATCATTACTAAATAGGTCTTAGGAGATTTTGGAGTGTTAATGTATTCATTTAAAGTAAGCTTTATTTAATGAAAGTCTAAAGATTTTAAAGCCAGTGGAGCGATACAGGCCCTCTTGGGCCTCTTGTTCTCTATGTACCAGCAGAGAATTCGTTTCTTTTGAAAAAGGATCAAAACGCGTAGAAAACTGTAGAAAAATTGATTTTAAAACTTTTTTCACACTTTTGAGTCAACATTTTCCAACGGTTTATCTTCAATCCTGTTTAGAATGATTTCACCGTTAAAAAATTGTCATCTTTAGAATGCCTTCAGATCCCTTGAGTTTTAGAATAATAATACCATTATAAGTTTTGCTCCATTTAGTCACTATCAGAGACCAAAGTAAAAGAATTCACTCAAACTTTTGGTAAGCATTATTTTTAGTGTTGACCAGCGTTACTTAATATATATATATATATAATACTTCATTCGTCCTGGGAAAGTATTATATTTATCTTATAACCTCTTTTTGTCTTCTTTTCGTCAATGTTTCTAACAGAAATTCAATTTCTAAAAATAAACCGCATTATATTATTGTTCTAAAAATTACTATGTGATATCATAAAAAATATCATACGGGATGTTATCACACGGATATTTGTATAGTTATAAGATAAAAATTCTTTGAATTTGACCAGAAATAATTAAAATCTACGTTCTTTTACTGATTGGGTGTCTTCGCGGGCAAATCAAACGCTAAAAAGCCAATACCAGCCAATAAAATCATGCAACTATTAGATTTATTTCAATGAAATATTGTTCATTTTGAACGATTCCGATTTGTTTTTAACGATTTCCGAGCACCTTTGATTGATTGTAGCGAGTGTTTGGAATGAATGAATGGAGCAGTGAGTGATGAGGAATGGTTTTGATCGAGGAAAATGTTAATTTCACGATGTAACTGACTGTAACAAGTATCTTAGGGAAATGGACCTTATATATTTTTTTCTTGTGAACGCTCTAGAGTCCTCAGTTTAAATCGGATTCAAACTGTCGCATCTAGTGATTGTTCCAACATGAGGATTGTTCCATTCGAAATACTGTCGGATCCGCCACAGAGATATTGTACATAGGCAATTGTTTTGAAATCCGAGTTTTGACATATATGATATTTTGTAAGACGCCATATATAATGATATGTAAGACAAAACAGTTTGTGAAATAATCGCCTGTAATTTTGTACCATTGTAAGATATGTTCCTCTCTGATTCCGATCTGGGCACATCAATTTACAATTTTTCTCTTCTCAACGCGAAAATCTTTTGAATTTCAACTTGGAACTAAAGCTGATATTCTTTTGTATTACTGATATGATGTATGAAATAAAAGATGATATAAATAAATTGTTTAAGATTACTTATTGACATTTACTCTTATTTTCATACATTTGTTAGAATTCTAAATTTGAGAAAATTCCCAGTTGAGCACGAAATGTTATATTACCTCGGACCCTGGTCCCTCCAGTATTCCTTGTAAAGGCACTATCTGAACATGTAATTAAAACTATTTCATTAATGATTTAATTATTAGTTGTCATTGTATGCACTTTCAACTTGCATACTCTAAATTTGATACCATATGGGTGAGGTTTGTAGAATTAGATTTGAAAGTGAAACAGGAAATGGGGTCTGATGTAAAATTCTTTAATGCCAAAGTCTACGTTTAGAGTAAAAAAAAAAAAACGCTCTTTCGTGAATATTCTTTGAATACTTTTTCTTGATATAGTCTAATGAAAGACGAGTTACATAAAAAAATACGAATCAATCGACTTACAGCGGCTTGTTCGTACAATGCATAATCTGTCGTATAAGGCAAAATATGTAAATGAGATTTTGGTCACGTGAAATACGCCCACGTGAAGGAGCTGTAAAAGGTATTCAAATTGTAGTCCGAAATGTTGCGGGTCATAAATATTCATCAAGTTAGGCCTATATTTACATCATCGCGTCATGATCATTTGCATTTCCGAATATTAGAATGACGAATTGAAGCTTATCTTTGAGAATAAAAGTCTAGCTTTTGTGTACATAGTCGTCTTAGACCATTGTCTTGGGTTTCGGAAATGTTCACGAACACAGACGGGAGGGCTTTAATGTATATTTTCTTATTTTATATATACCACAATTTTAATTAGATTATCCCTTGGCTTTCACAGAATAATTGCTCAATTCTTTAAATAAGTGCGTATCGAACAGTAAGAATCAAACAGTTCATTTCATCGTGAAATTGACAATCATCAAAACCGTTCTGAAATACTCACTAAGCGCTCCATTCATTCATACCAAACACTCACTTAAACCTTTCCAGTTTTACAATTAAACCTTTCCAGTTTTACAAAATTTTGGACCTGTCCAAATTGAAAGGTTTTGCAGACGAAAATTTAAAGTGGATTTAATTTGAAAAATAACCATTCAGTAGAGTAGAAAATAGTGTGAAAAAAGAAGAAATTGCTTGTCAGAAGTAATTTCATCTTTTTTCACAATGTTTTCTCAATCATAAAATCACAGGCACGTAAAAAGCAGGGATTAAACAGCAAAGGGTTAAACCATTCAATACGCTCCAATATTTGCAAAAACACTTAGAAATTGTTTCAAGCGATCGGCATCTCATTCAAATCGATTAAACCTTTAATGGTTTTGTGTGTGTGTGTATTTCCGTTTATTTATCGTCGCTACCGTAGCACATGCCCATATGAGCGACGCCCCCAGAAGACGGTTAGTTGTTACGGGGGATAGTGCAAGGATACATGACGAAACTACTGCTGAGATCCGCCATGGTTCTCTTCCGTGCTCGGGGTAAAGCACCGTCTCACGGGGCCTCGGTTTAACGTCAAATCCGAAAGACAAGTTTACTGGTTTTATTGGCTGGTGTAGATTTTAAATCTTAGTGTCTAATTGGTCTGCGAAACACTTAACACAAAAGTAGGAAGTTTTTAATAAAGGGAGGTGATAAAAGTATCGCTTATTTCGTCCAATTGGATTATCTCCTGTTAATTTCACTCAACCCTCGCTCCTCTCGCTCATTCCATCTCATTGGGAAATCATTCATCTTGTCAATTTTCCGATGTTGTTAACTGTACAAATCCATGAATAAATATATGACGAGTTGCGTTCTCGTGGCAGTTTGAATTTTGGATTTAACGCTCCCTTTTCAGTGACGCGTAGAAATATACAACCAAGTCCCCACATTGTTCAATAGGTCGAGATACAAGTAGCATTATGTTGAAGTTTCCACCATATCCATACATAGTTGTATGAGTACTTGCGCTCACAAGAAAAGTTACATTAAGTCCCCCTTTTCTGTGGCACGGTACAATGTCGCCAAACTTCGACGATATATGCATCGTTACACTCTGAAAATGTTGCAACATTTTTCGTTGCATTGTAAAAAGTCCGTTTACGGACCAGTTTGATAAGTTTGTTCTAAAGAGATTAGCTTTAAGATTGGCTATTCAAATCAACAAAGACTACCCTGCAGATTTTCATTTAACGCGAGTTGTCTATGAAATTCCAAGTTGATATGTGGTATACTAACAGATATTTTCTCTGTACAAAATGTTTATCTGTAAATAACTGAAAATTAAGCAAGCGATAGTTCCGGTTCTTATGTACTGCAGTTCTCCTGAATGAGATCTTACCACATTTGAAGTTTCAAGTTAAATAGCATTTATACTTGGGAGATATTTTTGAAAAAAGGATACGCCTTTAAAAGGGAAACAAAAAAAGTAAGCAAGAGTTGTGGTTCTTATGCAATACATTGTTCTGTAATGAGACACCTGTGAAGTTTCAAGTCCATAGCAGTTATACTTTCCGGACAAAGTTAGTGATGGGAGGCCGGAATGACGATGGAGACCATTGCCATCATTGCCATATTTCCCTCGCCGACACGGCGGGGGATAAAAAGCCACTTTAATCTTTCAAATGAACAATGAATGTGTTATTAACGGAAGACATCCACAAAACGGCGCTTCTGTGTGATAGTTATACCCTTTCAAAAAATCTACGTATTTTCAAAATTGTTTGTCTACGCGTACCAATCAGATGCTTTGAAATCCACATCAGTTTAAAATCTGATCAATTTAATAAATGTTGACCAATTCCAAATTGATTGTATGAGTTCGGGCGTTTTTGAGTGAGTGTTTCAAGTGTCTGAATTTGGCGCTGATTGACCGGTTAAGCACAGATTTGATCAAAGGGTATATCAATTTTGCGATGTTTGTGGTATTCGAAAAGCCAGCATACGATTTTTTTGTGTTGTATATCGATTGCCCGGTTGAGATGCACCATTATTCCCTGAAAATTCTTGACAACCGATAATTCTCATAAATGTAGGAAGATTATTTTAAGGTTTTATAAGTTTTTTTCTCGTTAAATTGACAAGGTGAATGATTTTGGAATGGTTATGGAATGAAAATGAATGAGTGTGAGGAGCGAGTTTTGAGTGAATTTAGTGGGAGGTAATCCTTTATCGGAAATTTTGTTCAGGATGAACAAAATTTGCGATATTGATTACCTCCCTTTAATAAAAAATGCATTCAGGTTCTATACACAGCTTCCTATTTCTTCAAGAACCTATGAGACGCTAACAATTTAAAATATGTCAGTGAAATCGCGATTTTTCTCTATCAAAATTTATTTTGAATGACGTTGTTGATTCTACATTTTTCAATGGGTTTGAGCGTTTTTAAATGATTTGAGTGAGTGTTTGGAATGAATGGTTGAAGCGCTGAGTGAGCGATTTAGAATGGTTTTGATTGAGATCACCAATGGGTCGATAATCGTAGACCTATGTGAGATAGCAGCTGGAAGCTAGGAAAGAATGTGGTGGTTGTACTGGTGTGATAAATACCAGGAATCCATTGTTAGGTGCTCCAGCCGTCGCGACATAACTGAAATAGTGTTGAAAGCGGCGTTAAACTCCATTCAATCCATCAATCAATTTTGATTGAGATGAATGTCAATTTCATGATGTTTTTAACTGTACGAAGGAAATCAAGGTGAAGACAACATCCCGGCCGAACTAAAAAATAAAGCGCACTTTCCAAAAGGGTTCATTAGCCTTATCACTTCGACATATGTTAATTTTTTAAGTCTAACAAATTTGGAAGAATTGAAATTTCACAAAACTTAAAAAAAGCAGTACAATTTATCGTGGACCAATCAAAATGGTTTACATCGTAGTTGTATCCTTTTTTTTTTTTCTTAAAACAATTAACATAGGGTTTTATTGCTTATTGTAGTCTCATCCATTTACAATACAAGAAACAAATACAACAATCTAAAAAGTAAAAGTACGTGCTCATTCAACATAAAGTTAATAGAGACTTTTCTGTTATCTTAAAAGACCAGATAATATTTCTAAACATATTGAGTGTTTACATATACATGTACGTATACCGTTGTACAACTAAATTCGGTAAATTATGTCAAAGAAGTTGCTAAAAAATGAAGAAATTAACATAATAGGTGACAGAAAGAGACTGTTTGATGGCGATTAATTTGTAAATTTGAGAAATTTAACAAGTGATTTACTTGTAGCCTTGGAAGATGAAATCATCGTTAGCATCTTATGCTTTAAGTAAATATAAATATATCCTTTTAATTAATAAATTGAGAAAAATGTAGATATTAAACAATACTCTAGATCATTTTTACACAAAAGCAATGACCTTTCATGCAATTATGAAATTCTTAAATGTAAGTCAGTTTAGTTTTTGGATATTCATTTTTTCACGGTGTGTTTCACATCGTAAACCGATATATCGGTGTTAGGTTAAGAAATGGAACAATCCAGATCAATACACACACCTGAATGCGACAGGTTAAACATAGGGTTGTCAAATTATGCGATGATCGTTAAATATTATGGATGAGAATTTTTGTGAAGAATGTATGAAGAGGGAGATAACCAGTGTTCCAAGTGTTCATTGCTTTGAATGTGATTTTCGAATCTGTAATACGTGTAAAAATAAACATTTAAGAAGTCGTGTCAAAAAGAAACATCACTTGATTCGGATTGATGACGCCCCAGAAGTTGCTCTACTTTCGTTTTTAAAGACATTTCGAACATGTCCGAATCATCCGAAAGAGGAAGTTGTGTTCCAGTGTGACAGTCATGACGTCATATGCTGTGGAGTGTGTGCTACGGAAGCCCATAAGGGCTGTGGTGGCGTTAGGTCGCTAGTAGAAGCTTCGAAAATGGCCAAAGATAAAGGTATTACTAGAGTTTACGATAAAACGATTTAGAGATTAAGAAAATAATGTTAAATTCAGGGGGGGGGGGGTGAAATGAAACCTTATCATAGTCCGTTTGACTTCTATATGGACCAACATTTCGCCGAAAATCTCAGAAATTAATTGATGAAACGCATAATTTTCTTGACATATCATTTTTTCCAGCTAATACCATGACGAATTTTGTTTCTCAGAATTTTTGAATGTAAAATAATGATTTTGTCCGTCCGTCTACATGTTAACTTCCAGCCTTCCATAACTTCTTGTGACTATATTAAACGGAACAGCGAATTGTATAACCAAAAATAGTACTGATTTGCATTGGGGCCGAGTAAAAAGAGTAAGATTTAAGTGAATTATTATAGTATAAAATCGAGTATTTCAATATAATTAAGTTTTTCGAAGATTTTTGCTACCGTTGGATATCAAATCTGAGTATATCCTCTCTTTTTTCAGAAACTGTTTGACCAGATAATTGATTTTTTCTATTTATTCTGAAATGAACCCTATATTTACATGTTAAGACCAATCAAAAAGCATTTTTAAACGAAGTAGATGGGAATTTCACAAGGAAAACTTGAGAAGGCGAGTTATAACGGTAAAAATCACGTGCTATTTAAGTTTAAGATGACATGACCGTCGATATGCTAATTAGCATGCCCAAATAAGGAATAATGGATATTTCATCTGTCAAATGTTTAGTATAAAACCACGTGTTTTTACTATATATGTTTACAACTTCTACTAAACAGCCCCCATCACCCCTCGTGTTTAAGAGCGGAAATGCGAAAAAAAATAACATTAACTAGATAGACAAAATCATTATTTTGAAATCATCTTGTTTTCATAAAAATATTTTTTGGAATGGTATAAAGTTGAAATTAAGATTTTACTACATACAAATCCTTCATTCAAACGCAATTTTATGTAATTGATTATAAGGTTGGTCCATATAGGAGTCAAACGGACTATATACTGTTTGGATAGATTCCTTTCATATCTTAGAAATTTTAAAATATTATCAAACTGTGGAGTAAATATTCAACATGAGGAGTAAATATTCAACAATCATTTGAATTTCTTTAGTACATTTTTAGGGGCTAAATTCTATGAAAGATGTCAAAATATATTTAGCAATAAAAGAAACTTTACATGACTTACTGAGGGCTGTAGTATCTCTATGAAACCTTAAAGAATACAGATGTTACTATTACTTGAAGGCAATATCCGTCGGTTTATGGAAGGGTCAGTACCGGATGTTTGTAAAATGAGGTTTTTATTGAAGGACAAAGGGGTCGATTTCAAAAATCACAGAAATGAAATCAAGATTGTCGGTGATGTTTTGAGTATAGGTCCTTGACGTTTTCGTGATTAGAGTCGTTCCAATATCATTATAGACCAACGTCTGAGCTAAATACCCGTTTCAATAAAAATGTACAGACAATTTTGCTTTTTCGTGCCGACGCTAAGGAATGAGTGTGACTGTGTAACAAAAATCACTCGAAATGAACTTTGGGTAGCTCAACACGAGTATGTGACCAAACCCGGAAGTTACAGACGCATTTGCTTGGACTCGCTTCAATCGCGCAAATTCCTGCGTCTGTGTAGTCTCTGTAGCTAGTCCAACTAACACATGTAAATAAAGTTGGCCTAAAGCCACTGTAAGTCATTCAAAACAGACCAACAAGTATGTAAAGTTTCTTTTTTGCTAAGTATAGCTACGCACTTTTTTTTCAAACTTTATGAAACCAATATTTCAGCCAATCAGAAGCAAAGTCTTAAGCTTTTATTGACAGAGCTTGGATTTCATGTATGTCAGTACATAAAAACTTCGGAATGAAATTACATGAATGAATACATTACAGGGTTTGACAGAGGGTAATTTTATTTTTTGTTATTTAGATTACTTGCCATTACATGTAAATCTTTTATTCGAAATTGTTCTACATGTAATCGGTAGCATTTCAATTCAGTCAAAGTTATTAAATGATTTTATCAGCTTGTGTTGATTTTTTGAAGTTTTCCGTGAAAACAAAATCAAGAACGCTTATTTCTTTTATGCTTTTGGGTGGTTTATCGAGAAATAACGGTAGATTATCACATGATAATCTCACCGGAAAAGCAGTGAAACTATCAAAAACTTATACCCTGCTTTTGTGCATTTCATCCTATCTTGACGTCATCTATGCGGGGCGAAATAAGTGACGTCACAATGAACGTTGCATAGCAATCACGCGCAAAATGACGCGCTTTACCAAAATATGTCTCAGAAATGTCCCATTTTGTCTAATTTTTGCAATAAAGAAATAGAATAATCGTTTGTTTTTCGAGTAAGATCGATTAATATTTCATTTTGTGAACAACAAATGCTATATTTTCACTCGTGGCTCCGCCGTGAAAATATAGCTTTTGTTGTTCACTCAATGAAATATAAATCGATCTTACACTGAAACAAACGGTTATCCTCTATATCTTCCAAAAATTATCGATAGTGCTTTGCCCACTTTGAAAATCATTCAAAACTCTATCAAGACACCCGTTTATTTTCATTCATATTTCATTCCCATAGGCGTTACTAGGATTATAAAATTTATACGTACTCAGAAGGCGACCAACATGGAAAACGTGGGACAAGGGCGATATGTGGACTGTGGCAAAAAATAAATGTCCTCTGTCAGCTCCCGTTTTCTATTATTTAATTTGATTCGGGGTTTAATCAAAACATCGTAACTACAACTTTAAAAAGATGTAGTTTTGATGTTATGACCATAACTACAACTTACAAAAGCTGTAGTTTCGATGTTATTATCATTCATCAACGATATTTTTCGAAAGAGGATTTATTTCCATTGCGCACTTGCATAATGTGCGTAATGGGAGTTACGCACCTTATTCTTTAACCATTCAACTTGTCGATTTTATTTTGCTCCTAACTGATACATACATGTAACACTGCCAAACTTTTGTTTGCAGATGCGAAGAATGCAATACTCATACAGTATGACGAAGTTTCAGAAAGAGTAAGAAAGGCCATGGAAAAGTTTGAAGGTCAGAAGGGGGCTTTCGAAACATCTACAGTTACACTGAACAAACGCTTCGACGAATTAAAAGATTACATGTCTACCACTTTTGAGGAGTTCTCGGGAAAAACTATTGCAATTTTCGAAGAGCAAGCTGTGTTAAAAGCAAGGTTAAAACAGGATTTCAACAATATGGGATTTACTTCACGAAAAATTAAGGAATATATAATTCTCTCCGACGATTCCGGCGATAACGTAAAAACTTATCTGAGTATGAAGAAAATGCAAAACCTGTTGAAAGATTTAGAGGTAGCATTGGAACAATCATTTGACGAGCCCGAAATTCCCGAATTTCAAACTTTGAAACAAAGTATAAGTGATTCTTTTTGTGTTCCAAAAAAAGAAAAATATGCATGTTGTGGTCCTGGTTTAAACAAGCCCTCAACAAGCGCTGGAGATTTTGAAATGATACCTGATACCAATAAGCGAAAACCAATTTTGATGCACAGTTTTGCTGTCGACGACAATATTGCCTTTAGTGACTGTACTTGGATGAACGAGGAGCATATTGTCTTAATTGATCCAGCATTTCACAAACTCTATAACTATAACGTTTATCAGAACACAACTGAAGATCTGTTGAAGCTTCCAACATTACCCTGGTGTGTCGAAGCAATCGATACAGATGTTGTTGCTGTTAGCTTACATGGAGAACGTCTAGTGCGGTTTTATAAAGTTGTCCCAGGCCAGGCGAGCATTATGGAAACAATGTATGTTAATGACATGTGTTTTGGTATGCAGTATATAAAGGATGAAAGTGCACTGTATGTGCTGTTTAAATCGTTACTAGTATTAACCGAGAAACAGGCAGAAATACGTATATTCGCCATCGATCCCAAAAACTTAATAAGTGCCGAGCCTAATGTTCCAAATTATATCAACCATAACAACAGAAAACTCGGAACTATCGACCTAGACAAAGAAGCAACCGAAAAACTTGCTCGCTCAACATCTTTTAGAATTACTAAAGATCGAAAGTTATTGATTCTATGCTGCGCCACCCACGAAGTTTGCTTCATTAATATAGCAAAGGGTTCGATTGTTTCAAAATACGATCCTGACTTGTTTAACCCTGTCTTTGTTGATTCTGACTATACAGGTTATGTTTATGTTGTTTGGAGTACCAATTCTACAATACATATGTTGCGTCCTGATGGAGAATTTGTGAAAGAGATTCTGACCAGCCAGGATGGATTAGCTCAGCCTACAAGATTATGTTTCAATAATGATTGTGACAAGTTTATTGTGATAGACCAGTACAGACGAAAACAATTAAAAATCTTTACGTGTATTATCCATGATTAATGCCCGGGCAGGGCGGAGCCTAAGTAACGGGTCGTTGCACTTAAGGTTGAGGGAAACCAGCTTTTATCTGAAATAACCTACTTCTAAAGAGAGTCGACATATAAATAGCTCGAGACTTTAAATCGAAGATTGGTAACCAAATCCTCGTAACTTCAGCTTAATAAAGCTGAAGTTACGAGGTATTGGTAACCAAACTATGAAATGTGATCACTCTCTCAAAGCACGTGAATCCTATAGGTTTTAAGATACAGTTATTTGCACGCGTTAACGACGATTACCGACTAAAATTTGAAAGAACCCAAACTATTGAAAAGTAAACTCGCCAAATTACGTCACAGTTAAGCCCCGCCCTGCCAGTTCATTAATAACGCAGAATACCTGACGTAAGGGTGGCGAGGACTTGGAAACAAAACTTCTGAATGAACTTACTTGTAAAATTAAAACAATATCGCATTAGTAGGTTCTTAACCCAATGCCAAACAACATTTAAGAGATGAAGAGAGTATTTGTTGATTTTTATAGAGGTATGAAACTAAAATCCTAATCACTCTTTAGAATACGCGATTTCTTTCATCTAAATAGTTTGAGCCTGTATTATTTGAATGGCATCTTCTGAATCATAATAATAGATTCTTTATCTAAATATTGGAGCTCATTAAGCTTTCATTTTACAGACAGTACAATGAAGCATTATTTACAATGAGGCCTTCTGAAACAATTCAATGCAAGACAAAAACAAAAATAGCCAAAGTTGGTGATTATGACATAATCATAATGTTTTAGGTGTATTTTCAAAACTGAGCTCCATTACCATAGGTATATCGGGTTAATTTAAAAAAAGCAATATGATAGGAATTGAACGTGATACCTCCTTTTAAACTTTGAAAATACATGAATGAGTAAACCTTACGATCCAAGACAAGAAATACGTTTCATTTTGAAAGGTAATTTGTATCAATTTTTATCTATTTTGATTATTTAACCGTTAAAAGTAGATTTCACGGCTCACCGCGCAAAATTTTCCTTTAGTTATGATCAGATGTGTAAAGATTAAATGGTCCAAGACTTTCACCTTCGATTAAAGTTTTTTATGAAAAACTAGTCAAATTATTTTTTGAACGAGAAAACAATAAAGCTGGTAAATATTTTGCTTACAGAGCCCGTATTACATTGTAACGCTGTAGCCGCTAAATCGTGTGATGCCCGCGCGGCCCGTGCGATCGTCACACTATTTTTAAGGGCACCGTAGACTTACAATTACAAAAACCTTGTAGAAATCGTTCAAAAACCGTTGTCACAAATAAATTTCTTTATTTATCTGCTTGAAAAATTCTATAAATGGATATTAATTTAATGTCACGCGATTTTCGTTCTCAAATAAAAATAGGCGTAAGTGTTTCTATAAACACCCACAAAAAATTGCAGACAATTGCGCCATATTCGAAATGCACAGTTATCAGACGGATACAATTCTTTGAAAAGAGTAAATTGAACTTTAGTGATTTTTTTTTAAAACCCATTAACATGTGACTGGATTGTTCTTACGCACTAACACTGATGATCGTAAATGTCCACCAAAAGTGATCGCGTCAGCATAAGGACCCGAGTGCTGTCGCCGCACGACAGCCATACGGATTCATAAGCCATATTTGACTTGCCATACGGTCTACGATCGTGGACCGCGCGATTGGCGATTGAGCGTAATAAAAACTAGTGCGGACTAGACACCCTATTTTTGGTGACCGTTTGTTTACAACGTTTCGCTAGTGTTATACACAATGATTCATTTTGCTTCGCATCCCGCATCAAAGATGCATATTTTTCACAAAGGACTCGTATTTTTTCAAATATGTCAGTCCCTGGGATGTAAAATATTTTAGTAATATTTGTTGGTAATATATCTTTCATTTTGAAGTGTGAAAATAACCTACGTTTTGTTAACTACTATACTAGACTGGTACTACTGTCGACTCATGTGAAGGCTTTCATCACAGTCGACAAAGGGACCAGTCTACTACTATACCAGCCAAACTGGTGTCCTGTCAACTCGGCCTGTTAAAATCTCGGCCCGCGTAAAACTCGGCCCGTCAACTCGGCCTGTATTTAACCTTTATAGTGTTTAGCCTAGTAGACGGATATATAAGCACACTTATCAAATAGTTAATCAATGTGTGCAATGTACTTAAAGGAGGTGCAAATTCACAATTGATGACCAAAATCTACGATCTTCATATTTAATACGCATATAACTTGTCTGTGTCATCTTCTTTTGTGCTTATAAAAATAATTTGAAAAATAAATTTGAATAAAAGGTGAATAAAATATTTAATTATATCCATTTTATCTCATTTTTACACAAATGCCATAGTATAATAATAGTATAATAAGATTATTATTATTAAAACCCCTTTTAACGAGTGATTATCAATTAATTAATATTACTTAATTATTAAAAGAGCACATAAGGTCCCGAAAATATTTACATTGCATCGTCATACATGTACCTATATAATATATAAACAGGTCGAGTTGACGGGCCGAGTTATTCACAGGCCGAGTGGACTGTGAACCGCCAAACTAGGTATCTAAGCATAAAATTTAAAATTCAAAATGAAATAGCCCAAAGATTAGATTGAGCTCTGAATTTATTTTCTCATTGCTCAATATTCCTACAGACTTTATGCCCATGTACAGCTTGAAACAGGTTGGACCTCATTGTTTCAAATTATGGTAGTCTTAGGGATCCCTTCTTTCAAAATTCAAAATGAATCACTGTATACAGTGTGAAAAATAAAACCCAGTGAGATCTTATAGAGCTTAATATCATCGAGAGAACCTAAACATAACTTTTCAACATGCAAGAGTCAGGCTCGAGAAGGTTTAAGAATTATCTAACACGTGTTTTAAGTGTACAGCCTTTCTTGTGTCTTTTGTTAAATAGGGATGAACGCTGCTATTAGCATTTTATGTCAAATTGCGGTGGCTAGGGTACAGGCTATTGATGAATGATCTGAGATTTCTCATTTATTAGCTCACCTGAGCACAAAGTGCGCAATGTAAGCTATTGTGATCACTCAACGTCCGTCCATCGTTCGTCCTTCTGTCTGTCTGTCTGTCCGTCTGTCAACAATTTCTTTAAACATATTCTCCTCCTCAACCACTGGGCCAATCAAGCTGAAACTTGGCAGGGATGTTCCTTGGGTGAAGCTCTTCAAAAGATGTTGAAAGAATTTAATTCTATAAATAACTCTGGTTGCCATGGTAACAGAAAGGCTGAAAATCACAAAAATCTTAGAAAAAATTCTTCTCCTCCTGAGCCACTAGGCCAAGCAAGCTGACACTTGGCAGAGATGTTCTTTGGGCGAAGCTCTTCAAAAATTGTTCAAAGAATTGAATTTCATAAAATAAACTCTGGTTTCCATGGTAACGTAAAGGTTGAAAACTGGCCGAAAATGGCCAAAAATCGTAGAAAATTATTTTCTCCTCCTAAACCACGAAGCCAATCAAGTTGAAACTTGGCAGAGATGTTTCTTGCGTGGGACTCTACAAAAGTTGTTAAAATAATTCAATTTCATGTCAAACTCTGGTTTCCATGGAAAGGGAAAGATTGAAAAATGGCCGAAAATCTTAGAAAAAAATTCTTCTCCTCCTAAACCATTAGGCCAATCAAGCTGAAACTTAGCAGAGATGTTCCTTGGGTAAAGCTCTTCAAAAGTTGTTGAAAAAATTTAATTTCATAAAATAACTCTGGTTTCCATGGAAACGGAAGGGTTGAAAAATGGCCGAAATCTTAGAAAAACTTCTCTTCTAAACCATTAGGCCAATCAAGCTGAAACTTGGCAGGGATGATTCTTGGGTGAAGTTCTTCAAAAGTTGTTGAAAGAATTTAATTTCATCAAAAACTCTGGTTTGCATGGTAACAGAAAGGCTGAAGAATGGACGAAAATTGCTGAAAATCTTAGAAAAACTTCTTCTCTTCCTGAAACACTGGGCTAATTAAGCTGAAACTTGGTAGGGATGTTCTTTGGGTGAAACTCTACCAAAATTGTAAAAATAATTTTATTCAATCAAAGTTTCTGGTTTCCATGGTATTGGAAATGTTAAAATATTGCCAAAAATATCAGAGAAGGTTTATCTTTGCCTTAACTATTGGGCATAACTTAAAGTTGGCAGGGATATTCTTAAGGTTTAGGTCTACTAAACTTGTTAAAAGAATTCAATTCCATCAATAACTTTGTTTGCAATTAAAAACAGAATCAAATTGCAGTAGGAGGAAATTAAAGTCTGTTTCTTTTAAATCCACCCTAAATGTACATCAGACAATCTCTGGTATTTATAACATTGTTGACAAGTTATGAGTTCACTTACTCAGGTGAGCGATATAGGACCATCATGGTCCTCTTGTGTTAATATATAAAGACGGTCCTATAATAACCCAAAGGGCGAAATTTGGATTGTGAAACAAACGCAAATGGACTTGAGCACCTACACATGGATTTCGGGACCAATTCTTTGTGACTATAGTACCCATAGAGCCTATGGTGAAAGCTCAATCAGAACTCAACGAAGAAAACTTAGAGAGAAAGCCCCAATGATCAATTATGTAAACGTTGAGACTTGAACAGTAGTTTCAGAGAAGATGATTCTTTTATATTTCATCATATGGGACCATTTTTCAATGACCCTACAGTCCATAGAGCCCATGTCATCAGCCCGATAAGAAATTTTAATAAATCTGAAGGAGCATGTTCAAAGCATCATCCCTGTGAAGTTTAGTTGAATTCTGAACAGTAGTTTCAAAGAAGAAAATATTTTCATATTTCATCATATTGGATCCTTTTTTAGTGACGCTACGCCCGTAGAGCCTATGTCTAAAGCCTAAGCAGAATTTCACAAACAAATCTGAAAGAGTTTGTCCCAAGGGTTATTCCTGTGAAGTTAAGTAGAATGCAGCGCTATAGTTTCAGAGGAGAAGATGTATAAAGAAAAAGTTAAAGGGATGCACCCACGATGGACACTAGGCCATGACCATAGTCCCGCTGGACTTTTTCCAGTGAAGCCAAATAAACTAAGTACAGGTATCTTGTGTTTTCTATTTTTTATTTTCTCCTTGGTTCAAATTATGATATTTAAATTGGAGACAATCCATTATCACACAATTCCTTCTATTGATGTTACCAAAGAAAGTAATTGGAAAGAGAACTGTTGCTTGTAAGAAGCAATTCTCTTCTTTATTTAACCCTCATATTTTTTGCCAATTTCTATATGAAAGTCTATCATGAATTTGTAAATGGAAAACAAAAAAATTGTCTTCATCATTTAATATTTACCAGTCTAAAAACAGAAGTTCATGGGAGTTTTTCCAGTATCATTTAGAGATGCAAATTCATGTATAATTCCTTCACAAACAATATTGAAGGGTCAAAGCAACACTTTTGTAAGTGCCCATATATTTATAGGCACTTACAATAGTGTTTCTCTGACAACTCGGACTATTCCCTAAAAATAAAAGAATACTTTCTCACTTAAATTCAAACCATGGTCTCAAGAATATTTCTTTAAAGAAACAATGAGTCTGTGCGTGGCATTTACAACAATTTCATGTGAGCATGATGGGCAGAGATTTCGAAATACTGGACAGCCATACAGTGCACTATGAATACTTCCTGACTGCTTGAGGATTGATTGAGAGCTAATCTTTCTACAATGTACATAGCAAAGCCCCTGGTTAGACTGTGCAGAGGCACAGTCTGGGCTGAGTATTACGTTAGGGCATATTTAAATTTGTTGGAAATATCTCACACAGGCTCAAATATTAATCAACAGCAAGTATTTTTATCAAACGGCCTAGATAAAAAAAACAAAACTAAAGCCATTGAATGAAAGAAGGTTTAAGAGAAATATAAATGATCCTCCGATTGACCATGGTTCGAATTGTATGGAGAATTAAGGTAGTGGACCCGTAATAGTTCTGCAACATTGACTAAGTAATGAACTTTAACAGTTTTAACCGAGGTTTCCTAACAATTTCACTTTGAAACCTTGGTTAAAATTGTGAAAGATCATTAGTTTTGAAATGTTGCGGAGGTATTATGGGTCAATTACCTTAATGAATAACTGGTCATGCCATGTGACATCCTGAAAAGCATGTCATAAAAAATACCTTATCCTTCATAATATGAAAATGTATTTCAAAACAATTGCCAATTTTTTGCAAATTTCCAATGGCCTTCATAAGACTTTACCCACAATAACTAGAAAGAAAGCAGCCCTGGGTAAAGGATGAAGAAATGTTGCATACTAATTGATTATTTTACCCTGGTTTGCATGCAAAGTATAATTAGCAAACAGTTTGCACTGTTTTGTCAACCTGAAAACAGGGCTGGCTACGTAGGCTGTGATCACTCGTTTTCTTGGTTGTGATAGCTTGTGTGTTGTCTGGCAGTTTTCAAGTCAAATGATGAACTATAGAGCTAACAAACTGAGATAACTTCTCCTTGAATAAATTAGACTTGTGAGCTTTTTGCTACCCAGACAAAATAAGTATATCGAGGCTTCAGTGAAAGACTGTACTAATAGTATTATACAATGTATATACACTTAGTACAACTTTGCACTGAACCCGTGATATGCCTTGATTTGAGTTTGTTGATGAGTATACAACTTGATTTGAGTATGTCCGCTATAATATGACTTGATTTGAGTTTGTGGACTCATCTAATTAAATACAGGTATAGATACACAAGTCTTAGTGAGTGATCAAACGTCAATTTTGTCTATACAGGTATAGACAAAATTGACTTTTGGTCACACACTCAAACTTATGCATTTACATGGAGTCACATACTATAAAGTCAGCAGCATTTAACAATTCATTGTTGATGGATGACGAAAACCTCATAACTAATGCTTACAAGATTTTGGTTGTTCATCAACAAAATTCCTACAAAAGTAAGATACAAAAAAGCCTCCTCTATATAACAGGAACACAGGATAGCTTAAACATTGACGGTATACGGTCAACACATAGTGCACGCTACAATCTCATTCCCATAAACATATATACAATCCCTACCCCTTCATTATCTGATTAGTTGACAACAAATATATAAGAATTTTATCATAGAGCAGCAAAAAAGTTGTTAACAATTTTCTTTTTCTTTTATTTATCTTTGCATGACTAGTTCCTTTCTCCTTCCTTTTTCTGTATACAATTTAGCATTTAAAGCGCTTGAAATATGACAGTGCATATATAGTGTACAGACAGTTGCCTGAACACTGTACAGTAGCTTGTAATGTTTGAGCACTTGGACACCAAGTTGTTCTAATGAAAAACTGGGCTGGTTTATATAATAAATCTTGATTTCAAATTCCAATCTCCGTCTCAATATAAATATTGTGAAAGTTGTGCCAATTGAGTTCAACTTTTTAAACTCATTAGCCAGATTGATTGTTTTTTTTTCTGAAAGGGTAGGGCAAAAAAATATACACTCAGATAGGTGGCAAATAAATATGTATAAATATATATCACAAGTTGTTGGTGAGGCACTAGTACATATACACTAACATACAACAGCACCATATTTGGTGCAAATGCTTGGCTTGAAGTGCTTGATAGTGAGAAAACATTTTTATTTGAGTGAAATAAAATTTGTGAAAACTGAGACTCAAAAAAATTCTTTGAATACTATTTATTAAATACACCTTAGTTTTACAATTTCTTTGAAACAAACAAAGAAACAGCTGAGTTAACAATATATATACATCTAACAATTAAAGGCAGTTATAAAAGATTGCAGTAGAGCTAATATTGCACATAATACTTCGAGGGTTTAGCGCAAGAGTATACTAAGTGTATATACCTTGTATATACACTTAGTACTGTCTTGCACTGAACCCTCGAGTCTTGTTCTATCCCTATGTAATGATTAAATATTATAACTAGACTAGATTTTAATTGTTCAGTGCAAAACAGTTGTTACTGGCTATAAACATATCAAACAGTTACAACTGTTGCACACCGAGCCATCATAGTATTCAGAAAACAAAGGTAAAATTATGTATCTTACAAATATGAAGGTAAAATATGAAAATGAGATTACATGAAATAATTGTATAACTCCTTGTTTTTCGAGCTTATTTTTTTGTTAACTTGCTACAGGTTTTTATGCAAGCTCTATTTTATTAGGGGAAAAGGAAATAAGATTCATTCTCTGAAAGAAAAAAATTTCCTGGAATTCATGTGGAGGGAAAGAATTGCACCATTCACACTATGTCCCTCACTCTAATGAATTGAATAGTTAATAAAAAATAAATAACAACCAAAAAGGACAAATGGATGAAACAAAAGTAAACATGAATAGAGAGCTAAGTGCAAGATAGTTGAGTCAGTTTGTGCGACGCTTTCTAAAATATAATGTTTGTGTGATGGCCTGACAATGAGCATACTAGACAACACCAGAAAGCAATATGAAAATCCTTTGATAGCCTGAAGAAGGTTTAAGATTGTATTTATCCATTTAGCACATAGTAAAGACTCTGGTAAGACTGTGCAGATGCACAGTCTAACCAGGGGCTTTGCTTTGTGGCCATACGAAATTGTTAAAAATGTCACACAAAGGCTACAATTGAATCTTGAAATCAATGAATTATATCCGTTTGATTTAATAGCACTTAGTCTTTGAAATGGTGACACAAAATGGCTAATGAGGCAGTACATAAAAATTTTGGTCACAAAAGTTCCCTTTGATCAAGGCTAACATTGTATATAAATATCTGAAGGACAGTCCAATGAACTTAATCACACCTTGGATGTACCGGCACATAAGGTCAGGTAAAGATCACACCTTTCATGACAATTGGCACTTTTTCCCCATAGATTAATGTTTACATTAAACCTGAAATGTATAAAGTACAACAGTTTATTTTTATGTTTCAAGTAATCATTTCTTCCTTGTGCAAAATTGTTGTGGAAAATTATGAAATATTTATAAATAATCACTTTAATAAATAAAAACCTTCATGAATCTCTAGTAAACACAAAATCCAAAATCAAAATGCTTGCACATAGTTAATGAAAGATAACCATTGGCTTATTGATGTGTAGCAAAAAGGTACAATAAGCCATTCAGGTTTGCTGTTAGATTTGTAAGCATTGAAATGACACATCTGATTGGCTGAAAACAACTTAAACCAATAATTTACTATTACAATGTATAAAATTGACTTTATCTTTTATGAGAATACCTTAAAATGAGTGTTAGTGCACAATTACGGCTTTAATATCAAATTGAAATTTGAGAAAATTTTGATTTCGGAATGAGAAAAGATTTATAAACTCGGACCCTAAATCAAAATTAATAATCTACCTGATAGAATGTCAATACAATATCATCAGCAGAACATAAGAGCATCATCTATGGCCGTACAGAGGTCTGCTATCTTGTCTTCATCAGGCTGGAAATGAAAATAATATTACTTATACTGTAAATGGATTTATATTGGCGTTGTCCACATTTGGCGGTTTTTCGATTATTGGCGGTGATTTATTTTCGCGCATCTTACTTTAACGCTAGGATAAAATGCTTAATCTATATTTCATTGTTTCGTCGTTCAAAACAACGTAAGTAAAAGAAAGGAAATTGCTAGAGTAAAGTCAACTTTCTACATACTTAACAATAGTTTGTTTTCACACCTTTTGTTATAGTTATTACGCGTGTATAAGTTTTTCACACTTTTTCGCTGTGATTATCATTTCAATATATCAACCAATATGGATCTGGAATCTTAAAATTCCCCATTTAAAAATGACAAATATTGGCGTTGGATTTATTTTCGCACATTTTTACTTGACCGCCAATATAGCCAAAATAAAACCTCTCTAGAATAATCCCGTTTACAGTAGTGTATGACCTATGTTTCGGGAGTGAAATAACCGTGTTCATTATCATTTATATTGCACGGCATAATTACACTAGTGAAATCACTATGCAAATGAGCTAAGAATGTATGGCAAAGTTATACTTTCATTGTGAAAATAATGTCATAATGCATTTCGCTGGCATCGTTTCACAAACGGCTTATATGTTTTTTCGGAATAAATTGAATCAATGAATGTCTGGATTTTCCTCGATCATAACAAAATTTCAGGTCAAATTATGAATAGAATGTCAGATTTAGGCTCATGAAAACAAGCCTTGCTTTTATCTGTTTATAGAAGACGAGTTTAATAACTATAGAATTCGATGACCTCTCATTAAATATCCTCTAAATGTAAAACAAATGCTGAATATTAAGCCTTACTGGTTAGAGACCAATTCTTGCCGAGTACCAGTTCTTGTCAACTTACCCAGTTCACAAAAAAGACGTAAAGGAAACCCTTCTCAGAAAATAACTAGTTATGTCGACAACAATTTCGCTTATTCATAAAATAATTTGTTCTAAATAGATATTGCTTATTTATTGTGAAAAAAGTCTGGTGGCAAGAACTTGTACATGGCAAGAATTGGTCTCCAACCAGTATCATGCTGAATAATTACCTTAGCAAAATTGAGTGAAAATCAAAGTGTGCAAACAACTGGATGCACTTATTGTGAGTCAGTAATAAATTTTTAAAAGAACTATTTCTAAACTTTTTTAGTTATAGTTTAAACCTAATTATTTACATTGATTGGGAAACAAATTCTTACAACTTAGATTAATCCCTCTCAATTCTGCTTCCTAGAAAATTCACCAGTACTCACGCTGAATGTGTAGGCTAAATTAAAAAGCAAGATCAAAAGCCCCTCCCAGGAAACAAACTCAGGATCAAGAGGTAAACACTTGACCATGAACACCACACACTAATTCAAAAAGGGAAATCAGGTTTTATAGACTCCGATCAGACTTCACATATTGTGGATTTAGTGCAAGACTATAATAACCCTTTGCTGTTTAATCCCTGCTTTTTACGTGCCTATGATTTTATGATTGAGAAAACATTGTGAAAAAAGAAGAAATTGCTTCTAACAAGCAATTTCTTCTTTTTCCACTTTATTTTCTACCCTACTGAATGGTTATTTTTCAAATTAAATCCACTTTAAATTTTCGTCTGCAAAACCTTTGAAATTGGACAGGTCCAAAATTTTGTAAAACAGGAAAAGGTTAAGTGTCAATACATTGTATAGACACTTAGTTCAGTCTTGCGCTCAACCCTCGATATGTGCAGGCTAATCATTGTCTATATCACCTACCAATACAAGAATAAAATTGGGCTAAGTGATACATTGGTTAAGTGTTACATTGGTTTGGCTTTGCACGCTAAAGTCAGATTATTCCTATAGTATATCCTCTAATAAAAGCGCCCCCCCTTAATAGTAGCATTCCTACATTTTTAAGTAAGAAAACCCACTCTAAATTGCTTTATTTTTAGGAACTTTTTTAGACTTTTCTGATTTGAGATGAATTTCCTTTAAACAATCATTTATAGAGGAAATTTACCTCAAATAAAAGAGAAAAGGGCCTTATAACATCAGTTTTATTGATTTTTAAATCAGAAAATGCATACTAAATAAAAGCTCCCTGACCATGTTATGTTATATCCTGGGAGCATTTATTAGGAGAAAAATGGTATTAGTCTGATATATCTGACATGTTTGAGAACCAAATCAATCTCTACAAGAATAAACTAATCTTCAAAGAGAATACTAAGTAAAAAACAACAAACAAATTGATAATTCATTTTGTGAACAACAATAGCTATAATTTCACTTGTGGTAGAGGCCATTCTTACAAATAAAGCTTTTTTTTGTTCACTCAATTTATATATAAATCTAACTTGCACTGGAACAAATGATTATCATCTATATATCTAAATGAATTAATCTTTAATTTGAAAATTATTCCTGTGAATTTATGTTGGTATAACTAGATTTTCTTGCGGAAGTAATGATAAAAGCCTTATGTAATCTTTTGTTTAAAAATAAGTAAAGGAAAATACAAAATGGTGGGAAAAGGTGATAGGTCAATATGGAAATAAGATGGTAGCAAACGTTTGTTAGTAAAAAGAGCAAGGAAGGTTTGAAGTCAGAAAACCTGTTGATGAATGAATAACAAGGAATAAGTTAGATACATTACAGTGGTTTAAGCATTAGGCATAAGCAAGCAATTGAACAAAAGGCAACAATATAAATATTTTTCTCATGATCATTCTGGGATATGGAAGGATGGTTCACAGTTGCAAAGATGGCAGCGAGTTGAAAGGATGGAAGTCAACACAAGGATTATTGGATAAACATCGTATGCAAGGATGGTTTGCATACAGAACTTTCACAAAAAGCCACTGCAATTTCACCCTACACCCAGCAATCTATATTCACCTCCTCTGCTTTTACAGCGTCTTCTTTTTTGTCACTGTCTTTCTCTGCAGCATCTTTTTCTGTTACATCTATTTCTGTTTCAGCACCCTTTTCAATTTCAGCCTTTTCCACGGCAGAGTCATCTTTGGGGTTTTCTACTTTCTCTGGAACAGCATCTTTCTCAAGCTTTTGAATCTCTGAGTCATCAGAACTTTGGTCATTTATATTCTCAGCTGTTGTTGCAGCATTTTCAACATCTACGCTATCTTTACTTTCTGCTTCCTCATTTTGGATATCATTACTTGTCTCTGGAATTGGTTCAGGTTTTTCATCCTTGTTGGTATCAGCTGCATCATTGTTTTGAGAAGGTTCAGCTTTACCATTATCCTGATTCTCTATCATTTGGGATTCAATTATTTCTTTATCATCTTTAGGTTTTGTCTCAGTAACAGGTGGAATTGGCTCCTCTTTAGATGTATCAATTACTTCAGGTTCATTTGATGTATTTGATGGTTCTGCACTTATACTGTCTTTCTCTTCTGCATTGTTAGTGGACTCTTCTGGAATTACACTTTCAACACTACTTTTTTGTTCACTCACAATATCATCTTCTACTATTGGTTCATCGGTAAAATCTTCTGATTTCTTCCTATCTGCCAACTTTTGATCAAGTTCTGCCAATACATTGCTGAGTTCATTCAGATTGTTCTCCTTTTTAGAAATATCAACAGACTCATCTAGACTGGCTTTCACAGCTGCTTCTTCTGAGGCTTTAGTAACGGGTGCAATTGCTTCCTCTTCGACTTGGGGCTGTTCTTCAACAATATTTTTTACTGGTTCACTTTCTTGAGCTTTCTCTTCTTCTTTTGTATTTTCACTTTCAGGATTTTGAATGGCAGAATCAGTCTCATCAGCTTTCTGTTGATCTTGAACTTTTTCATCTTGAATTTCTGTAGTTATTTTATTTTTCTCTGTTTGATCATTTGACTTCCTATTTTGTTCAGTCTGAAAATCTCTTTCTTTGATTTCCTTCTCTTCAGCATTTTGATTAATAAGCTCTGGTTTTTCATCTAATTCTTTCTTCTCAATATACTCTTTATTGTCTATTTCTTTTACAGATTTTTCATCAACAACATTGTCTTTACTAGATAATCCAGTTTGTTTATCAGCTTCACAACTTTGGTTTTTACTTTGTTTAGCATTGTCTTTTATTTCAATTTCGCCCTCTACTTTCTTAACACTTTCTTCAGAATTTGATTTAACTTCAGGCATGTCATTCTCCTCATTCAGATTGTTTTCTTTAATGTTTTCTGCCTTATCTTTAGAATCTGAATTGTCTTTTACTTCTATATTCAATTCCTTTGATGTCTTTTCTACAATATCTGGCTCTACATCAGTTTTTATCTTCTCAACCTTATCAAGAGTACTAACATTACCATCAACCTCTGTTTCAGCTTGTTCTGAAACTTTATCCCCTGATTCTGGTTTTAGTTCTTCTTTCTCAGGAGCCTTTTCTGGAGCTTCATCTTTCTCTTGTACTGGATTTTCTGGAATATTTTCTGTAGTTTTTGTTTCTGCTGGCTTTATTTCAGGTTCTACACTTGGTTGACCTTCTTCTTCTTTTTTCAAGTCACCTACTGGTTGTTGTTCCTCTTTCTTGATCTCAGAATCTTTTTCTGATTCTTTAATTTTATCACTGGACTCTGTTTCTTTTTCTTGGGGTGGAGTAGTTGGTTTATTATCAGCTACTGGTAATAGAGCTTCATTTGATTTCTGTTTTCTCATTGGTTTAGGTTGAGGGACAGGTGGTGGAGGTCCCCTTTTCTCCTTTCTAGGGGTCGGTTCTTTTGGCGTTACATCCTCTATCTTTGGTGCTTTTACATCATCTTCATTTATTATATCTTCAATTTGGGGTACACTTTCTTCTTCTTTCTTAGGGATATCACTAATCTTTGTTTGACTTTGATCATCTCCTTTTTTAATATCTTCAATCTTTTGTACCTTTTCTGAATCTTTCTCAACAATATCAACTTTCTTTGATATATTTTTCTCATTTTCATTAATAACATCATCTATTTTAGTTTGAGGAGAACTTTCTACTTGAGACACATCTTCTTCCTTTGAAATTGTCTCAACTTCTATTTCATCTTCAGCCTCTTTCTTAATTGATTTCTTAGAGACTGGCAGGTGCTCAATTAAGCTTTTTTCACTTTCTACTTGAGACACATCTTCTTCCTTTGAAATTGTCTCAACTTCTCTTTCACCTTCAGCCTCTTTCTTAATTGATTTCTTAGAGACTGGCAGGTGCTCAATTAAGCTTTTTTCACCCTCTTCTCTCTCTATTCTGGCTGTTGTTTTAGGTTTGAATTCATACCTATTTGCCACCTTATCAGAAAGAATAGGCTGAACTATAGGACCTGGAGTTGGCTGCAATCAATAAGTTGACTTTTAATACATTAAGGAATATTTAATGGTGAATCAACAAGGTGACAACTTGAACAAGAAAGAAGACAGTCTCTTAATAAAATGTTAGAATGTCATGATTAAGTATTTTATTTCAAACATTTACCGAATAATTTTTCAGATAGTGGGGGTCAGAACAAAACTATGGTAACTGCCCACATATATATCATAGTAAGGCAATCATTGCCTCGTAACTACAGCTTGAATGAGCTGGAGTTACGAGGTTTAGATAGCCAACTGTACCTTTGTGCTGACCTCTTAAGATGTGAACGAACCATGATCATTCAAGCAAAATCGATTATCTGAACACAATTTTTGATTAAAATTATAAAGTATCAAAGAAAGATTATTCTTGTGGGATTTTGTAGATTCTGAGCAGCTTTTATAAACTCAAATCTACAGACACACTGCTGCATGATGGAAACAACACTGCAAAAATCCCCTACATGCCTTTGGCCCAAGGAGAAAAATATCTATGTACGTTCAAAACCTCGTAACTACAGCTTGATTTAGCTGGAGTTGTGAGGTCATGATTATGTACTGACAGTATATTTTTTATGTTTATAGCCTATTGTGAGTACTGACATTACATCGATTTTGATTCTTTGGAATCAATTCAAGTGAGTACATTATACAGGCCCCATTATATGACAGGGATATTAAAATAAGAGAGCTTTAAAACATCCTGTTTATCTTTTCCACTTTTTGACAATTAATATGGGCAATCCCAATAGTCTTGAACATCTGGATTCAATCATAGTTAGTTAATAAATGTGGCTGCTGAACAAAGCCTAGATCAACTTTTTATCAGCTAAGCATATTATTGTATGTAAAAGATATAATTAAGTAAGTTGAAGAACACATTGCTATGAACTAAGCAATAGGTGAAACTTTAAAACAACTTTATGATAACTAAGAATAGACAGTGTCAATAAATATTGTCAAAAGTTCAGTAAATAAAACTTTTTTCCTCAACAGAGTCAAATGGGAGTCTTCACTAGGCATTCTTTGGTAAGATATTAAGTTAGTGGACCCTTAGGATTTCATTAGGAAACCTCAATCAATATTGTGAAAGATCATGAGTTTGGAAATGTTGTCAAACTATTATTGGTCTAATTACAATCTTTACATTAGCAACTTTAATTATTCTTAGCTTCTTTTTTTACCATTTATTTAATTGCTGAGAAACCACTTTCATCATTAAGTCATATTGTTACCGCTGGAGTACCTGACCATATATTCCTAGCATTTCTCACACCAGTACTACACAAATATCCTATTTGTGCCTTACCACTTGTGCTCATACCACTTGGGTGATCATTAACCTATTGTTGGGAAAGAAATATCTGAAAAAATGTTTATAGTAGGAGGGGCATAAAAATTTAATAATTTTATCATCATAGGGGTATGAAAGCTAATTACACTTCTGTATACATCTGTTGTGTGCTTATTCAGTGTGATAAGGTCCATCTTTATCTTCAATTATAATATGATAAATATTAAGACTTGTCTAAATCGAAAGAAGTTGCAGAAAACACTTAAAATAAACACTTAATAAAAATGCAGTAACTGTTTTATTTTTTTGAGTATGTGTGATTTTTTTCTCTCTTTTTTTGTGTGTGTGTGGGGGAAGGGTTAGAATACATTGTGGGAAATGTAGGTAGAAATTTCTTCATTTTCCGCAATGTATTTCTTACTATCTTTTCTTATTTTTCAAGGGGCACCAAAAAGCTGGGTTATGTGAGACATGGTTAAACTAATAATTTTCTCACCTTTGGTAGTTCCTCAACAGGTACTGACGTAATATCCATATATGTCGTGTCCGCTCTACGTGTCGTGTACTCCAACAAGAAGTCCCGTAGTCTCTCTGTTGGGAAGGCTCGTGTTGTACGAGAACTAAGCATGTTATCACCCAGCTGCAGCCATCTAGACTTGAGACACTTGTTCACACTGGGTCTGTTCCTGTAAAAAATATCATTTGAGCCTGTACGTGACATTTCCAATAATTTCAGCTCTGCGTAAATGGTTGACACAGAGCAGAATGGACAATCACACAACACATAGAAACTATTCCCTTCTTGTCCAGAGGCTGTTTGAAGCAATATCTATAAACAGAGCTCAAAGTGAAGACTCTGATCAGACTGTGCAACTACACAGCCTGATCCGAGACCTCACTTTAAGCATCTGGGAAATTGTTGGAAATGTCACACACATGCTCATTTATGTAAGGCAGTAATAAGAGGCAATATCTCAAAGGTGTGAATCTAGAAAGACTGCTAAGACAATCTAGAATCTAAACTTTCCACCTATGCCTGAGTTTTCTTGATATAAATTTGATTCAAATTTTGAAATGATATGACAGTAAATTTTCCTATTTTTGAAAAATATACATTTTGATCTATAATATATGTATTATAAGCTGATATAAGGTGACAGTGAAAAATTAGGACTTTGACAGATAAAGCGGAGCAAGTATTTTAAAAAATGTTGTTTTCTTCTGAAAATAATAAAGTATAAACCAGACAAAGTAAGCACAGACCAGTTGGCTGATCTTAGTCTATACTGTCTGGAGCAAGTTTTTCAGCAAAGGTTGTTTTCTTCTGAAAATAATAAAGTATAAACCAGACAAAGTAAGCACAGACCAGTTGGCTGATCTTAGTCTATACTGTCTGGAGCAAGTTTTTCAGCAAAGGTTGTTTTCTTCTGAAAATAATAAAGTATAAACCAGACAAAGTAAGCACAGACCAGTTGGCTGATCCTAGTCTATGTCTGTGAAAGCTTTTTCAAGTATCCTGAACAGCATGAGTAGGGTTAAGGTAGAAGACCCATAATAGTTCCGCAAATTTTTGGTAGTATAGAACTTTAACAGTGTAAAACGAGGTTTCCTAATGATTTTCATTAGGAAACCTCGGTTAACATTGTGAAAGTTCATGAGTGCCAAAATGTCTCGGAATTATTACGGTTCCACTACCTTAACATCTTGTCGAACCAAGGGTTACGAACGTTTTACTTATCTTACCCTTGGCTGATTGAATGGGTAATTTCTGTACGCGTGACGTCACAGAACAGAAAACGAGGCGGACCAATCAGTAACCTTCTTACAAAAAGGTCCGACAGCGGGAGGTATGTTAGATCAATATACCCCGCGGCTACTTTCCAGATGTGAAATTAACCCTTAGAATTGCGCTTTACCCCTTCAGTTTTAGGTAATTGTGACACTTAGCAAGACTGAAATACACAATCACAAAAACTGATCGAAATTCCTATATCTGTTCAAATGACAACATAACTTTTTAATAATTTGATGGAACATTGAAAGGTTCTCAAATTTTTCTTTTTCTACCCTCGATGACAGTGTATTACAATTTTTCAATGTTCATTTGAATTTTCAAGTTATTTAATCAATCAATACTTGTTTAAGTTTTTAATGTTTTAGACCTTATCGATGGCAAACTCCAATATAGTAGAATGCATCTATATTGAAGTACGCGAAATTTAAAATTTGGAATAAATTCAATAATTAAGCCGTCTTATAAATAGAAATAAATTAGAAATGATATTTACTTGAAATTTCATATAAATTCTTTTATTCGGAAGTTTTTCTCCTTCTTTTCCAGCAGACTTTTCTTTAAACACATTAAATGACGAGAGAAATAAAGAGAATAAAATATGAAAATAAATAAAAAAAGAAAGAAAATAATAGAACAATTTTTAGTAAAAATCCTCTATCTGTGTAAAATAAATCTCGTCTGAGAATATTGTGGGAGCCGAAGAATTAATTAATTTATTTGTCAATTGTTATAATTTATCATCATTATTTATTTATTTGTTTATTTATTTGAATTCATTTTAATTTGAAAAGTATCCATGTTGCAGGTAGTCACAATGTAATGATATATTTAAAACTTAGATTTGCTATGAAACGACTTATTCACGACGTTTAAAACAAAGCAATCACGCACAATTGCCAACCCAAATCGAATTTCACATGTATTTGTAATTAAAAAGGGATAATTTGATTTTTATCTCTAATATATATGATGTCTACGTGTTTTAATGTGGGGTAGTCCAAAATCTCGTGGCTACAGCTTATTCAAGTTATGATTAAGTAGTTTTGCCGCCCGTTGACTATATTCTATGTAGTATTGAAATATATTTGCTTTCAATAAAAAAAAACAAAAAAAAACTGGCCAATAATTTTATTTATTTTTATTTCATTCATTTTTTTTTTTTTTTGGGGGGGGGGGGGAGAGAGAAAAGGCTATCCAAGATGTTCATCTATGGAACAATATGGGGGATAAATTAACTCAAAATCATTCATGTTATTTTGTTAGTCGGTAAAAATACAAAACGTGTGAAAGATAATGTCTGAATTCCAAACTCGCATTTTTTATGTAATTTAAGGGGGGAGAGCTTCGGAAACATTCACGGTGGACATTGAGGAAACTTTCGGCTTACTATTCCTATCATTCTGATAAAAAGGAACTGATTTATATTTTGTTGATTTTATAAATCTATCTGTCACCGAATAAAAACGTACTTAAAAGTTAGCGTCTTCGATGCGACGCATTTTCTTTATCTAAGAATGAAGGGTTATCTACACAGTCGTCGGAATACAACAGGTTGCCATAGGGATTAAAAGGTACCGATATCGTTTGTAAGAAGCTCTCTGATTGGCAGTCACAGAAATCGCGTTTGACCTTTTGATTGGCCGGCTTAAAATAAATCGTACAGAAAATACCTATTCATTCAGTCAAGGGGTATTCGAGAAGATCTTATCGATTCGATACCCCTTGACTCGTGAAGATGCTACCTTAAATGTAGTGTGAAATCCAACACAAAAATACTGCAACATTTTAACAAACTTACTTTGGCAATCTTCTGAGGAGTTTGTTGATGAATTTAACACTTTCTTTAGTCACATTATCGTACATATCACTGGCCTTGTATCTATCAAACAAGATGTTACTGAGGGTCTCTTTAACGTCAGCTCCACCAAATGCCGATACTCCACTCAACCTAAAATATACAAGTAAAATTTTCTGATACAGCTCATAGTTTCCATTGCAAAATTATTATACATGAATAAGACAGAAAAAAACTTCTGATGTGAATATTAATAAAGACATTGAACTGAGTTTTGATGTTGAGGTTACCTTGAATGTATGAAATGTATGACAAAATTCACATGCTAAACCTTTTATCAGATCCTTCTATTTCAGGGAATTGTTTAACCTAATCAAGCTTTAAATTTTAACATTTGAACAAGTTTGGTCCACATTTTCCTCACAGTTATTAGGTAGAAAGCAGGCAGTACAGGCTAAGATCAGACAGCAAGTCAGTGTAGGCTGATCTTAGTCTATACTGTCTGCCAAAAATTTGAGTACAGCAGTAATATTATTACAAACAAACTGTCCTCAACCGAAGCATAGCTGAAAGAAATCGGACGCAAGCCAGTGTCCCTCCCAAGCCGACAAGTAATATTCAAATTATTGGTTTACATGTCCAATGCGCTAACCACTGAGCCAAAGAAGATCTTCCCTGACGCAGCTGTCAGACATTGTATTTAAACCAATGAAGCTATGCAGGACTGTGGTAAGATTGTTCTCCCGTAACAATATGCTATGAACAGCAAGAGAAGGGTCAAATTCAGTGACCTTTGAGCCACAACAAGGAGGTATTTATGTCAGTCATTGGAAAGTGTGTTCTGTCAACAAGAGCACCGCCTACGGGTGCCTACACTCGGCTGTCGAGTGCTGGATGGTTGGAAAATATCTAAGTAAAAAAAGGGGCATAATTTGCACAAAATGCATCTAGAGTTATCCCCCTTGATAGTATACATTGCTCTTTTGATGGTGAACATGTGTGCCAAGTTTCAAGTGAATGCCTTCAGTAGAACCAGAGATATAACAAATGTCAAAGTTTTCGCATGACCACGACAACAACGACGACAACACGGAGGCTATATCAATACCTTGGGTTTTCTCCGAAAACAGCGGAGCTAAAAAAGTGAAAATGAATGAAAGTGAAATGTTTAATTCTACTTACAAAGTAAATGTAAGGGCACCTAGAGACCATATATCAGCTGGGAAGGCAACTGCCTCACCTTTGATCACCTCAGGAGCTGAAATAAATTGTTATCAGTGTGTGAATAATAAATGTTTTAAACTGTAACAGTAATTCAATCTTTGACTGGTGCAATTTAAAACACTTTAAAATTACCTCTTCAAAATAATTATTCAATCTTAAAACATTGTCGGAAATGAAGACATTGCTTTGTTTGTCTTTTTTTCTTACTCAAGAAAATAAAAAAAAGAGTCAAACTCAGCAGGCTCTTTACTCAAACCAGATTCTATCAAGTGCATACAGAAAGTGAGAGGCATTGGATTTTAACAACTTTATCCACTTTAACAGCTGGACTGGGCTCTGGAAAGTGTGGAGCCTAATAATTACAACCATGGCATTACGATCCTAGCATACTAACCACTCACCAACTAAGCCAGGCACAAAGTGTAGAAAATACCAGCCTTGCATACTAACCACTCACCAACTAAGCCAGGCACAAAGTGTAGAAAATACCAGCCTTGCATACTAACCACTCACCAACTAAGCCAGGCACAAAGTGTAGAAAATACCAGCCTTGCATACTAACCACTCACCAACTAAGCCAGGCACAAAGTGTAGAAAATACCAGCCTTGCATACTAACCACTCATCAACTAAGCCAGGCACAAAGTGTTGAAAATACCAGCCTTGCATACTAACCACTCACCAACTAAGCCAGGCACAAAGTGTTGAAAATACCAGCCTAGCATACTAACCACTCACCAACTAAGCTAGGCACAAAGTGTAGAAAATACCAGCCTTGCATACTAACCACTCACCAACTAAGCTTGGCACAAAGTGTTGAAAAAAAGTTGGTTGAGTTGAGTTGAGAATCACAACCCAGGGCTGACAGCCCAGCAAATTAAGTATTGAGGTAACCAGGCCTGGAATATTTCATCCTTGAATTTTCCTAAATTGCTATAGTTTCAGATGTGGTCAGAGATTATAATAATAATCATTTGTTCTTAAATGCTTTTCAGTGAATTATTAAGATAAAGCAGAAGATTATTATTTGATTAACTCACCACCAAACCAATGAATTATTAAAAACTTATACCCCAATTTCATTCATTTTCAATCAAAAGTTATCCAAGCAGAGCCTTATGAGTGACTTCATCATGAACGTTGCATAGCAATTACATGCAAAACGAAGAGTTACAAGAAATTTTGCCCAGTTTTCACACTTTGTCCCATTTTTTAATTATAGATATAGAAAAATTGTTTGTTTTTCAAGTAAGATTGACTGATATATCATTTTGTGAACCACAAAAGCTATATTTTCACTTGTGGCCTCCCCACTTGTGAAAATATAGCATTTGTGGTTCTCCGAAGGAACTATGTATCAATTTTACCCTGAAACCAATGATTATTCTCTATATTCAACATTTCCCTACCAACAAAATCTGGATATCCAGCAGGTGTCATATTCTCCACTTTTCCATCTTTAAGTTTACGAGCGATCGTAAAATCTCGAAGTTTGATATGAAGCCGCCTTCTGGTTGTCATGGCAACACTGCTCGGCTGTAGATTCAAATGAACAACTCCAAACATCTCAAGGTACTGTAAGGCATCGAGAATTTGTTTGACGACCCTCGCAACAGTTTCTTCTTTGTAAGACTTCTGCAGACAGAGATATTGAACGATATTAAGTCCCGAAAGGTGTTCAAACACAACGTAACAATATTCCTTCATGATGTAAGCATCCAGAACTGTGATGATGTGTAATTGACGTAGATTTTTGAGGATTTCGAACTCTCGTTTGATGGCCACGTGGGTTTCTTTAGTAAATGGCATCACTTTCACCACACACTGTCTGTTACTGGCCTTACTGGTACACAGCTTGTACTCTCCATATTTGCCCCTAGAAATATTCAAATAAAATTAAATAGAGAATAATCGTTTGTGTTCAGTGTAAGATCGATTTATATTTCATTGAGTGAACAACCAAAGCTATATTTTCACTAATGAAAATATAGCTTTTGTTGTTCATGAAACGAAATATTAATCTACCTTTATGAAAACAAACGATTATTCTATTTCTTTTGTGCAAAATTGAGACAAATGTGAAATTTCTAGGACATATTTTCATAAAGGGCATCATTTTGCAAGTGATTGCTATGCGACGTTCATTGTTACGTCACTTATTTCGCATAGCATACATAACCTCAGATAGGGTGCAATGCACAAAGGCAGGGTATAAGTTTTTGAAATTTCACTGCTTTGGCAGTGAGATTATCAAGTGATAATCTACCATTATTTCTCGATAGACCACCAAAAAACATTAAAGAAAGAGAGGTGTTACAAAAGTACAGTCTTCTATAAGTCTTACACTGAGACATGTAACCCACAAACATTTTTTGCTAATTTCCCAATATGACATGAATAAGAAAGATCACTTTGAATTGCAAGTGTAAATCATTAAATATTTTTCACAGAATACTAGAATATTTGAACAATGTTTGAAATCATTATTAACATCATCCCATTCAGATAATAGATGTAGATAGAATTTAACTTAAGGTTTCCTATTGGCAAATGAGCCTTCACACTACATTTCCAACAAATTCAAATTATCGCGAAGCAAAGACTACACAGTCTCACTTATATCATATCTTAAAAGTAGATAGATATATTCCTAAAGTATCTGAGATAAGCATGCAATCTTCTTATTAAATTTTTGTCTGTCTTGACTGCTGATGAAATTGTTGAAAATGTCACAATCAAGCTCAAAGATAACACATATTGTGCAGCTGCCTAGGCTGCTAAATTACAGCCCTTCATGCACATGCTAAATTGAATGGTTGATAATGTGATGTATAGGCACATCTATCATAAATTCTTTACTGTAGTCTCTAGAAATCTTGACCCAATGATTGGATACTTAAGGTGGTGGGACCGTAATAGTTCTGCAACATTTAGGACCACATGTTCTTTCACAATGTTAACCAAGGTTTCCTAATGAAAATCATTAGGAACCTCGGTTAACACTGTTTAAGTTCTATAATTCCCGAAATGTTGCGGAACTATGAGGGGTCCATCACATTAAGAAAATATCTCTACATCATAGGATGAAATCTTTTAAATTTTTTTGTCATATGCAACCACTTTCAATTTTGACACATTTAACATTTTGAAAAGGAAAGCTTGGATTTAAGCCATGAGCTTGCATAACAACACTCACTTTGAGACAGTTTCTCCCAGATCATAGAAATCATTTGGATTTCCCTTCTGGACCTTGGCATCTGGTGTGACGGACAAAGATGGTCTCCTGCTCTCAGCTGGTAATATCAACTGTTGTTTGGTGAAACTGGAGAACTGTAATAATGGCTGCAGGTAACCACTGATGGTGATTGATGGAGCATCTGCAATATATAGAGGATATTGAATGAGTGGTCATGGAATACCGAATTTATTAAACTCGTCATCTATAAACAGATAAAAACAAGGCTGTGCCGGGTTTTTATCTGTTTATAGATGACAAGTTTAATAAATTCAGTATTTTATGAGCACAAATTTTATATTTTATTTATCATATGGCCCAAATTTTGGTGATAAAACCAGAAAATTATGACATTTATCTATTTATTTTATTCTGCAAAACATATAATGCCATTTGCAAAATGACGTCAGCAGATCCATTATGAAGTCATTTTCCTGACAAAAATATGACGTTGTTCTTCGTTATTAGCACATTTGCATAGTTATTCCACTAGTGTAATAACACCTGTGTAATATCAAAAATATTCAACAGGAATATTTCCCTCCGGCGACGTAGGTCATAATATAAAAAATCTTATATGTACACTGAATTTAACTGTGTCACCTTTTTACAGCAGATAAAAAGACTGACTATTTCAACTTTTGGGACCAGCCTGCCATTATACAATTTTCAACATTATGGGTATTGGCATTTTCTTTGAAAATCCAGGGGCCCAGCCCAAAATCTAGGGCCCATTGTCAACTAGGCTTCTTCTAGTCCTTATCTATGTATATCTCTGTATATCCAGGAAGGCTACACTATTGGCATCAAAGAAGTTTCTCTAATATTCATATTTCATTGTAACTGATGAAAGCAATGAATGCACTAATTAGGAATAGAGTTTATTTTAAAACAAGAGACGTTTGTTAAACATTTGTGATCCCCATAAAAGCAGGCCAATGGCCTATTATTTGCCAATCAACAAAGAGCAATAACTAACAAAATATGATGAGTAGAGTTACATTTATTCTGCACTGTATAGTTTCATGATTCCAGCTAGCATACTTTTAGAGATGTAATCAGGAAAACAACTGATAAGTGCAAGAAATATACTCCCTCTTCTTTGAAGGAGAGCATAAAAATAACTTTTAAACTTTTACAGTTTGAAAAGAAAAAAGTTGGCATGGACCAAGATCAGACTGCACATAATTGTAGGCTGATCTTTGTTTATACCTCCTGCTTAAGGTAGTGGACCATTAGTAGTTCTGCAACATTTTGGACCACATGTTCTTTCACAATGTTAACCAAGGTTTCCTAATGAAAGTCATTAGGAAACCTTGGTTAACACTGTTAAAATTTATGACTTCCGAACTACTACAGGTCCACTGTCTTAATAAGGAATATTCTGGGTTCAGCATGACAAGGGTAATGGACCCATTATAGTTCGGCAACATTTTGGGAGTAATGAACTTACACAATATTAATCAAGGTTTCCTTATGATTTTCATTAGGACACCTTGGTTAACATTGTGAAAGGACATGTGGTCTGAAATCTTGCTGAACCATTACAGTTCCACTACCTATAATGTATTACAGTACCTTTGTCCAGGGTAGTTGTAGGTATAGAAGCAAAGCTAAATGGACTGGTACCATATTTGTTATGACAGGACACTCTGAATACATAGCTTGTCTTTGGTAGGAGACCGGATACCATCGCATACTCCTCGTTCATGTAGGGACCTTTAACCCAGGTTGTAGTACCTGTTAATAGGAATAAGGAGCTCAATTTTAGAAAAGTAGATTAATACATTAGTGTGTTTAGGTTTTAGTTTCATACCTTCATGAAATCAAAACATATTCTTTTCATCTTAAAATTTAATATAATGAAGCAGAAATAAGACTTTCTCAAATTGAAAAAAATAAATTTGTGTGCAAGCTCAAAAAAAAGCTGCATAATCAAAATCAGTTGATTGTTAGGAATAAAACTTTTTTTTAGCCAATCAGAATGCTAATATCTTGGTGTGGGCAAACAAAATTAAATTATGAAAGAAAAACAAGAAAAGTTTACAAACTGATTATCTAAATACCCAACAAATATCTATAACCTCTATGTTAGAGCATTATCATATCAATTTCATTTTTGTTTCTTTTTTGGCATTATAAAGTATTGGCATCTTATTCAATTATCTAATATCCATGGCTCAGCTGGAAACATTTTTTTTTTTTTCGTGCTGACCATGGATCTACCAATTCTGATATATATATACATACCTTAGTGTTTTGTAAGAGAAACAAGATGTGTTTGTGAAACACGAATGCCCCCGGAACAGCATTTTTTTCAAAGTTTGACCTTGACAGATGACCTTGACCTTGTCACATGAGCTTGACTTTGGTACCAGCAGATGTGGATCATTGAGATCTATCATCATGCCAAATATGAGCCTTGTATGTCAAATACTTTTGGAGAAAAGGCAAAGGTTAAGTTTTCGAACAGACGGACGGACATACGGACGGACAGAGACGAACAGACGGACATGAGTAAAACAATATGCCCCCGATCTCTCGATACAGGGGCATAAAAATATCTAACGTGGTTGGGAGAATTGATCATTGTCGAGGCTCTGCCGAGACAATTATCAATTCTCACAACCTCGTTAGATATTTTTTCATACAATACATTAAGTATGTATTATATTTATCTTATAACCTCTATTTGTCTTGTTTTCGTCGATGTTTCTAACAGAAATGCAAGTTCCTAAAAATAACCGCAATATATCATTGTTCTAAAAATAACTATGTGATATCATGAAAAATATCATACGGGATGTTATCACACAGTTATTTGTATAGTTATAAGATATAAACTACACACCTTGTTTTCTGAAGTCCACTCTGTAACCCAGGATATAAGAATTCCCATCTGTAACTGGATTTGACCATGTCAAGAAGGCTTCACTTCCAGATGTTTGGATAACAACAGGTCTACCCGGCTTGCTAGGCTTATCTGTAAAAACGGAGAAATCAAATTTTCATACCAAGACACAATTCTGTCTTCCTTATATGGTATCTTTGAGTACAATTTTTATAAGGGAATGACGAGTGTCAATTTCTTGAATAATGAAGGATAGGCAAAAAATGTAAATTACATAACAAACAGTCTTGAGCAATTTGTTTAGTCCGTTGTTCAGGGCCGGAGGTTTTAAAACATTTCTCAGGCTCAATTCTCAAAATTTTCTCAAATTTCAATTCTGTTTTATTACTCATTTTAATGTAAAAAGATAATATTAATAAGTTGTTATAAATAACAACTTATCAATATTATCTTTTATTTTCATACATTTATTTTAATTCAAAATTTGAGAAAATTGAGACTGAGAAAAGTTTTATAACCTTTGGCCTAGATAACATATCCAGATATCTCCTTCCAAACAATGTTTAGGTCTCGCAAGATTTCGTTATTTTCTGGTTACACTTTTATACAACACGATTATCTTTGACAATTTGTACAGTGAATTGATTTAGAGAACATATTTACAGGGAAAAAGACCAGCAGGGGCACAGTTGCTCATGGCCCCTAGATTTTAGGCTGGGCCCCTAGATTTTTTTGGAAAATCCCTATACTTCTAATGTTAAATATTGAAATTTTAAAGCCTGGGCCCCTAGGTGAAAATTGTTAGGCATTTCCCCTGTATTAAGAAACCTTAATTCAAACAATATTCTAGCCTCATGAGGCCCCACATGAAAGATTGAGAACAAAATGTGTAGCCTCCATAATTTAAGAGGATGAAAAAATTTTCATTATCATTTTTATTATCATTCATAATCACAACACTTCGATTTTTATCCTGGTTAACATTCCTGTACAGCACCATCATAACAGATAACATTTTGTACAGTCAGTTGGCTGGATTTTTAACAATATGGCTTATATGCCTACCTCCCAATTACATGTTAACCTCAAAAGACACTCCGCCTCTCTTTTTTTCTGACCACACTTACATACATCACCATCATTTTATGCAGTCACTTGATCACAAAGTATCCTATCTCTCAATAAAATCCAAGACTCACAAGACGCTCTGTCTATAATTTTTTCATGCTAAGACTTAAAAATACAGCACCATCTTTACCTTTTTTATTTTTGTACTGTCACTTGACTGGATCATCATTATATGCCAATACCTACCTCCCAACAAAATTCTAGCCTCACAAGACACTCTGCCCTCCTTATTTCTGGCCAGACACTTATATACAGCACCATCATAATATATTTTATTTTTGTACAGTCACTGGACTGGATCATCATTATATGCCAATACCTACCTCCCAACAAAATTCTAGCCTCACAAGACACTCTGCCCTCCTTATTTCTGACCACACACTTATATACAGCACCATCATAATATATTTTATTTTTGTACAGTCACTGGACTGGATCATCATTAAATGCCTATACCTACCTCCCAATAACATTCTAGCTTCACAAGACACTCTGGCTTCCTTATTTCTGGCCACACACTTATACACAGCACCATCATAATCTTTAGCATTTTGTACAATCAGCTGGGCTATTCCTGTCTCCTCGTTATACAGCTGTTCAGTTCTAAAAAATACAAATGGAGATGTATTTTATGACCTTATTTTACATCCAATAAACTCATTACAATACAATCATACAATGTTTACACCCATTTAGCAGAAAGCTTGGAAAAACACTGATTATTTTTTCATTTTCATTTTTTTTTTTTTTTTTTTTTTGGCAGAACTATCTTTGAAGTCAGTTTTAGATTTTGTAATCTGATAATGGAAAATATCAAATTGCTTTCAAGATTCAAGAAATAATTGATCCAGTGTCAATTTGTTTGTTTGTTTGAATTGGGTTTTACCCCACTTTCAACATTTTTTCAATTATATCTCGGCGGCTGGAGCACCTAAGGATGGATTCCTGGTATTTCTCACACCAGTACTACCATAACATCCTTTTCTAGCCTCCGGCTGCTATTCCACATAGGTCTACAATTATAGACCCATTGGTAGGAGACAAATAGTCGGAAAGAATGAGTGCCACTGTCGGGGATTTTCCCTGTTAAGAAGTCAGACTATTTTATAATGTTTTACAATCAAAACCTTGTATCCTCAGCTTGAATAAAGCTATATTGTGACAGTTTTGGTTACCTACCAATTAGATAGAGGATAGTTGTTTGTTTAATTGTAACATTGATTTATATTTCATTGACCAAACAATAGGTGATTCATATTTCATTGACCTGACAACAACAAAACCTATACTTTCACAAGTGTTGGAAGTGAAATATCAAGCTATTTTACTTGAAAAACAATCAATCATTCTATTTCTTTAATGCAAACAATGTGACAAACTGTCACAATATAGATAGGGCTAAATGAACAAAACTGGGATATAAGTTATTTCTGGATAGTTCAGTGAAAAGCATTAAAGAAATGTTCCCATAACACATACCTATAAGCTTCCCTCTCAGACAAAAGGGTCTCATCTCTGTACCATGTGACTACAGGCTTCTCATTCGGTGACACAACAGTACACATAAATGATACATCATCTCCAATAGAGAATGTTACAGGCTGGATCTTGTTTTGGAAGAAAATACTGCCATCTGAAACAGAGAATTACTATTGATTGACCTTGACAAATAACCTTGACCTTGTCACATGAGCTTGAAACCAGCATTTGCATATCATTGACATTCATCACAATGCCAAATATGAATATGAGTGTGTCTTGAATAGGCTTAAAAATAGGCAGTGTTAAGATTTTTGGTAAAATTTTGCAGACAGATAAACCAACAGGCAGTCCTTATCAATGCTGGGGCATAACAATTGCAATTGAGAGAGAAACATCTTGTTCTTTATTTCTTAACTTTACTGGGATTAAGTGATATTCTTGAATTTGAATTTTGACCAAGAATAACTATCTTTAAAAGAATGTGTTGTGAACAGTAGAACATTTGATAGGTTTGTGAAGATTTATTATGAATATTATCTAGATATACTATCATTTACCCTAATTACCCTCAGATTTCATACACCGCAAAGATAGCCACATTTTAATGCATAATACGGAAGTTCAGTGAAAGGAAACCTTGTTGATCCTGGCCATACTACTCCTGGAGTAGTTTGACCAGGTTCTACAATGTTTGTTTGAGCTGTCTGTGAGAATTCTTAGTGTCAATATGGTATGTTTTAGTAATATATTTCAAAAGTGAGAATCTTTAAAGACTTACTTCCTTCAGGTTCCTCTATCTCATCCTTCTCTAGGTCCCTTTTCTCAGCTGTATGTTTACTCTCTCTAACAGTGAAGTTTTTATCCATCAGGGGGAAATATTGGCTGTCAGGATCATCACAATACTAAACAAGAGATGTCAAAAAGCAGGTCAATAACCTATTCTTTGTCAATCAAGAAAAGGTAATAACTCACAAATTATGACAAGAAGAGTTATGATTCTTGTGCACTGGACTTCTCCTCATGAGATCTATCCACCTTTGAAGTTTCATGGTTCTAGCTTGCAAACTTTTTTTGAGATATGCTCTGGCAAAAATAAAACCAGTCTACAGACAGACCAAATGACCTACAGACAGACTGACCGACCAGTGCAATGCGATATAACCCCTCTTCTTCTAAGGGGATGGGCATAAAAATTAGTTGAAATAACTGTGTGAAAGATTTTTTTTACTAGTTCCCTTTTCGAAGCATTCAAGTAAATAGATCTAAGGTTTAGACTAGCTACTTGACATGTACCATAGACTCTGAATACAAAGATGCACCTCAAAATGATGTACTACTTTTTACCCAGTTTATTCATGAGCTTTTAATCTTTTTGATCTTTCAATATATTTTTGATCAGTTTAAAGATATTCTGCTTGTTTGTTAGTTTGTTTGCTTGAATTGGGTTTTAGGCCGCTTTCAACATTAATTCAGTTAAAGATATTCTGATTCCATGATATCTTTCAATTGTTCCCCGAGTATTATCATACCAGAGTTTACAGAGTTAATTGTGAGACTTTTCAAGATATGACTTTTAAACTCTTGAGTTTTAGTTTAAAAAAGGAAATTCACATGGTAAAGACAAAGATCAGGCTGCATGTATGTGCAGGCTGATCTTTGCCTTTACCTCCTGCCAAAGTAACAATAATCCAGCTTCAGCATGGCAAGCTTAAATTAAAAGACATGTTAGACATGAGAAGGTGCACCGTACCTGTAATTGCCACTCATACCATGCATCTTCATCCAGATAATCTCCATACTCATCACTGTCTGGAAAGATTATCTCCCCTGAATTAGTGTCGATGGCTGGCTGATAGAGGGCAGCAGTACCATGACGTATCTTTGACAGACTCTGTAGAACAGCTGTTGTCTGAACTTGTCTTGCAGCAGCCTATAAGAGATGACATGAAGTTATGAGTCTTTAAATGTTGCATATCATAAAAAAAACGATATGCATGTAACCCACAAGCCAAAAAAAATCAATATGCATGTAAACTTCAAGTCAAACAAGAGCTGTCACTGTAAGATGACAATGCCCCCGACACCGCTTTGATTTAGAAGTTATGGCCAATGTTAAAGTTTTTGGACGGAATGACGGACGGACAGACGGACAGACGGACGGACGGACAAGTCAAATTTATGATGCCTCCCTATCGGGGGCATAAAAATTAGATATGCATTAAACTTTCAAGCCAAGAAAATCGATATGCATGTAACCTTCAAGTCATAAAAGCGATATGCATGTAATCTTAAAGGAAAAAAAAATGATAAGCATGTAACCTTCAAGTCATAAAATCATTATACATCTTCAAGCCAAAAAAAAAAAAATTCGATATGCATTAAACTTTCATGCCAAAAAAATTAATATGCATGTAACCCTCAAGCCAAAAACATGGATCTGCATGTCACCATCAAGCAAGTTATTCTTATTATTCTCATTGCAGATCTTATGTAACATAACATGTCTTAGCTTTGCCAAATTACAGTAAAATAAACATTGACTCCAAAGCAGCACTATCATCAGACAAGGAATAACACTGAAGATTAAAATTCAATAAAATCAGTAATAAACCAAACAAGACAAAACAATGTGTTTAAATAAAACAATTAAATTTATATCATGACTTACAATTGCCTTTTCATCATTGCACAATTTCTGCAGCTTCTCAATGTTCAGTTTGTCTGTACCTTCGGCTTTCATAAAAGGATGTTTAATACATTCAGCCACTGACATTCTCATACTGTAAATAAAAGGCATGAATGTGTAAAAAAGCTTGTTTCAATGTAGCCTGTCCACATACAAGCTCTTTATCATAATCCTGATATATCATGTGTGAGGGAACTTTCATGATTCATGAAGAAGAAGTTTCATGATTGTAGGTTGCTTGGTTCTGGAGTAAGAGTCTGGAAACGAAAATTAAATAAAGGCTGAGTGTGACCTTGACCTTTGACCTTAGTGACCCCTAAACAATAGGGCACTTCTTTGGGTCATTAGCAACATTTATTTAAAGTTTCATGATTGTAGGTCACTTAGTTCTTGAGTAAGAGTCCGGAAACAAAAAGGTCCACGGACGGACGGGAGGATGGATGGACAGACCGACAGACATGGTGAAACCAATATCCCCCCCTCTACTTCGTAGGTGGGGGGGTATAAAAAAGAGAATCAATGACTTGACCTTGATTGATAAACCTGACCAAGTCATATTGCCTAGATCTTTGAATCAGTGGACACATATTGATGAGTTAAAACATCATATGCATAACTAGAATTTGTAAATTTAATGCACTCAGAAGGCGATATGTTCCTAGTCACCTGACCTTGAGCATTTTGTCTAGATTTGGTGATATTCTGACACACACTCACTTATTGTGACTGTGGCCATCTTATTAGAATGATGAACTATAACTACATTAACATCATTCTAATAAGAGTGCACCAGTCACAATATGTAAGTGTGTCAGAATATCACCAAATGAGTGCCACCATCAGGGATCAAACCGGGGACCTGTAGATTGATAGTCTGACGTGCTACCAACTATGCTTTGACATTGGCCTGCTCGTCAGGAGCACTTTGATCTGGGATTACAATATTTGTTTTGACCTATCCGTCTCTTTTGTGTCAATACAGTAAACTAAAGTAAGAGGGAGAGGTTATCAAGAATCATTATCTATAATATGGCTGAAATCTTGGGAGTGAAATAAACCTGTTGAATATTTTTGATATTACATTACATTACAGGTGTTATTACACTAGTGGAATAACTATGCAAATGAGCTCAAAGCAAATAGCATCTAATTTGTAACCACAAAAATGACGTCATAATGTATATAATGTGACGTCAGTTTTAAATGGCATTATTTCAAGATTTTTGATAATTTTTCACAAAAATTTTGGTCATATTACAAGTAGAATTTCAATTTTGAGCTCATAAAATACCGAATGTATTAAACTGGTCATCTAAAACAGATTAAAACTCGGCATAGCCTCGTTTTTCTGTTTATAGATGACTCGTTTAATAAATTCAGTATTCAATTACCACTCATTCAATATCCTGTATGACTTTAGTTTTGTGGCTTTACCTTGGCTGTTTAACCAACAGTTTCTGTACAAAATCTTTTGCCTTCAAAGAGAGCTTTTCGAAATCTTTGTCATCTAAATTGACATCACATTCTGCTGTTTTGTTTAGAATTTCTGAGTCTGTCTCTCCTGGGAAGGGATGGTTTCCTGTCAACCTGAAAAACAAAAATATGTATTGTCCTTTAGACAGGTTTTCTTTCCTGGATAAAGGATTATTAGTTTGTATAGCATAACATCCTTTCTCATACATGTCCACAAAAACTCTTCAAATGACATCATCAAACTTTTTTTAGCAACGTCTAGTGCTCCTGTATAATTTAGTTGCTCTTTACAGAATAGGTCACTGCCCTGGATTCAAGATGAAAATATTTGCATATTGTTAAACAAACAATATCCCCTTTGTTTTTGCACTTTCATGCAAAGCAGGAAAACATTTTCAAGGGTTTGCAAATGTGAAGTCATTCTATATATAGGATTGTCGTTTATGCCAGAAATAATCTATTTCTCATTCACTACCTTATCTGACTAATAAAAAGTGTATAGACATTTCTAAATCAATTTAAACCCAAGAGTGATTTAATGTCAAAGTAAAGGGGTTTTTTTGTAAAAAAATCAACAATCATGCTTCAAAAATTTGATATCTAATGATAAAAATTTAACTTACAGTATATAAGCTAGCACACCAACACCCCATGTATCAGATTTCGTTGTAATGACATCATTGGTAACCTGTTCTGGAGATGCATATCCCACAGTTCCATAGTTATGCATGACGTCCTCGTCTAAATCTTGTATACGAGACATGGCAAAGTTGACCAGCTTTACATTTTTACCCCCTTCACCACACAGTCTAATGTTGCTTGGCTGAAAAAAAGAAGATATTTCAAACCAGGCTTTGTCCCATTTCCAGAAATGGTTTATGGACAATTTATGGACAAAGTTCAATTGTGACCTTCACCTTTGACATTTTTTAACCAAAGATGATAGGGAACCTCCTTGGATCATGGGTAATGATTCATGATTTCAAAAACTAACAAGTCACAAGAGCACCACCTACAGGTGCCATGGCTCAGCTGTCGAGTGCTGGATGGTGGGAAAAAATCTAAGTAAAAAAAGAGGCATAATTTGCACAAAATGCATCTAGATTTATCCCCCTTGATGGTATGGGTTGCTCTTTTGATGGTGAACATGTGTGCCAAGTTTCAAGTGAATGCCTTCAGTAGAACCAGAGATATAACAAAATGTCAAAGTTTTCGCATGACGACGACAACAACAACGACAACAACGACGACAACACAGAGGCTAAAAAGGTCTATGGACAGGTAAACAAGGTAAAAACCAATACTCCCCCTTCATCTTCTTCATACGTTGGGGCACAAAAAAATGTAAAAAACATTTGAAAGTGACTACCAAACCTACCTTCATATCAAGATACAAAACACGCAGGTCTTCAAACCCCATCAGCATGTTTAGTAAACTTTTTATCACGAAAGCAACATCGGCCTCGGTCCAGTTTCCGTCTGCTGTAATCTTCTCAAGGATAGGAACACCTGATAGACTGATGAGCATTAAGGATAAAATAGAACAAATTGCTTTCATTTGGCATTAGACTTGGTAAGGTTTTTTATTATTTTTTTTTCAAATTTAAGGAAGTCCACTCTAAATCGGCTAAATATTACGAAGCTTTGGAAGACATTTACCACATTTAAGAACTGCATGACAATTTCTATGACAAAAATTCTCAGTCATTATCTTCACTTAGCAATCTAGAAGAATAATACATCATTTGAGAAAATATTATTCATGCCGATCTCCAATTTTTTCATTAGAGGTGGTAACCTGTTCCGGGGATGAATATCCCACAGTTCCATAGTTATGCATGACATCGTCCATATCTTGTACACAGGACATAGCAAATTAATGGTATCAAAACTTATTCATGATTGATCAAAAGAAATCTTCTGAATTTTTAGTATATTTCATAAGTTGTAGCTATAGCTATACTGGTAATAGTTCTATAGCGAAGTTTTATAGACCTGAATCTGACCTCTACTGTTTCGATTAATTAAAACCTGATAATTCCTACTCGCCCTTGCATATGCTTTTGTAGGAATGATTAACAAATAGTATTGATTGTAATGTATATTTTATTAATTGATAAAAATGTTGGTAACTATTATTTGAGCATTTGTCCACAGAGGTCAAATTCGGGTCAAATAAACCAAAGTATACTAACATTTAAATCTGTAAAAGTAAAAAGCAGAAAGCAAACACTTATACAAGAGAGTATTTTGATTTACTGTATAAGTGTATTACAGGAAAAGGTTGAAACTTAACTGATTTTTATGATCTTGTCATTTTGTTCTTCATATCTTTGGAATTTGCGATTATTGAATTTTTCAAATTACCTACAGTACAACAAAAGTTTGATTGAATTCTTAGACAATGACAATGAAATATTTGCCACGAATATTGTACGTCACAAAGAAATAATAGTTATGAAATAATTTAATTTTCATGTTGATGTGTCCATTAACAAAGTCTGATGCAGAGTTACATGCAAAATGTAAAATCCCAGGCCATAGCTTTCCATATAACTCCTACCCCATCAGAGTTTATTCAGGGTATACATCAATGTGAAAATGACACAATATATAACACAATCACAATTCTGAAATTTGTTTTATTACCTTTTTCAGAATGTGAATTGGCTTAAAAATATTTTTCTGGTTGTAAAAAAAATGAAGTAATTATATTGACATTTGGAGAATTTCACAGAAAATGAAACATGTTATATAGCATATGGGTACTACAATATCAAAAGCATAAACTTTCCTGCTAGATGATGTTGAATATAACAAATGGGTGGAGCTATCTGTGTACACAGTTTAACACATGACATTAGAATTTTATTGCAAATAAAGTTCAATGTAAAGTCTTCTTATCATATATATGAAATTACGCCATCATAAAGGATACGGCTCCAAAACGAAAATGAGACTTCTCTCAGTCTCAAAGGCATTGTGTATTTTTAGAACTCCATCAATCTCCTTTACTGTCCTCATCACCTCGAATTCCGAAAGAAAGAAGTTCTTCTGGGCCCGATTTCTCATGTAGATGAACTCAGCTTCATAACTGATGCCCGTGGAAAGTTCTATAACTCTGCGAGTGACTCCATGCTCTCCCCTGTAAGATATGAAGACAGGAATCAATCAAGTTTTGATATCATAAGAAACAAACTGATGAATCACTGGCCATTTTGATTTTCACACCTCTTGATTGGTATCTTAAGATTATTGTTGACATCATTAATTACAGGCATTATTTGATTTATAAATATGGCAGGTTTAATCGAATAAAGGTTTTAATTAATGACCTAAATTGTATTTTATCTGACTTTCTCAAACAGATTATGCATAAATTGATGTGCAAATCTTCGGAGACTTGACTGTCAACATGTCTTCCAAACAGATTCATCGAAATGCCGAGATTTCGTTGTCCCCTGATGAGTACTCAGGGTGATTTGATCCAAAGGAAAAACACTCTGATGTAGTTAAGAATTTGCATGTAAATATTTGAATAAAATAACTTTATTTGGGTTTTGTATATGTACTATTAAATCTTGATTATATGTAATAAACAAAAGATGATCATTGTTCAAGTGAGATTTTTTGCGTGTTAACTCTCTACAAAAGGGTAAAGTTTGAACTTGATTTAAGATATATTCCATAGAACCTTAAAATCAAGCCACAAATATAGGGTACCTTAAGACAATGTCCAATCTGGGCCATCTAAAAACTACCGACAACTTGACATTGGTTGGTTTGTATTACGTTTAGTTGTATAAATTGTCCTAGTCCCTTGAGATACGAACTACCAAGAGTTTACTGTAGTTCCACAATGCTCGGAATATCAACTTCAACAGTGTTAACCAAGGTTTCCTAATGATTTCATTAGGAAACCTTGGTCAACATTGTGAAAGATTGTGAGTTCCAAAACGTTGTGATCTATTACGAGTCCACTACTTTAAAGCAAATCATTAGCTGGTAACCTTATATTTTAACTTCAGCTTTCAACATTTTGTGTAAATCATTAGCTGGTAGCCTTATTCCCTAACTTCAGCTTTCAACACTTCGTGTAAATCATAAGCTTGTAACCTTATTTCCTAACTTAAACTTTCAGCATTTCGTGTAAATCATTAGCTGGTAATCTTATTTTCTAACTTCAGCTTTCAACACTTCGTGTACCTACTCATGAAAATGTTTAACAAAACATTTTTCAATAGAAAGAGTTGTGATCAATCTAGCACTTTTGTTTATATCCATACCTTCTTATCTCTTCAAGAACAGTATAGTGCTCTTCAATAGGGGTGTTCTTCAAAATAACTTCTCTTGGTGTGGCCGTATCTGCAATTAGATGAAAATTGTATTAAAGAAAAAACAAATAGAAACGGCTTGTTACAAACTACTAGAAGTTCATCTTTTAGCCTAATTTTCAGTTTCAATCCAAAAAGGTCTATATCTTCCAATATTCATACATTTTGTAATTTGTTTTTTCTTTCTTCTGATTTTGACCATACTGAAATTTTTTGGTTGGAATAAAGAATGAAATACTTTTTTAAAGAGGAAAAAATAAGGGAAATGACCAATGTCATAATCATACAACAAAGTCAGTTTCAATTGAAATTCTGCAGAAATTTTATGATTGATTTAAAAGCTACATGAAACATCCTTTTTGGAATACAAATTTGGTAACTCTTCAAGTCCAAGAGATCAACATTTTGTTAACTCTTTTCCTAACAGAATTTACATAATTTGAGCCTGCGTGTGACATTTTTAACAATTTGAAATGTACAAAGGGCAAAGGTGCCAGTAAGCCTGTGCATCCACACAGCCTGACCAGCATCTTCACTTTGCACTTAATAGATAAAAAAGGTCTAAAAGTATCTGTAGACAGTCAGGCAATCCTCTTTTTACATTGTGTAGCTTCCTAGGCTTCTAAACGTTTACAACTTAAACTTAATCAAATAGTTGGAAATGTCACCCACAGGCTCATTTGTAACATCATCATTCTTATGAGAGCTAAATGTGTAAAATAGCCTTATTCTGCTGCATTTGAATTTTTTTCAAACAAATAGTCTATTTTAACCCTTGTCGTGCTGAGAAAAAAAGCTTGGCAAAATTATATATAAATCAAAGTGCTGAAAGCTCTGTATTTCCTATTTGTAAGTGAGAGCATTTGATTTTGAAAATATAATTTCTGAAACTTTTCTGGTTTAAAAAGGAAAATCAGGTTGTATGGACTAAGATCAGACTGCACATATGTGCAGGCTGTAGTTAGTCATACCTCCTGCCAAAGCAGGAATATTCAGGGATCAGCATGAAAAGGGTTAAGACATATCAGCAAGTATGGTTCATGAGTTTTTATTTTCATTATGATTTAGCAGAGAGCAGGCACTGAAGCCTAAGATCAGACTGCACATCTGTGCAGGCTGATCATAGTTTACAGTCTGACAAAGCATTCTGTCCATCAGGATTATGCCATGAGCAGAATGAGAAGGATTAATAAATGAGCCTGTGCGTGAGATTTCCAACAATTTCAAATATGCGCAAAGGAAAGACACTGACCAGCCTGTGCATCCACTCAGTCTGACCAGAGTCTTCACTTGCACTTATAAGAAACATTCTCAAAGTATCTGTAGACCATCAAGTAAATCTATCTTTAGTTTGTGACTGTCTACCCCTCTCAATGTATGCACCTCACTAACATTGAAAATTGTTGGAAATGTCACACACTGTCTCAAATGTCCTTTTCACTCCCCACTTACCTTCTACAGTCAATCTACATGCCGTAGTAACTTTTCCCGCAGCATTTTCCACAACACAAGCATATACACCACTGTCACTGACCAGCCCATTTGTAATCTCAATGTAGAAATCTTCCGTCTCCGACTGTTTAATCTTAATTCTGGATGATTCAGCTAACGGTTTCCAGTCCTTCATCCATTTTATACTTGGATTTGGATAACCATCCACTTTACAAGATAATGTTATGTCATTGTAGGAGAGTAAGGACTGGTCTATGAGAGGTTCTAAAACAGTTGGTGGCTCTGAAATAAATGGATTTAATATAAGGTTAAGCATTTTATTATTTACAATAATTACACATAAGTGCTTAGACAAGCCAGTGCATCTTAACAGTCTGATAACAGTCTTCACTTTGTAATCTTTAAATTGCTTCAGACTAAAGGTCTCTGTAGAAAATTGGCAAATACAGTCAAACCTGTCTTAATGGGCACCTGTATTCAGCAAGCAACCTGCATTTATGTGAATTTAATTTGAAAACTAACCATTCAATAGGGTAGAAAATAGTGTGGAAAAAGAAGAAATTGCTTGTCAAAAGCAATTTCTTCTTTTTTCACAATTCTTTCTCAATCATTAAATCACTGGCAGGGATTAAACAGCAAAGGGTTAATTAAGCAAGCACTTTTGGAAAGTCCCTTAGGTGCTTGCTTAGTACAGGCTTAACTGTATTTAGAGAATGTACTTGCTGCAGAGTGTCTGCCTATCATACACATTCAAAATTTTTGAAAATGCCTTGTGAAGATAATTAGATGTCATTATAGGAGAGTAAAGACTGGTGTTTTAGCGGTCCTTAAATAGTTGATATTGCTCAAAAATGGCTACTTTCATTCAGCTACCATTATAAATTTGACCAAAAAAATTAACCCGAGGCATTGTTTACAACTGTTGCAATTTGCAAAGCTCCTTATCTAAGTTTTAATAACAGTCATTAATGTGACTTCAAGAAATTTGAACCGTAAATGTGACCTTTTGAGTGCTCACAAGATTTTTCTAACATTTGACCCTGTAACCTTGTATTTGACCCCATATGACTCATTGTCAAATTTGTCCAAGATATCATATAGACAAATATTCTGACCATGTTTAATGACATTTGGTCATGAATTTGACATTTAGAGCGCATACAAGATTTTTCTAAGATTTAACCCCATGAACTAGTTTTTGATCCCAAATGACCCCAAATCGAATTATTTATTTAAAAGAAATGGACTATGTGTAACATATATTACGATATTGATTTTGAAGGTTCTTTTAATAAAGTTCAATTTCAGGAAAAGCCAATAATATGTTCATGTTTATTTCAATAATATTTAAAGAATTGGTTTTTCACTATTAACCCTTTCCTGTTTTACAAAATTTTGGACCTGTCCAAATTCAAAGGTTTTGTAGACGGAAATTTAAAGTGGATTTAATTTGAAAAATAACCATTCTGTAGGGTAGAAAATAGTGTGGAAAAAGAAGAAATTGCTTGTCAGAAGCAATTTCTTCTTTTTTCACAATGTTTTCTCAATCATAAAATCACAGGCACGTAAAAAGCAGGGATTAAGACGCAAAGGATTAAGTCAGACATTACCTGCCAAGTCAAAAGTGACAACCTTTACAGCGGCCCCATGTTCATTTTCTGCATAACATTTGTACTGCCCTACACTGTCACGCCTAACATTCTTGATCTCTAGAGTTATACCCCCTGAAAATATATAGGAAATATCGTAATTTCAATCAAAGATCATCTGAAATGTTGAATTGGATTACAACATTTTAGAATAATTTGATTTTGGTAGTGTCCATTAAGTTTCATGCATCCTGATTGGCTGAAAGATTGGCTTTATTCCTCAATGAAAGCAATTTTGAGCATGCAGCTATTCTTTATACTTGTGTGAAAAGTAGGCCTGCAAGAAATTTTTTTATCAAGAGATTCTTCCACTTTAGCTTCATGATATTGAATTATAAGATATGAAGAGAGTTGTTTTATGGTGGAGACTTACAAATCTGCTGTGTACTCTGGTTTTTTTTTTTCAATTGGGAATAAAACCAACTTTTCAGAGCTCACAAATATGGATAAACTCAACTAAAATTTAATTATTAATCGTACAACTTGCAAAGCTAAGGATAAAGGGATCCATGTAATCACAGCATATTTAATGATTAATTTTTCCTTCCAAATTCTAGGCTGTGGATACTCATTGGGTTAATTGCATGAAAAACAAAATCTTATACAATCAAACCTGCCCTGCAAGCAGGATGAATATATTCATTAAGCACTTCATAAATAGCACCTCTCTTTGCACATGCATGTGTTACAATGTTTTTGTATCCTGAATTCAAGGCAGTTTAAGCAAGTGCCAAAGGGACATTTATACAAGGCTTGATTAAACAGGAGCTTGCTTAGAAGCCCTAAAAATAGGTGAGCATTTAGCCCTGCATTCAAGATGAAAATATTTGCAAAAGGCTTAAAAAATGTTACCCTGCTTTGCATGCAAGAGCAAATACAAAGCGGAGTATAATATCCAATGATCAATAACATTTTGGAATCCTGGGCCTGAGGTTATAAAACTTTTCTCATTCTCAATTCAAAATTTTTGCAAATTACAATTTGAAATTAAAGCTGTAACTCTGTTTAAATACTCATTTCAATGTATTAACATAAAAGATATTAATAAGTTGTTATAAATAACAACTTATTAATATTATCTTTAATTTTCATACATTTATTTCAATTTAAAATTTGAGAAAATTCTCAGTTGAGCGTGCAAAAAGTTTTATAACCTTGGGCCCTGAGCTTGGTGTAGATAAAAAAGCTAGTTCTGCACCTACCAGAAGGAGTTATGAAGGCATTATAGTGATCTCCATATTTCAACTTCTCCTCTCCAAAATACCAATGAACTGTGGGTAAGGGAAAACCTTTGACTTGGAGAGTTATCTTTCCTTTCTTTCCCTCGACACCATACTGTGTGTCGTAGGTTGTTTCTATGTACTCTGGCTGGCGAGCTGAATAAAAGGAGGATACTATCATTTGTTTCAGTATAAGATCAATTTATTGGTCAGTGACTCAACAGGTTATTTCAATCTGTTGATATAGGTCATTGTATAAAACTTTTAAATACTGTAGAAGGATCTGTCTAAGGCAGCTTAAGCTATTTATTTTTAACTAAATATAACAGAATACAGATTTTTTTCATACATTTTAAAAAAAAAAGGCATTTTCTACTTGTTCATGAAAGCTGAATTAATTTAATGAAATTTACATCACAAAGGTATAGCTTATTTAAATTGTTGAGGATTCCCACTTACGTATATTGTCTTGAACTTCTTCATCTGGTGTTCTCAGACCACCACTATTACTTCCAACATCAATGGATGAACTTCTACGAGCACGGAGAGAGAGGTACGCAGAGATACTGTCACGTGATCCAGATCGGCTACGAATCTTCTGGGGTACATAGTCATCTGAAGAATAATACAAACATCTTTGCTTTGGGCATATGTGTAAACAAGTGTAGTCGGGATTTGTATAACGGGTGTTTGCACTGCCTTGCCATACAAGCTAGCTTTTATAGTGATGTGGTAGAGCACTCGCTTTGGGATGCAAGGGTCCTGGGTTGGAATCCTGACCAAATCGAATATTTAATTGCCGGTTATATTTTGATAACCCACACGAGGTTGTGGTTATGTGATTAATCTTAATTGTCCAGGGGGTGTTTGTAGCCAGGATTTGTATAAGGAGTGTTTGCACTGCCTTGCCATACAAGATACCTTTATAGTGAAGTGGTAGAGCACTGGTTTTGGGATGTAGAGGTCCCGAGTTGGAATCCCGTATTAATCGAATTTTTAATTGCGGGTTACACAAGAGCAATGCCTACTGATGCCTAAGTGCTTGATAATGGATAAAAAATCTAAGTTAAAAGGGGGCATAATTCACAGAAAAGGAATCATGAGTTATCACCCTTGATAGTATAGTATACTTTTTAGGTTATAATCATATGTTTCAAGTGACTGCCTTTAGTATAATCAGACATATCATAAAATGTCAAAATTTTTACATGACGACAGCAACAACAACGACAACACCAGGGCTATAGAAATACCTTGCCTAAACTCCAAAGTAACAAGATTTATAAACAAAAATTTAACATTTATCAAAAAAGAAAAAACTACAAAGTGATCATGTGGGTACTCTGTGGATTAAATTTATGAAATAAAGTGGATGGAGTAGAGGTTAACATAGAACATAACCTTTAATTGTTTACAATAGTTTTAAACCTCCACATGTTGTTTGCAACATATTCCCGCTGTACCAAAACCTTTAGAAGACCATATTGTTTAAGATCAGACTGCACAACATGCAGTCTGATCTTTGCCTAGACTTCTTATTTTCTACTAAATTATCCAGAAACTTTGATCAAGATATGTCAACATTCCAGTTGTTTTCATCAAATTTTTTTCATCCTAATTTGCTGTAAAATTAATTTCATTACTCACTGAAATAATTTTGATTATGCATTTTTTTGTTAGCTCACTTGGAAATTAATCCCACACACTATCTCTGTTATAAAAGATAAATTTTTAGAATTTTGCTTGAAGATATAAATTATCAGATATGAAGATATTTGTTTATTCCATAAAGGTGTTAAACGAAAAAACTAATCACACTTTTGAATGAATCCACTTCCTGTATTCATGGTGTAATCAGGTTTTTTGTTTCATACCTCCATAAAATAAGAAAAATATTCTCGTCATTTCTCAATGAAAAGAAATTATTTACCTCTTTCTCTATATACAGACACTGGTAAGGTAGGATCACTAATTCCATGTTCATTCTTGGCTCTAACTCTGAGCATATAATCCTGTTCAGGGATCAAACCTAGCACCTGATAGCTTGTCTCTGCCACGTCACGAGCAACAACACACCAAACATGACCCGGTGGTTCCCTTTTTTCAATGATGTATGAGACTCCTAAGCTTTTGACATAGGATGGTACCCTGCTTGGAGTCCAACTCAAAGTGAGGCTTGTGGGTTCGACATTGGAAACTTGAGGCCTGCTGGAGGTCATTCTAGGAGGACCTAGAATTTGATAAGCTATTTTGTGAATGTCTAAACATCTTGTACAAAAACTGTATTAACCCTTGTCATGCTGAATAAATTTTGGATAAAAATTTCTATCAAAATCAAAGGGTAAAAACCACTGACAGTACCAACTGTAGGTCATTTTTTTTTTTTTCAAAAAACTAAATCTATTAACAATTCTGGTTTGAAAGTAAGAAACAGGTGGTGTAGACTAACATCAGACTGCACATATGTGCAGGCTGATGTTTGTATAGCTCCTGCCAAAGCAGGAATATTCCGGGTTCAGAATGACAAGGGTTAAGAATAAAAGTAATGTTTAAATTTGATCAAGCCAGATTTATATCAAGCACATATTTTAGGGACAGAGAAAAGGTAGGTTTAGTTATTTTCAAATCTATTTATGAATGAAAGAGTTATGCTCAAGAAAAGCTCAATTTGAATGTTTCACCCTGGAGTATTTGACCTTGACCTAAGAACTATCTGAAAATTCCTTTCAAATGGCATTTTTACTCATAGTGAAGGACAATTGAACCAAATATTTCTAAAAGCATTACATATAGGTGCTACATGCGGGACAAATATTGGACAAACACACTGACTGACACATATAGGCCTAAGCATAATATTTACTATCATACATCTTCCTTTCTGAGAGTGAGCTTGGCAAAAACCGACTTCTTATATTACATGATTCACTTTTCCAAAGGGAACTTGGAATACGATATACCGGTAGGTACAGGTTCAACAGAGATATAAGACCCGTCACCCAAAAGGGGACTATCTCGGTGAGGTATATAGTGTCGACCTTAGTCAGCCTGCACAACTGCGCGTATTGTGCAGGCTGACTAGGATCGAAACTTTTCACACTATTCTGATTTTCTGAGCCTAAAATCATCAGTCTACATTCCTATACAAGGATTTTTGAAATGCGACAACTGGTTGACCTTTACTGGAACAAATCTCTTTCCCTTTTTTTTTTGCAATTTCATTTTACAGAGTTCAGGGATGGTCCCTTTTCCCCTGACAGTTCACAAATTATATTTAGGCAAACATACAATAATGGGATCTCAAAGAATCAGATTCATTTCTGACAGGATGGGAGTGCTCAAGAGTGAAATTAAATAATGAAAGTATGTTAGCCGGAGTTATTTAAATCAAGTTACATAGAGATAATTGAAAGATCTTTTCTATTCAGTTATACATATTGCAGGATTCGCACAAATCTATTGTAGGAACAAATATAGGTACTTACAAAAGTTCTACGACCCCCTAGTATGGGAATCACCATAAAAGCTCTGATACAACCCAGGGAATTTATTAGAATCATCATTTTTTTTAGGAGGGGGTAGGGGTTTAATGTAGTTGTTGAGATTGGAAAAATGGCAAAAATACCAATGCATTTTAAATCATTTTCCCAGGTCTTCTCAACTGTAAATCTCCATAAAATAAATAAAAACTTAGGTCATAAGAGCTTAATATTTGGCCGGATAAATTTACATTCACTCTCCTTTGAAATCATGATGACATCAATTTGGTGGGGGTCTGGGTTTATTAGAGGCTACAAGTTTTCTGAAAATCATGCAAAAAATGGTCAATCTTGATGTCCAAAGAAGGGAATTGAGCTATATAAGAGCATGAGCTATATCATAATTTTTATGGTACTTTATATACTAGGTGGGCGACACCTCAATGGTTTCGCAGAAGAGGAATGAAGAGAAGATGAATTAAATGTCCAAATTACGAATGATCTTACTAATAAATGTTTGCAAAAAATGGGGAAACGAAAAAGATAAATGACACAGGGATTATTTTATCTCTTTTTTTAGTGCAAGGGCGATAGGCTTTATATTAAATTGAGTGAACAAAAATGTACTTTCACGAGTGTTGCGACTACGAAAGAAAATATAGTTTTTGGTGTTCAATAAATCAAGGATTTATAAACCTTACACGAAAACTAAAAACGGCTATCCTATATCTCTAATGCAAAAATGACACGAAATGCGCAAATAATAGAATTATTTTATGACGAATTCAAAACACAACACAGTATGTCATATATTCATATAATATAGCCCATGGACTATGGGCTTGACTCATATGTACATGGAATTTCAAAATTGGCGAAAGATCGCGGTAGGGAGATTAGAGCAGTATGAACGGAGCTGTGCATTAAAGCACCCAGACGATACTGCTTTTGTGTGACCGACATCGCTGCTATACAACACCCAAACATCGCCGATTACTTATTGAGATAATTCAACGAAGAATTTTCCGCCCATGATTGTGAGTACTTGATCTTTGCATATGAATTTTGATTACTTGAAATTATCGGATACGAATTAACTTAATAGTTGTGCAATAGCTGCAAAAGGTATGGAATGAACGGTACTAGGCTTGTTAGACAAATGAATGGCACTGAAAGCCAAGCGTTGTGAACCTTCTTATGTATGACTAGTTTTCATGATAGATATACCTTACAAAACCATAGCTAGTTTAGTAGACATCATTATATACATGTATTAAGGGGTGAACTGCAGACCTACGTATGGCATACCTTGGACGCCAGGACTGTGTACCTTTGACACTTGTAGCTTGTATTCATGCTAACCTTATGTATTTGGCCACTCATAATTCATCATCTGCATGAAGACAGAGCATTATTAAACAAAACCACTGACATGCAGGGCCAGAGCACCTCAGACTCAGGATGCACGTCACACTAAATGAGCAACGGTGAACCTTAGACACCAGGACCTTGTGTACCATAGACACCAATACATTCCCTGTATTCATGATGGCCAAGAATTATTTCACGGTTTTCTCAAGACAAGTCTTTCAAGAATACAGTCCACTCTTAAACCAAGACCATAGCCGTGCAGGGCCAGAGCACCTGGGACTCAGGATGCACGGCACACAAAACATACGGTGAACCTTAGACACCAGGACACGGTGCACCTTAGACACCACATATTACTTGTATTCATGCAGACCGATAATTCTTGGTCGCTTAAAAACCAATTGTGTGCAGAATACAGAGCATCATTTTAGCCAAAACAATACATATGCAGAGCCAGAGCACCTGAGACTCTGGATGCATAAACATAACTCGTTACACTGGACACCAAAGGTCCGGTTTGCATGAAAATATTACTCGGTGTGACCATCCGCCGATTTCTAATAAACAGAGGAGTTAAGGCTGTGTGCAGTTCACCACTTAATGCTAGTACCGAACTTTCTATTCCCGTCATATAATGCAGCCATACTACGTTCACGCTCATTCATTAGTAAAAGGAGTTGCACGTACGCGTTACCGATGAATGTTTTGCTTGCTTGACAAAAGGAGATGCCAGTAGCCCAAGTTGCAAAACGAGCCCAGATCTCTTATTGACGCGTCATATAATATCTATCTCCCTACCGCGACATTAAGATGAAATAAAACAATCAATTAGTCATAGGTCTTTTTTCAGATAACAGCACCACCAGCATCCGAGAATTCGATTGTTTTCTCCTAAAACAACAATGGCGACGGTTGTACCTGAAACGATACAGAAATCGAGAGCAAACATGTTCTATAGATATTATTGCATTAATCATTGCCTTATTGTGAAATTTGCCAAAAATTATGATGTGGGAATGGGTGGGTGGGTTAATATCTTGTATCGCGTGTTAGTAAAAAGAGAATGATTTCGTCGATGCACGGGTTTATATAGCAGACGACATACGGGTCACGGATTACGGAGATTGACGATTTCACTCGGCAATCGTCGTCAAGGAAACCAGCCACGCACATCGCAAAAATAATCCATGTTATTTTCAATTCTGAAAATAACACTATTTATTTTATGACGAATTCAAAACACAACACAGTATGTCATATATTCATATAATATAGCCCATGGACTATGGGCTTGACTCATATGTACATGGAATTTCAAAATTGGCGAAAGATCGCGGTAGGGAGATTAGAGCAGTATGAACGGAGCTGTGCATTAAAGCACCCAGACGATACTGCTTTTGTGTGACCGACATCGCTGCTATACAACACCCAAACATCGCCGATTACTTATTGAGATAATTTAACGAAGAATTTTCCGCCACTGTAAATTTTCTAAAAATTTATCCCCCAAAATTCTGGAGTCCTTAATTGTGAATGATTTATACCAAGTGTTTTGCAAATTCATCCTTTAAGTTCAATAGGTACATTTCTAGACCAACATCGGACAGATGGATTCCATCATGCCTGTAGAAGCCGGGCGTATTTAAATCGATGTCCATCCGTACATGAGCTGACCGCGAATGACGAGCGGCTTGTTGTCGGCCGAATCTATTTACTCTTTTGCGTTTGTTTTCAATAGTATTAATATCAAAAAGCGTTGAGTTCCAAGTGGCTCGTTGAAGAATGTCAATCCATATAATTACCGCTCCCGGAATCGCCGCGCGTAAATAATTGAATTCGCGAAGCATTATATTACGGATGGACGTCAATGTTAGTGAAGTTAAGTCATTCCCCCCTAGGTGGATTGCTACAACTTCTGGTTCTGTCCGTAGAAGAACATGACATTCCACGGCTTTTCGAAATTGAGTCCACGACATTCCACGCCGTCCCCACCATGCTATCTTGGTATCCAGCTTAAGATTAGGTTTGTTGGTCGATTTAGCTCGAACTCCAGCCCAATATGGTATAGAATCCCCAATGACCCACACGTCTGTAAAATTGAAGAAAAACAATTAAAACATCTTTAACGAATGTATGTTTTGTATGCATTTGACTGCCATCTGCCTAATTCCATAATCAACTTCTCAGGTACCCCTTTACGCGCCAAGTCAGTGGCTCGACCGATGCGAAAGCTATGCGTTCTATAGCGCATATTTCTGTATTGTGTACGCGAAATACATTTATCGAGTACCAAAGCAAACTGAGTTCTCGTTAAAGGGGTTCCATCCGCATGACAAAATAAGGAGCCGGCTAATCTCGTTCTGACTTTTAAAAAATCTTTCATGCACTTGACTGGACAGAAAAAAGATTCTTCGCTAGGTATCCGTAAAACCACGGGTTTCGCATCCTGGTTAGTTTTGTATTTCCGCAATGTTATTAGTAGCGTGTTATCTTTTTCTTGGTGGATAATGTCCGAAAATTGCAAATGACTATTAGGCAATCTTTTTGATGACAAAACTAATTCGCTGACCCGAAATAAGCCATGATAAGCCAAAACCCATGCTGCTGTAAATAATTTGACTTCGTATGAATTGTAGCATACGAATTCTAGCTGTGGTAACAATATATGTAGGATGGTAGCCGTGATAGGGGCTCTATTATCTGAAGACTTCCTTAAACGTGTACAACCTTGTAAGGTTTTAGATATAATAAAAGATTGGCTCAAATCATTCCAACCATGGATTTTATGCATGTAATTGATCCCAGACACATAATTTTTTATCGTCCGCGGCGCCAGACCTCTCTCAAAGCAAAAGGCAATGAACCAAATAATATGATTGACCTCTGCTGGCCATAATAAATTTAATGAGTATTCTGTCCGAAACCTGTTGAATGCACTGATGCCGTTAGAATATGCATATCTAGAATTCAGTGCCAATCCTTCCGATGTCAGCTTGTCTGCCTTTCTTTGAATGTGTTCCAAAGGTAGACTGGGAAAGGAGTCTGATCCGGATCGGCATCCGGTGCCATGGCCTTGAACTTGGAGACCTGAAAGCGGGATAATGCGTCACATAATCGATTTTTAAAACCAGGCAAGTGTTTAGCTCGTAATACTATATTTAGCTCCAGGCATTTTAATACTAAAGGCCTTACTAACTGCATAACACGATCTGACTTTGCGGATAAAGTACAAAGTATTTGCACAACAGAAAGATTGTCACAATAGAAAATAATTTTCTTGTTTCTCAGTACTTCACCCCAAATGCTTATTGCTGTGAAAATGAGGAATAATTCAAGAGTAGTGATGTCATTTGTAATGCCAGAAGTATGCCAAAAGTCAGGCCATTTTGCCATGCACCAGTGACCATTAAAGTATATTCCGAAACCTAGCCCCTCTCCGCCAGCACTGTCCGTAAACAGCTGTTCGTCGAAGTTCGAGACCCAGAAGCGATCGTTAAATACCGATATGCCATTATGATTGCGGAAGAACGTAAGCCAGACTTTTAAATCTTTTTTCATGCCCTTAGTAACGTGCAAATGATGATGAGGCTTGGTAAGACCACAGATTGAGTTAATAAGTCTGCGACAAAAGGGGCGACCTGCCGGAATAGCACGATAACAAAAATTGAGAGAGCCTATCAGAGATTGCATCGACTTCAGAGTGGTTCGCTTTTTCTCCATGATTTCGGTGATCTTCGCGATTACTTCTTGGATTTTAGCGACAGGAATACGGACCTCCATTTTATTTGAATCAAGTTCGAGTCCCAAAAAACAGAGAATTTCAGAGGGCCCTTCGGTTTTTTCTTCGGCTAACGGTACGTTTAGATCTTTCATACAAGCCAAGAATACTGACATAAGGGCGATGCATTTCTCCGTGTTTCTGTCGCCACCCAAAAAGTCATCCAAGTAGTGAATCAGTCCGCCTGAATGCATTCGTGATTTGACACAAAACTCCAAGAATGTTGAGCAAATTTCAAAGGTTTTATTACTGACCGCGGCACCAAATGGTAAGACCTTATCTACGAAGTATTTGCCATCAAATTGAATGCCAAGTAGTTCGAAATCTTGGGGACAGATCGGCAGTAATCTGAATGCGCTTTTGATATCCATTTTAAAGAGCTTGCAGTTTTTGACCAACTCCTGTATAAGGTTTACCGCCGCGTCAAAACTTGTATATTTTACGGTACAGTGCTCTCGCGGAATACCATCATTGATAGATTCGCCTTCGGGGAAAGATAAATGGTGAATTAATCTAAATTCGCCTGGCGCTTTCTTGGGAACCAGTCCGATTGGCGACACAATTAAATTCGGAAAAGGTTTTTCTTCAAACGGACCTGCCATTCGACCGGCTTCAATTTCTTTGCGTAGCTTTTGACGCACGATTTCAGGATTAGACGAAGCCGATTTTAGATTTTTGCATAGTCGAGCCTCTCTGTTGCCATTATAATGCATTTCAAAACCATGTTTAAAGCCATTCAATATCGTTTGGGCACTTTTTTTTATCGTAGCCTTCTAAGTACTTTTGTAAGAATTCGATGTTGATTGGCGATTTGGCCAACCGAAGATTAGTATTAATTTTTATTGTTTCGGTTTCTTTGGACGAAGTCGTAATTCCTGGTGAAACCCCTACCACCGCGGCCGCGCCCTGCTGACAACGCACTACCGCGAAAGGAATTGTTGTACCGCTTGTCGTTTTGATTCCCGACTTGTACGGCGGGCCTAGACGTATACGGACAGTGTGCTGCAGGGTGTGGCAGTTCACAATGTGAGCAAAAATGGCGGAAGCGGCAGTTTTGCCAGGTGCAAACGGACTCATTGAATAGACGACATGCGCGCTTCGCCCCAGTGTCAGACACGGAATTGACGAGCGTTGGCTTGAATGCAACCTGAATGCAGCGCCACCAAAGATCTGCGTTTAGTTTTGCCCAAGATGAAGGATTAATAGCTTGGCGTAAGCGAAACTGTTCATCATATTCGCGCCATACCATACCACCCTGTCGCGCAGCGCACTCGCGAATTGACCACATATAATGGAGAATTTCATTGATTTTGTCCGGGTGTGTAGACAAATATATGGATGCGTAAATTAAAAAGGCATCTGTCCATTTTTCAATGGTTTGAACTTTTTCGCGGCATTCTTTCGCTTTTGTTTCAATGTGCCCGGCAGGCGTGATGTGAAGTACGGAACCCGCGGCATAATTTTCTAATTCTATGGCTCCCTTTAACAAAAGACTCAGATTGGTGTATTGACCTTGACAAATTTGCTTTTTGAGGGATGCAGGTACGTGAACAGCCAAATCTTCGTCTGTTAATCTTAATAGTGCCGGACCGTTTTGAGGCTGTGCTTCCTGCACAGAACTTAACAAGTGCCAGTTTGACTCCAACGTATTAGTAAGCAAGGGGTTATCCGACTGGAAGGTAGAAGTAATACGCGAGGGCATGGATGATGACAATACAGGAGTGTTGTGATCGACAGCGGTCAGAGATGAAGCTGTGTCGCGAGAGCAAGAGGGAACGCGTGTTACCCTTTCAAAATCAATCATATTATTTCCTTGACCAGTGACTATACCTGCATCTGGCTGTAAGAGCTGGGAATCTGTTGTGCTTCCCTGCAACTGGCTGTCCTCTGTCTGGCTACCCACCGCTTTTCTCTTTATACCACGTGTTCGCTTCGGCGGCATTCTCTGGTTTACTTTTACCTGTGTTGATTAATATCTTGTATCGCGTGTTAGTAAAAAGAGAATGATTTCGTCGATGCACGGGTTTATATAGCAGACGACATACGGGTCACGGATTACGGAGATTGACGATTTCACTCGGCAATCGTCGTCAAGGAAACCAGCCACGCACATCGCAAAAATAATCCATGTTATTTTCAATTCTGAAAATAACACTATTTGTTTCTTAAAAGCGCGTCATTTAGCACGAGATTGCATGGCAACGTCAATCATGACGTCACATGTATAAAGTCTTGCTTGAGAATACGAATTTTCCCAGACATACCAACTAGCTGTAGACATAGATGGAGAACTTCTCTGCGCGATTCTGTAACTTTTATCAAACTTTATCGTTTAGATTTGTCTTCCCTCAAATCTCGGCTATATCCGGCAAAATCGTATGTTTTATTGGTGTAGAACATTCCGTTCCGAAGGAATTGATCAATTCTTTCTTCTCTTCATTCCTCTATTTAGATGACATAAATAGTAAATGGAAACTGTAAGATGTGCAATAAATGTGCTGTGAATGAAGGATTGGTAGTGTATTTAGGTATTTGCAATGTTATGTCCTGAAAACAAAGGTGACTCAGTTAAAACTACCTACCCTGACACCAGGCCAATTTATCTAGAAAAAGATTATGAACATGACAAAATCAATACAATTTAAACTTGAGCAAAACAAGAGCACTAACTGAGGCCCATACCCAGGTGTTCAATAATGCAAACAAGGACAAAAGAGGGCCTGTATTGATCCACTGGCTTTTACATCTTTAGACTTTCATAGAAAGGCCATAAAACTAGCATCAAATATATGCAAAATAAAATTTGAGTAATGCATTGCACTGTAACTTTTGTTTATTTCCACATTCCCTCATTAAATCATATCACAAAATTTAATGCCAGAATTTGATCGAACTGTTATATTAGGCTTAAATTAATGTAAGCATAATTATAATTTGTTTATGTTTAATGAAACAATGTGTATTCTCTTAAAATCAATTTCCAAGGTATTTCTTACAGATTGCTTCCAAATTATTTTTTGGGGGAAAACAAATATTGCTGAGAACGAACAACTTATCATTAAAACAGATTAAAGTGTAAAGGGCCATATCAAAATTAAGTAAAACAAGCTCGGCATCAACAGCACATGAATTTACTGATTGATCCATGTTTTCCCCTGTTAAAACTGTCAAAGTTTTCCCTGAAACAACCCAAAATTACAAGAAAGAAACAAAAAATTTTGATCTTGATTTTTTTTTATTTTGTCCATAGACACAAACACCATGCCAAAACTCACCAGTAGATGTGAGATTATCCAGGTAGGATGTACTAACTGTTACTTCATCTTTCATTTCTCTCTCTACACTTGACAATCTGGAGCCAGGTCTGGAACCTGTAAAACAGGTCAAATGTTATATAATATTTTGTGTTTGAGAACAATTCAGGGAAAATTTGGTCATGTGGTTTTAGAGATGTTTTTTTTGCAAAAAAATTGTTGACAGACAACATTTAACCCGCCTGACACACAACAGAATGACAACAGCCCTACGTTCAGGATGACAAATGGTGCAAAAATGTTTGCAAATTATACCCCAGTTTACTCATAAGTGCAAATTCAAAGGGGATACAATTTGCAAAAAGTTTGTACTGTTTTGTCATCCTGAACGCAAGGCTGACATTATCAAGGTTAATCAAAATAGTTCTTTGAGCAATTATTTCATCATACAGATTTTCAAAGTTTGTTATTTGAACTTGCTTGTAGTGATGTATAAATGTAATCCTTTCTAGCTCAAATGCGAAATTTATAATTTCATAGAGGAAAGCACTGAAGGAAAAGAAACAAGAGCTGTCAGAGGACAGCGAAGCTCAACTATTCCATGTTCTGGAAAGTAACAGCAAATCAATATCAACATTTGAAAATTCCATTAAATGAAAGTAAAGAGAAGAGAATCTTTGTGTAAATGCTGATATTATGGTCACAGAAGCATGTGCAAAGTTTCCAAGCAATAGCTTTAAAGAAATAGAATTATAACTTATATACGACATTTGCACATAAAACCTTAACCAAAAATTTTTAAGTCCCAAAAGGCTTAAAATTCCACTTAATTCAATACCAGAGTATTGAATCTTTGTCTAGATGCTGATATTATGGTCACAAAAGCATGTGAAAAGTTTCCAAGCATTAGCTGAAGTAAAAATAGAATTATAACTGATATATAACATTTGCACATAAAAACTTATCCAGGAATTTTTAAGTCTGAAAATGGTTAAAATTCCACTAAATTCAATATCAGAAAATGAATCTTTGTCTAGAGGCTGATATTATGATCACAGAAGCATGTGCTAGGTTTCCAAGCATTAGCTTAAGTAGAAATAGAGATATAACTGATATACAACATTTGCACTTGAAAACATAACCAAGAATTTTTAAGTCCTAAAAGGTTTAAAATTCCACTAAATTCAATATCAGAAAAATGAATCTTTGTCTGGATGCTGATATTATGGTAATAGAAGCATGTATAAAGTTTCAAAGCAATAGCTTTAGTAGAAACAGAAACATAACAGATATACAACATTTGCACGAAAAAACATAACCAAGAATAAAAAGGTTTAAAATTCCACTAAATTCAATATCAGAATAATGAATCTTTGTCTAGAGGCTGATATTATGGTCACAGAAGCATGTGCCAAGTTTCAAATCAATAGCTTTAGTAGAAACAGAGATTTTAAACACTTGCATCTTAAAACTTAATCAAAGCATTACGCCGACGCCAACACCAACGCCGATGCCCGGAATAGCTAAAAACAGCTGATTATAGAGATCTTTCCAAGTTTCCTACCAAATAAGACATTTAAATGTGACCTGTCACACAAAAAGGTACCATCTGGGAACTTTGTTAAATAAATATTGGAAAAAGAGATGGGTTCTATAACAGACTAACAAGAGGTCAAGTTTAAAAAATTCTTGCACAGGAGGTAGATTGAATACCCTAGATTCAGAAAATTAGTAAAGTGCAGAAAGTTTCAGCCCTAGTCAGTCTGCACTATCCACACAGTCTGACAAGGGTGGACACCTAACCCACTTCCCAGATGGTCACTTTTTTCATTTCAAAGAGAACATATTACGTTATTAATATATATTATAGTTATATATATATATAGGATTTGGATCAGTCCAATTTCATTTTATTGGAAATGGTTGGAGTTCAAGTTAATACCTCTTGATCTCTGTATCATGATGGGTAATGTGGGTTCACTGGTTCCAAACTCAGTCTCAGCCTTCACTCGGATATGATAGTCACGTTTGGGATCCAGTCCTTCCCTGACATACTGGCAATCTACGAGACCAGTCACATCACGACGCCAACTGGTGTTGGGAGGTTCCTGCGAAATAGAATTAAAGACATTTCTTGCAAGTAATAATATAGCCAAATAGTAGTTTTAGGGCAAATATCTCTACCACTGCTTCTGAAATAAAATGATTTTGTCACAATTATGTACCCAAAGTCAATAAAATAACATTTACATCTAACATTTTAAATTATAGAAGAGCCTGTGAGTGACATTTTCAACAATTTGAAATGTTCATGACGGGCAAACATTGAGTAGCGTAGACAGCCACATACTGTATATATAAAGTAACATGATGGTCTCCAGCTACTTTGAGACCATATCTAACTACTAAACGCATAGTTAAGACCCTGGTCAGACTGTGCGGATGCACAGGCTGGTCAGAGTCTTTGCTTTGCACATTTTTGAAATTGTTGGAAATGTCACACACAAGCTCAGAATATTTGGTGCTTCCTTGTATTACAAATTTCAGTTTGCCAAGAATATATGTAACTGCAAATACATTGATTCATGTTCTTAGAATATTGTCACTGGTACTTAACCTTAACTTGTCATGCTGAGCCCGGAATATTCCTTCTTTGGTAGGAGCTATAGACCAACATCAGCCTGCACACAATGTGCAGTCTGATGTTAGTCTACACCACCTGTTTCTCACTTTCAAACCAAAATTGTCAAACTTAATACAAATTGACCAATAGTTTGTACTTCCAGTGCTTTTTACCTTTTGATTTTATGAAAATGTTTAGCCAAAATTTATTCAGCATGACAAGGGTTAATAATGGATTTGAAGACTGTAATGTAAGCTAGAGAGAAAACCTATCACTTTTTTGAAGATTTTTTTGAAGCAGTGTCTATTCTAGGAGGGGGGATTGTGCATTTTAGCAAATACTTTTGAAATTTCACCCCTATTTTTGAAGGTTACAGGGGATTTTTTTACATAGAGTTAGAGCAAAAATTTCTATCTTTTTGGAGCGTTTGCAATTATCAACAAATTTCCCCCCTACCTTTTTTTTAATCCTAGAATAGACACTGATAAAGAAAGCACATGTAGAATCAACCTCCGTTTTGATAATCAGGTTGTTTGAGAAGTCCTGATATTAGTTCTTCTTTCATAAGGCTTTTTTTTTCACCAAGAAAGGGTTCAAAGGATACACTCACAAATCCTTTTTTGTTTGATGTCACAAAATTACAGTAAAACTTGTGTTTAGCAACCACTTTAAGGGGACTAAAAAAAGCGGTAGATAATGGGAATGGTTACTTAAAACATTATTTCATGAAAATTTAGACTGGTTGTTTTGATAGCATTTATAGATTATAGCATAATTCTTACTGAAGACGATTTTAATGGGTTCCAACATCATAAGATAGAATTCAAATTAATTTTCAGTTGAATAAAGTCCACTTTTTCAAAGATTTTGATTAAAGTGAAGGGACTTTTTATGTTGGTCGCTTTATACAAGTGGTCACTTTATAGAGGTGTTCACTTGAGCAATATTGACTGTAAATGAGTATTATCATTAAACAGTACCTACCCTCATTTCAACGACATATGTGATGGGTGTTTGTGTGGCGTAGGCTGGTATTCTAGCAGGTTGCCATGTGAACCATATAGATGTGTCCGTCTGTGTGTGAACTTTGGGTGTGTCCATTGGCAGCTTGGGTGGAACTAAATATGAATAGAGTATATGCAGATTTTTGTTTCCATTATGTAGAGATAGAAAAAAATAAGGTAGTGGAACCTTAATAGTTCAGCAACACTTTGGAACTCATGATCTTTTACAAAGTTGACTGAGGTTTCCTAATGAAAATCATTAGGAAACCTCTGTAAACACTGTTAAAGATCATTACTTTCGAAATATCGTGGGACTATTATGGGTCCACTACCTTAAAATCCAGAATTTAGCTTTGTAATTTTCTTTGATCAGGTAATATTACATGAAACACACAGACCTCAAAAAATCTTTTTTAAGTCTGTTTTTATCTTTATTATTAGGTACTAGAAATGTAAGAATAAAATGCTATGCAACAAACTGCGTTAAAAAGGTAAATTAATAAATTGAGTGCATTTTCTTTGGAGATAACACATACATATATGATAAAAATACAATAAAAATACAATTTTTTAAAGGAACTGCTAAGAAAATTAGCAAAAGATAGAAAGAATTTTCAATATATAAGTTCTTTAAAACGAGATACAATAATAACATAAACTGGGTACAATAGAAACAATACAACACCTAAAAAAATGTTCTTATTTCATAAAACCTTAAAGATCATATGTTTGTTTTTCTTAAATTTCCCTACATAAGTCAGAATGTCATTCAAGATCCAAATTTGAAACCGCAATCTTGTTGTCTTGGTCTAAGTTAGTGAATATAATAATAAAATTCACACTCTAAGCTAGATAAACCATAGATTCATGTAAAAACAAAGTTAATTCTCTAGTCTACAATGAATGAGAATGAACCTGATTTTATTACCTGATTTTATTTCACAATCATTTCCCTATGGGATTGAACATATTTGTTTCAGTTCTGGTGATATCCAAAATACATTAATGTATTGAATTTATCATTTTTTTTTATCTTCTTCTATTTAAATCGAACCTTGATAAAGTTAATATGTGACCTGTCACACAAAAGGGGATAATCTCGAAATTCTGTAAAAAAAGATATTTGAAAAAAGAGATTGGTTCAAGTACAAGTCATCCAGAGGTCATCCAGAGGTCAAATTTCAAAAATTCTTTCATGGGAAGGAATAATGATCATTCTAGATTCAGATAATCAGCTCAGTGTGCGAGAAGTTTCGACCCCAGTCAGTCTGCCAGGTCCTGCTGGGGTCGAAACTTGAGGCACTACCCAGACAGTCCCTTTAAGTGTGTTGTACCTCACTTTATGTGTTTGGTTTGTGGATGACACAACAGAATAACAATCAAACAAACAATAAAATTATGGTTAACTCATGCATTTTGTCTCAAGAATTCAGGGATGAGGGATAGGAAAAAAAACCTGCAATCATGATGGAAATGTTTGCACAAAGAATAGACTTTCAGCTTTGCATGTCAATGACTCAGTGCGAAATGGTTGTAACTCCCTATGAATATATAGGGAGTTACAACTGTTTTGCGCTGAGCCACCGATGTGCACTTATTTTGCTGGGTAAAATTTCAAGATGGTTGTAATGTTTTGTATTCCTGAACATACAGATACACTACATTTAGTGATCTTAAAACTGGTATGCTAAATTTCTTTTATTTAAGAAGAAGTATTTTAAATAGAAAATAACTTTTTTTTTAAAACCACCAAAAAAGAAGTTTAAATTTTCCTTTTTTCTTGTGCAGTTGGGGAAAGGTATTTCATAAAATGAAATAAGTATTTTCTTCTTTCAAGTTTTTGATCACATGCAAATAACTGGTCAGTATGGGATGGAACATGGTGTGACTTTTTTAACACACTATATATTTAAACCCTGGTTAACTTCAAAACAATACCTTGCTCTATAGGAATCTCTGTGCCATCTAAAATGTTTGACATGAAAAAAGTTGACAATTGTTCACACAATTAATGTTTGTTATATAAACATCATATCTGATGTACAGTACAGGAGCATAAAAGAGTTACAAACCAACAATTGAAATAAAGCAGTTCTGGACAATATAAAGAAACACATAAAGCGAAGATTTGTTTGAATGGGTTTTTAAGCCGCTTTCAACAATTTCACAGTTGTATCGCGGCAGCCAGAGCACCTAACAATGGATTCCTGGTATTTCTTTCACCTGAACTACCATAACACCCTTTCCTAGCCTCCATCTGCTATCTCACATAGGTTTACAATTATATTAACACATTGGTGAGAGACAAACGTCGGAAAGAATATTTGCCGCTACCGGGGATCAAACCCACGACTTCCAGATTGGAAGTCTTATGCCTAACCAACTGCGCACATAAAGCTAGTAACATATTTCTTAAAAAAGACTCCTTGCCAGCAAAGAGGATCATCCATTTTTGAAAAATTTGCATTAAGCTTTTATTAATATTTATAAAAGCACTTCTACCTTAATAAAGAATTCTGTTATTCTTGGGACAAAACAGGTTATGGACTGATTAATCAATGTAATCTACAATCAGTTGGTTTTGGCTTTCGATGACAACTATCAATTAAGAAATCTCATAATCTATTAATCTATTATTAATGTGTAAATTGCAGCCATTTATGTTTTGAAACATTATGTCACTTATATATATAGTCTTGGGTACTTCCTATTTTCAATCTTTCTCACCCTGTCAAATATACAAAATATGTAAACTTGTGATATTCAACCAAGAAAATGAATTTTCTTTCAGTTTTGCTTTAGTCTTGAATTTTTCAATGCAATTAAAAACCACAACTATTATGAAGAATTCCCTACCTTGTTGACCAAACCTTAATTCCCATTCGTGTTCGAATTCTTCATCTTCGTCCACAAACTCATAGTCGTTGTAATCTGTAAAAAAGATTGTACTATTCAGCAATTAACCCTTGTCATGCTGAATAAAAATCTTTGCAAAATAAATGTAAAATCAAATGGCTAAAAGGACTGGAAGTTAACATTTAAGTGAGTATTGATTTCGGAAATGCATTGTTTTAGATCTTTTTGGTTTAAAAATAAAATTCAGGTGGTATGAACTAAGATCAGACTGCACATATGTGCAGGCTGATGTTTGTCTATACCTCTTTTCAAAGCAGGAATATTCCCGATTCAGCATGACAAGGGTGAACAAATGACAAAAATTTCTGAAAGAAAACTGAAATATCAATCCCATCTTTAATTAAACTACAGGGAACCATTAAATGATTCAAGATTATAACATGATGGCGTAAAACTCATATATGAAATAAGAAGAAATTACATAGAACTTTATTCGCAATAAACTTCATATGTCATGCGTTTTAACTGTGTACACAGATAGTTTTGCCAATTTTTAATTCAACGTCATCTTTTGTGCGAATGTTGATTCCTTTGACGTCATATAACCCACATGTAAAGTGATGCTCTTTGCTTTCTGTGAAATTCTCCCTGTGTCAATATCATTACTTTTTCATTATTTTTACACAAACAAAAATGTTTTAATACAATTAAACATCCAAAAGAGGGTAAAAAAATCTAATTTCAGATATGTGATCGTGTTAAATGGATATAATTTCATTTTCCCTATGAAGTTATTCGAATAAAATCTGATAGGGGGAGGAGTTATATGCAAAGCAAGATCCTTGGGGTTTGCCCTCAGATTTTACCTTTTGTATATAACTCCTCTGCCATCAGACTTTTTTCATTGATACATCATAGCGAAAATAAATTATTTTACTATTAAGGTAATAAGGCAAATACCATACAATCCAGTATTTTGATAATCTGAAAAAATACACTTAAGGAAAACAGAGTAGATGAAAGAGGATATATGCTAATAAAAGACATTTTATCATTCCTCTCAATGATTCTATCCTCCATACATGACTCTTTAACTTTCATTTTAAATCTTCTGTGTAAAATTGTCCATAAATTATCATTTAAACCAACCTATCTTTGACCTCTACCAAAAAGGTTTGATAACAAATTTCTGTATTTCAAATTTTCAGAAGCATGTACCTAATAATAATCATTACAAAGAGTGTCAAAGGTAAATAAACCCAGAAAAAGACCACTTTTCTATGAAGTAACAATTTTACCAACCATGATAGTATTGGTACATGTTTTATCAAATAATGAGCAATTCAATAGAACGGTGAAAATGAAAATGCATGAAAATTTCATGTATAAATGAACAAGAAATGGACATACAAATTAATGCAGAGACAAATGGATGGACAGATGAACCAGTGGGAAGATGATACCGATATATGCCCTTCTTCTGCGTCAAATAAAAGATTTCTGTATCTGTAAATGAAGTGAATTGTAACTCACCAATCGGTCTATACAGAGAGACTGGTAGACTGGGCTCTGAGCAGCCATACTCATTCCATGCTCTAATTCGGAACACATAGTCTATTCTGTTGTGAAGATCTTTAATGGTGTGATTCAAAACCTTTAAGCCGGATATCAACTCTCTCCATTCAAAGGTCGGTGGGTTACGTACCTAAAAGGTAGGTTATTCATTAAAGCAACAATTTCTTTTCATGAAATGAGCCGGTTTGTGACTTTTCCAAGAGTTTGTAATTTTCATGAGGTGCAAAAATTGAGTAGCGTAGACAGCCACATACTGTAAATATAAAGTTACCCGATGGTCTACAGATACTTTGAGACCATATCTATCAACTAAACGCATAGTGAAGACTCTGGTCAGACTGTGTAGATGCACAGACTGTGTAGATGCACAGACTGGTCAGAGACTTTGCTTTGTGCATATTTGAAATTGTTGAAAATCTCACGCACAGGCAAATATATTTTTTTGGAGGATACAAGTGGTTAGAGATAACACTCTACATTAAATTTCCGTTGAATATAATTTTCCATGATCAATTTTATGAACATTCTCAAGCTCATTGAAATACAGTCAAACCTGTCTTAAGCAAGCACTCAAGAGACATTTAAAAAGCGCTTGCCTAAAACAGGTGCTTGCTCAATACAGGTCAATTTCAGTGCAAATGGTAGATTTGGGAAATCGGTTGTCGCTTGCCTAAGACAGTTTGCTTGCTGAATACAGGTGGCCACTAAGACAAGTTTGACTGTATTAGATCAAATTCATTATCAGAGAGATAGTTTTCAGGACACTGTAAAGTTAATATCCTTACAGTATTTTCCTCGTCTTTCCATTTTCATTAACAAAGATTTAAATTAATAAAGTACCAACAAAATCATATTTTTTTTCTTTTAAATGTAATTATTTTCCTCTTTATTTTTTAGTCAAATGATGACCTTCATGTATGTTCCTTTCTTTTTTTTATAACTCTTCGATTTAGGGAAAATATGACATCAATTCTTCCTCTCCAATGCTTAATGTATCAAACATGGCGTAGGGACCATAGTCTACAAGTAGAGCATTGGCCCCTTGACCAAAAGAGTTTGATAACTGGGAGTGGCTATCAATCTTGATTCTGGTGAATTTTCAAGGGAGATGAATCGAAAAGGATTATTCTAGGTTGAAAGAACATTTCTCCCCATTGCTTTAAAATGAATAAGTTTAAACTATATCAAACATTATAAAACAATAAGCTATAATTACCTCTATAGTATATGTAAGGTTTGATGAATGTCTGATGGATTCTGGGAGGGACGCAGATCGCCATGACAACTCAACAGTTTCAGGGTCAAGAACAACCATGTCTGGCTTGTCAATCGGCAATCTGGGGGGAACTGGAAAGCGAAAATAAATGGAAAATTATCGATTATTTCGGTGTAAGGTTGATTTATATTTTATGGAGTGAACAACAAAAGCTTTTTTCACAAGTGGTTCAATCCTTGACGGCAGCACTTATCCTTTCTGACTATTTGGGTTGATAATCGTAGACCTATATATGTAGGATAGCAGCTGGAGGTTAGGACAGCATGCCATGGTAGTACTGGTGTGAGAAATACCAGGAATCCATTGTTAGGTACTCCAGACTCTGAGATATGAATGAAATAATGTTAAAAGCGGTGTATAATCCCATTCAAAGGAACAAATCTATCACAATGTCCTCTTCAAACCTCGACTGCTCATCCCAGAAAAAATTAACAGTTATTAAACCATTTGAGGGATTAAAAAAGTTTGAGAGGATAAATGTTTGCTGCCTTAAAGGATCAAACCCGGGACATTGTGACTGGGAGTGTGACATGCTACTAGTCAAGCACTATGATAGCAACTGCCAACAGACAAAAATAGAGATTGATCTTTCAATAGAAGGGTTGTAATATTTTGAGTATTTTATAACCCTGTTAAGTCAAAATTGAGCCTGTACGTGAGATTTCCAATAATTTTAAATATGAGCAAAGCCAAGACTCTGACCAGCCTGTGCATCTGCACAGTCTGATCAGAGTCTTCAGTATGCACTAAGTAGATAGATAAGTTCTCAAAGTACCTGTAGACCATCAGGTAACTTATATCTACAGTATACGGTGGTCTATGCTACCCAATGTTTACACCTCTCGAACATTTCAAATTATAGGAAAAGTCACGCACAGGCTCGATTAAGAGGAGTTTTGATATTTTGTGATGGCTTTTTTCCGAAGCTCAATTAACATAATTACCATATTTGGTTAGATGGTCCACATAGGTCCTGTTTAATGATACATGGTCATACTCTACCGGCTTGTATTCAGCGAGGGCAAATGGCTCTTTTGACATAGGTACTGAAATTAAACAAAATTATTTGAGATTAAGGATAACAATATTTTACCAACCAGTTATCAATAAGTCATTTAAGATATTGGACACAGACCTCCAGCTAAAAAATAAAGTACACTGAATTTCATTGTCTTATAGACCAGAAAACAGTGGCATTAATTAAAGCAGGCGTGAGAAATTCCTATGCCGGACATGTCAGACATGAACTTTTCTACTTGTGGACAAGTAGAAAATCATTGTTTACTTGTCAAGGAATAAGTGAGTTAACTAACCCTTGTCATGCTGAAAAAAATCCTTTGCAAAAATTGCATTGAAATCAAAATTCCTAAAGCACTGAATGCACTTATTGTGATTCAGTTTTTATTCCAAAAATATTATTTTCAAACTTTTCAGGTTTAAAGGAGAACAATCAGGTGGCGTGGACTAATGTCAGATGTGCAGGCTGATCTTTGTCTATACCTCCTGCTGCCAAAGCAGGAATATTCCGGGTTCAGCATGACAAGGGTTAAATCTGTACTTCCTCTTCCTTGATTAAAGAAGTTTTTTTGCTAAAAAATCATTACTCTTTGTTTTTAACAGATAATGTACCATACTGTGGCATTGCAAATAAGAAAACAAGATGTATTTGTGAAACACTTTTACCCCCCTAGATGGCAATTTTTTTAAGATGTTTGAAACATCTTTTGTTTGTTTGCTTGTTTGAAAGGAGTTTTAGGATGCTTTAAACAATCTTTCAGTTATAAAGCAGCAGCTTGAGCACCTTACAATGGGTCCCTGGTATTTCTCACACCAGTTCTCCGATTACATCCATTCCTAGCCTTCAGCTGCTATCCCAAATGAGTCTACAATTATCAACCCATTAGTGGGAGACAACTTGTCAAAAAGCATGAGTGCTGCTGTCATGGATCAAAACTTGGATCTCTAGATTGACAATCCAATGCACTACTAAGAGCGCTTTGAGGGCAGCCTTGAAATATCTTGGTTAATCTTTTCCTGTTTTACAAAATTTTAGATCTGTCCAAATTCAAAGGTTTTGCAGACGAAAAGTGGGTTTAATTTGAAAAATAACCATTCAGTAGGGTAGAAAATAGTGTGGAAAAAGAAGAAATTGCTTGTCAGAAGCAATTTCTTCTTTTTCCCCAATGTTTTCTCAATCATAAAATAACAGGCACGTAAAAAGCAGGGATTAAACAGCAAAGGGTTAACTATGTACAGGTAATATATAGCTCTTGACTCAACAAAAAGGATAGAAAAAAACTCACCAAAGTAAGTAGAATTTTCTCAGATATATATATGTTAACAATTTACTAGCTTAACTCTGCACTAAGTATCCTAGGAATTACACTTTCTGCTTAAATATTCCAAAAGATTTCAATAAATAGTCACCAATCCTGAGTTTCTAAATCCAAAATTGAAAAAAAAATAGTCCACAGAAAAAGTACCAAGTTCAACCCTCCTTCAATTTATTTTTAGATGAATCGTAAATTAATTCCAGGCAACAAAAGAAGTGACCTTGATAAGAAATTGCTTGTCAATGTTTTCTCAATCATAAAATCACAGGCATGTAAAAAGCAGGGATTAAACAGCAAAGGGTTAAAGAGTGATCTACCTTTAGACCTATGGTACTGTATAGGTGGCGTTGGGTCTGTGAGGTCACCATTTTCCAACTCTCCTCGAATTCTGAAGTTATAATCTTTACGCGGACTCAGTTCGTTGACGGTCACATCTGGAGTCGATATTTCTGTCGCCACTGGTTTCCAGTCAGTTGCCACATCGCCAGCTTCCTGCATCTCAATTCTGAAACAAAGATAATATATGTATAAGCTCAATTCACATTTTTTGGGGGCATTAACATTTTGCAAGATCCTTTTTCTTTTTATCCAATAATAGCATATATTCACAAATTTTTGGGCGTTTACATTTGCAGAAACCCTTAAACCGCTTTAACCCTTTGCTGTGTATTTAATCCCTGCTTTTTACGTGCCTGTGATTTTATGATTGAGAAAACATTGTAAAAAAAGAAGAAATTGCTTCTGACAAGCAATTTCTTTTTTTTCCTCACTATTTTCTACCCTACTGAATGGTTATTTTTCAAATTAAATCCACTTATATTTTCGTCTGCAAAACCTTTGAATTTGGACAGGTCCAAAATTTTGTGGAACAGGAAAGTGGTAAAGCCTGAGTGCTTCTTTTTTTCTCCTTTATCTGTAGACACATTAAAAACACAATTTGAAATTTATGCAATCTGTTTTGACCACCGTGCCAACAATGAAATTTAAAATTCTTGTTGCTTTGGATCAAAAGGATACAAGATGTCTAACAAACAACACAATTACAAATTCTAGATTTTGCTTTAACTTAAAAACAGAGCAACAGGCCAGAAAAGAACTAATGGAGATATATCAGGAGGGTTTATTGAATGGCTGAAATTTGACAATCTGGCAAGCAAAGTGACAATGAGAAAACATTTAGGATCCTCCCATGCTCATTGTTTCATAGAGATTTTTTTATGGAAAGAAATCCTTTTTTTCCTCTATTTGTTCACAGGGTCAATCAAAATATAATGTACATTTGAACTCTTTCCCCCAAAGATAATGAGCATATCGAGGGTTCAGTGCAAGAGTGTACTGAGTGTATATACAGTGTATATACACTTAGTACACTCTTGCACTGAACCCTCAATATGATAATTTCAATGAGTGTATAGTTTCTTTTGTATGTAAATATATTTCAACCTATACTGTGGCTAATACAAAATATAAGACATGCTCCTTTGAGATTTTGGAATGATTTGTCAAGTATATAACGAGGGTTTAGCACAACACTATTGTAAGTACCTATAAATATATAGGCACTTACAATAGTGTTGCACTGACCCTTCGATAAGCAAATTACCTGTATCTAAGCGGTACTCTATAAAAGCGGGGTATGTAAGCACGATGCCATCTAAGTCTAGCAGAATACGGTTCTTCTTCCCACACTTCGGGACGGGCAATAGGAACGTAGCGTCTTACTGAAATACAAATATGACAAAATCATTTTAAATTCTAACTTCTGGTGATTGGTAAAAGTTTTATGCCAACAAAAAGATAATTAGGGAAAGGTTTCTGTTCACTAGAAATAATTACTTTTTTATCAAGTACATTATGTGATTCAAATTCAGCAATTTATCAGATCCAAGCTATTTATTATTGATTTTTCCGACGTAGCTCCAATCGTCTTTTATAGCAAAATCCCATCAGAGATATCCTGTAAGATCACTTTCTAAATGCTTTTTAACAGTTGTTAGTGTGAGAAAAATAAACTGTTACTCGATTATGTTTTAGACAAGCTCATTTTTAACCATGCATTTTTTTCTATTATAGATTTGGTTAAGATTCCCTTGCCCCTACAAAAATCTCATAACAGATCATACCTATCCTAAGTTGAAACTAATATTCATGTTATAAAGGTGTTACATAATTATAAGTATGATGTGTCTATGGACATATTTATCAATGCTGATCCAACAAATATTTTTCCTTTAATGTGACCTTGATTTTTTAAGCCAAAATAACGACTACAGCAAAAACTTGGATAAATCTGTCATAAATACAAAAAGAAGTCTTGTTCATCTACTAAAGTTTGGAACCTATGAAAGCCTAATTTAGAAACACTTTGTAGTGTTGTTACAACACTCAATGATTTGGCACAAATGAAAGACTTTTACTTGCATGTGCACCTATTTATCTTTTTTATACAGGATTTTGGCAATGAATTGATATGTTTATCTAAATGAGATTATTGTTTTGATTGTTCTGCCAATAAAACAGATGTTACACACCAAGTGTGTATTAATCTCGCAGATTTCTTGTCTCTAAGAAGAAAAAGAGATACAAAATGTATCAAGCAACTTTGTTATCCCTAGCTGATAACAATATTCATCTTTTGACTACTTCTATGGCTAAGGGGTATCAGGTGCTTCACTTGGGACCTGAAGGTAGTGATGGGCAGATTAATTGATTATAATTGATAATAAGTTGGTTTGGCCCAGGCTTTCCATTGTGATAATCAACTAGGAAATTTCATAATCAAATTTAATCAGTTCCTAACACATCAATTACAGTCATTATATGTTGATTTCAAAACCAACATCAGTTTGATGGCCCAGCATGAAACAGTTGTAACTGCCTATATGTTTATAGGCAGTTATAGTACAGTTTTATTGACTTGAATCTGACCCCTGATATTTAGATGAATAAAAATCTTATTATTCCTACTCGGCTTTGCACATGCTTTCATAGGCATGAATAACAAACAATATTAAATGTATTATACATTTAATTGATAAAATATGTCTGTAATTGTTATTTAAGCATTTTTTCCACAGAGGTCAAATTCGGGTCAAAATAACCAGGCTATACAACTCTTTCATGATGATCCATGAAGTTAGTAGAAAAATCTGAAGCAAGAGTCTTTAGGTCATTAGTTTTAACTAAACTTTCCACTTCTATTCTTCAAATGATGATACTGGGAGTGCTGTATTATTAATTTCTAAGAAAGGGGTTGTACATTTGATCATTAGTTGATTTGCTCTTCCAACTAAAAACCAATTATCGACTGTGATTTGAAACCGATTGCCCAACACTACCTGAAGGTCCGTTGTTCATACCCCACATGATTGCCAGAGTGTGTTTATGGATAAAACACTTAATAGTAAGCCCAAGTCAACCCAGCTATAGAATTAGGCTCAGCCGCTGTCAAAGCGCAAGTGGTAGCCCATCGGACTGTCAATCCAAAGGTCCCATGTTTGATCCCTGACGGTGGCACTCATTCTTTCCGACTATTTGTCTCTTTCAAATGGGTTGATAATCCTAGACCTATGTGAGATAGCAGCTGGAGGCTAGGAAAGGATGTGATGGTTGTACTGGTGAGAGAAATACCAGGAATCCTTGTTAGGTGCTCCAGTTGCCGTGATATAACAGAAAAAATGTTGAAAGCGGCGTAAAACTCCATTCAATCAATCAATTGGTGGCTGAATTTGGTGGCAGGGGATTAAGCCACTGTCTCTCTCAGGAACATGAAAACATCAGAATTTTATGATCAAAAACAACTTCAAAGCTTCCACTTTCATCAAAATCAAAGTACAATTTATTAAGCCTGACATGTTCATCAATTTCCCATGTGATCATGGCATGAACATTTAACAGCCAATCACATAAGAAATAAGAACTTTCTCTGACCACATCAAGGTTGGATTCAGACTTCATCTATGTATTGAATGCAAAGCAAAGACTCTGGTCAGACTTATTATTAGTAACATGCAAATCCCTTAAAATTGAGGAGGAGGTGTCTTTACAAGAATTGCACATACATACGGATGGATAATTCATTGTGTGTGATGTCCATGGTCTAGAGGTAGAGCGTTTGCCTCATGACCAAGAGGACCAATTGGATTACAGAAGCAGCTTTCAATCTTGGTTCTTTCATTGACCAACATTGTCAACACAAGTAATGGTTCATTCTCAAGAAAGCAGAATCAAGAGGGACTAATGTAAGTTGAAAGAACCTGTTTCCCAATCCATTTAAGGAAGTTCGCTCGGCTTTTTCCTACTATTAAACTTTTCTTTAAACCTGATTTTTTAGAAAGATCTAAATGTTTTATTTCCTTTTTTGAAAAGAAATAATGGGTTCATTGTGCTTATTTTTTTCTCAGAGCTGTATGAAAATAGGTACCAAACACATTAAGAGCCCTTTAGTTCTTGCCTTTGAATTTCTTTGAAAATTACATCCTTGATTTGAAGTTATCATTTTTGGACAAATAAATATTCTGCAAGCAATTGATTTACGTTTTATTTAAAAGAGACAACCCATTCCACTAATTTATTAAAGAATTATGGAATTTAGATGAAGCAAAAGAAAATTATGACTTCTTTATTCGGTCCTTGGTAGAAGCATTTTTCCTTTAATATTAAGGGCTACTGATACATGCTTCACAGTAAAATAAATATAGTTCTACTATTAAACTTTTTCTTATTCTCTCAATATAAATTTGTGACATACTGAAGAATAATTTGACATGAAAAAAAGTTGGGGTCACAGTCTTCGTAACTTTTTTAGATATTTTGACTCATTTGTTAAAATAAAGGGAGATAATTCACAAAAAATAATCAAATTTCAAAATACATTTTTCAATATTGGATATAACAAATTTGTTGGTATTTGGTTCAGAAATATGCGGAAGGGGCTCTTTTTGCCATATTCATAAGTATTATTTGCTTTCATTCGAAAAGTAGGCAAGGGGTAACACTGAATACTTGCCTGTCGTTTTTTCTGAATAATCTAAAATAGGGAAAAATGCCCCCCAAAATTGAGGAAAAAAATACATTTTAGAATTTATACAAATTTTTACATGTTTTGACAACCTGACATACAGCTCTTTCCAAAAACATAGTTTGAATTTCGATTCATATTTTTATAACTATTACAGAAACGCAAATAGTTTTTTAATGGCGGAAAATCCAAAACCAGATGTGCGGACGTCCTTAAAATGAATAGTTTTTCACAAAATTCATTAGTACATTTTCCCCCAAAATTCTTAAGCCAAAGTTTGAAAGAACTAGCCTCTGGAAGCTAATGTACAATCTACTGACTTTCAGAAGTTATACATTCATACAATAAATTCCAATTTGGAATCCATTACTTTAAATATTTACATATTTGTGTCAACAATCTTAGCCAATAAATTGAATTTGCACTAGCCTACTATCAATTGAGCCTTTGCATGACATTTCCAACAATTTCACATGTGTGTAATGTGTAGACTCTGAACAGGCTATGCAGCTGCACAGTCTGATCAGAGTCTTCACAACGCACTTAATTAGTATCTGGGTACCCATCCTCACTGTTCATCATATCAGAATATTTTTCATTGTACTGTGTGAATGTCCAGAAAGCTCAATGTCTCCCGAACAGGTACACACTATGTATTGTTGGAAATGTCAAGAATAGGCTCAATTAGGTTTTTAAACAATCTTCCACATTCTTACCAGGTAGTTTACTAACTCCATTTAAATCCTGAGAACATAGTAAGGAGGCCATTTTTTCAGTCAAAAATCAGAATATTTTCACAAGGAAAGCACACACTGGAGTAACAGCAGGAAATTGTGCATGTATTAGAAGCAGAAATTCGGAGCAAATATTCGTATATTTCATACTTGAGAGAACTCAGTACCAAATGACAACATTCCACAGGTGTAAAATGCATCAGGATTTATCATGATGAGTAAAGGTGTGCAAAATCCATGATTAACTCTTTTACTACTGGAGACCTAATTAATTTTAAAGTTAAAGTTTCTAAGCAGACTAGAGTCAAACCAACAAGATGTGTATGTTAAACGTCTATGTCCCCAACTACTAATATTATTTCAGAAATTGACCTTGACCTTGACTGATGATCTTGAAAGTGGTGACACGGAAAAGTCTTGTCATAAGCAATACTCATGGTGGGCACAATTTCAGTAAAGATTGCAGATTTCAGCCCCACAGGGCCTATCATCAGAATTCACATCAGATAGTTTTGGGGGCCCTAGCTAACTATTTGGGGGTAAACACTAGCAAAACCTGCATGCCTTATAACCACTGCTATCAGGATAAAATGACTTACTGTTAGAAGAAGAAAGTCAAATCCCTGGGCCAACAATATGTTATGAGAATATCATTATACATATAGAATCACTTGATTTATTCTTTGATAGTCATGTCTGAGAGACTATCACAATTATATCAGACCAACAACCACTGTTAACATCATTGTCATATGTTTTTTGACTAACCGTATTTCTTATATTAAACTAGACAGTCACAAAGTGGACTTATAGCAATGCTCATTGAAAAGCCAATTGGAACCTTCTTCCAGAGAAAAACAAGTCCGAATTTAACCAAACATTTATAATGGTTTAATATAATATGTAACCCTTAAAATGAAAAGAGACCATCTGGGTTGTGTGTAAAGTTTCGACCCTAATCAGACTGCTCATACTGGGCAGACTGACAAGGGTGGAAACTTTTAAGGTTTTTCTGATCTTTCTGAATCTACAATGATAAATCTACCATTCTGTGAAAGATTTTTTGAAATGCGACAAGCACATTTTTTTTCAACCACATAAGAATTAGCTTACAACAAGCACTTTTTCAACCACTTAAGAAATTGCTTGCAACAAACACATTTTTTTTTTAAACCACAAAAGAAATTGCTTGCAACAAACACATTTTTTTTTTTAACCACATAAGAAATTGCTTTCAACAAGCACTTGTTTTGGGTTTTTTTCAACCATATAAAAAATTGCTGGCAACAATTACATTTTTTTTCAACAACATAAGAAATTTCTTGCAACAAGCACTTTTTTTTTTCAACCACATAAGAAATTACTTTCAACAAGCACTTGTTTTTTATCAACCACATACGAAGTTGCTTGCAACAAGCACATTTTTTTCAATCACATAAGAAATTGCTTGCAACAAGCACATTTTTTTCAACCATATAAGAAATTACACTAATTTTTCTTTGCATTTGCATCTTCTGTGAACTTGGACTTGTCTTAAATTTTAAATAACCAGAAACAGGTTTGACTAATTTGTACCGGTATAATCATTACTTGGAAATACTGTTCAGCAAAAAGTATAAATGGAGGAAAAAATAGCAAGGTATGTGGGAACAAACTCACTTCTGTCTGAGCGTAAAGCTATGCAAATATTCTGAGAATATTACATCATTATTGTATGGAAGCTTGTTTAGGCCAAAACAAAGTTTTCTCCAACTACATTATTGTAAAATTTTGAGTTGTGTTATGACTTTGAAATAGATATATAAGCAAAGCAACATTCTTTAAAACCTATATGAGATGCAAAGTATTATGCATTTCACATAGTATTGCAATTAAAAAACTGAAATTATAGTCAAATGAGAAAGGAGTTTTCAGCAAAAAAGTCAAAAGGTATTGAGTTTTTTTTTTGAAATTGTGAATAAGTAAAGTAATATAGAATCAACCAGATTTAACCCAATAATTAAATTTGCATATGCAATGACCCCAAATTTGCGGATATTTTTCAATTAACCTTTCAACTAACTGGGATTGCCTTGGATATAATCAAATTGCCCCACATAAAATTTAAAGATGCAGTTAAAATTAAATATTTTTGACATAAATAATATCTGTTTTTGGCAAATAAGATAATTTCTTTAATGCTTTTCAGTGGTTTATCGAGAAATAAGATTATCACTTGATAATCCTACCACAAAAACAGTGAAATTATTAAATACTTATACCCTGCTTTTGTGCATTTCATCCTATCTGATGTCATCTATGCGGGGCGAAATAAGTGACGTCACAATGAACATTACATAGCAATCACGCGAAAAATGACGCACTTTATGAAAAAATGTCCTAGAAATTTCACATTTTTGTCTCATTTTTGCATTAAGAAATAGAATTATCGTTTGTTTTCGAGTTAGATCGATTAATATTTCATTTTGTGAACAACAGTTTTTTCACTCGTGAAAATATAGCTTTTGTTGTTCATTCAATGAAATATAAATCAATCTTACACTAAACAAACGATTATCCTCTATTTCAAAAACATTTCTGCGAAAGGGAATCTACCCTCAGAATGTTATAATTCTACATTTATTATATACGTTGAAAAGTAACTACAATTCCAAGGTGCAAAACGCCTTAGAGTTAAACCAAAATTTTCACTCATGGATACATTCAAAATATGAATTTCTATTAAATCTACATCAATTTGAAGAAAATAAAAGGAACTTTTGAGCTTCCATAGTATAAAGTATCATTACGGAGTCTTGAAGAGCTAACAGAAAATTGTCTCCATTTTTTTGCAAGAAAAACATGCCGTGTAACTCTCTCTATTCTCATAGCATATAAAAAGTTCTTGTCACCTGTAGGCTTTCTTAGGAAACCCTTTCAAGTTTCAGGTAGCATTCAGAATATTCAGAACAACTCAGATTACAAGGGGCAATACAAAAATTCAGGATCCTTTGGCTCCTAAACCCTTGTCAAGCTGAATAAAAAACCTTATATATATATATATCAAAGTGCTGAAAGCTTTTTGAAAATATATTTCAGAAAGTTTTCTGGTTTAAAGAGGAATATCAGGTTGTATGGACTAAGATCAGACTGAACATATGTGCGGGCTGATGTTTGTCCATACCTCCTGCCAAAGCAGGAATATTCCGGGATCAGCATGACAAGGGTCAATTTCATGAATTATGAGTCTGCTTATGTCCTAAATCATAGAAGTAAGTGTAAAAGGCTGCAAGAAAGTTTTTTTATTAAGACCAAAGGAAGTAAATCTAATTTATTAGTTATTAACCCTTCTCATGCTGAATAAATTTTGGCTCAAAATTTTCATCAAAATCAAATTGAAAAAAGCACTGAAAGTTCCAACTGTACGTTTTTATTTGAAAAACTAAATCTTTAAACAATTCTGGTTTGAAAGTGATAAACAGGTGGTGTAGACTAACATCAGACTGCACATATGTGCAGGCTGATGTTTGTCTTAAGCTCCTGCCAAAGCAGGAATATTCCGGGTTCAGCATGACAAGGGTTAAGAATTACTGTAGTATTTCTAGCGTAATGTAAATAACAATCATTTTAGGCTTTAAGAAATAACATAATTCATAAACATTATTTTTTCTAAGAAAGTCTATATTCTTATTCAATGAAAGAACATTTTGTGAATAATTCTTTATTAGAAGAATGATGTAACAAACTCATAATATGATGGACAAAAGACTAAAGTGAAATTCATCTGCAATGTTCTTAGTTGGAGGTGATATTCTTTTGTTTCATACTTTGTTTTGTCAAACCAATTAATACCGTAATAATTACACCATCCAAATAATCCTCACATTTAACTGATTCCATTATCTTTGATAATTGTGAATCTTAACCCTTGTCATGCTGAAGAAAAATCTTGACAAACTTTAATTGAAATCAAAGTGCTGATAGCCCTGGATTTTCAGCACTGGGTGCATTTTCTGTGAGTCAATATTTATTGAAGGAAAATTTAACCTTTAAAATTTTCAGGTTTAAAGACTGAAAATCAGGTTGTAAAGATTAACATCAGGCTGCACAGACTGATCTTTGCCTATACTTCCCGCTAATTTAGTAGGTATATTCTGTGCTCATCACAACAAAGATTAATTTGAAATAATTCCAACAATTAACTTACTCCCTGATTGAAAGAAGCTGATTTCCCTATCCCTATGTCATTTAAAGTCATCAGTCACTCATATTAACTACTACAGGTAAACTAGTAGTCATGTCTGTTATCCAGCTTGTAACTGATAAGCCAACAGTTAAGTGTTGAAAGACAATAGGAGACAATACAAGGCTGTACAGATAATTAATCCTTATACCTTTCTTACAACATGAAATTGTAGAATTCATAAGTTACTTCAAACATAGTGGAAACAGACCATTTCTTTATGTTAGAATACAAAACAATGTCTTGACATATTCTAAGACAATTCTTTTTTTGAACCCTGAGGAATAAAGAGTAAGAAAATATTGTAAAGAAAGAAGGAATTGCTTTTAAATAGAAAATCATAATGTTATCATTATTTTAATATTATGTTCATGTTATTATTTTCTCAACAGTTACTGTTCTCCTTATTTACCAAAGAGACTTTGTTGATTCTATATTTTTTGACAATGTTGAACATAGAGACTTTTCATATAATTTTGTCCAGTTTAACTTACTAAAAATAACAAGGGTTAAAAACTGGAAATCAAATACAGAGGCTTCTGACTTCACAAAAAGCTTTTAATACCTGTGTATTGCTGATTTCAGAATACTGTATTTTCTCTAATAATAGTGCCCTTCCTAATTGTAGCACCCCTACAGTTTTTATTAAGAAAACCGACCTCAAATGCCTAAATTTTAGGAACTTTTTGAGACTTCTTCTCTAATTTGAGATGAAATTCACCTCAAATTTAGAGGAAAAGGGCCTAAAAGACATCAATTTTTATGATTTTTGAAATCAGAAAATGCAAACTAAATAAAAGCTCCCTGACAATGTAATGTATAGCTCCCAGGAACATTTATTAGGAGAAATACGATATCCCTGCTTTGGCAGGGGGTAAGGACAAAGATCAGCCTGCACATATGTGCAGTCTTTTCTTGGTCTATACTATCTGATTTCGCATTCTCAACCAGATAAATATACAATATTTCTTTTAGACATTACTGTCACAATAAAAGTGTATCCAGTGTTTTATTGATTCAAATGTTATTTTTTCAAGATTTTTATATAGCAGGGGTTAGTTAAGGAATCTTTCAGCAAAATCCAGTTAAATGGTACATGTTAATTCTATTAGTAGAGACAATTACTGCAATATGGTAATAAATGCCAAAAGCCATGTGGGCTTATCAGCCAGCTGCTTAACCTGGGGTGACCTTTTGTCCAAAACCCCATAGGGTCATGCTTGATGGGATAATCTCAGGTGTGATCCATTTAAGAGTACCATATTTTCTGAAATGAGAGTATCCACCCTAAAACTTACAGAGGTGGATTCAAAGACAGGTTTTGGATGGAGGATTGGGGTTTCAAACAAACCCCCTTCTGAACCCATAAATTCATTTCAAGCAAAATTTCAATTAACCTTTCGACTGTTTAGACATATTCCAGTTGTGATTAGAATTTTGGCAGACAGTATAGACTATGATCAGTCTGCACAGTTGTGCAGTCTGATCTTAGCATAAACTACCTGCCTTTTTCTCGATTTTTGTGTAGAAGAATCTCTAGGTAGAATTATTGATATGTCCAAAAGACAGAAAATTTGTTTAACAAAATTTAAATTCAGCATGAAAAGTGTTAAAATTGTGTTGGAAAATGAACCCCTTTTTTGTATGATTGAACCCCATTTACAGAAATCCTGGATCCACTACTGACTTTTTAAGCCTTCTTTACACTATTAATTGGAAAAGTGATAGGCATGTGATTGCTATGCAATGTTCATTGTGACGTCACTTATTTTGCCCCGCATAGATGATATCAGATAGGATGAAATGCACAAAAGCAGGGTATAAGTTTTTGATAATTTCACTGCTTTTGCAGTGAGATTATCAAGTGATAATCTAACGTTATTTCTTGATAAACCACAGAAGAGTATTAAAGAAATATCTATTGGTTTAAACCTTTTTATTTTACATCGATTGGGAAACAAGTTCTTACAACTTAGATTAATCCTCTCCATTCTGCTTCCTGGAAAATTCACCATTACTCGCGCCGAATGTGTGGGCCAATGAAAGAACCAAAATCGATAGCCGCTCACGGGAATCGAACTCTGGACCTTTGGGTCAAGAAGCCAACGCTCTACCACTAGACCACGGACACTACACAGAAATATCTATTACCCTACTGGATGTCAAAGGGGGCTTAACTTGTACAAAATACAGTTATAGTTATCCCTCTTGTTAGTATAGATTTTCCTTTGGATAGTTAACATGAGTGCCAAGTTTCAAGAAAATGCCTTTAGTGATACCAGAGATATCACATTATGTCCAAGTTTTTCATGACAACAATTACAATAACAAAAAAATAAAGCAATTTCTCAGATTTATTTTGAAATCCCCAAATCTCAAAATTCAATGAAGAATTAAACTTGGCAAGGTTCAATACATCAAAATATTTTCTCGTCAAAGTTATTGATGGAACATTGTGTTCCCAACAAAAAACAGGTGAGAACATTTTATCTAGAAAATCTATGGCAAACAAAGTGTCTGCTACTTATGTCTTTTCATCTTTCATTTAGTAATTAGTCATAAGATGCTTACTGGATTATTGCTTTAATCAGTAGTTTAACCCATTACCCAATTCCATTAGATATTTAAAAGTGGACAAAATTTACCAAGAACAACTTGAGTTGTAGCATAATTGTTTGTTTGAAATGCATTTTACAATGCTTTTAACAATCTTTTTAGTCACATAGCAGCAGGCTGAAGCACTTAGCAAAAGGACCATGATGGTCCTAGATTGCACACCTGAGTCTCTTTGACCCCTAGGACATCACATCAATTAAATAGGCATATGTCAACAAGGAGAACATTTCTAAATAAGATCAATTCCATGGAATGTTTTCAACAAAGAGTAAAAAGGATATGCCTGGGCACAGCCATTATATGAACATATGGTCATGTAATGTAAAGACTTCATGAAATACAATTATATGAGACTTTTATGAAAAGTCCCTGCCTCATGGTTTCAGAGAAAAAGTTTTCTAGATTTTCTCATTGTGTCCATGTAAAAATAGGGTTTGGTTCATTCAGAGCCCAAATATGACCCAAGGGGCATGACATGAAAACATTGGTAGAAATTGGACTATATAATATTACAACAAAATACACAAAATATGGAAGAAGTCTGCCTTTTGATTTCAGAGAAGAAGATTTTTGAAGTCTTTTGCTCTTTGAATCTATGTAAAAAGGGTTACACCCAGGTGGAGCCCAAATATAATCCCAGGCTCATAATATGAACAAACTTGGTAGAGGCCCACTGGATGATGCTACATACAAAATTTGAGCCATAATTGTGACCTGTTCAGTGCAAACAGAGTTTATTCCAAAATTTGATCCTTTGACTTTTTGACCCACTTAACCAAAATCAAAACTCATGGATTGAGACAGATCTCATAAGATTCTGTTTCGAGCTAAAAAAAAAGTGTCCTCTAGAGTGCATTTAAGGTTTTCCTAAGAATGAACCTGTGAACTTGTTTACTACTCAACATGAACCTATTCAAAGTCTTGTTGGAGAACTCATAGAGCAAAAGATTCTTACCAAGATTAAGATTTAATCCTGTGACCTAGTTTTTTGCTCAACACAACACAATGTTGATCTTGTCTAAGATATCATATAGAAAAACATTCTTACCAAGATTCAAGACTTTTGAGCCAAAAATGTGATCTGTAGAGTGCAAACAAGATCATGTGATATACTATGGGTATATGAGCTAGCTTAGTAAAGCTCATCATGAGTCCTTCATGCTCACATGTGCTAAAAAATGGTGTAATACCTTCCTAAAATTGTTACTTGTCAATGGAACTCTGTGTTGTGAGTACTTAGTAGGATGGTCTTCCTGAGACGTTTACATCAGGTTTTGTTACACTCATGCAGTATCTTTCTCAGTTGCCTAACAGTTCTACTACAATATGATAGATACAAGTATAATGCAAGTTTTTTTCAGTGTATATTCTCTAGGTTTCGGGAGTTGGTAAAAAAAAGACACATTGGGAAAAATGCATTGTTTTCTAAAAATCCCTTTTCCTATGATATGGTGTTGAACCCTTTCCATGTTCAAAAGGGTTCAACATTCTGACCAAATTTCATGAAGATTGAACCATATTTGTGGCCTCTAGAGCTTAAACAAGATAATTGTTGTTAAGACCCCTTTTCCCGTGATATGGCATGGATCCTTCCCATCTTCAATAAGATTAATCCTTGTGACCCGGCCAATATTCTGACCAAGTTTCATGAGGATTGGGCCATACTTTTGGCCTCTAGGATGTAAACAAGAAAATTGTCATTAAGGCCCCTTTTCCCGTGGTATGGCATGGATCCTTCCCATTTTCAATAAATTTCATCCTTGTGATTTAGCCAACATTCTGACCAAGTTTCATGACGATTGGACCATATTTGTGGCCTCTAGAGCTTAAACAAGATAATTGTTGTTAAGGCCCCTTTTCCCGTGATATGGCATAGATCCTTCCCATTTTTGATAGGGTTCATTCTTGTGACCTGGCCAACATTCTCACCAAGTTTTATGAAGATTAGGCCTTATTTGTGGCCTCTAGAGTGTAAACAAGAAAATTGTCATTATGACCCCTTTTCCCTTGATATAGCATGGATCCTTCCCATTTTCTATAGGGTTCATCTTTGTGACCTGGCCAACATTCTGACCAAGTTTCATGAGGATTGGGCCATATTTGTGGCCTCTAGGATGTGAACAAGAAAATTGTCATTAAGGCCCCTTTTCCTGTGATCTTGCATGGATCCTTCCCATTTTCAACACACGACGGACATTCAATGACCAAAAAAGCTCACCTTGAGCAAGATGTGCTCAGGTGAGCTAAAAAAATGGGTAATTATAATCAATATCACAGTCAAACATAGAGGATAATCGTTTGTGTGAGATCTATTTATATTCATTGAGTGAACAATAAAAACTATATTTTCATGAGTGGATTGAGATCCAAGAGAGCTTTTGTTGTTCATGAAATGAAATATTAATATGTAATTGCTATGCAACGTTCATTGTGACATCACTTATTTCGCCCTGCATAGATGATGTCAGATAGGATGAAAATTAGCACAAAAGCAGGGTATAAAATTTTAACAATTTCACCGCTTTTGCAGTGAGATTATCAAGTGATAATCTACCGTTATTTCTCGATTAACCACTAAAAAGCAATTTAAAGAAAATTGGCTAACACACAGGCAGGTATCTTTGCATTTGAAGTCATTCTTAGCTTAGAAGAAGTATTTTGCATTTTTACACTTTATTCTTATATTAACCCTTGTCAAGCTTAAAAAATTATGGCTATAAAATTTCCATCAAAATCAAAGGGCAAAAAGCACTGAAAGTCCTAACTGTAGGCCATTTTTTCTTTTTTTTTTTTGAAAAACTAAATCTATTGACAATTCTGGTTTGTAAGTGAGAAACAGGTGGTGTAGACTAACATTAGACTGCACATATGTGCAGACTGATGTTTGTCTATAGCTCCTGCCAAAGCAGGAATATTCCAGGTTCAGCATGACAAGGGTTAACATTTGTAGAATTATGGGCATTGGTAACTCATCCTTTTGAGGCACCCATTCAAATACAAAAAAAAAGGAAACACTGAGGTTGGGGGAGGGCGTATATAAAGTCATCTGTGTTTAAAAAGGGGTTTAACCATGTATTAATTCACTCCCCAAAGTCTTTTAACTATTATTTAATAAATATATGAAATACAACTCGTTAATTCCAAATTTTAAAACCATAAACTGATTAATTACAAACAAGAAATACATGCCAGTTCACTTTAGCTGGGTAAAAGTAGCTGTAAATTACGTACAGGTAATATTATTAGCTCTTTAATCAACAACAAGGTGCCAAATTGTCACAAGATACGCCTGTCACACTGCTTAGTATTAACTGGGGGTTTGAATAGTACTGAGGTTATTTTGAATGAATATTTTTTGCACCAATGAAGTTTCATGATCCTAACTGTTATACTTTAAGAGATATACTCCAGACAAGATTCTAATATGAAAAACAACAATGGGCAATAACTCAAAAAAATAGGCCAGGTAGAATTATGGTTCTTGTACACCGCACTTGCCCTTGATGACATCTATACACCCATGCACTTTCATGATCCTAGCTATTATACTTTTACAGATAAACTCCGGACAAGATTCTAGTATGAAAAACAATAAAGGGCAATAACTCAAAAAATAGGCCAGGTAGAGTTATGGTTCTTGTGCACTGCACTCGCCCTTGGTGACATCTATACACCCATGAAGTTTCATGATCCTAGCTATTATACTTTAAGAGATATACTCCATACAAGATTCAAGTCTGAAAAACAACAAAGGGCAATAACTCAAAAAATAGGCCAGGTAGAGTTATGGTTCTTGTGCACTGCACTCCCCCTTGGTGACATCTATACACCCATGAAGTTTCATGATCCTAGCTAATATACTTTAAGAGATATACTCCGGACAAGATTCAAGTCTGAAAAACAACAAAGGGCAATAACTCAAAAAATAGGCCAGGTAGAGTTGTGGTTCTTGTGCACTGCACTCCCCCTTGGTGACATCTATACACCCATGAAGTTTCATGATCCTAGCTATTATACTTTTAGAGATATACTCCGGACAGGATTCTAGTATAAAAAACAACAAAGGGCAATAACTCAAAAAATAGGCCAGGTAGAGTAATGGTTCTTGTGCACTGCACTCCGCAATGATGAGAAACATATAACTGCCAAGTTTGAAGTCCATCGGACTTCAAGTGACAGAGTTATGCTCCGGACAAAGAAGTGGACGCCGCCGGACGCCGGACGTCACAGGTGATCCCATAATACGTCCCGTTTTCGACGGGCGTATAAAAAGGAAAAGAAAAAAAAAACTCACCAAAGTCTGTAGAATTTTCTCAGATATAGATCTATATGATAACAATAAACTAGCTTAACTCTGCACTAAGTATCCCAGGAATTACACTTTCTGCTTAATTTTCCAAAAGATTTCAATAAATCGTCACCAATCCTGAGTTTCTAAATCCAAAAACGAAAAAAATAGTCCACAGAAAAAGTACCAAGTTCAACCCTCCTTCAATTTATCTTTAGATGAATCGTAAATTAATTCCAGGCAATAAAAGAAGTGACCTTGATAAGAAAGCAGCAGAGCAAAGTGTTGATCGTATGCATGCAACAGAGGTAGAACAAGCGACACAGGCCGACACAATAAGCCTCCCCAGGTAGTCATGAGATAAAGTCAGGGTAACCCTTTCTCTAACAATTTGTCTGTTTTGACAAAGATAAGCTTATATATAAATTTAGCATAAATTTAACCCTTGTCATGCTGAATAAATTTTGGCTAAATATTTCCATCAAAATCAAAGGGCAAAGAGCACCGAAACTACCAACTGTAGGTCAATTTTATTTGAAAATCTAAATCTATTGACAATTCTGGTTTGAAAGTGAGAAACAGGTGGTGTAGACTAACATCAGACTGATGTTTGTCTAGAGCTCCTGCCAAAGCAGGAATATTCCGGGTTCAGCATGACAAGGGTTAATATTGAAGGCTAAAACATTATTTTTACTACTCAACAAGTTTCTGGAATGTTGTTGAAAAGATCTCATTCAAATCAATTACTGTTATATTAAAAGATAATTTTAGCAGTGGTTCCAGAGGATTCAAACAAAAACCACCTCTTTTAAACCTGTTTATTTAATTTTTGTAGAAGTTTTTTTATCAAAATAAGACACCATAGTTGGAATGAGAAACTTCATTTTAAATTTGAACCTTCCTTACAGAAATCCTTGATCCAATTATTGCATTCCTTTGACAAAGTGCTGGTTGTGAAAAAGATATATGCTTTCATGCTTCATATTTGCCATTACTTTTAAATGGGTTAATCTAAAAAATGTTTGAAAATTGTTAAAAAAAATGAAAGCCTGAGTAAATCTTAAACAATAACCGGATATTGAAAAATACCAAAGGAAAAGGACATTTTTTAATTCAATTCAATTCAATTATTCTTTATCTGATAATTCATACTTTCTTATAAAATAACTTTTCCATTGTTTCCTAATGTGTTGAACATTTTTAAAATTCATTTCTTATTAATACTTGAAATCATAATTAATTGAATGGAATCTTTCTCAATATATGAGTTAAAATCCTAAAATGATCAAAACCATTTAAATGCTTGTCATGATGGCTACAAATCTATCCAGGATTCCATTTCAATGAAAGATCAGTAAAACGTTGGAAGTACTTATTAGACTATAAAAACCTTCATGCTTTTTGGAACAAACAGGTGGTCAGTTCCCTAAGACCAGGACTACGCTTCATGTACAGGCTGATCTTTGTCAGCACCTCTTGCAAATTCAAAATATTTTGGGTTCAGCATGACATGGGATAAAAGAGCCCAAATGATTTGATGAAAGGGCTAAAATTAATTATTTCATATTTAAAGCAAGTGCAATACAGTACTTTGTGTGAATAACAAAAGCACTTACTTAAGTCTTGAATATATGTGACCTGACATTCACACACAAATTTTAAGGGACCATCTTGGATCTCAGTAAAATAGAACTATGTAAAAGAGATTTGTTCCATTGGAGACCAATCATTGGTCTAATTTCAAAAATTCTTACACAGGAATTTAGAATGATCATTCTAGATTCAGAAAAACAGAACAGTGCAAAAAGTTTCGATCCTATTCAGCCTGCACAATCTGCGCAATCTGAATAGGGTCGATATTTTTCATGCTTTTCAGACAGTCCCTTTTCAAATGACGGTCACATAATGTATTTATATGCAGATTTATGAGGAACTAGGGGTTATAACTGTAGACAGAATGACAAGAGTTGTCAGCAGTAATTTTGCCATATTTTTCATGTAGAGGTGCCAAGTGGGGGAGGGGGGGGGGATGTCTCACAGTGGAGAGATTTTGGAACAAATAGATAATGTGTCTTGATTATTATCATGTGTTAGAAGTAACATGTGTGCCGAGGATTATTTTATTTGCTTTGTTGTTAGCTGTAGAGCTCCTGATAAAATGGGCTAATTGCTGTTTTCAACATGTTTTTGATTATATTCAGAATAAATTTCTCAATAGACATTTCAAATTCATAGACTAGACTGAAATAGATACAACCAGTGACTTCTTGGGATTAACCCTTTGTCATTTAATCCCTGCTTTTTACGTGCCTGTGATTTTATGATTGAGAAAACATTGTGAAAAAAGAAGAAATTGCTTCTGACAAGCAATTTCTTCTTTTTTCCACACTTTTTTCTACCCTACTGAATGGTTATTTTTCAAATCAAATCCACTTTTAAATTTCGTCTGCATAACCTTTGAATTCGGACAGTCCAAAATTTTGTAAAACAGGAAAGGGTTAAACCTTTAATACCTCATAAGCCCCCCCACCTTTTAAAACAATATATCAGAACTCATAACACGGTGGACATAGTAAAAAAAAGAAGTAATTGCATTTGACAATATTATTGATATGAAGTAGACAAAAGTCAAAAGTATGTTAAATATTTTGACTGAATGATAGTGTCTTAAATAATTAAAATGACATGTATTGGACCAAAACAACTGATCTAAATTACAAGAAAACCCCTCAAACAATTTGTCATATTAATCTCAATCTTGATTAATTTAAATTTTGTTAACTACAATTTGTCTATATACTGCATCGCCCCTTTGCAGATTTCTGTTAGTTGAATAGTAAAAAATTAAAAAGTTACAAATGATAGTGTACTACTGGCTCAAAATTTTGCACCATAATTCAGTAGAATGCAAATAGAGTAGATTAAAATTAGACTGCACATTTGTGCAGACTAGTCTCAGTCTCTATTGTCATCCAAAGCTTTAAGACAAACAAGAATATTTCGTGGATTCCAATTTCTACCCCTGACTACTTACTACCAATGTATACACCATGCCACATAACCTTGACATTGGCATAAGTCCAGCTGAAACATGTATACTTTGTCCTAGACATTCCTTTGTGCAATATCCATTTTCTTTTTCTATCTTATTCTATATCCAGGGGGCACTGTAAAACTATTCTAAGTGTCAAAACTGTCAACAAATGTATATACAGTTGTTATTGCTCGAGCGACCACTTCTATTAAGTGACCAATTTTATTAAGCGACCACCATAAAAAGTCCTTTCACCGTAAGCAAAATCTGTGAAAAAAGCACATTCTTAACGAAAAATTGGTTATTATTAAATCTTACTTTGTGTGAGCCCATTAGAATCATCCAAATTAGACAATTCTAATGTGTTTGAACATCATAGGATTCATTACGACTTTACCGGCAATCTTTAAATGTCATCAAAATTAACTGTCACATTTATTACTATATTTTGTTTTAAGCGACCATTCCCATAAACAACCGCTTTTTGGTTGTCCCTTAAGTGGTCGCTTAACACAAGTTTTACTGTACACTAACAATACTTTTAAACTGACCCATGATGTACAATTTGAGCATGGCATATTCAGTAAAAACTTATTGTTTGCTTGGCTCTTTGACTTAGTCCATTCAGCAACTGTCAACAAGATGGCTTATAAACCTTGTCATGCTAAACCTGGAATATTCCTGCTTTGGCAATGCATTCAGTCACTGTTTGAATGCATATTTTTCAAGGTCTTTATTCAGCAAAAAATCATTAAATCTAGAATGACCATGCAATCCAATAAAAATTCTTTGACCCTGGTTATTAATAATATAGGAAGATATTTTAGTGAACATATTTCTACCTCACAAAAAAGCATTTATTTAATTCAATAAGGAATCTTGTTAAAATCATTTTTGTCCCCCCATCAGTTTTTATGTCTGAATGAAGTATAACATATTATATTATATGCATTCAATGAGCATTCTGAAGTTTAAAATTTGTCTCCAGTCTGTAAGGTCAAGTAGAGAATGAGGCTAATCAATGCTTTTTTGTGTTCTTTAATCACTAATAAGAACTTAGAAAAAGATTTTTATTATCAAACCATTGCAAATGATGCATATTTTGTACTTTTCTATTTAATATTAAACTTGCGTTTTCTAAGAAAAACGCTAAAATTTCCCTAAATTGAACTAGCTAAGGCCTCTATCCAATTTCTAGAAAAAGTCCCGTGTTAGTAATGAAGAGTTGAATGTCCTAAATCAGTGCTGATAAGCCCTCCCCCCCCTGTTATACAATGTGGTATTACTAACAGATACACAATAACTGTAGAGAGAGGAAAGCTGTAAATATCTGCAGTGATCTTCTGGTAATTAGCCAATCAAATGAGTTAATTATTAACACATGGTCCTGCTTTCATAATTAGTAAATACCCAACTGTAAATGTTGATACAGAACATTTTAGCCTAGAAACCAATGAACCACATTGCAGAGAAAGAGAATAATAGTGGGCCAGTTGGCCCATGGTCCTTCTTTTATGATCTAAGTCCCTGAAATTTTTGGAGAAAATTGCCAATATGCTTTATGTTGAATATTTAAATTTTGGCCGACAAAGCAGTTTAAATTACTTGTTCTCAGAGGTCTTGATCAGAAAGAAATTACTACTAATAAGTTTATTCTTCACCTTTATGCTTCTGTTCATTGTGACATATTTCTACTAGATATAAAAAGTTTTGGCGAAAGGTATCATTAAAGATGAGCCTCAGGAGTGTATAAATACGAATTTTCTCCACTTGTCCATGGACAATTAAAAGTCAATTTTCTACTTGTTCAGGATCAAAATTAACTTGTCCACAAAGAAATGGATTGATAAATATTGAGAAAGCATTGTTTCATTTTCTTCAATAAATACTATGTTTTCTACCCTTCAATACAAACATTAGGATGACTTTTATCCTGGACATTTTTAGTACTATTCCAAGATTTGCTCTGGTATTTACTTGTCCTAGAACAAGTGGCATAGGAAAATGTTCTTGTCCTCAGGCAGAAAACCCATGTCGTCCAAGTCGGGCATGGGAATTCCACACCCCTGAGCCTGCACAGACATGCAGTCTGATCTTCGCCTACATCCCCTGCTTTCTCCTAAATCATTAATAGAAAAACTTGAGCCAGATTGATAAAAATGTCCCAAAAATTGACATTTTTTTTAAACAAATGTTATTTCAGCAGGATAAGTGTGATATGAAGGTAGAAATATAGCACTTATTAGCAGGATTCCTTTTAGAATTATTAACCCTTGTCATGCTGAATAAATTTTTGCTAAAAATTTGCATCAAAATCAAAGGGCAAAAAGCACTATAGGTAGCAACTATTGGTCAATTTGTATTTGGAAATTTAATTCCTTTAACAATGTTGGTTTGAAAGTGAGCAACAGGTGGTGTAGACTAACATCAGACTGCACACATGTGCAGGCTGATGTTTGTCTATAGCTTCTGCCAAAGCAGGAATATTCTGGGTTCAGCATAACAAAGGTTAAGTAACATCAATGAATTGGTACTGTTTACCCAAACTCTTAATTTTTGTGGACCCTATATTCAGTTTGTTGTAATCAAAATGTTACCACTCTAGGCTGTTTACTTACATATATTTTATCAACAAATCAGATACTCATCTGTAAAGCACATATAAAAAAATCTGTAAATCTGTTAATATTTTTACGAAAATTCTATTTTTCAAGGTGTGAATGCAGGGATTTACACTTCTGTGAGTCAGGAGTCCAAATTATGAAATCAAGCAGTCCAAGCTCACAGTAAGAGTCCAGATTTCCCATTTAGAGAGTTATGGAAAAGGAAAAATTGTGTTTACAAGCAATTTCTTCTTTGCCACAAGTTTCTTCCCGCAAAGAAGATACATTGGTTTACTTGTGCACAATATTTGCAATTGGATTTACAATTTGTACAGGCTCTTGTGGCAACTGAGCTAGGAGAAATCAATTCAAACTGAAGTTTATTAAAATAGAAATCAATTAAAACTGAAGGAGATAATTGTAGTAAAATTTCATAGGGAAAGACTGTATTTAAGTTGTTTGAACTTGTGATCAGACCTGTTTGCATTAAATATTCGTATATGCATTTCATTGATATCTTAGTAATTATTACTAAGATATCAAATATACTGGCAGTAAAATAATGAAACCAAACTAGAAGATGGTTTTCTTTCAAAATACCACTAGATTCAAGAAAATGTTATCATAAACAGTTTTTGAAGCGATAAGATCCTTTATTTCTCAAAAATATATTCATATAATCCTGGGTGTCAATTGAGCTCCTTACTTGCAAAATGAAAAAGACCCAGATGGTAAACAAGGAGTTAAACTGTAAGTGTCAACCCTGGAAGGGAGGTAATTTGCTGTGGATATGAACATTAGAAAGAACCCATTTAGATATATAGCTAAAGCTCTAAACTACAGTCAACCCATCTAGTGTTTCATCTAAATAGATCAGTCTTGCTATGCCCTCGTTTAATCCCTACTTTTTTTTACGTGCCTGTGATTTTATGATTGAGAAAACATTGTGAAAAAAGAAGAAATTGCTTCTCACAAGCAATTTCTTCTTTTTACACACTATTTTCTACCCTACTGAATTGTTATTTTTCAAATTGAATCCAGTTTAAATTTTCGTCTGTAAAATCTTTGAATTTGGAAAGGTCCAAAATTTTGTAAAACAGGAAAGTGTTAAAAAGAATTGTACCTTCTACCTCTAGCGCTATAGTCTCTTACACTAACCCATATCAAACCTTTATTAGAGTTTGAATTGAGTCGTTGATGTCAGAAGAAGGGCGACAAGGACCTCATTGAAATCAGTGAAAGTTGAAATTTTACATTTTTTTTTTTTTTTCGAAATATTGCCGCCATCTTTAACTCTAGGCCTATACATTTTATGATATCTTCAATTTGATTAAATCAACGACAAAGTCGTACATATTTCAAATAGACTGGATTAATGTAGACTAGATAATCTTCTTAATTTACTAAGCATGAATATAAATCCCAGAGAACCCTTAAGTTTAACAACAGCTCGATTTTATGCAAATGCTTAGACCCATTGGTTCTTTCATGTGTCTAATGTAGAGCACCGATACACGCGAAGCTACCTCTGAGTCTCTTACTAGATCTCTTCTAGTTTGATGGGAGAGAGCAATTATCCCTGAAAAATCTGAACAGAACGCGACAGGATTCGTCGGGGATAGGACATCTTGCTGTCCCCCGCCATTTAGAAGGGAAATGGTACGATTCTTATTAGAAACTCTTTATGTGTAAATACGTGACTAGATCCGAACCAATTACATGATTTACACAATATTCGACCTACGGCTACGGTGGAATAGGAATGTACAAAGCATTTGGCCATGACCCACGTTTCATAATAATAAACAATTGTTTACATATGTATCATAAGCAAGAGACCAAATGTATCAAAATGCGAGGTTCGATGGATAAGTTAAATCAGACTAATTCGCAATAAACCTCGTTCCCAGAGTTACTGGAACTGATTGCACATTATGAAAAAGGGGCCTTCTTGTAAAAATGATGATCAGCCTGCTTAAATATAGATTATATATCCAAGCTTAATACCGTACTTTTAATGCAGTTTACATAGGCGTAACTAGGACTTTGAAATCTCTACGCACTCAGCTGCGACCAACATAGAATATATAGGATAACTGCAATATGTATACTGTGGCAAAGATGAATCCATCCGTCCGCTCCCCCTTTCAATGATTTGAGTGCTGGTGAATAATCAAAACATCGTAATAAGCTTGAATAAGCTGTAGTTTCGATGTTATGATCATTCATCAACGATTATTTTCAACAGATGATTAATTCTTTTACGCACTTGCGTAAATTGCGTAATGGGTGTTACGCCCTTGGTTTAGTTTTGAATTGCTTAAATTTGCACTGCACCATATGCAAGTAGAGCGACAGAGGCTATCTTGGGCCACATGTTCCCTTCTGTCGAGCAAGTACAGTGTTCATGTATTGCAAAAAGTACAATTTGAAATACAATCAATATGACTTCACGAATTCTGTTAAATGACGGCCACGTGTTTTACGTCAACATGTAGCCTTCGAAAATGAAAAACATTGATATCCATTGTACTGCATATATGGTGTTTCTATCTCGAAAACGTTAATCACAAGTTTACTTCAACTAGAAAAGTTGATAAACATAGTAAATTTCCGATTGGACTTTATTGTTAACTTGAAACTTTCAAATGAAAATGGAAATAATCTTTGGAGAAAATTTTGATTTGTGAGTCTGTAAACGGTATTTTGATGAGGTACACTTTAAAATTTTACAATTACAGGTGTTGCGACTCCAGTGACGTTACATTAAAATTGTCGTGTAATAAGATTATTTATAATATGCCCTACGTCGCCAGAGTGAAATAACCCTGTTGAATATTTTTTATATTACACGAGTGTTTATTACACTAGTGGAATAAATATGCAAATGAGCAAATAAGAAACACGTTATATCTTTTGTTAGGAAAATGACGTCGTAATGGATCTGCTGACGTCATTTCGCAAACGGCGTTATAGGTTTCGCGGAAAAACATGAATCGGTAAATATCGTAAATTTCTCATTTTATCACCGAAATTCGGGTCATATTATAAATAGAATATAAAATTTGTGCTCATGAAATACAGAATTTATTAAACTCGTCATCTATAAACAGATAAAAACTCGGCGCAGCCTCGTTTTTATCTGTGTATAAATGACTCGTTTAATAAATTCGGTATTCCATGACCACCCATTCAATATCCTCTATGTGTGTGGGGTTTTTTTTTTACTAAAAAATCAACATCAACATTTAAAAAAACAAAAAACCCAAAAAACTGGAGATGTCTTATTTGAATGAAAACCGTTTGACTGAGAAAATTAGCTCCGAAGTAGTTTTTTTCTTTTTTCTTTTTTAGGGTAGCTCGAGGTTATTGGAGTTATTTGTGAAAACAGATTAATAGTGAGAAATTTCTGATTTTTGCTTAATGTCCTTGTAGTCTGTGACCTTTAATTAACGAAATAAGTTATCCTGCAGAACTTGTATGAACACTTTTTACGGATAATGTTTTAGTGTCAAGTTTTCATTTTTGTTCAGTATACTTACTACGCCTGACACGTTGTGGGAGAAGGGAGATAACCATTTCAAGACAATTTTAGTCGCATTTAACTTTGTTAAAGGAGAAAGTATAAAGCACTAATCAGTCCGACTTGACCGTAAGTATGAAGAGTGGCGGTATGATATATAGATTTGTTTACTCACAAAGTAATAAGTGTTGACCCTTAGCAGCTTACACAACGCGTCAGACAGGCGGGGTCAAACAACTTTTAAAGAATTCAGCGAATTTTAATTTCTCATAACTATATCCACCCATATTCACCCATCCTGACTATAGCTTGCATAAGCACCGGGCAAAAGTAGCCCAAAAAAAGACAAACGTCTGCAAAGCAACAATCCCCATCTTCAGTTCTTCGAAGTTTTATGATTGGCTCATTATTCTTTAAAACGAGTCTTTCATTCTTGGATCTAATTTCTTGGATAAATTTACTAAATTTCGTCAAAAACAGTTCACCATAAGGCAGCTTAAATGTCCCGGAATTGCACTAATTTTTTAGACTTTTAATAGCAAGTATGGACTGGCTAATTAGAAAATGTTTTCAAATTATATCCATGCACCACAGTTAATCACATCGTAAAATTAAAAGTCACTCCCATCTAAACCATTTCAAATCATTCACTTAGCACTTCATTCATTCATTCCAAACACTGAATCCACCCACTCAAAAACGCCCCGATTTTGATAGTTTCAAAACGTATAGAAATTCATGAAAATGATCAACATTTCAATTAAATCGATAAAATGATAGCACAATTTCTTTTGCCGGTGAGAAGTAGAACATTTTTAACGATCAAAAAGTAAAAATTTGCCAGCCTTTATTTAATCATCATTTTTAACTAAAAGAAGGGACATCCAAAGAACTTTTATGTCAGGTTTCGTTGTTATTGGTAAAAAAAAGGCCCAGGCGCACGCAAAACGGACGAAACGCCATGACAACGTCTCGATGGCCTTAAAACTGTAAGTGGAGATAGAAATCACCTTTTAAGGTATTGGACACGTAACAGTTCCGGATCTTACACAATGTTCACTGAGGTTTTCACTTGAGGGAAATCACTAGGAAACCTCGGTTTACACTGTTTATGTTTATGACTTCAAAAACGTTGCGGAATTATTACGGGTCCACAACCTTAAATTGAAATAAAAGTTACGAAATTACTGAGAGCCCTTATTGTTGGTAAATATTTATTTGAAAATTAAAGTCAAAATCTTTGGCTTAAAATAGTTTAACATGTGATAAAGGCAATCATCAGCTCTCACGGTTTATAATGGATTTTACAGGCTCAGCTTGGCAAGGGTTAGTGTACTTAGTATAACAGTTTACATAAGGTAGTTGACCCGCAATAGTTCCGCGATGTTTTGGGAGTAGTGCACTTTAACAGTGTTAACTAAGGTTTCCTAATGATTTTCATTAGGAAACATCGGTTAACATTGTGAAAGAACATGTGATCCAAAATGTTGCGGAACTATTACGGTCCCACCACCTTAAGCATTTACCATACGAGCGCATTTAAAGTCTTTTTTGTACATCTTTGATGAAAATTAACGAACCGTGAAGTTCTAAGAATTCTTTTGTTTTCTCAAATCGTTATCTTGGATTCTGAAGCATGCAACGGTTATGATATAACTCGATCTTAGACTGACAACTACATGTAGCTTTAATTAATTTGTTACAAAGAGAACAACAAAAGATATGTTTTCACGAATGGCGGAGCCACTTTCTCTAGTGCATAAATGAGACAAAATGTGAAATTTCTGGACAAAACTTCTAAAAGCGCGTCACTTTGCGCGTGATTGCTATGCAACATTCATTATGACGTTATTTTTGGGCTCCGCTTAGATGACGTCAGTTAGGATGAAACGAAAGGGATATAAGCTTTTCATAATTTCACTTGTAATAGGGCGAGTTTATCAAAATGATAATCTACCGTTATTTCTAGATAAACCACCGAAAAGCCTTAAGCAAAATTAGGCAATTTTGCTATTGAAACAATAGCATACGATATTTTGGTGGGGATGCCTTGCTTTTATTTCGGATAATTTGGGCGGAGAATTCGGGCGAACTCCTAGGCCTATATTTCAGGCTAAAACCATAGATTTCCCAAATGAAATTGTTTCATTGTTGAACAATTAAAATTGTAAATTCTTTTGACATTCTCAACTCGATGTAATACTCTGAATATGATATTTTTATATCTCACTATTTTGGAATAGAAACGTTGTAAAGCTGTCGTTCATTAATCCCACGTTAATCAAGAGAACCGCTAACGGATGCATACGCTCGCCTGTTGGGTGCTCGAAAGTGGATAGTTAATATAAGTAGAAAATGGGCATAATTCTCACAAATGCATCTGGAGTTATACTCCTTGCTATTACATGTTTTTTCTTTTGACAGTGAAAATGTAGACAGAATTTCAAATGAATGCCTTTAGCAATAGGCCTACCAAAGTAATCTCAAAATATCAAAGTTTTTTTGTGCAGCGCTGATGATGACACAAAAGCTATAAGATGTCGCACCGAACTGAGGCTATAAAGCGTAACGTAATTTGACCTTACTTTTGCAGCGTAAAATCAGGTGAGCAGACAAACGCGTTTTATATGAAACAAAAGCATTGAATTTCTGAATAAGTGAAAAAAAGGGAAGATACTTTGTGTTTTTGGTCAGTAATTTAGTAATAGGTCATAAAAGAATCGCTTAACGTTAAACGTCATTATAATGAGAAAGCGAAACGGAACATTTTTCAGACCTTTTTTTAGCCTTCTCGAATAAAGCGCTTAATTCACAAAATATAGATTGTAACAAAATTTTGAAAAGAATGGATTTTCTATTTCTCTGTTTTTTCTCATTGGGTTTTCATTTAATTAAATCATCCTTTAAAAGGAACTAAGCTATATTTCGCGACAATCATCGGTACGACGTAATTTGAAAAGTCGTGACCCTTTTCAAGCATAAATTGTGTATTGAAAAAATACACGAAAATTAGAGAAATTTAAACTGAAGGAACAAATCTGATCCTTTTTCTTAATTGTTTTTAGATCTGAAAAATACCCTTATTTTGCGTAATTATTTTCACGTCGAAATTTTCTGGTCGTCAATTTTTAAGTAGCGTTACATCTACCGCTATTTTATTCATATGAATAGATTTTCTTGAAATTATATCTAAATTTTCAAAACATTCGCACTGCATAATGTCTTATACTCTAGGTATAGTCTCGGTGTTTGCAATCAAAATTTCACGATGATACAGAATATATCGGCGATTTCACGAAATTTTGAACATGCCTTCAAATAGAAACACGTTACGCGTGACATGCACCTTTTGATGTTTGACATGATTTTTTCCCCATCCATGGGTGTTAGAATTTAGTGACTATAAGATATTGCTTTTTTCAAAAGCTTTAAAGTGATATACAATAATGTGATATACGAGGCTACAAAGCAAATTTATCCTTAAGTTAAACAAAAACAAACAAAACAAAACAATATATTATATATATATAAACTAGAGCTGTCGCTCCAAAGAGGAGTGGAATTTGAAGCGGCATTTTATGACTCCTTTTTCAGTGTTTTGCAATTTTAAATTTTGACTACCCCCCCCCCCCCGTCCTTAAAAAGTTCAAAGTGGCATAACTCTATAACTAATGATTGGATCAGGATGAAAATTACAGGTGCACAACTTCATATGATGGGAAACAACCTGATAAAATTCCAGCAAAATTGGTCTAAACTGTGGGAGGAGAAGAGGACACAAAATTATGTCTACGGACGGACGGACAGACGGTCAAACTGATTCCAGTATATCCCCCTATAACTTCGTTGTTGGGGGGTGGGGGTGGGGGGTGGTTAAAAGACACCCCAAAAAGCTGATTTTCATAAAATAGCCCGATAGCACAATTGCGACGTCTCTATAGCGATCATTTGGAACATCTCTCAGACTTTTCCGTAAACTAGAAAGTACCTCGGACGTAAGTGCAGTAACTTTGGATCACTTTAAGCTGATTCGACTTTTGGTTGATACTTTGGTCAATAAGCTTGAAGAAAAAAATGTTACTGCCTTTCCGATCGTCTAAGGAGATCATATGGGCATATAATATTTTGATGATAGAACGCAGTGTTTAAATCCGTTTTGTCATCAAATTTTAATATGCCCTGTTTAATTCTCCGTTGAATTTGTTTCACTAGACGTCATCTCGATGTTTGTAACTGACGTCTTGTAAACCCACGTGCGAAACGCCGCTCGTTTATGGCCGTGCCCTTATTATTCCCGAAGTCTATTCCGTAGAATCGCCGAGGGTTCCCGAGTGTATAGCTTTATATCGGGTATCTTCGAATACAGCCGATCTAAGTGAAAAGGGATACATTAGTCGATGTCACATACCAATGCTCTGCACCTGATGCTCGTGAAAAGATATTTGATACTTACTGATAATTCCTGAGAAGTGAGCTTTAAATCTGATGAAAAATGGCAAATTACTTTTTTGCAATTGTATAGCCGGTCGGACACCGGACACACATCAAATACATTTGATCCGTTATGCGGGACAACCTGCCTAAATGATGTCATTTGGTATATTACAGCTATCTTGTTCAGATTATACAAATCGAAAAAAATAGACTTAACTAAGTAAATTAAAAAAAAAAAAATAATAAAAAAAAAAAAAAAAAAAAAAAAAAAAAAAAAACAGAAAATCCAATGTGTGTTGAGTTTGAAAATAGAATTTTAAAAATTGTAGAAAACATTCAGAAAAGGGGAAAAGCTTTAAACAAGCAACTTAATATGTTATTATTTTGTCATAAATGATTTCTCACTCTATTACCTTCGGTGCATTAAAATTTCGGTTTGTGGAAAACTGTTTTCAAAAAAGATTCAAAGCATCCAATTCTTTTTGAAAAACAAACAAAAAACAAAACCAAAAAAACAAAACGAAACAAAACAAAAAAACCCAAACAAACAACAACAACAACACCTTTTTCTTGTATTGTGAATGAGAAAGTTTGCATATTTTTTTGATATATGATATTGTCAATTTTATTGTCAATTAGGCAGATTATTGTGAGTAGTATATGTTGTTCTTTAAATTTTACAAAGTTAACGCAACGGGTGACCACGTTCCTATTTCAACCATCTTGGTTAACCTTATCTGCATTTAATACTAATTTAAAACGTTGGCAATCGTTGTTTGACCAAGTAAATGCTTTTCGTATCATCTTGGATGACCTAAACAGATGACCACGTTTCTATTTCAACCATCTTGGTTAACATTATTTGTATTTGATATTATTTTAATACGTTGCCAATTTTGCATGACTTAGTAAATGTTTACGGTATCACCTTGGATTACCTAAAAATCGGGCCAATCGGATTAACTAACAAATTTGATTTTCGGCCATATCGCTTTTAACAACGGAGTCACCGTTAAGAAGTACCCTTAAGGTTAAAGCTATTAACACAATCTCGAAAAATATAACCTATTCAAATAAGGTTATTTCAAGTTAACAAAGACGGTTGAAAAAGGAATTCGGTCACCGACAACGTCATCTTCGATTACATTTTTTTTTATAATACATACATAGTGATTTGTATGAAAAATAAATATCTAACGAGGTTGTGGGGATTGATAATTTTTCACGGCTCTGCCGAGACAATTATCAATTCCCACAACCGAGTTAGATATTTTTTCATATAATACACTAAGTACACATTACATTTATCTTATAACATTTATTGGCCTTGCTTTCGTCGATGTTTCTAACAGAAATGAGTGTCTAAAAAATATCCATGTCATATCATAAAAAACATCATGTGGGATGTTATCGCACAGATATTTGTATAGTAATAAGATTAAAAGATTGTCTGTACTACATTCCTGGATACCTGATCCTTTGTCCATTTTGCTCGCCCACTAATGCTTATCGTTCGCTTAAACGGGAAAAAAAAAACAACAACAACCGACTAGTTTCAAGTCTGATAAAGGTCGTTTCAGTAAGGGAATATTATACTGTCCCCTTTTGATTTAATCTCTTGGTCGACAAAGCTAAATAATTCCATAATCCCTGACTCGTTCCTGTATCGAAGTGTTGTTATATACGTAGAAATAATATCTAGAAGACATGATGTTAGATGAGGTTACATGATATTTCTATACAGGCCAAGAACATGAATATGATGGTATATTTCTGCCATGATATGAAAATAATGATAATTTGACAAATGTCGCGAAGGATTTTGACAAAAAGATTCAATTTATCATTGAAAGTATTTCTTTCTGTATTTCGATTATCACAACCTCATAACTACAACTTAAATCAAGTCATAGTTACGATGTTTATGTTGCTAACCTATACGTTATTTAATCGTAATTCATTTCTCGAATTTCAGCAGTGGGTATAAACGCCTAAATAAACATACCACTTTTAAGGTTTCAAACTCAAATAAAAAATACCACATTTAATCAAGTTTCAAATTATCTTCATTATCTTCCTGGAAATCTTATCTTTACACCGCGACTTTCATCTTATCGTGAAAATGTTACCACGTTTGTGTGTGTGTGTGTGGCAGATATATGCCACAATACTTGAAAGTTGCAAAAGCTATTCAAAATATTTGCGTTAAATGATAACATCGGAATAAGAGTAAGACTTTAACTATCCCATAGAAAGCCTATAGTGACAGCATGATGACCATGAAAGGTAAATATGTAAAAATATTTTTTATAATTCCATTCATGACGTTTTCAATTATTTCTCATATACGCCACACGTCGTTGTTGGGCGTTCAAAGCTTCGAACCAACAGCTTCAAGCTGTAATTACGATACTATAGTCGCCCTAAGACGGCATGCAGAATAGTCTATACATCTGAACAGTTTTCACTAAGCGCTCGCTGTAGACCAACAAATTTTTTTTGACGGTAAGCAGTACATCACTATTACTATATAGACGTCTAGAATTCATGCTTTTGATTTTCACGGCATTGTTTGATATGTCAGAAAAATTCTCATATAGCGAACTGGAAGGATGAGACAGTTCTTTTCCATACCCTTGAACATCCACAAAAAACATTATGAAAGGAGTGGGAGTTTGACAGGTTGAAAAATAGTAGAATGACCCACTGATATGAAGTTCTTAAGGTGTGATTTTAAACCCTAACTGAAGAAGTTACAAACATTTCAGCTGTTGAGAAAAGACGTGTGCCTTTTCTCAAAGTGTGATTAAAATGGACCCTTAAAAACGTGTAAATTAAAAAGCACTCAAAGAAAGATGTAACAATGACACCAAAGGAAGGTAACTTATGGCTAATTTATTTTGCTCAGAATGTATGGTCTATCAAACAGATCCTTGTGTTCTAGTGTTAAAGATGGTGTTGGAAATGGATTCAAATTTTGCACGTAAGCAACTATTTATCAAAAGTTCTCATCCTTAACGAAGGGCATACGTTAACAAATTTATATTCAATTTAAGTGTTGACCTTATCAATCCAAATGTCAATTAAATAATACTGAGACTAGATTACTTATGTCACCCTTCTAAAAGAAGCAAAAAAAAAAAAAAAAAAGATTTAATTGCCGCGACTTACCCTGAAATTGATGAAATGGAAGGTCAACATAATTATTATATAATGGTTACTGAAAGCAAGAAATCAACAACATTGTTAAGGAAGAACAACTTTATTTTCAAATATAATACAATTTTCATGCGGTAAATTCTAGTTACTTCGATTTCTAACACAGTAAATACATTAATTTCTAATACAGTTTAATCTACATATATGTTTTCAAGTTCAATAACAATAACGTTCAGTTTTCAAGGAAGCACATACCACAGATCAATGGCCTGCCTTCTTGGTATGAAACAGAGATATTGCCTGCTTTTCCTTCAGCATATCGTTTGATTTCGAATAGATTTAACAATAATAAAGCAAAAATAATATGAAAAGATGTTTTCACCCAAAGTATCTCGTATTTTCAAGACAGATTTGTTCTTTTTATGTTTCGCTTTGAAAAACTTCAAAATTTCAAATAAAAAAAAATTGCAAGAGGTAAATATATGTGATACCTTCAACTGAACAAGCAGCTATAAACCAAGGGTAATTGTTTTAATTACCTTCTTTAGTATACGGGCTTATGTGTGACGTTTCCAATAGTTTCATATGTAATCAGAATGAAGACTCACCCAAGTATTTTCAATCACATTATCTAGCAAGAGTCTTACATTGCCGCCAGTTATTAAATACCGATTCAACATACAGAGGACAAGAAATACGTATGACTTCCCATGACCTCCCGTTTTTGCTTCATTCACATATTAAATTGTTGGCAATGTCGCAATAGGCCCTCATACTAGGAAGCTTGTCAACTTCAATTAAGTTAGAATAATCTTTCTGCGTAGTATCAATTTTATTTTCAAGTTAATATCCGTAAAAAGTTTCAACGTTTCCTTTAGCTTAACTATTTCTTCAATTTAAAAGCTTAAACACACGCATCATTATTTTTTAAAGATACAAATAGACTTAGAAAGTCGTTTTTGTAGGCACACGATCAAAACCTAAAAGATATCGGCGAAACAAATTATGCAAATTATCATTTGGCACCCTTGGTACATAGTGCATGAATTGACAAATTAAGATAATACATTACAAATCAAAGGCATGCTACAATAGCTAGTATTTGTTGTATTACATGTATCATTTTTATACATTGCCTGACCTAAATACACATGACAAATTATCTCTCGAATCGTACATATTTTTGAATACCTTCAATGTCTGTTTTCAAAGCACGATTTTGATTATTTGCAAACTGACCGCATCAGATTGGATGTGACGCTTCAGATTTGATTGACGGGTACTTCATCTTTATTCACTAGACAATTAACACTTTTGTTTGAACAGACTTTCCTAAATTTAATTAGGATGCAGACTACAATTCAACATACGTTTGAATGAAAAGATAAAAACCATGTAAGGTAGAAAATGTGAGACACGAGGATATATATATGTATATGTATATAAAGTATCAGCATCAAAGAAGAAATTACGTCAAAGACAATCTCATGAGGTCAGTAGTGTATTTCAATGTCAGATTATATATCATTGTGACAATCAGTATTCTGTTACATATTAGTTCCAATACATATAGTATATAGTTGTTATTGTGCTAAATAAATATAGATGTTACATGATTATTACGGTATCTAAGGTGAAAAATAAAATAGAAGTTAAGATAATTAAGTGCTAAAACTACATGCCAAAAAATGTTTCACATAACAGTAATTCTAGAATCCCATTAAACTTCTTCAGAATTGTCGCAAATAATAGTGCAAACTTGAAGCAATAGATATATTAACAAGGTGCGCAATTGCAAAGTACGATGAATGTTATGAAGTCAACACCTCCCTTGATTCAGATATTCAAATGAAAATACGTGATTAAATTTCACCAATCGAACTACTCATGCAACCTTCTGAACTAAAAAACCAAACCTTTTTCAGCATTTTAAAGCAATATTATTATTATTATGTTGCGGAAAATCCCTTATGTGAAACACTCATTGGTTGTAGTTTATCCATACTCTAAACTTCAATAAGAGAAAAAATCGTAATGATTGTCGCTAATTACCACATAATACTATTATAGTAGACAAAAGTCATGTGTATTCAAAGAAAGTCACTGGACATGTGAATATGTAAAGAAGTAGCGTAAATCGTATGTCAGACCTTTTTTATTGTAATGTGGCAGATGACAGATAATCTACAGAAAGGAATGTACTAATCGAAAGGCAAGTTCAGGGGAAAGAAAGTGGTCCTGATAGAATATCACATTCGTGAGGGGGCTATAAAACAGACTGAATTGTGAGAGAATAAAACGACCGCAGGACGAAGGACAAAGAAAGAATGTCAGGACAGAGAATAACACGACTAAGGAGAAAGTACATACAAATAGGCAGAGTTTAACAAATAAATATTGCACAAAACAAAAACAATTACACATCATCCCATAAATACAAAATCCTTATTTACATTTTCGCAATGTTTACAATGCACTGTTTGAATAACTCAAATAACAAACTTCTAAGATCACAGACCTATAACAACGCGTAACTAAGTAAATGGTATAACCAATTAGGATAACACAGAGCATTTATATCACATTATGGATCTTGTTTTCTCATAACAATAAATGAATAGTTTACTATTCAAAATGCCATAAATCCAATTGTTCAATTTGTTACATGTGCAATTCTTTCACAAGTATAATCCAGTTTTAGGGTACATTGAGTACTCTGGAAAGAATCATTTTGATTTCTAAGGTAAAATATCATAACATGTACACCAAAACTTGTGATGTCGTACTCCTTCAGACAATTATCATTTTGATTCTAATGAGTACTAATGACACAAGGTTTAGTGAGCATTCAAATTTTTTATTATCTTCAATCCACCATATCTGACATCTTCAATCCATTCAATAAAATATTTCTTATATTTGGAATCGTTTGCTATATATGGGGTGGGTATAAAACGCAGACAATATAGAATATATAGTAACGCATACGATATAGAATAAAGAGGGATTGCAGACAGGGGTATAAAACGCAGACAACATAGGTAAAAAGGCAGTATGCTGTTACGCAGACGATATAAAACAAAGAGCGTAAATTTTGAGGCCCTTTTTAACACTTTAATCGTTTAAAAGCTTATTTATATTCATGAGAACACGGACCCTAAATATATATATGTATATTTAGAGTCCCTGATGAGAAGTACGTTTTTTGCTTCCGCGGTTTTAAGAAACGGTAAGATAAAGATTTACTTTTACATCACATGCTTTCATTGCTTTGGTTATAAAAAAGAATGCTCGTATTAATTTTCAATTTGTTTAAAACAATATAATTTGATGGGTGAAAATTTAATATTTTTTTAAACAATGGACGATTATATTGTATGCAATTTTAAATAGGGCCAGAGAGCGTGTCTGAATAAATAATCAAAACAAAATAATGAATAACAGTGAAAAATATATATATAAAAAAAAACTGATTTCGACAAGATTATACTAAAAGTATATATTGAAGTTTTCAACTTTTTGACATTTTGTCACCAAATTTTCACATGATTTTATAAATGTACAGATCGTTTGTACATGTATGCACACGAAAAATGCTTTCATTCTTTTTAAATTAATTTATACCGTCGGTGTTATTCTTAAAGCTCGTAACTATAACTTGAAATGTTACGCTATCAAATATATAAAGTTGTAAATCTGTTTAATCCGATTTTATTTCACATCGGTTAGGAAGCAAGTTCTTCAGGCCAAGATCATTTTTTGTTCTTTGTTCTTGATATGCGATTGCAGACAAAAATTGATTCAGAGACGGATAAGTTTAAGAAAGTGACCAAAAGTCAAATTTATTAACTCAGGTGATAACTCACTAAAACTTTTTCATCTATGGAAAACGATTATACTCCGTTTATTATCATTTTTTCGTGTTGCTACAGTGTTTTTTGAAGCTATCATCTAAAAAATCTAAAAAATAAAAGAAAGATACAGAAAAAAAGATTTGTTCTGTTCTAAAAGCGTTTTTGAGTTATTTCCAATAAAATGTTAAATGACCGGATGGACACGCGTCTAACTGATAATCGGAATTTAGGAAGCGTGGTTAACACATTACAGCATTGGTATATATTACGTTTTGTCACCTGTCTAGATTACCTTGCTAATTGTCAGTAGCATTTAACATTAGGCGATCAACGATTAGCAAACTATCCGATTTTATTGACTTAAACATAACATAACATATCTTTTATTACACCCAAGTATACAACATATATACAATATGGGCAAATGACAAAAAGTAATCGTTGATGAAACAAATAATATACTTTAGGATTTTAGATTCGGATGACCGAACACGTTCTCTGCAGAAATCTATGTGAAAAAAAGAAATACAATATTACTACAATTTCAATAAATGTACGTTATTACACTCAGTGGTCAATTAACAAAGTGAATTTTAGAATTCTTGAATAAGTTTCAGATTAGTTAAATCAACTTGGCTAACATATGTTAAGTTTTAAAATGTCGATCGTGGTAAACAAACCCTTTCACACAGCACCTTTTACGTAGGATTACAGAAATGTTAAAACACAAAATGACTAAATATTGGTTTGTACATGTACTCACGGGCGAAATTTTAAGTTCCACATCCTTACCCACTTACTTTGCATAATGATCGACAAATGCAATTTTCGCAACATAGTATAATGGTTAAAGAGTAAAAACATGTTAATAAATAATTGGAATGAGCATATTATCTGATTCTCGTGGTGACATTGTTCGTTACTTTAAAAAAAAATATATTCACTTTAATTTTCGCTCTGAAACATCGCTTTAAAAATTTGAAATTGTGATGCAACAAGATTTGCGAGCGTTTGAAAACTGTACTCTTATATGCAAGTGATAGGTGGAGTAGTATTTCGGTTAATGTTTTGCAACTATTCCACCCTGAGCGCAGGCCTCATTTCAATTCCAACAAAACATTGAACGCCATAATATGTTTTAAATTTGATACCGGGTTCTCAATTGTATTGAAGGAAAGGTAAATTTAGCTATCTGTCGAAGATGTCCAGAGATATGGCAAGTTTCAGATCAAAGCATGTCTAGGAAACAATACAATAACAAAATAGATTTAAAAATACGAGAGAAAAGGAGAAATTACTTTTTGAAATAAATACACAACTGATAATTATATTAAATTATATTGTTTAATCAAATTGATAATGAATACAGGCAATTTTTTACAACAAAATTATTCTCAGTTATGATGTAAAAGTTATTTCTGAAATAACTATTTCTTAAAGGGCAAAAATCGTAATTCTCATGAATATAAATAAGCTTTAAAAATAAAAACGCAAACGAATAAAGTGTTAAAAAGGCTTCGAATTTTAAGCTTTTTGTTTTATATCGTCTGCGTAACAGCATACTGCCTCTTTACCTATGTTGTCTGCGTTTTATACCCCTGTCTGCAGTCCCTCTTTATTCTATATCGTATGCGTTACTATATATTCTATATTGTCTGCGTTTTATACCCACCCCTATATATGGTTTACAAAGAACTAACGGACGTCGTGTAAGAAGCATTTCTCAATCAACTAAATACAGTCAAAGTTATTCCCAAATTCCATATATGGAAAAGCCAGTAATCCATCTAACAGCGTAGAAATTCATTTATCCAAATTGAAATATATCCCAATTAACACTTTGAAATAAAAAAAAAAGTTTTACTTTTACTTTCTCTTTTCAATTATTGCTAATTTCTATAATTTAAAACAGGCACATAGGAAAATAAGGGAATTCTTTATGACGTAGAAGTTGTAAGCCTAAATTATAACAAGCCTTTATACACTGACGGGAATGGTGAATGAATAAATGTCTCGTTCAGGCATGGATCATACATTTAATTATCGGATCACACATTTAATTAACGCCTACAGGGAGTTATAAGTGACAAAGGGACACAAATAACAACGGTTTTACTTCTACATAACTAATTCATCACGTCTATGAAAATTTGGCATTATATTTACATCTTGTGTATACCAAAGGCATATACTTAGACCTTTTATATCATTTATTACTACACTTCTGTCTAATTGTCTACATTCATTAAATTATTAGCAATTATTTACAAATTATATACATTTATCTTTTCTTTCATGCGTAATTCTTGCAATAGCTTTTATTTGAACTTGTGATAAATATCTTTCAGTTTATCAGACTTAGGAATATAAGTTTCAGTCACATATCCTTCTCCTTGAGATGATTTAAATTTAATGACTGGTCTAGAACTTTTCTTTGCCTTTGGTTTTGGAACAGAAAGTTTTGATGTTAAAGTGTCAAGTTTATATTTTATATCATCATTTGCTGAAAGAGAAGCTCTTCTTTCAATTGAATATCTTACGTCAGATTTGATATCTGCAACAGAACTTCGTTTCTCAACGGTAATCTGGGTTGCAGTTATGCTTGCTTGTCTATTTGAGGAATATCTTGGGTCTGATTTAACATCAGCAACAGAGTATGATCGAGGTTTAGAAGTTTCTCTCGCTTGGGAAATGCTACTGGTTCTACTTCTGTAGCCTGTATACGAGTCTTGCATTTTTAAGTCAACACTCATACCCCTCTCATTTGATTTAGCAACAAGGCTCTTTGAGTTCTCAACTAAAACATTAAATTTCGCTGGCTTGTCTGCTGGACTGTATGACACAGAACTAGATCGAGGTCGGCTGTAAGTCTTAGCTGAACTCTCAGTCTTGTAGTCCGTGTAAGTCTTAGAAGAAGAAACAGAGCCTGTTCGTGTCTTACTCATTTGTTCATTGAACTTTTCTCTTCTTTGTCTCCTAAGTTCATGAGCCTTTTCAATTTGCTGCTGCACTGATTTGTGCAAGGTGTCCCATTCTGATTGAGATCTAGTTAGTGACAAAGATTGGGATCTCTTACGATATCTATCATCATGTTTTTCTGCAAAGCGGTCATAGGACACTGCACGCACAGGAGCAATTAGAGATGGACTTGGTTCAACAGACATTGGTTGAACAGAGCTACTACGCTTTGGTGTGGGACTTCTATGACCCAAAACTGAAAGACTGAATTTTGAAAATATGAAATAACCAGGCTCATTTTCAAATGACAAGGACCTTAAATGTGACGGTATGTTCATGTCCACCCTAGATACCCGTGCCATTGGTTGCATTCTATCCAAGTTCATATCTTCTTGAATAATAAAGTATGTATTTCCCCTTAAATCGTCTGAGGGTCTATGATGGTCTAAGTCAATGTCTGTCTTAGATTTGTATTTACTCTGAGAAGTAGTCTTGGCGAAAGAAACTGATTTAGTTTGAGCACGTTTGAGGGCTTCAAGATCTTGATCATCTAAAGAAATGGAATGTCTACGAGCAAACTGCCAATGGCCTGGTCTGACAACATGTGGGCATTTAATGTCTTCATACCTATCAGCCACGGAAGGGTATCTCTTGTCGTAATCTGAGGTTCCGACAATAGGTCTCTTTGTTCCAGGACTTTTACTCGCTCTTCTACGATTTTTGAATTCTGATTCTAAGATAAACATTTCCCTTCTTGCATGCATTTCACGCTCTCGACTACTCTCTGATCTGGATCGTCTTATCTCTTCGATACCAGCATCACTGTGACGTCGCAGTTGTCTATAATAGTCATACAAGTCATTCTGTCTGTCATACGATCTGCTCCTAGTTTCGATATGTGTTATTTTTGGTGTGAAATCAACAGTTACAGCGGGAGTTGAGCCTCGTTTGTATACATACGCTTCTTCCCTTATAAATCGAGCAGGGGGAACAACCGGAGGTCTGAATGGAGCCTCTCTTAATTCTGGCTTATCAGGCAGATCATAAATTTCTGACATTGATAACCTTCCCTTTGGAGTAAATGTTCTATTTACAAGACGGGATTGTTTAGCAGTACGAATAACAGGAGAATAATCAGATGGAATACTGGCTTTAAGAGATTGCGATGGAAGCGGTTCAGATGAATACCTTTGACTAGTGGTCGCTATTTCACTATCAACTACTTCATAGAAACCTAATGTAGATTTTTTAGACTCACTTGGACGTCTGAAGACAGGTACATATGGTGATGGTTCTGTAAATCCAGATGGATACACCCCTCGTACTCTGAAATTGTAGTCTTGATATGGCTTCAAGTTTTTCACTGTGTAGTTTGTATCACTAATGTCCATTGCTATTGGTTCCCATCTGTAACCTGGGAGAGTCTGACGCTCAATCATAAACATCAGTGGCTCATCAAGTGATGAAAATTGAGGGACGTCCACTTTGTTCCAACGGAGTTGGATTGTGGTTTCATCAACATCGTGAACTTCAGGTGCCTGAAGCTGTACTCTTGGGATGACTGGAATTGGATAGAATTAGGGATTGCCACTTTAACTGATAAAACATTTTTTCGATTACTTAACCCTTGTCATGCTGAATAAATTTTGGCTAAAAATTTGCATCAAAATCAAAGGGCAAAAAGCACTGAAAGTACTAACTGTAGATCAATTTTTATTGAAAAAACTAAATCTATTGACAATTCTGATTTGAAAGTGAGAAACAGGTGGTGTAGACTAACATCAGACTGCACATATGTGCAGGCTGTTATTTGTCTAAAGCTCCTGCCAAAGCAGGAATATTCCAGGTTCAGCATGACAAGGGTTAATAGACCATTTTCACTGGTTTTTATTCTTGCTTTAAAGAAATCTAATAATCATTTGTTTCTGATAAAAGATTTATAAATCTTCGTCATCTTCATAGAAAGAAGCTCAGTTACTTATAATATAGCTTGAGCATTCCTTTTTCTCTATATATGAAAGATAAATGGAAGAAAGATCCACAAGTTGTTATTTTTCTTACAATACCACATATACACAAATGAATAGAGAAAATTAGCACTAGCTTTCTAGCATGTTCATTGTTGCAAATCTACCTGTGTGATATAAATTTTCTAAAAAGCTCAATCTGTTGTCAGAATATGTAGATTCATTAAAACATGTGTTGAGCGACCACTTACAGGAGCTTCAAAAAGTGGTTGTTAAAAAGAATGGTCACTGTTGATAAACTAGATACATAATTTTGATTGAATGTGTTTGTAATTGGTCATTTCTCAATAATCCTATGTTGTAATAAGAGGACCAAAATGGTCCTAGATTGCTCACCTGAGTCTCTATGACCCCTGGGATATCACATCAATTTAATAGGCAGATGTCACAAAGGAGAAAGTTTCAACACAAAACCATGTTTCAAAATTATGGCCTTAAGAGTTATAACAAAAAAACTATCATTAAGACCCCTTATCGTGTAAAATGGCATGGATCTTACCCATTTTCAAAAGGGTTCATCCTTGTGACTTGACCAACACTCTGACCAAGTTTCATGAAGATTGGGCCATATATGTGGCCTCTAGAGTTTAAACAAGAAAATTATTCATAAGGCCCCTTTTCCAATGATATGGCATGGATCCTTCCAATTTTCAACAGGGTAAATCCTTGTACAGTCAACTCTCGTTACAACGACCACGTTTGTTCCCGATAAAAATGTCGTTATAACTAAAATGTCGGTGTATTGAAAATCACCCCTTCAACTCATAAGTTGGTAACTTTTTTAAACAATATACACTTTTAAACGAAATATATACTAATAGATTACCTTTGAATATTGATTAGATATCTACAAGATTGAAAACTGAATATCAAAAACTTGTTAATTATTACTTTTTGAAGAAATCCTTAAAGATTATCCTCCTTGATTGTGAACATTATTCTCTACTGAATAATAGTTTCCATGCAATCTCTAAATAGGTTTTCATCGTGGCATTTGTTTCCCTGTTTTTTAAAATAGATTATGACAGTTTTTAAGCATGACTTAGCTTCAAATCTAGAGACAGTGGAATAATCAGAATTAATTATGGAATATTTTTGTTCAATTAATCACAGATTGTTGATCTACCACTCTTTTGACAAATAACTCGACAACTGGTCCTGTGTTGTATTTGAATTTGCAGATTTGTATTCTAAAATCGTATGTTTTTTGCTCAAAAGAGAGTTGGGTTTGACACCTCTTTGCTGGTGCCTCAGCCATTTTTTTTAATAAAAAAAGGTCAATGTAAAATGTACGGCAAAGATGTTTGCCTAACAATCAAACAAAGTCAAATGACAACTTGCCCTTTTCACCAAGAAAAAGCCGAGTAAAAAGTGGTCAAATTGTTCTCATCGAATGAGAAGTGGTGTAACCGTACCTTTTCTTAATGAAGTTACGATAATATCACCCACAACCAACCAAAGGTTAACAGACGAGATTATTCTGTTCCGGTTGGTTTAATCGTTGATAATGGCCGAAGGGGAAAACCTGTATTCGCACTTTAGCATAATTGAGTATACACACGTACATTATTGATTAACACATTACCGCGAGGTGCTAAAAATAGCCGCTAGGAATTTCCCAGGTAAGTGTCGATGTATTGAATAATAACATATAGTGATTTTGCACTTTCGTTCCCTGATATTTTGTGTCGATGTGGGAAAACGAAAACTCTGTTGTAACGGGAGAAAAATAAACTGTGCAAATCCGTTCCCAACAAATTAGTGTCGATATACGAAAATGTCGATGTAACGGATGTCGATCAAACGGGAGTTGACTGTAACTTGATCAACATTCTGACCAAGTTTCATGAAGATTAGGCCATATTTGTGGCCTCTAGAGTGTTAACAAGGAAATTGTCGTTAAGGCCCCTTTTCCTGTGATATGGCATGGATCCTTCCCATTTTCAATAGGGCCCATCCTCAAGACCTGACCAACATTATGACCAAGTTTCATGAAGATTGGATCATATTTGTGGCCTCTAGAGTGTAAACACTTAAATTGTTGATGCCAAACGACACACAACAGACATTCAATGATCACAAAAGCTGACCTTGAGCACGATGTGCTCAGGTGAGCTAAAAACTAATCAGAATCATCTCTTTGCTGATTCCATGATGCGATTTTGAAAACAGCCTATTTATAAAAATGGTCGCTTATTAAAGTGCTTGCAAATTATGGCAGTCTTTCCCAATTTATCAATTTCATACCTGTTCTCCTGTACAGAGCCACAGGGAATGACGGCTCAGATGTAGTCCCATCCATGACAACTCTGATCCTGAACTCATAGTCACATTTGGGTCTCAAACCCCGCACCCTGTAACTCGTCTCTGTAATGTCTGAGGCTATCTTGTACCAATGCATGTCCGGAATCTCTCTTTGCTCTATCACATACCTGGAAATAAAGTGTCACAGTCACAATATTTACCTGGAAATAAAGTGTCACAGTCACAATATATACTTGGAAATAAAGTGTCACAGTCACAATGTATACCTGGAAAAAAAGTGTCACAGTCACAATATATACCTGGATACAAAGTGTCACAGTCACAATATATACCTGGAAATAAAGTGTCACAGTCACAATATATACCTGGTAATAAAGTGTCACTGTCACAATATATACCTGGAAATAAAGTGTCACAGTAAAAATATATATGTGACCCATCGTGTGAAAAGGGTTTAATTAATTAATTGAATGGAGTTTAACGCCACTTTCAACATTATTTCAGTTATATCGCAGCGGCTGGAGCACCAAACAATGGTTTCCTGGTATTTCTCTAACCAGTACAACCACCACATCCTTTCCTAGCCTCAAGCTGCTATCTCACATAGGTCTACGATTATCAACCCATTGGTGAGAGACAAATAGTCAGAAAGAATGAGTGCAGTCGTCGGGGATCGAACCCGGGACCTCTAGATTGACAGTCTGACACGCTACCAACTGCGCTATGACGAGGCTCATGCAAAAAGGGACAATCTGGGTAGTGTGTAAAGTGTCAACCTCAGTCAGACTGCGTGGACTGCGCAGACTGAATAGGGTAGATACTTTTTGCACCATGCCTATTTTCTGAATCTAAAATGTTCAATCTACTTTCAGAATTTTTGAAATGCGACTTCTGGTTGACCTATGCTGGATCAAATCTCTTTTTCCGTAATTCATTTTACAGAATTTCCGGATGGTCCCTTTTCGTGTGACGGGTCATATATACCATCACATAATTGAGCAGCAGAATATCCCTAAGCCTTAAAAACATGTGCAAGATAAATATTGAAAAAAACAATTTTTTAATGAAGAAAACTCAGCATTTCCTTCATTAAAGACAATGTTTTCTCCCCTTTTATACAAACAATAGGATGACATTTTTCCTAGATCTTTTAAGTACAGTATCAAGATTTGCAGTGGTATCTATTTGTCCATGGACAAGTTGCCAAGAAAAATGCACTTGCACGCAAGTAGAAAAGCCCTGTCGGACAAGTTGGGCATCGGAAATCCACACCCCTGCATAAGGGTGGACAGAGAATAAGTTTCAAATAAATTACCATCTTGGCAGCGTATAAAAAGAAAAGATTAAAGCAGATAACAAGCACTGGCCTTACCCCTTCACCCGGAACAATTAAGATCATTACTGATGCCTATGCACTATTTGTCATCACAATATAAGGTCAGTGTTCTGCTAAAACCTCGTAACTACAGCTTGTTTAAAGCTGTAGTTACAAGGTTTTGGTAGAAAATCAACAATATTGTTATTGAATTGAATCAAAGGCTTGAAAGGCCTAAATTGAAGACAGGACTGAATATTAACAATTGGCATGAAAATTGTAGCGTTTTGAGAAGATCTCTTGAGTGGGAATCAAAAATATAAAACAATCCTTGATGGTTAAATATGGAAACGGCACTTCCATTACAAATGAATATGCTATACTTTGAAGACTCATTACTTCATATTAAACCTATCTCTATAGCCAATTCAAGCTTAACAAGAGGCTATCTGCTTTCATAATCGCTATTCAAACCCCAAGTGTAAGTTTTGAATATCCTTAATGAATGGTGGCAATTCCCAGACTTCTAAAACCTCATATGAATTATTGCAGCCCTATTTTATGGAATTGTATAGACTATCCTTAGCAATCAAAATATGATCCTTAATGGAGTTTTGCAAAGCAAACTCATTAAATGGATGTGTAAGAAATTTAAATAAAAATGTTAATCCACATGGCACAGATTGCTTACCCCCTTGATGAAGAGCTGAACATTTCATTGCCCTGGTGAATATTGCCCTGAATTGGAAATTAGTTCAAATTTCTTTTCCCTTTGTTATCTGGTCATGGATTTGACTCAATATCTCCACATAAAAGAAGCAATGAAAGGAATACCAATATTCTTATACTTTAACTAGTCAAAGTCAATACCAAGAAGAAGTATTTTCCCGCACAATAGCTGTAGTTTTTGTCGTTTTTTATGAATACCCTTTAAGTTTCTTCCAGAAGTGAAACATCCTATTCTAACTCTCCTTTGAGATATTTCGATGTCCATTTCAGGTTATTCTTGTTGCATATGGTCTTACTTAGTAGAAAATATTTTAACCTCAAAATAATACATAAACCTGTTAAGAAAACGAACCTTTCAGGCCTTTTCCACGGGACTGCTTTTCTAGATCAAGATTCTAATTGAAATATCCGGTGAACTATCAATTTTGACAAAACCGTCAAAATGACAGATTGTTAAATGAACTCCCGAGCTACAGCATTTATCGCCTCTAGCAGAATTCTTTCAAAGTCCACTTCAGAATGTTACGAATAAATCCACTCCAGTTTTCAAAACAGTTTTTTTTATTGTCAGAAAATTGTCGAGAGCAAAAGCGGAAACTCAAAACTGGTGTCGCGCATGCGTGGTACACCTAATAGGCCGTACACTATGGATAGACAAAACAAGCCTAATAATAAAGTAATTTGAAAAATCCTCGAAATGCTTTCTCCGTGAATCCAAGTATTAATTCAAACCTAGGAAAATCTGAGGGTTTACGAGTTTATTCAAATAGCCTTGTGCTGTTTGAGTACATGTATTTATCCATGTTTACTTCGACAGATAGAGACGGATAAATAAAGCAACCTTAAGGACACACAAACGCACAGTTTAACGAGAAATAACGAGTCTACATTCGGGAGCTTGCCAACGCATAAAAACAGTTGTAAGATGCAATTGAATGCAAAAAATTGCAGCCGAAAACGCCCTAAAACAGCACCACTCACAAGTGCAAAACACGGCTCTGCAGGCGAATTCTGCATAGATCACGTGCTCACTCCCATGAGGTCCGGCTAGAATTTAGGTCAGCACCAAAATTGTACGATATATTACTACACTAGTGATGATTTTTGCCGCGTTTTTATGAATGGGTCTACTTCTTTTAGCGTAATGACACATGTATGAGTATGTTGGCAAAATCCAATGGCAACGATCCCTATATTGAAAGACAGGCAAGCCTGTCTTCAATACACTCAATGTCAATAAGAAGGACAATTGCAATTCAGCAACTATCAAAAAATCAACCACGTCATTTCAAGTGAAATACACTTTAATAACGTTAACATGTAACACAACTGAAATAAACAACGGGGCCCTTTTGCCTCTTCAAAAAAAATTCAAATGATGGATTAAATAAAGCAACTGTGTTTGTCATGTCAGGTACGTTAGATGTACTAAATGTCTGAAGTAAATAAGACAGCATGCGAGTAATGATGTATTAACACCTTTCTACTTACTCCTGCACATTTCATTTAAAAGAAAAACAACCAAAAAAGAACCCTTTTCTATCGTTGTTAATATCTATCGAAGACAAATATATGTGACATGCTGTTTTTTTTCAGAAATCTTCAATATTGCTTTATTGTCGAATACTTTAATCATATTGTCATCAATTATATTTTAAAATGGATACTGAAATATAACTACTAAATTATTGTTTATCTGGTGAAATTTAAGTTACTTTGATATAGTTGATATGGTTTTTATGATTTCGTGTTTAAAAAGAGCTGAAAATTCAACGTACCTGACAGAAATCGCTAAACTATAGAACACTACATGTCATTTCTATTCTTAAAACAAAATTAAAGTTAATAATTATTCTCTTGATATATAATCCTTCTTGACCAATGAAAAATCGTAACTACAGCTTTTCAAAAGCTGCGATTTCGACAATTTGATCGCCCAATGATGATTAAAAGCACTAACTGACTTTCCTATGAGAAATCACTCATATGTAATGAAAAAAGTCCCGCCAATCTTAGACTTTTGATATAGCTATATACAAATCCGTTTTTGAGAATTTCACGCTCAAAAGCCTCAAAATCTTTAAGATTCCACATGAAAACGCCAAGCAAGTATCACTCTCGAGAACAGAAAGCAAGGAATTCTATATAATCGTCCACATTGTTAATCACAAAATCAAAAATTTTGTTTTCGATTCATACCTACATAAATAACGCCGTGTTTACTAAGGTCCGTGTGTGCCTTGAACAACCGACAATAAAATGCATCTCTCTTACCCTTTTAAAGAAAAAGGGCAATTTAATGTCCAAGTGCGTAAAGGTCGTTAGTACTTTTAAACTAAAAAGGCACTTAAATTGCCACATTTTACACCGAGAATTCAGATTGAGAGTTTGTCTTTTTTAATTAGTTGTCGCCAGATCGAGATTATTTGCCGAAACTATTAACGTAATAGGCAATTAAAAAAGTAATTGCAGTATTTTGTAAAACCTATTTCTGTTTGGAGGTAGTAAAACCATATTTAGAATTTGATTCTCATTGAAATAGGTATGACGTCGAGTATTTAACGGATTAGGTCCTAACCAACCATCATCAGAAATACCAGTAGTTATTTCGTCATTATACTGTTCATTAATTTTGTCATTATACTGTTCATTAAAAGAGTATCAGAACCATGTAGTAGAATACCGATTTAAGCAATTTGAATTTGAAGTCAAAAGTGCTAAAACGTTCGCTGAAATCCAATCATAGAACCGTCTTCCGAAAAATCCCGACAGCAGGTTTTGCTTTACTCAAACTTTTGATTGGTGCTTTGTACTTTCTTGTTCTCTCTCTTTCTCGTAGTAGAAAAGAATTGTCCTTCAATATCTTCCGCTCTCAGTAAGCTTTCTAGTATTAAGGGTTAGTTTTACGCAAGATTAAGGCCATGAAAAGATATGTCAGGGACGTTAGATATCTTGTCAGGGACGTTAAACCAATTTTGAACGCAAATTCTCAGTTTCTTTTCTAATTAAATATGCCGTAAATATGTCTAACCTGTTCACAAAGCATCTCTCATTTGATTTCAATCTTTAAATGAAATAAAAGGGTAAATACCTGTAAAACTCTTTCCTTTTTTTTGTCAACTTTATGAATCTGCTTAACTTTGCATTTTTACATGAAACACTAATTCAAAATAAACGGATTTATTGATTTTAGCAAATGCCCATGCTTCGTACGTAATACATTATGTAACCTGACTAAGTTATATGCCCTAACTACAACTAGGGAAATGAATGTTCATTTCGGTTAACGTAACTGACATTTAACGTACCTGATGTTTCTTAACTTGCCCTTATTTAATTTTCGAATATGCGGAACAATCCTGCTAAATGTATATCCCTGTAATACTGGACTTTGGTACTTTCACTTTTTCCAATGTCTTATATACGTTAGTAGCATATTATTTAAACATTGGTAAGTGAAAGATTTAACGTCCTTGACATTTTTAAACGTAACACTCCAATTAAAAAGACCTTTCGGTTAATTTTTTGTTTACCGCTTATCGTAATTAGTCAAAGTTGCCTACTCTTTCATAAGACCTTGTCAGGGAGTGATTATGTCAATAAATATTGTTTTTTCTTCTTTATTTTGACTGTGAACTTTTATCACAAAAAACAGTTAATGTACCTGACTGGTTTCATGCGACAACGATTTTCATGTTAAATTTCTTTCTTGCCTTAATGCAGTGAAACAAAATGTATTTTCCGTATTTAAAATACTATCACACGCCTGAAATATGGATAAATATTTGAATTCTTACTGCTAGCTTTGCAAATATGTGAGTTAACAAATAGCAACCCTCTTTTGCGTCAACCGTTTTTGGGGTAAATTTGGACCATTCACTTAATTTATCTCTCGTTTGTGGATCTTTATGCGGCAAAAAGTATGTGTCCGAGGTATAGTAGATGCAGTAGGCTAAACATGCAGGATAATGGGGTCCAAATCCAAAATTCCGCTGAGATATACCCTTGCGACACTAAATTTTTGGTTTTGTCTTTCTTATTGACATTGAGTGAATAATAAAAACGAATCAATGAAAGGCTACATAAGTGCTGTAATTTCTTCATTGTCCACATAATTTAATTCTAGTTGGGTCCATCAAAATTTGGACAATCTGATTGGATGGAAATCAGTTTTATAAATCAATAAAATAAATTTTGAGAAAGCAGCTTTTTTGCAATGGTCTGCAGAAAATGTCCCATTAGAAATCTGTTACTTTTCAAACAAATCTTTACATTTCTTATTCTTGATATCAAATTATTAGAGATGAAGAAAATATTTGATGATTTCAAAGCAGAATGAAACTAAATACCTAATTACACTCATGTGAATCTACTTTCATTTTCAAACAGTGTGATAAGGTTTTTAGATTTATACCTCCATGAAATCAATAAATACTACCTTCTTCTCTTAAATTGGTTTCTTATTTCATTTTATTATATTATTATTATTTTTCATTTATTTTTATTTTTTTTTTGGGGGGGGGGGGGAGGGGTTAAACATTTAAGAAAGAAAGATAAATGTGAACTTTAATAGTTCTATAAACTCCATTTTCCCTTGTGTAAAGCAAATGCGGACAAGATGGTTTTGTTACACTTGTAGCTTGTCTATGAAACGACTCAGACCTGTATCTTTTACTATTACCTGATAGACCTCCTTGACACCCCTTCTGGCAGTGTTGCTGGTTGCCATGACAACCTGACAGAGTCTTCATCAAACTCGAATAACTGTGGTCTGTAAACAGGTCTCCTTGGATAACCTGCAAGTAAGTAGACAACAAATTAGTGATTCTACTATTGTCAGAGTGAGGTGGTATTTTTATTTCATATAATTTTTTTTTGTAGCAGTAATATTCCGAGAAAATGATTTTCAAAGTTTCCTCTATATAACATAGAGAGAGAAATGATCTCTGCCCATAAAACACATTTTTTTCATCTGATCTCAATAATTTTTGGTAGACTGATAAAGGGTCACTCAAGGATCATTCATGTAAAATTTGGTTGATATCCATCAATTTGATTTGGTGAAAATGATTTTCAAAGTTTCCAATAAATATCTGACGGGGAAATGACCCCCGCCCATAAAATACATATTTTTCATCTGATCACAATACAGTCAAACCTGTCTTAAGCAAGCTCCCAAGGGACATTCGAAAAGTGCTTGCTTAAGACAGGTGCTTGCTTAATACAGGTCAATTTCAGTGCAATTTGTTCATTTGGGAACACATTGACTGCTTGCTTAATACAGGTTGCTTGTTGAATACAGGTGGCCACTAACACAGGTTGTACTGTAATTTCTGGTGGACTGATAAAGGGTCATCTAAGGATTATTCCACTGAAATTTTGTTGATATCCATCCCTTAGATTCTGAGAAAATTATTTTCAAAGTTTCTACTATATAACATACAGAGAAATGACCTCCGCCCATAAAATGCATATTTTCATCTGATCACAATAATTTTTTTTAGACTGATAAAGGGACATCCAATAATCAATAATTTAAAATTTAATTGGTATCCACTTATAAGGTTCTAAGAAAAGTCACTTTTACCATATTTGGAAATTAGTCATGCCCATTAAATCCATGTTTTTCAATGGATCAAAATTTCTTGAACAACTTTGAAGGAGGGTCACCCAAAGATCATTCCTGTGAAGTTTGGTTGAAATTCATCCAGTAGTTTCTCAGGAGAAGATTTTTAAAGAAAAAGTTTACAACCAGACGCAGGGAAGGATGAATGACGGACACAGCCCCATGACAATAGCCCCAGTGGCCTTCGGCCAGTGAAGCTAAAAATTAATCCCCCTTATAATCTCCATAATCCATGAGAAGGTAATGAGAATGAGGCTTTTATTTATGAAGTCACTGTTGGGTATGTGAGCAAAAGAATCTGACTGTCAGACAAAAATAAACAGCAATTGATGCAAAAAACTTGCATCTTTTTCTAAGTTTCTGGCTTTCAATAACCTGCCATCAATCAATCAAAATTAAAATGTTAAAAAACATTGCATTTTTTTTTCATTTAAGTGGCTGATTTATGCACTGCTTCCTTAGGACCATCTGGTGATCAACTTCAGGCACATATTGAAGACTATTATAAAACAGTCTTCAATTCTTCTCTAGAGTTGATACTAAAAAGTACATAATTATCTATACAAAACCTTGTGTAGCTTAATCCAGAAAAAGAATAACATTTACACAAAGGCAAAAGGATAGCCCAAAAGAAAAAAAGTCCACATTTAAAGCAGGGACTCCCAAAATGTAAGCAAGGACCTCTATGAGCCTAACCATTGAGTCCTTGGGACCCAAATTTGTTGAAATGACACTAAATCCCTGTTAAATCTTACTGAAAATACTTTATACCTCAAACTGACAAGTTGTCTGAAAAAATATGAAGGCTTTTTATTTTTTGTACTTAGGATTTTCAAGATTTTTTCTAATTCAAACATTTTTTAAGGTTATACAGACCCCCTTAAAGGACCTGAAAGAGACTTAAATTTATTAACTTACTAATATGTCTGCTCACAGACACAGGAAGGGAAGGTTCACTCAATTCCGCCTGCTCTGTCTCCATTCTTACACGGAAAAGATGATCTGGTAGCTTCGGCAAATCACGTAACTTGTAAGTTGTATCTTTGATTCCCCGAGCCACGGGTTTCCATTCCCTTTTGATTGGTTCCCAGGTCTCGATTTGATATTTACGAGGGCTCTTGTCGAAATGAGGACTTGCTCTTGGTTTCCATCTGAGCTTAACAAAAGTCAGATCCTCGTCGAAATCAGAGACCTCTGGCATCGAAATTGGTTTCTTGATATCTGAAAAAAGTTAGAAAAGACAACATAAAATAATTTTAAATATTTATTCTTTTATTACCCATCTTTTTGAAACACTAAAAAGATGTCGTAGTCACAATTTACATCGCCCCCCCCCCCCCATTATTTGCACAGCAAAATATCTCCAAACCTGGACAGTCCAAATCCGCTAGTAATTGTTGGAGCAGTTGCATTCACAAGATGTATACATACAAAAGGACTAACAATGAGATGGACAGACAGATGTAGAAGATGATATGAGTATTATATCCTCCTTCAGCTGAGTATATGGTGATAAAACCACTTCTATTTGGAGGCCAGAGCTACATATAGAGGAGGTATTTTGGATTTCAAATAAGATTATTCCAACATACCTGCTCAAATCTAATTAAAACTACTCAAACTAATTCCCCCCCCCCCCCCATTACAAGTGCTTGTCAATAATGTAAAGCCATTTCCATCAAATAGCCATATGATTACTCTGTCAGAGGTCAATGGATTGAAACCAAAATATCACTTGCACATCTCTGCTTGATACTGATCACATCTGTAAAGTTTGGATGAAATGTGATCATTAGTTGCTGAGAAATTGAGGGGACAAGAAAAAACTTCAGACAGACGGACCAACCCACCAACAAGCTGACTCATGTTTAGCCCCCAAACATAGTTTGGGTGTGGGGTGTGTGTAATGAAATTTTGTTATACTTACCAGTAAACTTAGGCAAGTAAACAGCCTGTGTTGGTCTACTTTGCCCAAATTCATTTTCAGCTGTGACACGGAAATTGTACTCCTTGTCCGGCTGAAGTCCGCTGATGTAGTAAGATGTATGTGGGATCTTCTTTACCAAGGGCCTCCATGTTTTAAATGGAAGTTCTTGGACAAAGATGGTGTATGCAATTGGAGACGTTGATTTGACATATGATGGAAACGTAGCAGGGCGCCATGTTAGACGAATGGAACCAGGTCCAACATCATACATGAGAGGTTCATCATGGGGCAGCAATGGTGCAACTGTGAATATTTATATGCAATGTATATAATATGCACTTAGTGTTTTGTATGAAAAAAAATATCTAACGAGGTTTGGGGAATTGATAATTGCTGAGGCTCTGCTGAGACAATTATTAATACCCACAACCAAGTTAGATATTGTTTCATACAATACACTAAGTGGACATCAAATTTATCTTATAACCTCTATTTTCCTTGTTTTTGTTTATATTTCTGACAGAAATGCAAGTTTCTAAAAATAACGGTTTTATGTCATTGATCTAAAGATATCCACATGGTAACATCAAAATTATCATATGGGATGTTATCAAATTGATATTTGTATAGTTATAAGATATACAAATATAATTATAAAGTCATTATCTTGAACAAGCTTTAAAACTGCCTTTTAAAGTTATGAGCCTGTGCATGACATTTGCAACAATTTGAAATGAGCGTGAGGGGCAAACATTTAGCAGCCTAGACAGTCACATACTGTAAATATAAAATAATCTGATGGTCAACATATACTTTGAGACCTTATCTTTTTACTAAATGCATAGTGAAGACTCTAGTCAGACTGTATGGATGCACAGGCTTTTCAGAGTATTTGCATTGTGGTTATTTGAAATTGTTGGAAATCTCACGTGCAGGCTTTTATATAATTAATGGTTTTAAGAACAGACTAGAATTAATCATAATGTCATTGTCTTTTCTAAAGATTTCTAATTAATGTTGAGCAACCATTCAACTTTTTACCAATTTGAGAAACATGTAAAGATTACAGCTCTAGGCGAGAAGCTGTGATGACAATCAAATTGTATTTTTCTCTCTCAAACTATATGTTGTGGTACAACCTAGAATCATCTCAAAAAGACAATTCTAATGAGCACTGATAAAAAGGGCTTTAAAGAAACTTAAATTTTAGTTTTAAAACTTTCAAATATAGTCAAACTTGCATTAAGCGACCACTTACAGGACCACCAAAAAGCGGTTGTTAAAGAGAATGGTCTTAGTTCATGATTTTTCTAATAATAACGATAATAATTTTCATTGAATATGTATGTAACTGCAGATTTCTCAATAATCCTTTGTTGTTAAAACTAAATAGAATATTCTCACTGAATTCATCTAACATTAATTTTTAGACAAATAATATCTTCTTTTTGAAATATTCTTATTTAAAGAAGGGGATTATGAAAACATTCGCTTAATGAAAATGGTCGCTTAATAGACGTGGACGCTCGCCCAAGATTGACTGTAGTAATTCTAATGAAATTGAGTAAGATTTAACCATTGATTAATTTTAAACTGAAAGTTGTTTTCCTCAAATCAGATTGTTTGTTTTAACGGGCAAATTTTTAACTGAAACAGAAAATCTCATTTGATGAAAAAACCTTAATGGTTGAAAGTAAGCCAATATATATCTTTGAAATTACCAAGCATTTCAGACTTGAAGGACAGAAGCCAGCCCTGCATTCAGGATGTAAAATCATTTTCAAACATTATAAAATGATATGAGCCTGTGCCTGAGATTTCCAACAATTTCCTTTACACAATGTATGTACAAAGCAAAGACTCTGACTAGCCTGTCCATTCGCACAGTTTGAGCAGATTCTTTACAATGTATAGTATAGATAGGGTCTCAGATTATTTGCAGACTATTTGGTTACTCTAAATTTACAGTATGTGGCTGTCTACGCTGCTCAATGTTAACACCTTGTGAGCATTTCAATTTGTTGGAAATGTCACTCACAAGCTCCTATGATTTTGCGTGTGCAAAGCCAACTATCATTTTGTAAAACATTTTGGAAACTGTTCACTTACCAGCCCGCTTGTTAACAGCCACAGGCCTTGTTGGATCGCTCACACCATAGTCATTTTCTGCTCGGATTCGGAATGAATAATCTTTCAGTGGATTTAGTCCTGTGACCTTGAAGTCAGTGTGTGGTATACCACGTGACACCACAATCCATTCCCCGTTCGGCATCTCCTGTGCTTCCAGACGGTAGGTGATTGGTGAATAGTCCATGATGTGGCTCGGTAAATCAGCAGAGCGCCATTGTAGTTTGATGGAATCAGGGTTGATTTCAACACAGTATGGTTCTTCATTGGGCATTCTTGGTGGTACTGAAAATAATCATGAGAGTAAGACATCAACATCAATGTCTAAAGATTATTTTATTGTTAATATAGATTCTTTCAGTAAAACATACTAAAAGAATCCTAGCAAAATTTCTTATACTGTATCATTATGATTATGGTCTTAATCAAAAGTTAAAAACTAAGTTGCAAACTACCCAAAATAAGTTGATAAGATTTATTCTTAATTAAGACGCAAGAACAAATATCTCTGTGGAACATTTCAAAAAGCTTAACTGGGTACCTGTACAGAGTAGAGTTGAACAGATCATGTTGTCTCACTTATTCCAAGTCAAAAATCATTTGGCATCAGAGTATTTGAAACATTTCTTTGTTTCACAGGTATCTATTCATGATTACAACACAAGGCTGAGCCCAAAACAGGCATACCGTGTGCCTAAAGTCAAATCATTTTGGTCGAAATCTTTTTGCTTTAATGCTTGCAAATTATGGAACAATCTTCCCATTGATATAACAAACATTTCAAAATATGGGACTTTTAAGCAAAAGATCAAGTACTTTTTAATAAATGACCAAAGCCTTTCTATATAGGTGATATGGGTTTTGACACGCAATTTCATCATTTTACACAATGTTGTCTATCCAATCCTCATACCATTTTGGGGTATTATACTGGATTAAATGATCAAATATACCTACCAGCCCTTCTGGGTATGTACAAAGGCATTGTAGGTTCCGAGACAAAATCTTTTCCTACAGCACGAACCCTAACCAGATAATCTAGGTCAGGTCGAAGGTCAGCCAGCCTGACACTGGGTGTTGGATGATGATCGTAAAGGATGTTCCATGTAGAGATACCCGGCGGTGACTGTATCTCAACACGATAAGTGATGTCCTCGAAGCCAATCGGTAAGACAGCCGGCTGCCAGGATAACTGGACAATATTCGGTGAGATATCCTTGATGGTTGGTTCTTTTCTTGGGAACTTTGGTACTGAAACAACAAGATTTTTTTGTGAAATCATAAATGCCCCTAAACCTGGATTCACACAGATATTATCCTTTGGTATCCTTGTAAACCTAAAGGTATTTAATTTTTTTTCTAAATTTTTTGGCTATATTTCACTTAAGAGATGAAGAGAGTATTTGTTGATTTTATTTAGGTATGAAACTAAAACCTTCCCATATGTCTTTTAATTTAAGATTTGTTAGATAATAAATCGATTTCTTACAGGACCACTTTTTTGTGGAAGCTTTGTCTGCATTCTCAAAATTGTTTTCATTGACGAATCAAACCAACTTTTCAGCCAGTCAGAATACATGAATGATGATGGACACAACTAACATTAAATTATAAACAGGTATATTGAAGGGGTAAAATTGGTCCATTGGTTTCCGAGGAGATATTTAAACAAGAGTGCCATCGTCACAAAATACGCCGCCACTTTGCAGCTGTTTCACGAAAATAATTGTAGACACTACTTATTTTGACAGAACCAAATTCAAAATGACCAAGTTTCATTTAAATCAGGACAAAAAGTTAGGAGGAGTTGCCTTCACAAGGCTGCAATTTCAATAAGCCCCAGACACTAAGTTTTAAGGGGGCATAATTCAGGGAAATAAATGAGCCATAAAATCCTTGATCCATGTACATCTACAAATTATGGTGATGACATTGACCAAGTTTCTTTTAAATAAAGACAAAAAGTAAGGAGGAGTTTCGTTTAAAAGGCTGCAATTTCAATAAGCCCTAGATACTAAGTTTTAAGGGGGCATAATTTAGGGTAATATTAATGAGCCATAAAATCCTTACTTCATGCTCATCTACCAATTTCGGTTATAACATCCACCAAGTTTCATTAAGATCCAGCCAGAAACTTAGGAAGAGTTGCATTCACAAGGCTGCAATTTCAATAAGCCCCAGAGACTAAGTTTTTAAGGGGCATAACTCAGGCAAAAATCAACGAACCGTAAAATCCTTCCTTCATGCACATCTACCAATTGAGGTATTAACATTGACCAAGTTTCAAGAAGATCCAGCCAGAAACTTAGGAAGAGTTGCGTTGACAAGAAAAGTGGACCCATAGACTAAGTTTTTAAGGGGCATAACTCAGGCAAAAATCAACGAACCGTAAAATCCGTCCTTCCTGCACATCTACCAATTGAGGTGATAACATTGACCAAGTTTCAAGAAGATCAAGCCAGAAACTTAGGAGGAGTTGTGTTGACAAGAAAAGTGGACGGACGGACGGATGGACGGACAGACAGACGGAGAAGATGACGCCAATATACGTCCGCTTCCGACGGCGTATAAAAATCAATGATAAATGAATGAAACAAACCTGGTCTCCTGTGCAGAACAGCCGGCAGACTGGCTTCACTAAATGATCCACCAATCTCTGCCTTAACTCTGAATTTGTAGTCTATATCTGGCCGTAGTCCAGTCACAGTGTATGTAGTCTCTGGTACCCGCCTAGCTACAGGGGTCCAGCTGTTAGACGGCAGCTCCAACATCTCTATGGTGTAGTATAACGGTGCCCTGCTTCTCTGGTAGACTGGTACCTCCGCTGGTTTCCAGGTCAAAGACACAGATTCGGCTGTCAGTTCACGTAATGTGGGCTCTGTGAGAGGTAGTCTTGGTCGAACTATTTTGAGAATAGAATCAGCAACAAAATGTTAAACTTACATATTTTTCTTCTCTTTAAAAAGAATGGCACTTTTTTAGAATAAACAATAAACAATAACTTCTATTCAAATTCTAACCTTAGAGATTATCTATATATAGAAAATTAGCCATGACAATTCCAATTATTAGAACAATGACAAAGACATTTTTGTGCAACTTTTTTGATATCTCGCAGAAACAAAATTTATCTTTTCTCCTGCTTATATTGACTATTTATCAACAGAAGAGTAAGTGCAAAACTAATACTATAGCAAGTATTTTCTTTATAACATTGCTTTGCACTAAAACCTAAGGCTTTGGTTTCAATTAATTGTCTTAGTTCATTGATATTTCGGAAAATCATTTATTCAAGTTATCATAATCATTGGAACTAGGTTTAAAGGCTCTCTCTTACCCTAGGTCATACCTTTGCGATCAGTTGCATTGCCAGGATTAGAACCCATGACCTTTGATTTCTCTTACAATGAGCCAAACAAGGTCCCAAAATAGTAATTTGAAGTGTAAGTACAGTAAGTATGTAATTATTTAAAACAGAATTAGTACATTCATCATTTTAAATCAGCTAGTAGCTAACCTAATAAATTTGGCAGTAGATATTTAAGGCAGCCGCAGCAGTTTACCTCGAAAGCATTGTTATCAAATAAACTAATTAAATTAACTAATAAAGTAGTAGTAGCTAATTTGATTATTATGTTTTGAGTCATAATTCATCTGTTACTAAATAAGAAACTCATTCATGATGATTCTAGTAGTAAAGTACGATCTGTTAAAAGTCTCCAAGAGATTTAATTTCTATTTGAAAAACTCATGTAAAGCATCTCATACACAATCAATTCTATTAAAAAAATAATAATTTGATTATGTATGAGTTCAACAAGATTCCTGCATTCTAATCGGCTGAAAACCTAATTAAATGTCTTATGAATGAGTTGGCTTTGCGTTTTCATACATTGAGATCAGGTTTTTAGTTTCACACCAGTATGTTATAAAAAATACTCTCTTCATCTCTTAATTGCAAAATACTTTGTTTGGACTGCAAAAACAATGCCATTGCTCCATCTGAAACAGTTGCAACTGCATATAGGCAGTTACAACTGTTTCACGCTGAGTCATCAAATTATACCCATCAACCATATAAGTTTAAGAGAAATGTGTTATCGCTGTCTGTTTTTCTTACTTTAAACTAAAAGACAAAATTGTGCATTTGTCCATTGTAGATTGGTTTTTCCCTATTTTATTCTAAATACAATTATGTGATTTACAAATTCCATAGTTTTTTTTGTTAACATAAATAGACCTAGCCCAAAACAACCTTACAAAAGAAGTATAGAGAAAATTTTAGAGAAATACCCTATGAAACCCAAATTTCCCCTTTCTAGCAAAAATCAATATTAGAGGGTCAAGTGCAGACAGCATATAAATAGTGCTATCATGTATAAATCAGAATTTTTAAACTGAAAGGATTCTTAGCCTTTAAGGTAGTAGACCCGTAATAGTTTTGCAACGTCTCAGAAGTAATGAACTTAAACAGTGTTAACCGAGGTTTCCTAATGATTTTCATTAGGAAACCTCGGATAACATTTTGAAAGATCATGGGTTCCGAAATGTTGCGGAACTATTACAGTTCCACTACCTTAATTTTTCTATTTAATCATTAAATTTCTATTCCTGCTATGCTAATGTAGATCACACACATACAGTTCAACACACTCAAAAGTGTCTGAGAGTAAATAGAAGATTACAAGTTTTCACACATATACGTACAAAGACAACATAGATTTACACACAATAGTTGATGTTTTAATAGTTTAGTAGTTCTTAATAAATAATAAGAAAAAGTAGAAGCTTGTATACTTAAAATGTGTCTATGTTAACATCATTTTGTTTATTCTTAGTCGTTTTAGTGCCTATGAATGAATTTATTACTCAGTGTACAACAGTAGTAACAGCCTAGGCTATGTGTCTATAGGCTGTTACTACAATTTCATCGTAAGATATTGAAATATGCATAAAAAACGGACGCAGCTAAATTCCAAGAAAAAAGTACAAATGATTTGCAAATGAGCAGTGCGCAATATAGAGGGATCTGCACAATAAAATGGTAAGTTTCTATTCATTATTTTGAAACTTACCCTAGTCTTGCACGCATTACACAGACCTCTTGTTTTTCTTTTTAAAGCTTTGGATTGCTTCAAATTATTTTGATTCTTTGTAACTGAGTTTTTTCAAATTAATTAGATGGATTGTCCAATTTTTAGAAGGTTACAAAATTGAATGTTACTGTAAATGATGATAATATCACAAAATTGTAACAGTCTCACAACAATTAGTGATTAAAATTTATGAAACCAGTTCATTTGAATTCAAAGTTACTTAAAAAAACCTGTAAGTTTGAACAAAAGTTTAAAAAAAAAAATTGAAAATCAAAAGTTTCTTACTTGGAAAGAAAAAGAAACTTATAGAAAAGAAAAGGAAAATCGTCTAAAAGACCAATAGAACATGTTCTGGTATTTAAGCCTACTAGCATTCAAGAAAAGAAAGTTAGAAAACAATGTCTTCAAGAGGTAAAATAAATCTTTCAAATGATTGGTTTCAATGTTCTAGTAATAATTAATACTAATGTGTTTTATTCTTATTAATGTTCAAAGTGCTTTGATACTTATACCTCTCTCTTTTTGAATCTCATTCAAAAAGAACAGTGTGGCACTTGTGTCTAGTTCTCCTTTAAAAGTTTTATGAAAATATCAACATTTTCACAAAAGAACAATTTTCATTCCTTGTCATGCTGAACCTAGAATATTCCTGCTTTGGCACTTTTGAAGTCTGATCCTAGACTATACCTCCTGATTTTTCTTTTTAAACCAGGAGTAGTATTTCAATGACTCAGTACAAAAAAGTTGTAACTGTATATATAAATATTTATCTTATAACTATACAAATATCTGTGTGATAACAACCCGTATGATATTTTTTATGATATCACATAGTTATTTTTAGAACAATAATATCATACAGTTATTTTTAGAAACTTGCATTTCGGTGAGAAACATCGACGAAAACAAGACAAAAAGAGGTTATAAGATAAATATAATACATACTTAGTGTATTGTATGAAAAAATATCTAACTCGGTTGTGAGAATTGACAATTGTCTCGGCAGAGCCTCGACAATGATCAATTCTCCCAACCTCGTTAGATATTTTTTTTCATATAATACACTAAGTATGTATTATATATATACACACTTACAACTGTTTTGCATTGAGCCATCGACTTGTGTATTTGAAAAATAAATACTGACTTCAAATTAGTGCATCAAGTCATTTTATTACTTAATAATGAAAAAAAAATTGGTTTCCATTGCCTTCTTGCGAATTCTCATTGGTTTAAAAATTGGTTCTAATTATCAATGAAAATAAATTAAGCATGCACCTATTTCAAAAACTTGTGTGGAAAAGTAGTCCCAAAATAAATCTGTCTTTTTTATGAAGAAATCCATCCTTTCTTGCTTCACTATATTAAATTTTAAGATATTAAGAGTTTGTTTTTTCAATCTTATTGAGGTATGAAACAAAAAACCTACTCACACTGTATGTATGAATATGCAAAGAGAATTCATACATGAGTGTGATTAGGGTCTTTAGTTTCATACCTGAATGAAATTAAAAAATACTCTCTTCATCTCTTAATTCTAATGAAAATTTGCCAAGGAATTTATTCAGCATGACATGGGTAAATATCCTATTAAAATCTGAATAAAATATCTATTCTAAAATTTCTTTGCTTGGAATATCAATGCTTGTTCTACATGAGATGCATAATTTATATTTTGAGTTAACTCTTAAATTGCTATTTTACAGTGACTTCCTTTGAAAAAGTCTAAAATTTAACCATCTTCAAGCATGTCCATTTCTATATGGAAAGTTTGCTAGAAAGCCATGAATGGCTTGAGTCGCTCCACAGGCTTGAAATTCTTGTAATAGCAAACCTAAGTTTTGACTAAATTTTTAGATAGTTTGGGTTCTAATGATGTTGAAATGATTTTCAAAGTTTCCACTATATAACATATAGAGAAATGACCTCCGCCCATAAAAGACATATTTTTCATCCCATGCCAATAATTTTTGGCTGCATGATAATGGGTCACCCAAGGATCATACCAATGAATTTTGATTGATATCCATCAGTCACATTCTGAGAAAATGATTTTCGAAGTTCCACTATACATTATATAGAGAAATGACCTCCGCCCATAAAATACATATTTTTCATCGGATCACAATTATTTATGGTAGACTGATTAAGGGTTACTCAAGAATCTTTCCAGTGAAATTTGGTTGATATCCATCAATTACATTCTGAGAAAATGATTTTCAAAGTTCCACTATATATCATATAGAGAAATGACCTCCGCCCATAAAATACATATTTACCATCCGATCACAATAATTTTTGGCAGACAGATAAAGGGTCACCAAAGGATCATTCATGTAAAATTTGGTTGATATCCATCAATTAGAATCTGAGAAAACTCTATTTTTACCATATTTGGAAATTAGCCACACCCATTAAATCCATGATTTCATTGGATCAAAATTTCTTGAACAACTTTGAAAGAAGGTCACCCAAGGATCATTCCTGTGAAGCTTGGTTGAAATTCATCCAGTAGTTTCTGAAGAGAAGATTTTTAAAGAAAAAGTTTACGACCGGGCGCACATACGGACGGACGCACGACGGACACAACGCCATGACAATAGCCCCAGTGGCTTTCAGCCAGTGGAGATAAAAATGATTGACTTAGATGGTAAGTTCTGCTGGTTGTAAAATCACATACAGTTGATAACAACGTGAAATTGACAAGGTGAATGATTTTGGAATAATTTAATTTCACTTATGGTCACCAAGATTCATGCATTTTGATTGGCTTTGCATATTCATATAGTGTGATGAAGTTTTTAGATTCATACCTCCATGAGATCAATTAGCTGGTTACAAGTCCACACAAGCCAATAAAATGTCTGAGCTATTTAATTGATTTGAGAGAAATGTTAGTCTTTCTTGAAGCATTTTTAAATGATTTGAGTCAGTATTTTGAAAGAATATATAGAGCGCTGAGTGAGTAACTTTGAATGAATCTTTTTGAATGAGTGTCAATTTCATGATGTTACCTACTATAATATAATCAACAAGTTCTCTTGCCCTAAATAACACCTGGATTTAAGTATTCTGAAAAATGTTTGCATACTTTGTTTAAATGTATCAAGACATATAGTTACCTACCTCTGATTTCCTTTGTAGCAGTTTGACAATGAATAATACTTAGACAGTTATAACCATGGTTTATAAAGCCAGCTCATTAAATTTCCACCAATTTACACATTTTTAGGGGCCTAGTAGCTAAATGGTTGCCCTAAGCTGTAAATTTTCCCAATGTAAGGGTATCATGAAGCCTACCATCCTAGAAGTCTGTTTACAGTCTACAATCTTCAGATAATTTCTTTTCATTATCAGTGAAAATTTCAAATTTACTGAATATATTCAAACAATTTTTTCCCCATTTTTGTTCATATAAAGTTGATAAAATGACAAAATGCACCTCAAAAGAGGAATTGTTTTTTTGTATTTGGTTCAAATGATTTAAACAAAATAGTTGAACAAACTCTCAAATCATGAACAAAATTACATGTATGTCCAATAAAAAAAGTTGTCTATCAAAAAAACAAAAATACCAAAAATATGACGAGTGAAAAAAATAACCCCTTAACATCAATTACTAACTAGGACAAGGTAACACATTTTATACAACCTAAAAGATTTCTCTTTGAAAATGATCAGATGTATATTCATTAGTCTTTTTACATTTGAGTATGTGCATGAATTTCAAGAATTTGAAATGCGCATGATGTGCAAACTTGAGAGGCCCAGACAGCCACAAACTGTAAATATAAAGTTACCTGCAGTGGTGTGTAAATAATTAGAGATCTGTCTAGCTGCTAAGAACAAAGTGAAGACTCTGGTCAGACAGTGCAGATGCACAGGCTGGTCAGAATCTTTTCTTTGCACATATTTGAATTGTTGAAAATGTCACACACAGGCTCATTTCTTTTCATGATTCACATGAGATATCTTGTAAATTGTTTTCTCACCTGTTGAAGAGGTCAATGATACAGGTGGCAAGGGGTCCAGGTAGCGTCTGTCAACTTGTGGGGTCACTCTAAACTGGTAGTCTCTGTTTGGTCTTAAACCTGGACAACAAAATATGCTATAGAATAAAACTTAACCCTTTTCATGCTGAACCCGGAATATGCCTGCTTTGACAGGAGGTATAAACAAAGATCAGCCTGCAATATGTGCAGTCTGATCTTAGTTCATACCACCTGAATTTCATTTTAAACAGAAAAGTGTAAATTAATGCATTTCCGAAATCAATACTCACTCACATTTGGTAACTTCCAGTGCTTTAAGTACTTTGATTTTACATTTTTTTTGCAAAGTTTTTTTATCTAGCATGACAAGGGTTAATTTTGTATTCGTGATTTACATTGACAAAAAGGAAGACAGAGTGGGAAGTCATTAATCATAAAATTAAATCAACAAAATTTAATACTTATTTTATTCAATTGATAAATCATAGATCATTTCAATGTAATTACAATGGAATTCTTTTTTGCTAGCAACTTCTTGTAAATTCAAACAAATATGTTGACACAAGGCATTGTTTGACATTAAGTGTTTCTTTCCCCAAGATTGCAGGAATTGTTTCTTATTTTTACAGGTCCTACCTAGAACTAACAGGTCCTCACAAGAAAAGATTTTAATCATAAGCCTAATATCAAAATCAAATATCACCATACGCCATAAAGAAGAGAAAAATATTGGAAGCAAAAAAGTGTGGGAAAAGACAAAATTGCTTGTTCTTTTTCCACAATGTTTTCCTTTTAGTTGCATTACCAAACAGCAAATTCATAAATTCACATCTGATAGGTTTAGAAATCAAATCAAACAATTTCCACAGACCTAGAGAACCTACAACACAGCAACTACTGCCAGTCCTCAGTAAAATTCTCAGGCCTCGGGCCCAAGGTCTAGTGTTAGGGTCTATCCCTTACACTGTTAATTCATGTTCATGATAACTCAACAATTGTTGTAAATGAGCCTGCACGTTAGATTTCCAACAAATTCAAATAATGCGCAGAGTCTGACCAGAGCCTTTACTAGGCACTTAATACCTAGATCAGGTCTCAAAGTATCAATAGACCATCAGGTAACTTTACATATACAGTATGTGACTGTCTAGACTGATCAATGTTTGCCCCTCACGCACATTTCAAATTGTTGGAATTGTCACGCACAGGCTCAAATTTCAATGTCTTTACCTGTTACTCTGTATGATGTTTCTGGAATGCTACTGGCAATACATTTCCAGTCACTTAGAGGGAACTCCAACATCTCAACCTTGTAGGACACTGGTGTTGCCATGTCATACATTGGGCGTTGCCAAGACAACCTCAGCGAATCAGGCTCAATCTCCGAAATTACCACTGAATCGTACATTGGTCTGATACTCGGAGCTAAAATAGAATTGAAGAACACTAAATAAAATCTACTAAGAGGATTTCTTGCTGGGGATCATTGGTGGCCATAGACTCTGTTCTAGTTACAGCAAGGACAAAGAAGTTTCAGCTTCAAGCAAAGACTGTTACTTCAATGGCCTTGCAGTAACCAGAATCATAATTGTAAATTGTAATCTTTCTATAAATAAAGGAAACAGCTGTTTACCTATCCCAAAGTTCTTGGCTGTTACAGGGAGGATTTCAGATGCTTGACTGATGTCAAAAGATGTGACAGCAAGGACATGGTGGTAATGGCACCCTGTACTTATCCAAGTTTTTTTACACTCAAACAGGAAGGAAGTTTGATGGTAGCATGTTTCTGTTGGATGTTACTTAGACTTAAAATTGTAATACTTGTATAGAACTTGTATGGATCAGATCAAAGTAACTTAGTGACTTACAATAGACTTACCCAAAGGTTTCTTCACTGTAACAGGAAGGATAGGTGAAGGTGGACTGACTCCATATGGTGTTACAGAACGGACACAGAAATTGTAATCTATGTCTGGATCAAGGTGGATAACTCTGTACTTACCCAAAGGTTTCTTTACTGTAACAGGAAGGATAGGAGAAGGTGGACTGACTCCATATGGTGTTACAGCACAGACACGGAAGTTGTAATCTATGTCTGGATCAAGGTGGATAACTCTGTACTTACCCAAAGGTTTCTTCACTGTTACAGGAAGGATAGGAGAAGGTGGACTGACTCCATGTGGTGTTACAGCACCGACACGGAAATTGTAATCTATGTCTGGATCAAGGTGGATAACTCTGTACTTACTCAAGGGTTTCTTCACTGTTACAGGAAGGATAGGTGAAGGTGGACTGACTCCATATGGTGTTACAGCACGGACACGGAAATTGTAATCCCTGTCTGGATCAAGGTGCATAACTCTGTACTTGGTTGTTGGTATACCTGAAAGCATCATTGAAATAGACTGACTTGAAGAGAATGAACTAAGTAGAGTTTTACATGAAGAAATGCAAAATATCCTGCTTTAGATAATATTAAGATATTACCCATTGTTGTAGTGTTTAGTGGAGTTAAAGATTATAAGCTTGTGTAACCAATAGCAGCATCCTTGGAACTATCTGATACTTTTATACTATCTGATACTTTTATAATACTTGTGACAAATGATATCCATTCCAGTATTGGTGCCTCCAGATATTCAAGCATATAGAGTTAAGGCTCCTCATTTTGTTTATATCAAGGGGTCGGTGCAAATCTGTTTTAAGGGGCGATAGGTTTATGGGCACTTACAACAGTTCTGCACTGACCTATCAATATGGTTGAACTCTCTGCCATTAAGCTTCTGGACCCGTAACACTTCTGCAACTTTTCAAGAGGAAGGAACTTTAACAATATTAACCAGGGTTTCCTAATGATTTTCATTAGGAAACCTCGGTTAACATTGTGAAAGAAATGTTGCAAACTATTACGGTCCCACTACGTTAAGATACAACAACAAACAAGAGAATCCCCTATGGCTTCAGGTGCTGGTTAATGCAAATAATCTAAGATGCAACAGGAGCATAACTCTTACAAAAATGCTTCCAGAGTTAATCCCTTTACTAGTCTGAGTTGCTCTTGTCATGGTGAACACACATGTAGATATCTCGATAGCAAATCGCTACCATTAAGATACAACAATAAACAAGTGCATGTCGTATTGCGATGCAATACAGGAGTCCCCCACCGGATAAAAAAAAAAATCCTCTCTTATAATATATCTCCTACATACTAGATCTATAACTGTAAAAGTTTAAAGTTGCTAGCACTTATAGTTTAGGAGATATGATTCGGACAAGAATGTAAGACTAAAAACAACAAAGGGCAATAACTCAAAAAGTGGACATGGCAGAGTAACAGTTCTTGTACATGACATGTGTCCTCGATAAGATCTATCAGTGTACAAAGTTTGAAGTTGCTAGCTCTTATGGTTTAGGAGTTATGATCCGGACAAAAATGTAAGGGTAAAAACAACAAAGGGCAATAACTCAAAAAGTGGGCGTGGCAGAATAACAGTTCTTGAACATGGCACTTGTCCTCAATAAGATCTATAAGTGTACAAAGTTTTAAGTTCCTAGCTCTTATAGTTTAGGAGATATGATCCCGACAATAATGTAAGGGTAAAAACAACAAAGGGCAATAACTCAAAAAGTGGGTGTGGCAGAGTTATGGATCTTGAACATAACACTTTGCCTCAATGATATCTATAAGTGTACAAAGTTTAAAGTTGCTAGCACACAGTTTAGGAGATATGATCCGGACAAGAATGTAAGGGTAAAAACAACAAAGGGCAATAACTCAAAAAGTGGGCGTGGCAGAGTAACTGTTCTTGAACATGACACTTCTCCTCAATGAGATCTATAAGTGTACAAAGTTTGAAGTTGATAGCACTAATGGTTTAGGAGATATGATCCGGACAAAAATGTAAGGGTAAAAACAACAAAGGGCAATAACTCAAAAAGTGGGCGTGGCAGAGTAACTGTTCTTGAACATGACACTTCTCCTCAATGAGATCTATAAGTGTACAAAGTTTGAAGTTGATAGCACTAATGGTTTAGGAGATATGATCCGGACAAAAATGTAAGGCTAAAAACAACAAAGGGCAATAACTCAAAAAGTGGGTGTGGCAGAGTTATGGATCTTGAACATGACACTTGGCCTTAATGAGATCTATAAGTGTACAAAGTTTGAAGTTGCTAGCACTTATGGTTTAGGAGATATGATCCGGACAAGAATGTAAGGGTAAAAACAACAAAGGGCAATAACTCAAAAAGTGGGCGTGGCAGAGTAACGGTTCTTGAACATGACACTTCTCCTCAATGAGATCTATAAGTGTATCAAGTTTGAAGTTGCTAGCACTTATGGTTTAGGAGATATGATCTGGACAAGAATGTAAGGCTAAAAACAACAAAGGGCAATAACTCAAAAAGTGGGCATGGCAGAGTAACAGTTCTTGAACATGACACTTCTCCTCAATGAGATCTATAAGTGTACCAAGTTTGAAGTTGCTAGCACATATGGTTTAGAAGATATAGCCCGGACAAAAGCGTGACGGACAGACGGACGGACGGACGGACAGACGGAATCGAGCAAACCTATAGTCCCCCAACCGGTAACCGGTGGGGGACTAATAAATACCTGTAACCAATGATCTCCATTCAGGTATTGGAGGCTCCTGATATTCCAGCATATAGAGTAAAGGTTCCTCATCATGTGTATATGGTGGTATTTCTACTCTCTGCCACTGTAGATTGATACTTCTAGTATCTGGCTCAAAGTCAATCAACTCCAATCTGTCCACAGGGGCTCGAGTTTGTGCTGAAATTATAAAGGGTATATACCAATTACCAATTACCATGTAGAGTAAGGTAATCTATTTATACCAATTATTTTCCTTCCAAATATTATGTCATTATCCTATGTGTTTCCTGCTAAAAGAGACACTCTAATTGCGTAATTCAACGAGACAGGAATTGACACTAACACCAGTACTTGGGCCTATGGACCTACTGATGTAAGGGAGGACTGCAAGAAGCTAACGTGTTGCAGGTCCTTAGGACCCTGTAGTAAATGGGCAAGCTGTCCAGATTTGAAAGATAGTTGCCTTTCCATTACTAGGCTTTTTTTAGATCTATTGATGTGGGGACATTATACAACTTCTTTTGAGATCGGAATAGTCTAAAATCTGGAAAACGGCTAAATAACTCACCAAGAGTAGAATAGAGAGAAGCTGTAGGTGACGCCTCACTCATTACACCAGCTGGGGTCTTAGCTTTGATCCTGATACTTTTATCAAGGCCAATATTTTAACACTTTTTACATGCTCAACTGAGAATTTTCTCCAATTTAGAATTCAAATAAATATATAAACATAAAGATAGTATTAATAAGGTGTTATTTGTAACACCTTATTAATATTATCTTTTTTGTTCATACCGGATTTCACCTTTTAGACGCGCCCTCCCTAATAAACGCGCTCCCCCATAAATGCGATTCCCAGGCCCTTGACTATACGATCAACAACATCCAACCGTCCACGGTCCGTGGTAAAGGATCCGGTCTCGAATTTAATTTCATTAGCTGCTACTCCACGTCGTAATGAAAAACTAGCGCGTGCTAAATCGCTCGGTTTTCCGGAAGCGCGAAAGGTAAAAATTTAACACAAAGTTAAAACTATTTCTCGTCATTCTTCATAAGTCACATGCGAACAAAATCCCCTTTCTTCACGTTGTTACGAAAGAATTTCTGAAACCATTTTACCTTCTGCAAATATACAAAATATCTGAGTCAAATGATAAAATCCTAGTCACACTTCATACTGTTAAAATAGGAAAAAAAACCCGTAAAATCTCGTGTGTGACTTATTTCAAAAGCGACGTCGCCGCTTGCAAGAATCTGGGGACTTCAAAGGGTGCCGACACGCGGTGACCCAGCTATCTCCAGACGTGTTGTGTTTTCACTACGAAACACTTCTATTTCATGTACCGGGTGCATTTACACATCACAAATTTTAGGATTTAATACAGGATTATTTATTTCATACGTAAATAGGTAATGATTTATTAGACCGCTTTGTCCATCGGTAGCGGAACATTGAATATTGCAACATCTGGATCTTCCTATCTTGTACAAATAATAACAATTATCTCGGCTTCTGCTTAAAGCTGCAATTAATGGTCGAAGGTGACCGTATTTCGATAGATGACTTTAAATGACAGAATAACAATTCATTAGCTAACATTTTATTTATTTTTTAAAACATCGCCTTAATAGATAAATAGGAAAGCGTGTTGGGTAGCGCACGTATTTCATTCGATAATTACGAACATGTTAACAGTTTGCTTCTCTTAGGTACCAAAATACGTAATATCTTTAATTAAGTAAAGGGTCTGAATTAAAAGCGCCCCCACGACGTTTTGCATCGCGCCTGGGCGCCTTTAATAGGAGAAATACGGTACATTATTATCAGTATTACAAAAGAATTACGGCTCCAATCTGGAGTTGAAATTTGAAAATATTTTGCGTTGAGCATGATATAAATTTTATAACCCCTGGCCCTGATATTATATAAACAGTTAAATAACTCACCAAGAGTAGAATAGAGATAAGCGGCTGGTGACGCCTCATTCATCACATAAGCTGGTGTCTTGGCTCTAGTACTGAAGCTTTGATAACAAACTAGTAAGATTTCTTACTCAATAATTTCTTATTATCTGACATTTTGTGAATGATTAAATGACTTACCTAAAGTAGAATAGAGAGAAGCGGCAGGTGACGCCTCACTCATTACACCAGCTGGGGTCTTAGCTCTGAAACTGAATCTTTAATAACAAACTGGTAAGATTTCTTACTCAATAAATTCTTATTATCTGACATTTTGTGAATGATTAAATGACTTACCTAGAGTAGAATAGAGAGAAGCGGCAGGTGACGCCTCACTCATCACACCAGCTGGGGTCTTTGCTCTGATTCTGAACCTGTAATCCCTACCAGGTTTGAGTCCCTCTACAATATATTCTGTGTCATCCAGGTCACGAGCAATGGTGCGCCAGTCATATGGAGGCTCCTCAACCTAAAATGTAGAAAAATTGGATGTGAGTTTTTGTGCAATTATTCGAGCAATAAATATGATGTTTAAGTTACTATCTATGAAAATGTTTGAAATCAAAATGGCATACATCAACGGGGGTCAATAATCATCCCATTACATAATGAGTCTTTGGATATATCTATCAAATTTCTTTATTACTATTTTTTCTTCTTGTAACAAACAGACACCATAACAAGAGGACCAGAATGGCCCTGAATCGTTCACATGAATAATTTAAGATGAATCAGAAGAAACTTGCAATCAAAAAATAAAGAAATTTGCCTAAGGGTTTGCTCTGAGAATCTTGTTTAATGGTTTTAAAGTCAAAATAAGCCTAAACCTGCAATACCCATATATAGTGCCAATCATAATTTCATGAATACGTTTTAAAAAACGTCATCTATAGAACATTCAGGCCAAGTTTGTCCATTGTTTTTGAGAAGATGATGTCTTGAGATTTCAGTGTGAAAATAAACCTCAAATTGACATGCCCATATTATTAGGAAATTGAAATTTCATAAAAAATGCTTTTAATGGACACCCAAGGGAAACTTCTGCTAAGTTTGGTTGATTGTTTGTGTCAATTCTGCCAAGTTTGTTGAAATCTGCCGATAAATTACTGGAAGAAGAAAATTTTTAGGGTTAAAAACTGCCCTGCCATGCCAAAAATTAGGGGTCAATCAAGTTCGGAGAAGGGTCACAGATGGACTTTTACTGCCAAGTTTGTTTGAAATCTTTTCATTTTTAATGTTTTAAGTCATTGGGATAAAAAATTACCATGCCCTGTCCATATTTTTGGGTCCATAGAAATTTCTTGAACAATTTTGATTAAGGGGTACCCAAGGAACATTCCTGCCAAGTTAGGTTGAAATTCACACATTTGTTACTGAGGAGAAGATGTTTAAATAACTGTTGAGGACTTCCAATGACTGACAGCTAACAGACAAAAGGTGATAATAAATGCTCAACTTGAGCATGTTGTGCTCAAGTGAGATAAAGACAATTAAGCCCTAATCTTACTGAAGTTTGGGATATCAATACTGATACAGAATTTTTACCTCAAGCATATAGAGTAATGGATCTTCAGTAAGCCCAAATGAGGGTATGTCTACTCTGGTCCATCGGAGTTTAGCTCTGGTGTCCTCAACCTCAACTATTTCTGGTCTTGATATTGGTACACCAGGGAAAGCTGAAACAGAAATAGAAAATATTTGTAAAACAAAATGTGTTTGTGAAACATAAATGCCCCCCCCCCCCCCCCCACGGCATTTTTTTTTAGAAATTTGACCTTGACCGATTACCTTGACCTTGTCACATGAACTTGATATTTGGTACCAGCAGATGTGTATCATTGAAATCTGTCATCATACATACATCATAATATGAGCATTGTATCTTAAAATAGTCTTGAAAATATTGGCAATTTTAAGTTTTTTGTTTAAGTTTTGCTGACAGACAGACAGACGGATGTTAAACAATATGCCCCATGATCTTTCAATGTGGGGGCATAAAAATTCTCACTTTTTTGGCTTGGCCAATTACTTAGTTGTTGTGTAGTAAAATCATTAATATTTCCTGGTATTACTAGATGGAGGGTTCAGTGCAAAACTATTGTAAGTGCCTATAAATATATAGGCCTTTACATTAATTCTTAACTAACCCCTTGAAATACAATCACACTTTAAATTTGGAAATTATTATGTTCACTTTCTAAATAACATATACAGCTACCACTATACTTCAAAATTCATATTTTGAGATATGAATACCTCTTTTTAGATTTGTTTTTATCTACTACCCAACAGTTAAGTATTAGACAATTATAGGCAGTACTTTTCAAGGGGTTGGCGCAATACTACTGTAAGTGCCTATAAATATATAGGCACTTACAATTGTATTGCACCCACCCCTCAATTTGTTATGACATGTCTTTCTTTACAATATCTTCCTATCTATAATTTCTCTCTATAATACAAATACAAACACTGGCATATTTTTGTTGAACAAACAAAACTTGAAATTCAGCTCATCTCTTGACCAAATTCAAGCTGAAGTTATCAGATTATTTAAGCTCAAAGACAATTTCTGTCCCTATTCTTTAACCTGAAACCTTGTTGATGGCTAATACTGAATGCTACAAACTGACTAACTTATTCTCTGAAAAAACTTTTCCTAACAAAGCCTGCATTTTTTATCAAAAAATTAGGGAAGGTTTATCAAAGTAGAGCGATACAGATGTCAATTGTAGATATGATAACATTTTGAAAACTTTTTATTATCAAAATTTATTACACAAATGCTACAAAATCTCACCTCTAGCCCTGGGTAGCCATAATGGCTCTGTAGGTTCACTAATACCGAAATCATTCTCTGCTCTGACACGGATCATGTAGTCTCTGTCAACTGGAAGCTCTGACAGATAGTGTGATGTGTCACGGAGACGACTCGACAAGGGCATCCAGTCTTTACCTAAAATATTTAAGGACAACCAGTCTATGAGTGTTTTTATTCAACAAAATTTGATAACCAGACACATTAATTGATGTTTGAATTATTTGATACCATTTTGCCTTTTTCAAAATCTAAAGTAAACAGATGGGCAAAACTAAAAATTAATGCTAGTAAATTGAGCGTATTTTCCTTACTTTTTTTATTTTGTTGTTGTTGTTTGTTTTTTCCTTAAGGTAGAGGAACCGTAATAGATCCGCAAAGTTTTGGATGTAACGAACTTTAACAGTGTTAAGAGAGGTTTCCTAATGAAAATCATTAGGAAACCTCAGTTAACACTTTTAAAGTTCATTTCTTCCAAAATGTTGCCTAGATATTAGGGTTCCACTACCTTAACCCTTTGCTGTTTAATCACTGCTTTTTACGTGCCTGTGATTTTATGATTAAGAAAACATTGTGAAAAAAGGAGAAATTGCTTCTGACAAGCAATTTCTTCTTTTTCCACACTATTTTCTACCCTACTGAATGGTTATTTTTCAAATTAAACCACTTTAAATTTTCGTCTGCAAAATCTTTTAATTTTGACAGGTCCAAATTTTTGTAAAACAGGAAAGGGTTAATAAAACAACAAATCATATCAAGGACATAGCATTTACAATTTCCATTTACATATAAACCTACCAGGTAGTTCTTTGGCCTCAAGTCTATACGAGACTGGTGGGGCACGCTTAGCTTGGTATGTCTCAGCTGGTCTCCATGCCAACCTCAGAATGTCCTCACCCATGTCTGTTACGATTGGTCGATGTGTTGGCAGTCTGGGAGGAGCTAAAATTGATACACACAAAGGGTTGAAAGGATAGGAAGTTTCTCACTAGAATGACTAGAGACGGCCCTGCATTCAGGATAAAAACTGTGCAAAAAGCTTTCCTATTTTAACCTGCTTTGCATGTTCATTTTGCATGCAAATGAACGTACAAAGCGGGTTAAATTGGAAAACTGTTTGCACCATTTTGTTATCCTGAATGCAGGGAGGGAATTACACTAACAGCAGCACAGTGAATTGATGGACTTTGAGTAGCTGCATTGTTGAATTTATTTGTTTGTTTGTTTTAATGGGGTTTTAAACCGTTTTCAACAGTCTTTCAGTTATACTGCTGCAGCTGGAGCACCTAACATAGGAACCCTGGTATTTCTTATGTCAGTACTACAATTACATCCCTTCCTAGCCTCAAGCTGCTATCCAACATAGGTCTACAATTATCAACCCATTGATGGAAGACCAAAGTCAGAAGGATGAGTGCGGCTGTCAGGAATCTAACCTGGGACCTTTTAAATGATAGTCCAAAGAGCTACCAACTTCACTACTATGGCGGCTCTGCTTTGTTGAAAGTCTTTCAGATCTGTTGTCATCACCAAAATTATTGGACTTTTCAAATAAAGTGATTTTTATTTCGAAAAGGAAAACGTTGTACAAAAAGAAAACCGTATTTCTCACTTTCTTATACTGTTTTCCTTTGAATAATTTGCTTTTCATCATGGCTAACATCTCTAACATATAGATTGGTTTTTAACTGCTCATGAATAAATATTTGAACTACAAAGGACATTTTCAAAATAAGGAACATTTTGACCATTTGGCTCTGCAGCTCTTAGCAAAAAGAAGCAAAGGTAACCCTGACAAGTATCAATAAATGATATATAAAATCTGAGGTCTGATAGCACTTGAAGAACTACTTATATAGTTAAGAACATGGTGAAATTGATAAAAAAAACAAGATGTGTTTGTGAAACACGAATGCCCCCGTAACGGCAATTTTTTTCAAAGTTTGACCTTGACAGATGACCTTGACCTTGTCACATGACCTTGACTTTGGTACCAACGGATGCGGTTCATTGGGATCTATCATCATGCCAAATATTAGCTTTGTATCTTGAATAGGTTTGAAGATATTGGCAAGGTTAAGTTTTCGGACAGACGGACAGACAGACGGACATGAGTAAACAATATGCCCCCGATCTATCGATGCGGGGGCATAAAAATTGATTTTGGAATCAAAGTGGATGAGTGGTATGAGGCATAGGCATTACTAGGATTTTGAAATTTAGAAGGTCCCAAACATAAAAGGCAATATATGGACTGTGACAAAAGATGAATGCCTTCCGTCCACTCCCCTTTTCTATAATTCAAGCGTTGGTGAATAATCATAACATCGTAACTACAGCTTGAATAAGCTGTTGTTTCCATGTTATGATCATTCATCAACAAGATTTTCTGAAAGAGGATTTATTTCTATTATACACTTGTGTAATGTGCGTAATGGTAGTTACGCCCTTGTGAGCTACTTTAAATGACATAAATGTTTTGGAATGAAGTTTATTGTTTTAACTTATAATACCATGACACAATGTTCTTTAGATAGATTTGTGTGTCTTCAAGGACCAATCAGTGGCTTCTGAGTCCAGCCAATGAAATCATTGGATGATTTGAGTGTTTCTATTGATTTCAGGGGGAGGGGGGTGTATGATGGACTTCGCAATGAATATTTAAATGCCATGAATGGAAAGCCTAGTGAATGACCTAGATTGATTTTGAGTGTCAATTTTTCCATGGTTTTAACTAAATTTATTGAAATTTTATGGCTTTAAAAGGAAAGCACTTGAAGGCAAAAAATAGATGAAAGCCTACCTCTCATTTCTGGTAAGTCAGCAAACTTCTTAGCCATATCTGTTGATACAAAATTACAAATTATGATTAGTTAAGCTCATGCTAATGAATCATTTCTGTTCACAAATTCACACATAAAGAACTCTAAACAAACTCAAACAACTTCAAAATTCACATGCAGAACCACTGAAACTTTTGAAACTGTAAACTTCAAACACAAGCATGATTACCTTCTGTTGTTGGAAAATATAAATTGAATCCAAGTTCTTAAAATTCTTAACTGAACATAGATGAAAATATTTCTAAATTTCTCAAGTAGATCAACTTCCCATTTGTACAACATTAAGACTCAGATCACACTATGCAGTTTGCAAAGTCTAACCAGAGTTTTTCCTATAAATGACTACAGACCTCTGTTCACAGAGGCACAAAATTCTCAAGGTAGTGGACCCGTAATAGTTCCACAACACTTCGGAACTTATGATCTTTAACAATGTTGACCTAGGTTTCCTAATGAAAATCGTTAGGAAACCTCGGTTAACATTGTTTTAAAGTTCATTACTTCTGAGACGTTGCAGAACTATTATGGGTCCACTACCTTTATGAGCTGTATGATTGTCCAGGCTGCTCAAAGTTATTACTATCACAGATATATTAAATTGTTGGTAATTACAGACACAGGCTCAATTCTCAATTTCAAACAATCAAAATCTTATGAAAATCACTCAATGCAGAACAATTGAACAATCAAGCAAAAGCTGCTAAAAAGAGCAATAGAAATATGAAAAAGATCATTAAAATTGTTAACTAACCAACTCTCTTTTCTAGCGCTGCAGACCAAGTAGGCTCGCTGATACCATGTAAATTTTGTGCTCTAATACGAAACTCATAGGCTTTATCCGGTCTCAGGTTCTTCACCAAGTATGATGTCACAGGGACATGGGAACCAACCCGAATCCAGTCCTGTCTCGGTAACTCTCGTGATTCTACAATGTACGTTACTTGTTTGGCTTCTAATGGCAACAGACCAGTCGGTGCAGGTAACCATGACAACCTGACTGAATCTTCGTGTTTGTGGAGGATGTTTGGACGATCATACGGTAGTTTGGGTACAATCGGAATATCATCTGTCCTTTCTCTCTTTGGACTTTCTGCTCTCCTTGGTCTGATGCTTTCATAGCCTCTGGGACTTTCATAACGCTTAGGACTTTCATAAACATCAAAGTCATAAACTTTCGGACTCTCATATTTCTTGGGACTTTCAAATCTTCTTGGGCTCTCATATGATTCATACTTTCTTGGGCTTTCATATGATTTAGGACTATCAAATGACCTTGAAAGGTCAAATGATTTGGCTGGCTCATAAGCAGATCTTGGTCTCTCTCTTCTCTTTGGGCTTTCATATCTGCCTGGGCTTCCATATCTGAGTGGGCTCCCATATCTGAGAGGGCTGTCATATCGACTTGTACTGTCATATCTGCTTGGGCTATCATATGTCCTTTTGGGTAGAGTTTGGCTTGAAATGTCTTCATATTTAGATGGAAGTATGGAACTGTCAAAGCTATATCTTCTAGGCCTAGCTCTAGCTGTAAAACGTTTTTAAGAAAAAAATATATATTTCCATAACAAACATTTCAATCAAAATTATGTATTTTCAAAACCAGTTTCAAAATTCATATTCTGATCTTCATCTATAACATTTATCAATAGTTGCTTCTGAATATTCTAAAAGTAGCAAACATCTGTTATTTTTTATTCAGGTATAAGAAATTACAGCATTACAATTTTGTTTCAGTTGTTTGCATTTGAGCCTATGCCTGACATTTCCAACAAGTTTAAATGTGCACAAAGCAAAGACTCTGGCCAGCCTGTGCATATGCACAGTTTGACAAGGGTTTTCACTTTGTGCTTTGTAGAAAGATAAGGTCCAAATGTCTTTTTAAAAAGTCAGGCAAACTTCTAATTATACAACATGGCAGTCAAGCTTGGTTAATCTTGGCACAACACGCACATGTCAAATTGTTGGAGATGCCATGCACAGGCTCATATGTTTTTGTATACATTTTTGCCATGTTATCGTTATCAAACTTATTTGCTGTTATTCTTTCAAACTGAATGACATCAAACTTAATGAAGTATTCAAATAAACATTCAACAGTAACAAACTAGTCCAAGTCATGCAAAGCTTATCAAAAACTCAACCTTTGTTTGCAGAGGAACAGAAGGGGTTAAGCCAGTCTATAATCTTTAATTCTCAATAAAACACTATGAAGTGGGTACTCATTGGAATAGTCTCGATGAGACAATTCCAATGAGTACCAACAACATAGCATTTGTGCTGTGAATTTTGAAACCTTTGATCTAAAATCCAAAATACCCCCTCTATCTGCAACTCTGTGTTTGATCCCAAGGGTCAGGCATTTTGAATGATGTTTACTTTCGGAATGTTAAAAATTATTCTCACTTACAAACCAGATTTCTTTAAAACATAAAATCTATTTGAATTAATCTATCTCATTCTTGATAAGTCTATTAGTCTTATGTCTGATTGGCTTACTTTTGTCTTTCTGTAATCTTAATTGTTATCAAACATTAAAATCTTTGCCTTTCATTAGCAAACAACTCCACAAAGCTTTGAACATTTTAAGCGCTAAAAGCAACCACAAAGCAAACTTTTTCAAAGAACATATTCATGCTCTCTTAACTGTCAATTTTTGTCAAATATATAGAGGGTAATTGGTTGTTTCAGTGTGTAATAAGATGTATATTTCATTGAGTGAACAACAAAATCTGTTTATTCATGAGTGGTGGAGCCATGACTGAAAATATAGCTTTTGTTGTTCACTCAATGAAGCCACAAAATGTTCAATAAATTGTACTTATTGTGTATTGTATAGCATCATCTTTTTATTTATATTGCTTCAGTTCGTTTAATTTGAAACACATTTGAGTCTACGCAAGACATTTATAATAATTTCAAATTCAAACCAAGTATGGACTCGGATCAGCCTGTGTGTCTAAATAGTTTGATCAGTCCTCTACATGGGTTCTTTAAATGCTATTTACTCAAACCTTCTGACAGCAAGTTTAATATTCTACATGCCCTGTGTAAAGTGTTTAATCTTCTTATTGCTAAAGCTTCACATATATATGAAAAGACTCCAAAGTCTGGCATAATCAAAAATAAGATGTGTTCGAAAATCACTAATGGCTCAGAAATGGCATATTTTTACCTTGATAATTGGCCTTGACTTTGTTTAATGACCTTGACTTGATGATTGATGAGAACAACATTCATGCCAAATATGGGTTTGGTCGGACAGACAGATGGACACATTGATACCGGTAAAACAATATGCCCCCCATTTATCAAAGTGGGAGAGGGGGAGGACTAATAAATGTAAATCTCTTGATAACATCAGGAAATAATGTTAAAAATCAATACTTGTCTTCATTCTGAAATCAGTGTTGAACATTTTTTATCCCTTGATATAAGTGCAGACTGATCTTAGTCTATATCACCTGATTTTCAAATTAAAACTAGAAAAACTGAAAATATTTTTTTATAAGGAATAATGACTCACAACTAATACATCCAATGATTTCAGGACTTTGATTTTTCTGCATTTTTCTCTCTATTCAGCATGACAAGGGTTAAGTGAAGTAATAAATAGAGGTATATTTCAAGATGGTTTAAAATCTTAGCTTCAATATCTAGCTTCTTATAGCACTGTGTATCAATTTGACCTACCTTCAATTTTGTCCATATCCACATAGGGTCGTTTTGGTTTCATGTATGGTTTTTCATCCAGATCATACTTATCTGGTGTGAATAGCTCTTTCTTAACAGGTCCTGAAATGATCAATTCTTCTTTAGTATATCTGTTAATAGAGAAATAACGGTAGATTATCACTTGATAATCTCACTGCAAAGCAGTGAAATTATCAAAAACTTATACTCTGCTTTTTTGCATTTCATCCTATTTGACGTCATCTATGCAGGGCGAAATAAGTGACGTCAGAATGAACGTTGCATAGCAATCACATGCAAAATGGCGCGCTTTACGAAATTATGTCCTAGAATTATAACATTTGTCTCATTTTTGCAATGAAGAAATGGAATAATTGTTTGTTTTTTGAGCAAGATCTATTAATATTTCAACACCAAAAGCTATATTTTGTGAAAATATAGCTTTTGTTGTTCACTCAATGAATATAAATCAATCTTATTCTCATTATCATGTCACATTTAATACAGCAATATCAATGCATAGTAATATACAGTAAAACTTTTCTTAAGCAACCACTTATGGGTCCACCAAAAAGCATTTGATTATTAAAGTGGTCGCTTTATACAAAATTTCATGATATAAGACAGGTCATTTTACTAGTGTATATAAGTTATCTTTCTTAATCCTATAAATCTCAAACCCATTAGAATGGTCTTATTACAAGGATTTGTTAACCAAACTTTTTTAAAGTTTGGTTAACAAATCCTTGTAATAAGACCATTCCCTTTTGGATTTAAGGAAACAGTTACATATATGGCTAAACAATAATTACCAACAAACTTTTAACTGGATTCATTAATTGAAAAGTTAACTCAATATTGTGTGATGAATTTTTAAATAATTAAGGTAGCAATGGACACATGGCGTCATTTTTTTCCGCCTAAGGAATTTTCTTCTTGCTCACATATGTTGTAGATTAACATTCTGTAGTCATTATATCAAAATTTAAAGGTACCTTTCCATGCTCGTTTTCATACTAGAGTTATCTGCCTTTGGGTGGTATTGGCCATTTTTCAGTAAAACGGTTATATTCGTTTCAGGTCTAGTATAAACTCAGTACCAGCTGATAGCTATTGAGATCAAACATTTTGATAGACTATATACATGTACACAATGGACTTAGCCAATAAATTCTCTCTTTGATCATTTGTATTTGCACATTTTGCTTTCAAAAGTTAAAAATGCACCAATTTTTGTAATTTTACGGGGTAAAAATGCAACAAAAACTTATTTTTTGAAGAAATTACCCAATGATTTTTTTTTATTTTCTGATATGTTTAAAACCCACATTTTTCCTTTATTTGTTAAAAAAATCAGCATACCTTTCCATGCAAATAGGAAAGTTTTGGTTATTTTACAGTGACCCCTCCTGATTAAATGACGCTTTTGAAGCATTTTTATTGTTTAATTTAATGATCCAGTCACTCAATTGATATCAAATATTGAAAAGAAGCTAAGTTATGAAATTTTACCATCATTTATCCACTTTATTTTCATAAGCAGAATCTTACGAAAACCGGTATTTTTAAACAATGCGCAAAAAGAGCTGTAAAATAAACGAAAACCCACTTCCGGTTTATAGAGTCGGGAGGCGGCTGTCCATTGCCACCTTAAAATCAAAATGTACTTACTGTCATGTATAAAGAAGTCTTTCTTCTCAGCTGAAAATAAAGGAAGGAAGAAAATGGTTTGAGTTAATTTAGAGGATTCTTCAATTAAGTAGTTTAGAATATAGATTTTTAGTATTTTTGTTTGTTGTTGAGAATTTTTTTACGAATCCTATGTTATCAAGACTCAATACAATCACCTCATTGAGACGATTCTAATGAATTTAGACAAAATATCTTAGATTCTTAAAATTTTTGTATGTTGTTGCGAATTTCTCAAAAATCCTTTGTTATTTATACTCAATACAATCATCTCATTGGGATGATTCTTATAAATATAGGCAACATGGAATTCTTTTACAAAAATTTTAAGACCAATGGTATCGGCTTTAAAAGGTGCTTTAAAGGAGAAGCTTTTGAAAATGGTCCATTTAATATAATTGGTCGCTTAAAAGACATGGTCACTCAAGCAAGATGGACTGTATATGCATTACTGATACTTGTGATCTAAATAGAAGTTTTAACCCTTGTCATGTTGAACCTGGAATATTCCTGCTTTGGCAGGAGTTATAGACAAACATCAGCCTGCACATATGTGCAGTCTGATGTTAGTCTACACCACCTGTTTCTCACTTTCAAACCAGAATTGTCAATAGATTTAGATTTTCAAATAAAAATTGACCTACAGTTGGTACTTTCAGTGCTTTTTACCCTTTGATTTTGATGAAAATTTTTAGCCAAAATTTATTCAGCATGACAAGGGTTAAAAACTCAGATATGAACATTGCATCCTTCATTAGTCAGGAAATGAACTTTACCCTAACTTTACCCTTTGCTGTTTAAACCCTGCTTTTTACATGCTTGTGATTTTTTGATTGAGAAAACATTGTGTAAAAAAGAAGAAATTGCTTCTGACAAGCAATTTCTTCTTTTTCCACACAATTTTCTAACCTACTGAATGGTTATTTTTCAAATTAAATCCACTTTAAATTTTCATCTGCAAAACCTTTGAATTTTGACAGGTCCAAAATTTTGTAAAACAGGAAAGGGTTAACTTACTTTCCAGTCTAAGTGAAGCAGTAGAAGATGATTTTCCTTGACTGTTGGAGATGATACATGTGTACACTCCTGTGTCTGATGACGTCACATTATCGATGGTGAGGCGACATGTGCCGTCAGAGTGGGTCATGTGATATCTACCTCCAGGAAGGATAACTCTTCCATCCTTCATCCTATAATAAAAGGGAGATAAACATATAACGCATAACAGTGATCATTTTAATACTGAATGATTGAACATACATTTTAGACTGAAAATAACAACAAAATTTCTAATTCTTACAACAAGAGCATAAAGTCATGGCTTCTCATTTTCTTAGTTTATACTAATTTATTTTAATTCTATTGCGACGAAAGCTTCAGCTTATAGAATCCCTCTGGAACACTCAATCATGATGTTTTCATGTCCCTGAGAGAGAGACAGTGGTTTAAACCCACTGCTACTCATTTTTACAGCTGGGTGAACTGGAGCATTTCCTTTAGTATGATCACAAAGGACAAAGCTGTTCATTTCTGAGCAAACAACTCCTAATATGTTCATTCTTCAGGCACATAAAATTTTTACACAGACATTCTTTTAAAAGAAATAAAACTTAAACACTGTAGCTATGGTACTTAAATACTTGTAAAGAATAGCTTGATACAGCCATATGAAAATGATAACATAGAAACAATATAAAAGAGCTTATCAATAAATTTTGAACAAGAGCACTGTCTTTGGGTGCTACACTCAGCTGTTGAATGCTGGATAATGGAAAAAAAAATAATTGTAAAAGGGGCATAATTCAAAGAAAATGCATATAGAGAATGACTTAAGATGAACCAAATGCCAAAGGTTTTTTTCACAAAGACACCAAGGCTAAAGCAGTACCTAAGTTTTCTCTGAAATGATTTGGGCCCGAGGTGATCCAACTTATCTCAGGATCAACTGAGAATTTTTCTCAAACTCCAAATTTAAATAAATGTATAAAAATAAAAGATAATATTGATAATTGTTATTCATTATGACTTATTGATATTATCTTCAATGTTAATAAATTGAAATAAGTATTAACATAGAGTTACGGCTTTTATCTCAAATTGAAATTTGAGAAAATGCTGAATTGAAAATGAGAAAAGTTTGTAATCTCAGGCCCAGAGCTAAAATAAAGGTTTTCTTACCAAGCAACCTCCGGTTCAGGAATACCCATAATTCTACATTCAAACTTAGCACTGGCCCCCTCTTTGGCAGAAATGTCCTCCATACGCTTGGTAAATGTTGGTACATAACCAAACTGGGTGCCTTTGGGTTCTGCTTCTGTCACTCTGAAATAATATTACACAATATATTTTCATTTAATCCTTGTCATACTGAATAAAAAAAACCTTGGCAAAAATTATACATAAATCAAAGTGCTGAAAGCTCTGTTTTTCCTACTTGTGAATCAGCATTTGATTTTGAAAATATAATTTCTGAAACTTTTCTGGTTTAAAAAGGAAAAACATGTGGTATAGACAAAGATCGGACTACACATATGCGCAGTCTGATGTTTGTCTATAGCTCCTGCAAAGGAAGAAATATTCCAGGTTCAGCATGACGAGGGTTAAACACATTGATCAGTTAACAAAGTAAGTTCTCCAATGAATAAAAAGAATGAAATTCAATGATGTTTGCTAGGAGATGGTGATTTTTGAATAAGCTCTCCTGCCCTTTATGATCAGAGTTTAGTAGTCTCCTCTTTTTTACAAGCAATTTATTATTATCTACAAGGCCCCTGAGCTTAAAAGTTGTACATTCATATATGATGAATATAATCTTTAAGAAATGGGGTTTCAATTTACTTTTATTAAGCAATTAAAACTATGGTGTTTTGTTTAATTGGTAAAAAGTGACCCTTACCTATCAGTTTCTGGTATATCAGGCAGTTTCTTGCTCTCTCTGATATTCAAGTTAGCGCTGATGTAAACCTCTCCCTCCTCATTTGATGCTTTACATGTAATAATACCTTTGTCATCAAATCTTACATCCTTGATTATCAGAGTGTAGGAGTCTCCATCTTGTTTCATGACATAGTGTCTGTTTGAATCCTATCAAATAAACCAAATTAAAGACTAAGAAATGAACATTGCAGCCTCCATTAGTCAGGAAATAGACTAACGTAAATATACACCTTTACAAAAAGGGATCATCACAAGCAATTCTAAAGGTACAACTCCGAATTGGTAATGTTATTTTCTCCTCCCATCTTTTTCTTAAGCAAATAATATGTCCAAATGTATTGAAAATATGTTGACAGACAGACAGACACTGCAGGCAAAAAATTTATGTCTCTCACATAAAGGGTGTGTCACAAACATAAATTTACTTTGAGATATTGGTTTATGGTTGTACATCCATGTACATCCACACAATGTTAAGTTTAGGTTCACCAACAACTAAACATCAATGGCTCAGCCGGAAACAGTTGTAACTCCCTATATGTTTATAGGGAGTTACAACTGTTTCGCGCTAAGCCATTGACATGCAAACTTTACATTGCCCTCTTAAGCATTGATGTGGTCACACTTTTATAAGAGTTTATGATTCATTTTACTCTACAACTCGTCATTTATTACCATAAATTCTGATTTTAATTTTAAATTACTTACAGAGATGGGTTTATGGTTGTACATCCATGTAATGTTAGGTTTAGGTTCACCAACAACTACACATGTAAACTTTACATCTTCTCCTTCTTTAGCATTGATATGGTCAAACTTCTTTAAGAATTTGGGTAACATTTTACCCTTCAACAGGTCTTCAATGACTGTCAGTTTGGCACTGCATGTTGCCTCTCCTAGTGTGTTCCTGAAAATTACAATTTTACATTTCAGAATATTATTTACATTTCTAAAGGAGTTTGAGGATCTCTAGTTACATTAACTTTACAAGTATGGTTGCATCAAGCATAATGGTTTGGTAATCTAAAATAAATGTATTTTAAAGAATGATTTATATTGATAATTTCTCTTAGTGATAAATGTTTAAGAAATTAGTTAAACAGGCCTGAGAGCTTTAAAAACAGAGCTTTTCACTCTTAATCTGACAACAAAATTTGAGACTAACATTAATGTAGACATCATATGGAAAAATTACTGGTTGGCCATCAATCAAACATTTGAATTCTGTGTTGTTGGTACTCATTTGAATTGTCTGTTTAAGACAATTCAAATTAGTCCCCACATCACAGGATTTAAGTCTGTATTGTTGAAAAATCTACTTTTAAAATACACTTCATCCCCTCTTTCTCTGGTAAAAGCTGATTTCATGGTCACAGAGAAGTTATAAGTTGTTACATTTTTCTGACAATTTTATCATATCTGGGTCCATGAGAATGGTCAATTAGAGGGTTGTATAACTTACTTCAGTTGACAAGTATACTGTCCCGATTGGTCAATTTTGGGCGACTTCAATTCAAGGCTGACAACTCCGTCCTTATGTCTAGTTCTGACACCAAGACTGTCTTTGAGCTCAATATCGTTAAGTAACCAGGTGACACTTGGTTCCGGTTGGCCGGCAATCAAACATTTAAAGTCTGTCGGTGTACCCTCGGTGGTTTGTTGGTCGTAGAATCTGGTCAAGAATTTCGGTGCAATGTCTCCTTCTTCTGGTTGGTCTTTGAAAGCTGTAAAGAAAGAATAATGAAGAAATTTAGTATTACCTATCCTCAAAAATATCAACCTATTAGAATTAAAACAAACAACAGTGCTGAATTTTTTAAGTCCATTGAGTAAAAGTAAGAGTTGATGACCAGAGAAACTTGTTTTGTACATTTGACCTCCAGATGGGAAATTGAATTAAAATTAGTTCAAATGGAAGATGACAGAGAACAACTATCCCAATGTTTACAAAATCTCATCATGCAAGAGTTGAATTCTAGACAAGCTTTATTTGAACATTCATCAATTTGACAAGTGATATTGAGGCTATCAAAAATCCTTTTTTAAACTGGTTTTGTTGCGAAGAAATTATGAAACTAGACATCATAGAGAGTAATTGTGTCTAGTTTCCCCTCATTGCAATTGACTTTTTTTGAGGTCTTGTGCTCACAAAAAAATAGTGATTTTCGTTTTATTCAAGGGCAGATAATTCAAGATTTGTCAGGAACAACTGGAGTGATTTGAATTTCAAAGGTCTTATGCACAACTAGACATCATAGGGAGTAATTGTGTCTAGTTTCTGCTCATTCCCATTGATAGTTTAGAAGGAGTTGCGCACACAAAAACAATGATTTTTTGTTAAATTCAAGGGCAGATAATTCAAGATTTCTCAGGAATGACTGGAGTGACTTGAATTTCAAAGGTCTTATTCACAACTAGACATGATAGAGAGTAATTTTGCCAAGTTTCAGCTCATTCCCACTGATAGTTTAGAAGGAGTTGCGCACACAAAAAATTGCTAATGGACGGACAGACAGACGGACAGACAACCGGGGCCATAACATAATACGACCCTTTGGGCGTATAAAAACTTATCTCTTACCAATAACATTAAGATAAGCCTCTGTCATGGCCTCCCCAAACTTGTTTCTGGCCCAGCATGTATACCGTCCTGTGTCGGTTAGCTGTACGTCCTGTATGAGGAGGGAGTAAATTTCATTGTTGAAGTTCAACAGCTTAAAACGGTCACTGGTCTCTATCACCTTACCATCTCGCATCCTGGAATGAAAGCATAGAAAATAGTAGGACTTATTTCTTCAATTAATGTCAATTCAAGCTTTATTTCTAGGCATAAAAAACATAGGCATGACAAAAGATAAATTAAGCAAGTTGATTTTAGCAAATTTTTTGTACATTACCTAGTCACCATTAATAAATGGTAGAATTATTTCCAACAGCGATCATTCAGAAAAACAAAGACAATATTTGACATGTGTTAAAGTTTGTTTTTTTGCCTAACTTTGATTTATCCTTAAAGATATGATGCATTCCAATTAATTTTACTTGATTGAAGTATTTACTATTTAGGACCAATTCTACAATATAGCAGTTGAGAATTGGATTGAATAAATTCACATTCTTCTGTATTATCTTTGCAATTTATCAATTCATGAGAAGTTTTAGAAATTATATGGATGGCCCAGCGCCAAACAGTTGTAACTGCCTTTATATTTATAGGCAGTTAAAACTGTTTTGCGCTGAGCCATCGATTAATGTGCTGAATTGCAAAGGAATAAAATGATGAAAAAAAACTTACCAAACAATTTCAGGTTTAGGATAAGCCACAACTCGACAATCAAATCTTGCTAGACGTCCTTCAGCCACTTCACAACTTGACATTTGGAAGAAATACGCCGGTGTTGTAAAGTCAAGGTCCATAGGGCTATCAGAGACTGACTGAGCTGGTAAGGATTTACCTGGAATGTTAAAATTGATCATATCGATATATACATTACATGCCTCTCGAAATATTTATGTAATTTGGACGAAATATTCTGACACCACTAAAGGCAAGGTCCATTGGACCATCAACTACCAACTAGGCTAACATTGAATTTCATGGAAATTCATACCTGCTACAAGATAGACAATTTTGATCTAGCTACCACTTTCATTCAGCTATCATTTCAGAATTCTTCACAAAAGCAAAACCTTGCATAACATGGATATTTTGGTGAAATAACAATGAAATATTGTAACTGAATTATATAAGCAAGTGAGTCACTTTTGCAACAATTTCACATGTGCACCATATGTTACGGCATAAAGCACCTTCCCAGCTACATAGCGTATCTCAATGGTTCAGCATGAAACACAGGCAGTGACAATGTTTTCTCACTGAACCTTTGAAAAAAAAGATTTAAGTTTTACTTAAAGAAATGTTGATTCAGTAGTTATCTTCAATGGTCATCATGAAGGATTTAATTTGACAGATTGATCCTTGTCTTTTCCTGGCAAACAAGGTGGAATTGTTTGCAGTATGACGCAGAGACTGATGAAATCTCTTACGAACAAATAGTCCTCAACTGAAACATAGCTGAAAATAACTGACATTGGCTTGTGTCAAACCCAGGCGGACAAGTATTATTGAAAAAAGTGCATGTCGTATTGCGATGCAATACAGGAGTCCCCCACCGGATAACAAAAAATCCTCTCTTATAATATATCTCCTACTAACTAGATCTATAACTGTAAAAGTTTAGAGTTGCTAGCACTTATAGTTTAGGAGATATGATCCGGACAAGAATGTAAGACTAAAAACATCAAAGGGCAATAGCTCAAAAAGTGGACATGGCAGAATAACAGTTCTTGAACATGAAACTTGTCCTCAATAAGATCTATAAGTGTACAAAGTTTGAAGTTGCTAGCACTTACAGTTTAAGAGATATGATCCAGACAAAAATGTAAGGGTAAAAACAACAAAGGATAATAACTCATAAAGTGGGTGTGGCAGAGTTATGGATCTTGAACATGACACTTTGCCTCAATGAGATCTATAAGTGTACAAAGTTTGAAGTTGCTAGCACACATAGTTTAGGAGATATATTCAGGACAAGAATGTAAGGGTAAAAACAACAAAGGGCAATAACTCAAAAAGTGGGCGTGGCAGAGTAACGGTTCTTGAACATGACACTTCCCCTCAATGAGATCTATAAGTGTACAAAGTTTGAAGTTGCTAGCACACATAATTTAGGAGATATATTCCGGACAAGAATGTAAGGGTAAAAACAACAAAGGGCAATAACTCAAAAAGTGGGCGTGGCAGAGTAACGGTTCTTGAACATGACACTCCTCCTCAATGAGATCTATAAGTGTACCAAGTTTGAAGTTGCTAGCACATATGGTTTAGAAGATATAGCCCGGACAAAAGCGTGACGGACAGACGGACGGACAGACAGACAGTCGGACGGACGGACGGACAGACAGACGGAATCGAGCAAACCTATAGTCCCCCAACCTGTAACCGGTGGGGGACTAATAAATGGTTACAAGTCAAATGCCCTTACTACTGAGCCAAAGAAGATCTTCTTTGGCTCAGTGGTTAGTGCATTGGTCTTGTAAACCAATAATTTCTATAATTCTATTCCACGTGGGTTCAACACTGACCTGCGTCAGTTATTTTCAGCTATGCTTCAGTTGTGAACTATTCCTTTATAAGAATACCTCAACTATCTATTTCTCTGACCTTGATTACTTATTTTAAACAAAAATCCTCTAACATACCTTCAGACAGTGTGAACTCAGCAGAACACATAATGGACCCATTAACATTCATAGCCCTCGCTGTATATATTCCAACATCGTCATCCTTTGCTGAGGGAAATACAAGGATATTCTTGTCTTCGTCGATGATGACCTTACAACCGTCAGACGCTTTCAGTGGTCGGTTGTTTTTCAACCAGAGGACTTTGGGTAATGGTGATCCCGAAACAACACATTCTAACTGTGCAAGCTCTCCCGCTGAAAGATAAATTGAGAATAATCGTTTGTTTCAGTGCAAGATCAATTTATAATTCATTTCATTGGCAGAGCCACGAGTGAAAATATAGCTTTTGTTGTTCACGAAATGAAATATTAATCGATCTTACACGAAAAACAAACGATTATTCTATTTCTTTAATGCAAAAATGAGACAAAATGTGACATTTCTAGGACATATTTTGCAAAGTGCGTCATTTTGCGTGTGATTACTATGCAACGTTCATTGTGACGTCACTTATTTCGCCCCGCATAGATGACGTCAGATAGGGTGAAATGCACAAACGCAGGGTATAAAATTTTGATAATTTCACTGCTTTTGCGGTGAAATTATCAAGTGATAATCTACCATTTTTTCTTGATAAACCATCAAAAAGCATTAAAGAACAAGAGGACCCTGAGGGCCCTAAATCGCTCACCTGATATTTCAAGTAAATTATCATTAAGACTCCATTTCCTATGATATGGCATGAACCTTCCCATTTTCAACAGAGTTCATTCTTGTGACCTGGCAAACATTTTGATCAAGTTTCAAGAAGATTGGACTATATTTGTGGCGTTTGGAGCTCTTACGAGAAAATTGTCATTAAGGCCCCTTTTCCCGTGATATGGCACGTATACTTCCCATTTTCAAATGAGTTCATCCTCATGACATAACAAACATTCTGACAAAGTTTCATGATGATTGGACCATATTTGTGGCTTCTAGAGAGTAAACAAAAAAATTGTCATTAAGGCAGCTTTTTCTGTGAAATGGCACCGATCCTTCCCATTTTCAATATACTTCATCCTCATGACCTAACAAACATTCTGACCAAGTTTCATGAAAATTGGACCATATTTGTGGCTTCTAGAGTCTAAACAAGAAATTTGTCATTAAGGCCCCTTTTCCCGTGATATGGCACAGATCCTTTCCATTTGAGCAATTTTCATAAGGGACCACCCAAGGAATATTTCTGCCAAGTTTGGTTGATTTTGACCCATAAGTTTAGGAGGAGATGTCGTTTAAAGATATTGTTGACAAAATTGTCATAAAGGCGCCTTTTTCCGTGATATGGCATGGATCCTTCCCATTTTCGATAGACTTCATCCTCATGACCTAACAAATATTCTGACCAAGTTTCATGAAGATTGGACTGTATTTGTGGCTCCTAGAGTGTAAACAAGAAATTTGTCATTAAGGCCCCTTTTCCCGTGATATGGCACGGATCCTTTCCATTTTAGCAATTTTCATAAGGGACCACCCAAGGAATATTTCTGCCAAGTTTGGTTGATTTGGACCCATAAGTTTAGGAGGAGATGTCGTTTAAAGATATTGTTGACAAAATTGTCATTAAGGCGCCTTTTTCTGTGAAATGGCACGGATCCTTCCCATTTTCGATAGACTTCATCCTCATGACCTAACAAACATTCTGACCAAGTTTTATGAAGATTGGACTGTATTTGTGGCTTCTAGAGTGAAAACAAAAAAATTGTCATTTAGGCCCCTTTTCCCGTGATATGGCACGGATCCTTTCCATTTGAGCAATTTTCATAAGGGACCACCCAAGGAATATTTCTGCCAAGTTTGGTTGATTTTAACCCATTCGTTTAGGAGGAGATGTCGTTTAAAGACATTTTTGACAAAATTGTCATTAAGGCGGCTTTTTCTGTGAAATGGCACGGATCCTTCCCATTTTCAATAGACTTCATCCTCATGACCTAACAAACATTCTGACCAAGTTTCATGAAAATTGGACCATATTTGTGGCTTCTAGAGTGAAAACAAGAAATTTGTCATTAAGGCCCCTTTTCCCGTGATATGGCACAGATCCTTTCCATTTGAGCAATTTTCATAAGGGACCACCCAAGGAATATTTCTGCCAAGTTTGGTTGATTTTGACCCATAAGTTTAGGAGGAGATGTCGTTTAAAGAAAAAGTTGACGCCGTGATGGACAGATGGACAGACGGACGCCGGACAACGATCGATCACAATAGCTCCCTTGAGCACTTCGTGCTCAGGTGAGCTAAAAATTGAGAATATTAACCCTTTCCTGTTTTAAAAAAATTTGGATCTGTCTAAATTCAAAGGTTTTGAAGACGAAAAATTTAAAGTGGATTTTATTTGAAAAATAACCATTCAGTAGGGCAGAAAATAGTGTGGAAAAAGAAGAAATTGCTTGTCAGAAGCAATTTCTTCTTTTTTCACAATGTTTTCTCAATAATAAAATCACAGGCACGTAAAAAGCAGGGATTAACAGCAAAGGGTTAAATGAGTAGTCATGAAATACCATTTTTATGACATCAATTTTGAGGTAACAAATTAACTTTGATATATATATCTGAGTTCCTTTGCATAGTTGTTAGACCAATGAAATAAACCAATGTAACATCAAAATAATCAACAGTCTTATTTCACTCCAACAACGTAGGTTATATCACAAATCAAATTCATATCATCTTTTTGTAAAGAAACTTTCTAGAGAAAGAAATTTACAGGCTGAAAAACCATCAATATATTTCTTCTTCTCTTTCAATGATTGTACAAGGTATTTTTAAAGGGCCTCCAAAAAAATTTATCAGTTCAGATGATAGTTTTTCCTTAAAAAAGACACTGAAACGGTTCCAGGTTTTTCTTAAGAGATTATGAAAGTATTTAGTGATTTCATGGAGGTATGAAGCACATTTGCACATGAGTATGATTAGGTTTTTAGTTTCATACCTCCATGAAATCAACAGAAAGTCTTCATATCTTAACATTTAATTTCTTGAAGCAAAAATATTCAGATTTACCCTGAAATTCATGGATTGTTTATGGGACTACTTTCAGTGGAAGCTTACAAAAAAGCTATAAAATAAAATTGTTTCATTGAGTATGAAATCGATTTTTCAGTCAATGGATGAATCATGGTGAACACAACTAGTTAAATCATTTCAGCATGAAAGGGTTAAAATGGTCATCTTGTGACCTCTTTCAATTTGGACCTGTAAAATATGTGACCTGTCTCGGTAATGGTGAAGTGTCAGACTACACGTACTGCGCAGTCTGACGTTAGTCGCAACTTTTCAATTTACTAATTTTCTGAATCTAGAATAACCAACCTACTTTCGTGTGTAAGAATTTATGAAACGCAGCCTCTGGTTGGCCTGTAGTAGAACCAATCTCTTTTTCAACTATTTTTTTTTTTTATTTTATGGAGTTCCCATATAGTCCCTTTTGGCTTGATGTGTCACATATTCAAAACAAAGATAGTGTTGACAACAAAAACTTATGAACATACCTTTCGCTGTTGTATTTCTGAGTCTCTTTTTAAAAGTTGGTCTGGTAGTCCCATCTGTGTATTCTGAAGTCAGGTCAACTGACTCATGCGAAACGTCTGAAATAAGACAAAACAAGAGATGTTTGTAAAACATTTATGCCACCCATAAAAGTAGGTCAATGACCTATTCTTTGTCAATCAACAAAGGGCAATAACTCACAATATATGATGAGAAGAGTTATGGTTCTTAAGCACTGCACTTCTCCTCAATGAGATCTACCCACAAGTAAAGTTTCATGATTCTAGCTTGCATAGACAGCTCTGGACAAAAAAACGGTCTATGGACGGACTGACCGACTGACTGACCAACAAGTGCAAAACAATATACCCCCTCTTCTTCAAAGGGGGGGCATAACAATTACCGTATCATACTAAAATACCAGTATCTACGCTTTCTCATATCAAGGCTTCAGCGTAAGACTGTACTGAGAGTATATACAGTGTATATACACTTAGTACAGTCTTGCACTGAACCCTCTGTGATCTGAATGTTGTAAATACAGGTTAAATAGATCATTGCCGAAATCTCTTTGTCACCCCTCATTGGAAATGCTTGATATAACTGCCAGAAGTAGTTGGAGGCCATCAATTGAACATTAAGGTAGTGGGTCTGTAATAGTTCCACAACATTTCGGAACACATAATCTTTCACAATGTTAACCGAGGTTTCCTAATAAAAATCATTAGGAAACCTTGGTTAATGTTAAGGTTCATTACTCCCGAATCGTTGTGGTGCTATTACGGGTCTACTACCCTAAGTTTGAAAGAATGATTTGATTAGTCCATTGATTTCTTAATTTATGGCAATATGATTTCAATAAAGGCCATCTAAAGAATTAAGATTTCCTCTAAATAGATTGTAATTCATGTTTCACTAGCAAGCATTTTTTTTTTCTCTAATATTCATCAATGATTGAAAACAAAAAATCAAGAATACAACTTAGTTATGATTGTATGATAAAGAACCACAGAACAAAACTGTATCAAATTACTAAAATATTGGAAGTGCCAATACAATAATAACAATCTCACTAAAACATCAACTCGCAAAATATCTGCTAGAATTGAAGGCACAAAAAATAAGTCACAAAATTAACAAAAACAAAATTTAAGGCATGAAAATTTAAATTTGATAACCCTCACCTTTTTTATATGTGGTTGTGTCTTTGAGACCCAGTCTACTACGCATCTCACATGTGTCATCATCTGCATAACCTTTCCGTTTGACCTTCGGTGTGCTGGTCATCTGTGGTGACGAAGATTTCATTCGCCGCTCTGGCATCGTGCCTGGTTGTTGTGTGCCTAGAATGGAGAAAAGATTCTTTTTTCAGAGGTCCAGATAAGAGGAGGTAAAGCAATTAAAAATCTTTATTTCACAATGAAACTCTATGTTTTGCTACTCATTTGAATTGTCTCCATGAGACGTTTCAAATGAGTACCAACAACATAGCTTTAAAGTGAGGAAAATGAAATATTTCAATTTGAAAGCCAAAATACCCCCTCTATCTGTAGCTTTAATTTTTTACATCTAGGATAGATCTGATTTGATTTGAACAGGGTTTCACACCGCTTTCAACAATCTTTTAGTTTTATTGCGGTGGCTGGAGCACCAAACAGTGGATTCCTGGTATTTCTCACACCAGTACCACCATTACATCCTTTCCTTGCCTCAAGCTGCTATCCCCCATAGATCTACAATTATAAACCCATTCATGGAGGACAAATAGTCAGAAGGACCTCTAGATTGATGGACTACATCTAGGACAAAATCTTACTGATCGAAATTCAATTCATCATCATATGAACCGTCAAAAGAAATTGCTTGGTAAGGCAATTCCTTTATTTCTTAGCATTTATTTCCAGTCTATAACTAATTTCTTTCAATTTAGAGGTGCACAAATCTTCATCTCCTTTGTGAATCATATTGTCTGGAAAAGGGTTAATTGACAAGAGTCCTACTATTTGGTTGCTTGTTAGAACAACAAGATTAATGCACTGTGGCAATACAATGCTAATTGGCAAAACTTCAGCAAAACAAGTAAACATCCTTGTCTTCTATTACAAATGTTAGATTTGGTTTGAAAAGGGTTTTAACACCACAAATATACAGTCAAACCTGTCTTAGCGGCCACCTGTATTCAGCAAGCAACCTGTCTTAAGCAAGCGGTCACCTAGTTCCAAAATGAACCAATTGCACTGTAAATGACCTCTATTAAGCAAGCACCTGTCTTAAGCAAGCACTTTTTCAATTTCCCTTGGGTGCTTGCTTAAGACAGGTTTGACTGTAACAATTTTTCAGTCATATCATGGTGACTTGAGCACCTAACAATGGACTCCAGAAGCCCATTTTACTAAACTTCTTACGAAAAAATTTATAATAAGTCAAAAATCGCAAATCGTACCTGGTGTACCTCACTGTTAGATTCTTCCTTGCAATATCTCATTGGAATCGTCTTTTTAAGAGGATTCCAATGAGATGATGAATGGCAAAATTCCAAATAAAGTTACTACTGTAGAATCAACTTTTAATTTTTTTACTTACGCAAAAGATGATCGTAAGATTTCAAGTAAAACAGGCCCCCAGGTAATTCTCTCATCAATACTACTACCATTACACCTTTTCCTAGTCTCCAGCTGCTATTTGACTTAGGTTAAGATTATCCACCCATTAGTGGAGAACAAGCGTCAGAAAGGATATGTGCCGATAGGGTTCGCATCCATGATAAGTTTTACAACTAAAGATTATTGATGTACTTCCAATTTTTGTATGCTAGTGGCTTCTTTTAGAAATGATTTAACAGTTGATTTTCTATACTAAAAAAAAAAAAAGAATGGTTCTGATCTGTTGATGTTGCAGTTTAAAATTTGAGTTTGAAGAAATTTCAAAGCTTCTAAACATTCTATTTTTTTATGTATTGACTCAAAAAACCCTACGACTACAAAATTCTGATTCAGGCAAACACATAAACCATTCACATTTTCCAAAAATTGGCTTTTTGTTCAAAACAAAATTTACAATCAGCAGGATTATAGTTAAGATTGTTATTTTGATATTGAAAAAGACCAAATTCATATTTTCCTGTCTTGCTACATAAATTTGATTTTATAATTCTCTTCTTTTCTTTGTAATGAGTATTTACCTATCTCCCAAACTTGCAATGTTAAAGGGTAAATCAATAAGCAGAGAATTCTTGATAGTAAGCCAAAACTGTTTTCCCAAAATAAAGTTGGCTGGCTTATCAGCACACAACCTTTGCCATGAGTTCTGGCAATAACAAATATTGGTAACTTATGTTTGAGATAAATGCAATTTATTGGATTTATAACTCTTTCAACTGAATTTAATTAAGCATAAAAATGAACGCGAATTATAATCATATTGCTTAACCCTTGTCATGCTGAACCAGGAATATTCCTGCTTTGGCAGAAGCTATAGACAAACATAAGCCTGCACATATGTGCAGTCTGATGTTAGTCTACACCACCTGTTTCTCACTTTCAAACCAGAATTGTCAATAGATTCAGTTTTTCAAATAGAAATTGACCTACATTTGGTACTTTCAGTGCTTTTTGCCCTTTGATTTAATGACAATTTTTAGCCAAAATTTATTCAGCATGACAAGGGTTAAAATTATATATCCTGTATCAAAAAAGTTGTATTCCAAGTTCTAGCAATGTAATATTTTCTGAGTAAAATGATTCCAATACCCAGTAACAGCATCTTTTTGAACTTCAATGATAAACTTGATTCAGACCTAATCGAAACAAGAGCACCACCTATGGGTGCCTACACTCAGATGTTGGGTGCTGGGTAGTGGATGAAAAATCTAAGTCAGAAAAAAAGGGGCATAAATTGCACAATATGAATCAAGAGATTTCCCCCTGTAAGTAAAGTTTCCTCTTTTGATAGTGAAGATGTGTGGCAAGTTTCAAGTGAATGTCACAAGAAATACAATTGTTGGAAAGGCATATAAACATGTGAATCATTGAAACACATAAGGACTTAAACCAAATTTTGCAATCTTCGATACTGGATCAAATAAACAACCATTATTATTAAGACTTTTGAGTCAATAAAAGAAACATTTTTTAACAGACTTTGGAGTCTAAGAATGAATTGTTACCTTTCAAAACATAAAATATTCCTTTAACTAAGAAATGTGAAAGATATACAGACCAGTTCTGAGTCAGTAACTGATAAGCAAAGGAGGCTGGGTGTTTTGATGAAAATTTGAGATAATAATCTATTTATCACTGCTGTGGAATGTGAACAGGTAGAAACAAGCTGAAATTCCTTCAAAATACAGTTCTCCTATATTTATGAGATGTCTTAGTTAGAAAAAATACTGCAAATAATGTCCTAAAACAAAAGAAACTCATTTTATTCAATAAAAAGAGGAGCGGAGTGTTTTGCTGTTTAATCCCTGCTTTTTATGTGCCTGTGATTTTATGATTAAGAAGACATTGTGAAATTTCTTCTTTTCCCACACTATTTTCTACCCTACAGAATGTTTATTTTTTCAAATAAAATCAACTTTAAATTTTTGTCTGCAAAATCTTTGAATTTGGACAGGTCCAAAATTTTGTAAAACAGGAAAGGGTTAAGGGCTGTGTAGAAAAACCATGTCAGCAATTGCTTACAAATGACGTCGCGCACGGTAATGCGGCACTTTTTGAAAAACGTCACCCTCTGTGTTTTAAAACTAATCATAACAAGACTCCTTGGTCGCACCATCCTCATATCTTATATCTAAATAATGCTTAAACCATGGCCAATTTATAAATCAAACTTTTATTGCAAACTATTTTCGTATGATTTCGTAAAAAGGAGTTTCAAATTGTAATTTAAGCAAAAAAACGCGTGTAACATGTAACATAAAAGCATCACCGGAAGATACACATCTTATATTTCATACAGTTTAATAATGTTTAAACTGATTGAAAGTAAATCAAAACTAAACTGGCATGACATCCAACAATTTTACCAACGTAGATCGATATTTAACCACAAATAAGAAAAATACCGCTTTATGTTTAACAAAAAGTGAAGCGTAACATCGAAATTTAAGACGCCGAAAAAATGACAATTTTCTTGTATATTTTAATTAAAAATGGTTCAATTGCAACCAATCTTTAAATTAAAAATATTATTTTTCTGTTTTTCTTAAATATGTAAATAGATATCAATTAGAGTTTTAATTGGAAAATTGATAAGCCGAAATTCGTGTGGAAAGAAATCTTTTTAGGCTGTCATAGAACTGTTTTTTCCATTCTTAATACGCTAAAAAAAGCAGTTCCTTTATTCATACGATAATTTGAATAAAGCTAAGAAATATTATTTTTCTCTTAATAATCATATTAAAATTTCATGAAAAAATATTTATGAATAAAAGAGATATTGATATTAGTTTGTGTGGAACGCTTTCTAAAAAAAACCGCGCATTTTCTTACAACGACGTTATGTTTGAATTATGTTGAATTATAAAACCGACGCGCCTTCAGACGAATACAGAGTAGATTAAATCCGCAGTTCAATGTCAGAAACAGAAAAAGAAAGCGTAATATTATGCGACAAGAATATCTGTGTGGAAGTGGCGATGCGAGTAGGCGAAGGGAAGAACTAGATATACATTTTTGTAAACAAGAGGGCCAATATTGCCCGAAATCGCTCATCTTAATTTCGGATAGCGAAAAAGAATATTTGATACATTTTTTGCAAAGACTAGTATTCTTGCACAGAAACTCGTTGTTCTAAAGACCCAAGAATAGTGAGTTCGAAGCAAACTTGGCAAACTGAATAACATTTTTCAAGCATTAAAAAAGGGGGGATGCGTCATATTCCTTTTACAAAACCGCATGTATTGATGACATCACTTTATATGAACAAGCTGCTGTTGGTTCGAATTGATCATTGCAATAAATATAGGGTGAATATTTCATATTGTCAGATTTACCTCTACATTATAACACAAATAATGTTCAAAAGAAGCGCCTAGCCCAAAACATCTTCATATTTAGAGTGGAATTAAGCCTAACTCTACAAAAGGCTTCATCCAGTATTCGCATGTCTACACATTTATGCGAAGATGAAAATAATATGACATTTTGCATTCTTTGCGAGGGAAAGGGGCAAGTTTTGATTCTTTAATGAAGACTATATATTCTGACATTGCTATAGCTGTAGAAAGAGTGAGCAATATAATGATTACGTGTACTTTTTTCTGACAAAAAAAAACAACAACAACAACAAAAAAAAAAAAAAACCAAACAAAAATACTAGACGCTACACAATCGACCTTCGCTATTTTGACGTTACATTTTAGTGTCGCATTACCGTGCGCGACGTCAAATGCATTACCATGGCAGGAGTGCGGAAATACGAGTTTTCTCCACTTGTCCCTGAGGGAAAGAATGGTCCTAAACTACTCACCTGAATTTTATTGGTTCAGTGGATGTCATCCAAGTACTTTTCTAGCAAAGTTTCATTCATATTTGCCGAATTGTTGAAGAGGGCATGATATTCTGAGAATTTAAAGTGAAAATAGACTCTGCCCAACCATTTATTATTGAGGAGAATCAAAATAAGCCCCGGCCTGCCAAGCCCATGTTTATAGGCCAATCAGAAATTTTTGAACAATTTTTAAAGAGGGTCACCTAAGGAACATTCATAGAAATTTGCCCAGCAGTTCAGGAGAAGGAGTTGTTTTAAGATTGTTGACGACAAGCAACGCACAACGGACGAAGGATGATGCACAAAGGACGAAGGTGAGCTTAAAAGCAGATTTGTTTTACTTGTCAAGGATCAAAATGAACTTGTCCACGAGAGAGTGATTAGATAATTTTGAGAAAATTTGAGAAAAACGTGGCTTTAATGAAGAAAAAGTGGAACCAAGCATTTTCTTCATTTAAAATAATGTTTTCTGCCCTATGATATTAACATTAGGATAATTTCTCTCTAAATTCTTTTTAGATTTGCCCTGGTATTTACTTGCCTTGGACAAGTGGATTAGAAAAATGTACTTGTCCGCAAGTAAAAATTCCCTAGTCGAACAAGTCGGGCACGGAAATTCCACACCCCTGCATGGTAGAACATTGCCAATCATTTGGATTGGGATTGACCTTTTCCCATTTTTTGAAATTTAGGCTGGTCCAAATTTGGAGAGGTTAAAGTAAATAATGAAAAGTGGGTTAATTCTGAAATAATTTAATATTGTTTGCTTCCATCAATTTTCATGCATTCTGATTGGATTAAAAATAGGTTTTATCCCTCATTTTTAACAATTTTGAGTATACAGCTATCTTTAAGCTTGAATGAAAAGTAGTCACGCAAGAAATATTTCTTCTTGTAGAGAAATGTTTCCATTTTTATTTCATGATATTAATTTATAAGATATGAAAAGAGTATTATTTAATTTTGCTTGGTGTATTCAAAATGTGATTAGGTTTTTAGTTTCATACCTCCAAAAAATTAAAACAATTCTATATTCATCTTTCTTTCTATAAAAGAAATCATAAAAGAGGTAAGCAAATATTGTAGAAAGCAGAAAATGCTTGTCACAAGAGATTTCTTGTTAAAACTTTGGGGCTGATCAGGAAAGTGTCAAGATTTGAAAGAATACAAGATGTGTTTGTGAAACACTAATGCCCCCGTCACAGCATTTTTTTTTCAAAGTTTGACCTTGACAGATGACTTTGACCTTGTCACATGACCTTGACTTTAGTACCAGTGGATGCGGATCATTGAATTCTATCATCATGTCAAATATTAGCTTTGAATCTTGAATAGGCTTGAAGATATTGGCAAGGTTAAGTTTTCAGGTTAAGTTTTTTCAAAGTTTGACCTTGACAGATGACCTTTACCTTGTCACATGACCTTGACTTTGGTACCAGCTGATGCGCATCATTGAGATCTATCATCATGCCAAATATCAGTTTTGTATCTTGAATAGGCTTGAAGATATTGGCAAGGTTAAGTTTTCGGGTTAAGACGGACGGACAGACGGATGGACAGACAGACGGACATGAGTAAAACAATATGCCCCCGATCTCTCGATATGGGGGCATAAAAATATGCAGGAAACAAGATGTGTTTGTGAAACACGAATGCCCCCGTAACGGCATTTTTTTTCAAAGTTTGACCTTGACAGACGACCTTGACCTTGTCACATGACCTTGACTTTGGTACCAGCGGATGTGGATCATTGAGATCTATCATCATGCCAAATATTAGCTTTGTATCTTGAATAGGCTTGAAGATATTGGCAAGGTTAAGTTTTCGGACAGACGGACGGACAGACAGACGGACAGACAGACGGACGGACAGACAGACGGACAGACAGACAGACGGACATGAGTAAAACAATATGCCCCCGATCTATCGATGCGGGGGCATAAAAAGTAAGAGCAAGGTATAAAGTACTAACTACAGTACTTTTTTTCTGATGTAAGAAACACTAATGGATCTGGGTATGTTTTTACCACCTGTGTTCAACACAAACTTGTCATAATATTCCTGGAAGAATGATCTATTTTAGAATGGTTTTGCAATAAACTATGTGCTTTGGCATGGTAGTGCTTAAGTTACACAATAAGTAAAGCATTTTCCGATCATAAACCATTGTATACTATATTCTATCTATGACACAAAATGTTGCTTATTACTACTGTGAGTGCCTATGTATGCTGGACAAAAAAGTTAGGGATCAAAACTTCAAAATTCCTTTTTTATGCTGGGAATAATCTGTGTTTTTTTTATCTGTATATTTGAAAGTTCTATGGTGTAAGTTCTTTCAATTCTATGCATAACTAATATAAGCGTATGTGATTCAACATTAACCAGGAACAAGGCAATTTACAATCCAGCCCACTTAAAAACAGCTAACATGAACTTTTTGATCTTAATTTTTGGATTTTAATATGGAAATCACATTATCTTTCTTTGATTCCTTTCTTCATATATGTGTGTTGGACCTTTTTACTCACATAACACAACAATAATCATCATTTTTCTGCAAAGGAATCTCCAACTGCAGTTGACATGCTTAGAGCCAGATATCTAAATCTAAAGAAATGTGATCAGTTAAATGTTGCAAAATGGTTATTTCTGAGGTCTGACATTGCATGAACAGGACTGAATCTATGCATGGTGGTTTAGGAGGAGAAGAATTTATTCTTAGATTTTCGGCCATTTTGGGCCTTTATGTAACCATGGCATAATTTTTGGTAAAATCTAATTCTATTAACAACTTTTGAAGAGCTTTACCCAAGGAATATCCCTGCCAAGTTTCGGCCTGATTGACCCAGTGGTTTAGGAGGAGAAGATGTTTAAAGAAATTGTTGACGTATGGACAGACGGACGGATGGACGAACAGACAGATGACGGATGGTGAGTGATCACAATAGCTCACCTTGAGCACTTTGTGCTCAGGTGAGCTAAAAGAATATAGTTTTTCAAGGAAAGAGAGAAACTACACTTATAACTAGAACACATCTTATTTTGGCGGGAAGTGTAACATAAGATCATAAAAATGACTCAGCAATGGGGCTTGAACAATTCACCATGCACCTTAGGTTCACAATTTGAGCTTATTTATCACTTGCCAACTCAGGCAGTGAAGAATAGTTAAAGGCTACCTAAGAACTAAATATCAGATTGTGTATTGGAATCTTTCACAGTTAAGCTAATGGTTATAATAACAGACCAATATTGATATTCACTGATAAGCCACATCTGGCTGTAATAGATTCTGACCTTGTAACATTATTGGTATCCTTATCAATAATTGCTGGATAAATTATCATAAAATGTTTTAAAATGTTCTTTGAGTTCAAGGTAACAAACAAACTGCATACATGTGATATTTCCATGGGCTTTCATAGGGAGATTAGGACCTTTTCATAGGGAGATTGGGTCTCAAATAGGAAGATTTTGCGTAACGCGCGTTCTGGCAAAAATGGGTTTTTCGCAATGCATGTCTACACCATAAGCTGACTATAATACCTTCCATAAGAGTTTCTTTTCTTTATTTTGTTACTAAAAGAAGGTTATCATTTAATTTATTTTGATAGAGGATAGTAATGCTACAGAATTTGGTCTTATAATTTCAGAGAAATAGATATTAGAAATTCATTTTTTAGTTCTATGCAAAAATCAGGATCCCACAATACAGGTGTTTTTTTTGTTTTTTTTTTGTAGATAATCAGTAGAAAAAAAATATCTTTCCAAATTTAAAAGATGTAGGCCTTGCAACTTAGGAGGAGACTGTTAAAGTTTTTCTTTATTTCTTTGAGTAATCTAGAAACCCAAAACACAAGGCATATTTTTAATGGAGAGAACTTTCAAGGGGTTTGGTAGTGAAGAATTAGGTAATACTGCATTTATTAAATACTGCTTTATGAAAAGGCCTTGTCATAAGAATCATTTTTGTGTAGATTGTGTATGCAATCCGTTGACTAGATTAGGTGATTTTTATGACTGTTGACGGATGGATGCATGAATGGACGGACAAAGAGACAGACCAATTAATCGTATTTGGCACTTACTGCTACTGAACTACGCTAAAAATAAATGGTTTTGATAGGAAATTGACGATAAACATTGAAATTAAGGACAACATATTTCAAGTTCGCAGACATTAAAGATGAACACGGTAGAAAACGGAAAGTGAAAGAGCTACCTATGGAAATTAATCCATGTTGATTAGCTTAATGAGAAGCTCTGTGTCAGCAGTAAAGAGCCAGTTCACAATTTTCTATTTTCTAATCTGCAACATTTGTGTTGTCAAATAACTTGATTGAATCATTCGATTTCAATTTCGCAAAAAGACGGTTGCTGATTCATAAATTGTGTGTAAAGTCTCAAAACGACCCCAGCAAGGATCCGTCGAAATCGCCATGGCATTTAAAGAGTGAATGTCCGATGTTTCTTTAATTTCAATATCAATAATTAAATTTGAATGACAATTTGAGAACGCATGAGACAGTTTTTACTTTTTGTAACTTTGATAATTTGACCATAAAAGAAGCGTAGATCTACTAAATAAGTATCTTCGTCGAAATAAAAGTATGACCGCTTCTTGTTTTACTTAATTATGCGATACCACACGAGGGTTTTTCTGCGATGCCGCCTAATTTTACCAAGGTCGTGTGACGCGTTGCTCTGCATATTATGTTTGACCTTTTCCTTCATGACGCTAACCGCGTAGAGTGGAAAATTTTCGCAGCTTTTTGGAAAAGGATATTTACTTACAGTGGAAATTTACTAGCTGTGTTTACAACCATTTTAATTTTTCAAAATAGGTGAAAAAAATCACAGCTTAACTTGTACCGGGGACTCTTAATAAACAAGGGTCCGTAGTTTTATACACTACATTTTTTAAGTAATATTGAGTAACAACATTGCACCCGGTTTAGATCCTGTTTCTAAGAAAGGTCAATATTGCTGATCGTCATAATTCAGTTGTTTCGTATACAGTGTGAAGGGTGATAGGTACAGTATCACCCGTTTGTTGGCAATAGTTGATCTACCCAACGACGATAAAAGATGACACTTCTAGACAGATAAACAACGCTTTCCCCGATATTGGATTTCTCACTCGCGATTCGACCCTTCAGACCGGCGATTTTGCATTTTTGGCTCCCTAATTTTTTTCAGGCTCAAATTGCTTCATGTCAGGAGAAATGGTCTCCTGATCGGGAGAGCGGGAGGAAGGGTAAAATATCGGGAGAATACGCCGAGATCGGGAGATATCACATGTCTGCAAATGTCAAATGTTAAAAAGCTTGATTTAAACATTTGACCTTGAAAATGTTACCATGAACTTGAAGTTATTTCAAAACATATTTCAAAAGGGTCATTTAGAATTGGCATAGAACAACTGTCCCAAATTATTTTCAATCCATTTATAAAGGTCAAATACCCAGGACGAGCTTAATTTCAATATTTGAGCTTGACTTGTCCTAAAGCTGTCTTTAATTTCCCCGAAATCATCCCTGATTGCTGCTGACAAGCCTAATTTGAACATTTCACCTTAACCTCTGATCTTGAACTTGAACTTATTACAGAAACCATTTCAAATGACATATTTGAAACTGACAGAGAATGACTACCAACATTTATAAGCTTGGCTGTTTTTGGAGAAAACCAAGGTATTGCTATAGCCTTGGTGTAAATATCATTGGCGTTGTTGTTGTCGTTGTGCAAAAACTTTGACATTTTGTGATATCTCTGGTTGTTACTGAAGGCATTCACTTGAAACTTTGCACACATGTTCACCATCAAAAGAGCAACTTCACTATCAAGGGGGATAACTCTAGATGCATTTTGTCAAAGTTATGCCCCTTTCTTCATCTTAGATTTTTTCCACCATCCAGCACTCAACAGCCAAGCGTAGGCACATATAGGCAGTGCTCTTGTTTTGAAAACAACCCACAAACATGGGAGAAAATACTCCTAACAAAAATATAGAATGGAGGCTGGACAGACAGATTGGTGGACAAAAACAGACTTTTTCCTATTTTCCAAGAGAAAAAAAAAAACTACAGTAAAACTTGCGTTTAGGTACCACTTAGGGGACCAATAAAAAGTGGTGGCTTATGGAAATGGTCGCTTAATACAGTATCCAAAGATTAAAAAAAACTTGTTTTTGATAGCATATAAAGATTGTCACATAATTCTGACTGAATCTGCAGATGTTCGAACCCATAAGAATCGTCTCATTGAGATCTGTCTCACTGAGACAATTCTAATGGGTTCTAAAGTCATCAGGTTCAATGGTAAAAATTATTTCATAAAAGCATGTCTACTTTTTCCGAAATTTTTCTTACAGCGAAGGGACTTTTTATGATGGTTGCTTAATAAAAGTAGTCGCTTAATAGATGTGGTCGCTTGAGCAAGATTGACTGTATAAAAGATTACATACCTGTAACTGTGTAGGTCTGTGATTCAATAGGCAGGGTTATTTTAGTTCCAAGTAAATTCCTACATTCTTGTTTGTTTATGTCATCAGCAGTCTGAAATAAGCATAAAACTACATTAACGATATTTTATTAAGAACCTTTTTTTTAATTTCTTGGTTCTTGTATGAGTGTATGAGTGTTCTCATTGGCTTAAAAATGATTATCTCTCATTTACTGACAAAAAAATTTCTTCATACCTACATGAAAATTTTCTTTTTTTCATGGAGATATGAGACAAACAAGAGGAACATGATGGCCCTAAATTGAGTTTTATATCTTTCTATTTCCTTAGCTGTAAGAAAAAGGTGAAACAGAGTGGAGCTTATTTTAGAATCAATCATCCTTGAATACCCAGTTTCGCTATCCTAACTTCATTATGCAAGGCAAGTTCTTCAAAGCGCTTACCAGTATGATATATTATCAATTAGACCAGGCTTGGAGCAAATTGACCAAATAGAGGACAGTATTTCAAAAGAATATATCACAGATACAGCCCAAAATGATGTGTTTACAGATAAACAATGTAAGTGTGTCTTGCACATGAGTCTCAACAGGTTTTGCGTTCAGAGTCATTTCAAAATGAATTTGAGCATATAACCCAGCATTTTCTTCATTAAAGACAACGTTTTCTTCCCTTTGATACAAACAAAAGGATGACTTTTCTCCTATATCTTATAACTCCTAGATCTTATAAATACCATATCAGGATTTGCTCTGGTATTTACTTGTCCACAGACAAGTGGCCAAGAAAAGTGTACTAGCCCTCAAGTAGAAAAGCCCATGTCGGACAAGTCAGGCATGGGAATTCCTCATCCCTGACCTAACTATAGATTTTTGGTGTTTCTTTTACAAGCTCTGCCAGGCCATCTTTTCCATTCCACAAAAGTTTATGACTATCCACCCATAGGTGGGAGACATATGTCAGAATGGGTAGTCGGTGTTCTTCTAAAATCTTGTAACTACAGCTTGTTTTAAGCTGTAGTTACGAGGTTTTAGTCGAAAATGGGCGGGATACTCTCTAGTAAGTAACAGTGCTACACGCTACCAATTTTGCTTTGGCCATGGCTCAAAGGAATCCAAAATAGCATGCGTTGATTGCAATTTTTCATTAAAGCAAGCGTGAGTAGAATTAAGGTGATATTGAAAGCAGTTTTTATTCTATATGCTTTAGGAACTTTCCTTAAGAATTAAGATTAGAATTTTACAAAACAGTTTTGCTGAATTATCAGCCTAGTGGTTAATGGGAAGATGTTTAAGAATCATTGATGATGCTCCAAACACAACAAGTTTAGTGACGGAAGGACGGAATGACGGAACCGGAATGACGGAGGGAGAGCAATACTATATCCCCTTCGCCGAAAACGGCGGGGGATAAAAAGACAACAGACACATACACTTTTTTGTATTCTAAGGTGATATTTCTAATAAAGATAATGAATTATGCAAAACAAAGTCATGAAATCATAATGATTTGATAATCTTATCAAAATTAATCAAACTATAATCCTTCATATGACCTTCAAAAGGGCAAAGTTGTTATCAATTCTTAGTAATTTCAAAGAAATAATAAGTCTTAATTATAGGGCCTATAAATTACCTTTTCATCTTGATGTTTACATCATAGTCATATTATCAATTATTCTGTCTTAATAGGATATTCACAATTACCCACAAGTCTTTTGTTGACACTTTTTTCCCCAGAGATCCACTAAGTCTAGGAGAGGAGACAAATAACAACCACCGAAGAGCAAACAGGTGATATCAGGAACAATGTTTTTCTGACAGGAATATTAATCACAAATAATCCAAATAACTTCTTTTCAAAGAACACCACCAAGATTTTTTTAAATATTTTATTACACAGGACAAACTTCAATTGCTGGAAAACTGGTATTATGCAGTATTACACAAAAGCAAACAGCACAGATGGTCCACAACACAAAAACTGGTTTAAAATCCAAAATGTTTTGGCAGCAGGACTTTTTTTCTCCTGTCTGCTATCAAAATCAGTAACCCATCAACATCAATTTATCTCCTGGTTACCATAGCAACCAATACATCAGAGGTCTACCTGAGATTTAGAGAAGTAGATATACTATAAGAAAAATGTGTATTAGCCAACAACAGAGCTTCTGTTTTCTTACTGGAAAAACCTACCTAGAAAATTGTTTTCAATGGTGATTTATTAAAATGAAATATGAGATTGCTTGCTATCATTTTGATTAAAAGCATTACTATTTTACTAAGTTGTGGGAGCTTCAGTCCAAAACAAAATATATTAAGTTAAGGTATTTGAATCAAACTGAAACTCTTTTCATAACAAAATTGAAACCTTTGCAATTACCAACACCAATGAACTTAAATAGAATTGTTCTTGCCAGATGGTCTTGGTCTTAGATATTGTTGAAATAACAATGTCACTATTCCATATACAGATACCTTTTCAACATGTAAATTATGTTTTTTCTTGATTGTTAAGTAACTTGTTACACAATTTAAAGACTTCACAATGAGCTCAATAAATGGGTAATGCCATGACCATCAAGATTGGTTTATGGGGTTTTATGTCCAACTCAATAACTAAGTTCATACAGAGACGGAACCTTAGATTAAAGTCTTATCCAGAAGACAAGAAAAGTGGGAGATCAAACTAGGGACCCCTGAAACAAGAGCCCAGTTCATTACCACTGAACTAAATCTGCTCCTTATAACCACCAAGACAATGGACCCTTGATGTAATACTATAACATTGCTCAATACTATGCCAATGTTTCAAATGGTTCCTTACACAAGTTGTATGAAGATCTATGTCATATAAGTATTAACTGAAATCTTTCACAAGGAATTTGCTACGGCTTAGATATTCATAGAGGATATTGAATGAGTGGTCATTGAATACCAAATTTATTAAACGAGTCATCTATAACAGATAAAAACGAGGTTGCGCCGAGTTTTTATCTGTGTTAGATGACGAGTTTAATAAATTCGGTATTTTAAGAGCACAAATTTGATATTCTATTTATAATATGACCCGAATTTTGGCGAAAAACTGTCAAGTTTCTTGAAATTCTACATTTCAATTTTCCACGAAACTTATAACGTCGTTTAAAACTGACGTCACAATATGTACATTATGACGTCATTTTTGCAGTTACAAAATAGCCTTGCTATTTGCTCTGAGCTCATTTGCATAATAATTCCACTTGTGTAATAACACCAGTGTATTATCAAAAATATTCAACAGGGTTATTTCACTCCCGCGACATAGATCATATTATAATTCAACTTCCTTCATATGTTGAGGACTGACTCCTAGACAAACACTAAATTTCAATCATGATTAATTTTGTTGTTCAATACCACTACAATGACAAATCAGCAAATGTATGACTTTTCAAACAATTTCAAAGTGCACAAAGAAAAGACTCTGCCCTGAGCCTGTGCATCAGCACAGTCTGTCCAAAGTCTTCACTATGTGTTCTGAAGATAGATAAGGTCTTTAACCCTTTCCTGTTTTACAAAATTTGGACCTGTCCAAATTCAAAGGTTTGGCAGACGAAAATTTAAAGTGGATTTAATTTGAAAAATAACCATTCATGAGGGAAGAAAATAGTGTGGAAAAAGAAGAAATTGCTTGTCAGAAGCAATTTCTTCTTTTTTCACAATGTTTTCTCAATTATAAAATCACAGGCATGTAAAAAGCAGGGATTAAACAGCAAAGCGTTAAGTATTTTTAGACAGTAAGTCATTCAACCTAATTGCACTACCTGGCTTTCTAGATTGCTTAATTTGATCACCTTACAAGCATACAAAATTGTTGGAAATGTCATACATAAGCGCAAGGAGGTCATATTTACAAACTATGCAACCATCTTATGTTGTTCATGTGACATGGCGTGAGCATGTCTTCTTTAACAAAGAGTCTCAAGTCTAGATTCATATAACAAGTGCTTATATCTTACACAAAGACTTTGTATGAAATATTTCATTATTCATATCAACAAGACAAGGATTCTGTATGAGCTATTCTTTTACCAAAACTATACTCATATGCCAAAAGAGATCTTACTCAAATGACTTTGTAAATGCTCTCATTTTTTCAGTGCTTTACATTCATGTGATTTCTTTCATGTCCTTGTTACATAATCACTTTTGATGTTTAATTCCATGTCAATTGGATGAATGACTTCTTTCTCAAGGACTCCTTATATTGAGAGTTCTTTTTTTTTTGAAGCCATACCCATATGGTATGGGGATTCTACTATAGATAATTCATATGTGCTTTCACATTTTTGATGTATTATATTCATTTAACAATGGACTCCTTTGAGTCCATGTGACCTTATCTCTTTTTGTTCATAACTAAATCTAATTCCAATCATGAATGACTGTGCACTTTTAGAGTAAGATTGGTATTCAAGATGTTAAAATGTGTCTTTTATGCACATGTATATGGATGAGACTCAAGTTATCAAATAAAGCTCAAGTTATTCAATAAAGCTATACTGTATGTGACAAACATTGATATTTGATACAAGAACTCACCTATAAACTTGCAAAAAGTTGATTTTTTAAAGCTGCTGGTACATTATATACATCATGGGCCCATTTCGATAACATCTTACGATCATTTTTTGCGCAAGTCAAAAATTAAAGTTGCTTCTACAGAAGAAACTAAAATGGAAAGTCGCCATGCATCCTCTCATTGGAATCGTCCTTTAAAGACGATCCAAATGAGATATTGCAAGGCAGAATCTAACAATGAATGAAAACACCAGGTATGATTTGTAAATTTGACTTAAGATCATTTTTTTCTTAAAAAATTTAGTAAAATGGGCCCCAGTTGTACGTGAAAGTAACTTTAACTCTCTGCCTTTCTACTTCTGAATTATTATCAGTCTTTTATTTTGCCTAATTGCCAATAAACTAGAACTTGTAAATGAAGCAGCAACTCAATATGCAAACTAAAAACATAAAACATTGCTTTGCAAACTAAAGTACTACCTGAAATGGTCCAGGATTTGGTGTTAATTCATAATCTTTGTTAGGCGCCATTTTGCCACACTAGTATAACACAAAGTACCGAAATGAAAATGACGAGGATAACAACAATGTATGTTGATGCATCTTGACAACTGTCGTTCCTCAGAAATAATTATCTTCACACTTCACCCTTTACTGCATATGATTATTATTTATTATGTAAACAATAATTGATAAAATAACCAAGAACAAAACAATGTGTCTTTACTTTGCATTTTGGATTTTTATTGGTTTATATTTGGAAAAAAAATTGAAACACATTCTCAAAGTACAATTTCAATTGGTAAATACTTAAGGCCACCTTTAACGTCAGCTGCATGCAAAAGCAACACAATTTATTTTGATTTTGTTATTGAGATATTGCTATCATTCTTCATTCGCCATAAATACTTTGAATAATATCCTGTTGGATTAAGATTTTGTTTCTAGACTTTTCAAACAGCCCTTTAAATATTGTCAACTGTATTTCACCCTTGTCATGCAGAATAAAAACTTGTTGCAAAACTGCGCCAAAACCAAAAAAGCTGAAAACACTGAATGCACAGTGGTTTTTGGTCTTGAAAATGTAATTTCTAAATATTTGTAATTTAAAAAGTTAACTCGGGGGTAGAGACTAGAATCAGACTACACATAGTGTGCAGGCTGATCTTTGTCTATACTTCCTGCCAAAGCAGGAATATTCTGGATTCAGCATGACTAGGGTTAAGTAGAAAGCAGGTATTGTAGGTTCAGATCTGACTGCACATCTGTACAGGCTGATCTTAGTCAATACTGTCTGCAAATACTTTGTGAACAGCATGAGAATGTTAGACTTTTCTGGAAAGCTTGTACGACATGAGCACAAGTTCATCTGTGATAAACGTTGGCACAGTTTTCTAATAGACAAAGACATTTTTGTAATAATATGGGATAGGACGTGCTGTTTGATCTATTTCTGAGAACAAAAAATTGACATTCACTGTCTATTATTAGAAACTTGGTTTATCAGTCCTTTCTGCTTTCTAGTTGAATAATAAAAAGTTTATTGTGGATCAGAAATTGAAAACTTCATTGCCAAACCAGTAAAATTATCTCTATGATAAACTAACTGTCTTATAAATTTAGCCATACTTTTAGTTTATTTTGGCTGTTGAACATCATTTCGGCAATGTCAATCATACAGATAGAATATTTGTTTATTTTTCTAGGAGAACTCAGATTTGTCTTTGATATTTATTTCATTGTTCTTGTAAATCTTGTAAGTAAATTAAAACCAGCTATGCCATCACTTTGGAAATTCCTATTTTTATCTGCCAATGAGTAAAAATCAGCATCAGGCGGATGCCAGCAATATCATGGCAAAATGAATATGAAATATATGAAATTGACACTGACCAAGTTTCATGATGATTGGACCATATTTGTGGCTTCTAGAGTGTAAACAAAATAATTATCAATAAGGCCCTTTTGCCCGTGATATGGCACGAATCCTTTCCATGTTCAATAGGGTTCATCCTTGAGACCTGACAAACATTCTGACCAAGTTTCATGAAGATTGGGCTATATTTGTGGCCACTAGAGTGTAAACAATAAAATAGTCATTAATGCCTCTTTTCCCATGATAAGGCACAAATCCTTCCCATTTTCCATAGAATTCATCCTCATGGCCAAACAAACATTCTGACAAAGTTTCATGAAGATTGGACCATATTTGTGGCTTCTAGGGTGTAAACAAGAAATTTGTCATTAAGGCCTCTTTTCCCGTGATATGGCATGGATCCTTTCCATTTAAGCAATTTTTAAAAGGGACCACCCGAGGCATATTTCTGCTAAGTTTTGTTGATTTTGACTCATAATTTAGGAGGAGATGTCATTTAAAGAAATTGTTGACAAAATTGTCATTAACGCCCCTTTTCCATTGATATGGCATGGATCCTTCCCATTTTCATTAGAATTCATCCTCATGCCCTAACAAACATTCTGACAAAGTTTCATGACGATTGGACCATATTTGTGGCTTCTAAAGTTTAAACAAGAAAATTATCATAAAGGCCCCTTTTCCTTTAATATGGCACAGATCTTTCCCATTTTAGCAATTTTTACAAGGGACTACCCAAGGAATATTTCTGCCAAGTTTGGTTGATTTTGACTCAAAAGTTTAGGAGGAGATGTTGTTTAAAGAAAATGTTGCACTGTGACGGACAGAAGGACGCCGGACATTGATAGATCACAAAAGCTCCCTTGAGCACTTCATGCTCAGGTGAGCTAAAAAAACAATGATCATCTTTGATTGAATTACTTTTCCTACAAGACTGAGGGAATAATAACATTCCTTTAACCCTTGTCATGCGTACCACATTTTCTCTAATAACAGTGCCCTCCCTAATAGTATCACCCCTACATTTTTTACTAAGAAAACCCACTTCAAATGCCTGTAGGAAGTTTTTGAAATGAATTTCCTCTAACCATTCATCTATATGATTGTTTAGAGGAAATTCACCCCAAAGTCAAGGAAAAAAGGACTAAAAGACATCAATTTTATTGTTTCAGAAAATTCATACTAAATAGAAGCTCCCTGACCATATTATGTATAGCTTCTTAGCGTGTTTATTCAGAGAAACATGGTAATAAAAAATCTTGACAAAATCAAAATACCAAAAAATTGAATGCACTAATTGTTAATTCGTATTTAGTCAGTTTTGTTGAAAATATATCTTAATACTTTTCTTATTTGAAAGGAAAACAAGGAGGTAAAGACAAAGATTCGATTGCACATATGTGCAGTCTGATCTTTGTCTTTAACTCCTACAAAAGTAGAAATAATCTTGATTCAGTATTACAAGATTTCGAAATATTACAATTCTCTTATGAAGCAAACTTGGTGCAAATAATTGAGACAGCGCATGAGATTTCCAACAATTTCATGTGTGGACAGACATAATGCACCCAAGACAGCCACACAATGCAATAAGAATATTCTCTGACAGCTTATCTAACTGAATAGTGCATAGCAAAGACCCTGGTCAAACTGTGCAAATGCACAGACTAACCAGAAGCTTTGCTTTGCGCACATTATAATGTATTGTTGGAAATGTCACGCACAGGCTCAATTGTAGTTTTGTTACTGATCTTGTATTTTATGCATCAACTTTGCAATATGATCATTATCCCATCCTCTGACCTCTCAACACACTTAGGATATAGCTTGTTCATTGATAGACCAGAAATAAATACAAAAAAAAAATGTTGAGTGGTTCAAACCTTGACTCTATGCTTTGAAGGTTATGGCCCATCTGTACTGCAGCCATAACCAACAGCAAATCTATTAACCCATGTCATGCTGAATAAATAACCTTGGCAAAATTATATATAAATCAAAGTGCTGAAAGCTCTGTATTTCTTAATTGTGAGTCAGCATTTGATTTTAAAAATATAATTTCTGAAACTTTTCTGGTTTAAAAAGGAAAATCAGGTTGTATGGACTAAGATCAGACTGCACATTTGTGCAGGCTGATGTTTGTCCATACCTCCTGCCAAAGCAAGAATATTCTGGGATCAGCATGACAAGGTTTAAAAACCAAGAATTTTAAAGCCCCCCCCCCTCTATTTACCAACATTCCAGTCAGATAGGTACATTATGTAGGTGTAACTGAATGTCTGACAGAGTAATCACTGATCAGGGAAAAATGCCAAACTTTAGAGACTGGTCTATACCAGATATATTCTGCATTGTTTCTCTTTGCTGAAGATATTCAAAATGAGCCTGACATTTCCATCATTTTTACACTAGCATGAGGTGCACACTTTCAGGACCTAAACAATTACATAGTGTAATTAGAATATTTCTAAACTGTCTACAGATACTTTTAGACCTTCTTCATATACAAATCACCAAGTGAGGACTCTGTTCAGACTGTGCGAATGCACAGACTGGCCAGAGTCTTTGCTTTATTCACATTTGAAATTGTTGGAAATGTAACGCACAGGCTCATTAAAAATTATAGTACCCCAAAACTTCTTGTACTGAGTATGGAAAAGAATGACCTTGAACTTTGATCTTACAAGGTATTAGAACAGCAATTTAGATCACAATTAAGAGCAACTGTGTCACCAATTTCATATTTCAAACAAACAATGACAACTATTTTTACTGGGTGACACAACTGTAAATAAATCATTTATAAACCCTCTATATATATGAAAAAGTTCTGGTCTGGAAATAGATGTACATTTGTTATAGTCTAGAAAAAAAGATAACCTTCAACTTTGACCTTGAACTTGGACCTTCCTGAACATGTTGTTTTAATAAGATGGAGAACACCTTTGAACGTTAACATGATCATGTATCTACAGAATAACAAAATTTTTTTAAGGTTGTTTATTGAAAATTTAACCAAGCTTCAGAGTTTTAAGGCTCAATAAATAATCCACGAGAGCTTTAGCTCAAGTGAATTATTCATTGAGCCTTAGAACTCAGAAATGTGGTTTAATTTACAATAAATAACCTCAAGAATTCGTAATTATATTTCTATAATGACTAAATTTTTACTTTTCCAAAATAAAATGAAGGTTACAATCTATTACAACTGCAGACTGGTTTCTTCGATAAAATACACTGTTCCTTTTTCACCAACGTAAGCAATGGTGAGTAATGATATTTGACTGCTTCCTTTATATTTGGCTCTTAATTTAAAATGTAAAACAAGATGTGTTTGTAAAACACGAATGCCCCCGACACGGCATTTTTTTTCAAAGTTTGACCTTGACAGATGACCTTGACCTTGTCACATGACCTTGACTTTGGTACCAGCGGATGCGGATCATTGAGATCTATCATCATGCCAAATATTAGCTTTGTATCTTGAATAGGCTTGAAGATATTGGCAAGGTTAAGTTTTCGGGTTAAGTTTTTTCAAAGTTTGACCTTGACAGATGACCTTGACCTTGTCACATGACCTTGACTTTGGTACCAGCGGATGCGGATCATTGAGATCTATCATCATGCCAAATATTAGCTTTGTATCTTGAATAGGCTTGAAGATATTGGCAAGGTTAAGTTTTTGGGTTAAGTTTTTTCAAAGTTTGACCTTGACAGATGACCTTGACCTTTTCACATGACCTTGACTTTGGTACCAGCGGATGCGACTCATTGAGATCTATCATCATGCCAAATATTAGCTTTGTATCTTGAATAGGCTTGATGAAATTGGCAAGGTTAAGTTTTCGGGTTAAGTTTTCGGACAGACAGACGGACAGACGGTCAGACAGACGGACAGACAGACAGACAAACGGACATGAGTAAAACAATATGCCCCCGATCTCTCGATACGGGGGCATAATAAAAGAAAATGCACATTTAATTATTCTTCAATTGTTCAAGTCAATATCAACAAACAAATATAATATGCATTTAGCACACTATCATCAATCTCAGCTTCCAAGTGGGCCAGGGATGTCTTTATTTTTCTCATCATACCCTGTGTAGTTAACTGGGTGGGTAGGTAGGTAAGCGTTGGACAAGGCCTAAAAAGCTCAGAAACTCAAAGCCGTAAAAGGACAGTGTTTAACAATTAAATAAACTATTGAAAAATTTGAACATACCTTAATAATCAAGAACATATGCCAGGTTTTTTTGGTTCTTTTTTATCGCGAGTCTTTTTTTGAACGTTAGTCTCTTTGTTCTCATGATTTTGTGTCGTGCAGCTAAAACTTAGCAAACCTCAATTCAATTTCATCCTGGTTCATTATTACAAGATGGACATAGATTAAGATTAGATACAAATCTTTCACCAAAGCTCCTCTGAAGTCGTGTATATTTATTTTCAATTTTTAAACCATAAAAGCAATTGGAAAATCAACTTGTTAAAAAAATTTGATTGATTGTGTACCTGATTGTCATAATTCTACATTTTTAATCTAGGTTGCAAAGCTTAACATGTCATGGATAAAACATATTCGTCCAAGGTAAGGCAGATCACTCGGCTTTTCCTACAATAAAACTTTTTTCTTTTAAATTGTTTTTTGGAGTAGACAGTTGCATTGTCCACACTTTTCGGGATTAATTCTCAGATTTGTACTAGGGCCGAATGGAACAGACACTCGGAACTTTTTTAAATGATTGACACTTATTTAACCACAATGTGATTACATGCTCTTTATAGACATGACTTCCAATGCCATGATAGAATTATAAATCAATGTCAGCTTTGGTTTTAACCTTTAACATTTTAACCTTTATTTATGAACTCTACCAAAAGAAATTTCAAATGACCAATCTCTCCCCCCCTTTTTTTATATAGTGTGAAATATATTCACACTTGTAGAAGTAATGCTCAAAATAAATGTGATTACATGCTCTTTATAGACATGACTTCCAATGCCATGATAGAATTATAAATCAATGTCAGCTTTGGTTTTAACCTTTAACATTTTAACCTTTATTTATGAACTCTACCAAAAGAAATTTCAAATGACCAATCTCTCCCCCCCTTTTTTTATATAGTGTGAAATATATTCACACTTGTAGAAGTAATGCTCAAAATAAATGTGATTACATGCTCTTTATAGACATGACTTCCAATGCCATGATAGAATTATAAATCAATGTCAGCTTTGGTTTTAACCTTTAACATTTTAACCTTTATTTATGAACTCTACCAAAAGAAATTTCAAATGACCAATCTCTCCCCCCCTTTTTTTATATAGTGTGAAATATATTCACACTTGTAGAAGTAATGCTCAAAATAAATTCCACAAACACTTAACTTAAATAGTGACTATTATGTCTAGCTCACACAAACCACAAGCAAAAGAAACAAATGGATTTTTTCAACATAGGGTTAATTCGTATTTTTGAGGGTGTTAACCCTTGTCACGCTGAACCCGGAATATTCCTGCTTTGGCAGGAGCTATAGACAAACATCAGCCTGCACATATGTGCAGTCACATGTTAGTCTACACCACCTGTTACTCACTTTCAAACCAGAATTGTCAATAGATTTAGTTTTTCACAAATAAAAATTGACCTACAGTTGGAACTTTCGGTGCTTTTTGCCCTTTGATTTTGATGAAAATTTTTAGCCAAAATTTATTCAGCATGACAAGGGTTAACATTTGCAGAGACCCTCAAAATGCTTTAACGCCCTGGTGCTTTGCACTCAGACATTAGAGAATTTTGAGGGTCTCTGCAAATTTTAATGCTCGAAAAAACATGAATTGCATAAAAATAAAGACAACAGTTTTTATTCAAAAAGAGGTTGCAAAATAATTCATAGGAACCCTTTATAACTAGCTCCAAACCATCTAATGTGCCAGAAAATTGCATTATGCAATTCCTTATCACTTTCGTTGCTTGGTGAATTTATGGTGTCAGAAATTTAACGCGGGAATAAAATCAACATCTTTATTTATGCTCCATATTATTTAAGCAAAGATACTGATACAGTGTAAAGGCCCTGACTAAGGATATTTCATTTTACTGTTTTGAAACACTAAGATTTTTTACATTTCTTAATAAAAAGTTGTTGTTTTTTCATTTAAGTTCATCCTTATTCCTCTACAATTTATAAATATATATTTTTGTAAGCATTAAAGAAATTGTAGTCTGTGACAAACCAGTTTCTTGTAGTAATAAAGAGTAAACAACGGTTTTCAATTCAGTGAATTTACTTTGTTATTTCTTTTAATCCTTGGCATTTTAAGGTTTTTTTTACATAAAATAATGAGACAGGAATAAATTCATTTGGTTATCTTAACCTCATGCAAATCAGTGAAAACAAATTATTTTCTGGAAAGAATTCTGTATCTGCAGAATCTGCAGCATGAAGTCAGCCAGAAGGAATGAGAAACAATAAATAACTTTGGTAAAAGAAACATAAGCAATAAAACATGACAGCCTATCTCTAGACATGTAATAATGTTATGGTGTATGAGTAACAGCTTAAACACACATGCAACTGGATCAGGGCCAATATTGGGAGGAGTAGGCAAGGGAGATGATAAGACCAAAACAGATGGGAATGCTTAGGAAATATTGACCTCCCTTTTCAAATCAAATTTCTTCTCAAATATTACAGTTACAGCATACATATCTTTGGTGTAATTTTAAAAGCTTGAAACTAGCTTTATAAAAGCTGTAGTTTTAAGGTTTAGAATTACATTTAAGACACATAATGGATCATGGCCAACATCGGAAGGAATGTTTCAAGGGATATCAATTGATTGATTGATTGAATCAAGTTTTACACTGCTTTCAACAATTTTTCAGTCATATCACAGCAGCTTGAGCACCTAACAATGGACTCCTGGTATTTCTCTCACTAGTACTACCAACAACTCTTTTCCTAGCCTTCAGCTGCTATCTCATATAGGTCTATGATTATCAACCCATGGGTGAGAGATAAATAGTCAGAAAGAATGAGTGCTGCCAAGAGGATCGAACCTGGGACCTCTAGATTGACAGTCCAAAGCGCTACCAACTGTGCTGTGATGGCAGCTTATCAAGGGAGATCAATAAAGACCAAATAGAGAGCATAATTAGGAAAGATGTACCTCCCTTTGATCAACTTTCTTCTCAAACATTTCAGTAACAGCATACATTCAAATCCTTGGTGTTATTCTAAAACCTTGTGACAACGGCTTCTATCAAGCTGTAGTAACCAGGTTGAGAATTACATTTTAACATACACTTTGATCACAGACAATATTTGAAGAAGCATGCAAGGGAGATAATTATGATCAAACAGAGGGTATAATTAGGAAAGATTGATCTCCCTTTGTTCAAATTTCTTCTCATTAACAGCAGCCGCAATCAAAGGGTAGTTCATAGTGCGTAGGACTGTCAATGTAGAGGTCCCAGTTCGATCCCCTGTGGCGGCACTCATTCCTTCCGACTATTTGTCTCTCACCAATGGGTTGATAATCGTAGACCTATGTGAGATAGCAGCTGGAGACAATGGAAGGATGTGCTGGTTGTACTGGTGAGAGAAATACCAGGAATCCATGGTTAGGTGCTTAAGCCGCCAGGATATAACTGAAAAAATGTTGAAAGTGGCATAAATAGAGGTAGTTGAGTGAAGTTTGAACTTCCTTCCATTATATTTCTTCACAAGACATTTAATTGAACTTGCTAACTTTTATGGGCCTTTCAAAAAACATGTGAGAGCTTTTCCATCATTCTCAGCAATATTTTAGTTTTTCATAATTAACATGTCTTATAATTTGGGTTCATTAGTATTACCAGCACTTTGTTAGCCTAACTGAAGCTCATAGGTTAAACATTTTTTCAGTATTGACATGACGGCTGTGGAACCACACATAAAACCTAAATGTTGTATCTATTGTGCCTTAATTTTTTTTCTTTAATTCCTTGATGAAGGGAGATAACCTAGATAGAAAAGAAAGATCAAATATTAACTCCCTTAAGCAACACTTAGGGCTCGATTAGTTGCTTGTGTTCATGAGGAGCACTTTTGACAGGGGAAATACATTCGGAACATCACTCAGCCATTTCGGTAATCTGCAACAGGCCTTGGATGTATGTAAGGCGGATGGGTATGTAACAAAATCGTGCATTTTGTTAGGCGGAAACAGTGTAAGAAAAACTAGCACTGGAGATTTATATCTTTTACAGTAAATAACGGCTGAAAAATCTTAATTTTTGAGAATGACTAATCATTCTCAAAAAATTAAGATTTTTTCAGCTGTTATTTAAGAATCTAAAGATATTTACATTAGGATTTGATGGTTTCGTGTCAGTGACTTAAACAAGTAGCATTGGTGACGTCACAGTTTCACTCACAGTTTTGAGGGCTTATGCCAATTTAACTGACGTCATCCAGTTTTTCTAAGGCTTTCCCGTATTTTTTAAAAATAGTCTGTCTATGTACATCTAAGGTTGATCATGAGATTGGCTCAGTGGTGTTCTGAATGAAGGGAAATATAGCACCCTCAAACAAACATGCAACTCACCAGAAGTTCTTTTGGCATGTAGCAGATCTGAAAAATAGTAAATAAAATTTTACAGACTTCATTCAACTCCAATTCCATACAAAATCATTCAATGATTCATGTAGGAATTTGTGCAAAATTTGAATTATGTTATTTCACTATGATGTTTTCTTCAGTTTCCATTCAACTATTTCTGAATGGCTTCATATTTTTTGAAGACTAAATAATTTATTTTAGTTGTGTCCATCATTCTGATGGGGTGAAAAGTTAGTTTTATTCCCAAAATGAATACAATTTTAAGTATTCAGCTATTTTTAACCTTCCGCAAAATGGAGACCTGTAAGAAATCTGTTCCTTAACTGAAAAATCTTTACATTTTTGCTCCATATCATTAAATTATAAGCTATGAAGATAATATTTGTTGATTTCATAGAGATATGAAACAAAAAAACCTCATCACATTAATGTATGAATCCGCTTCTTGTATTCAAAGTGTGAATTGGTTTTTAGTTTCATACCTCAATGAAATCAACAAATACTCTCTCATCTATTAAATGCAAGTAATTTACACCTGCAAATATATTTTGTTGACATGAAACTATGATTTCAAAAAGTTACCACAAGCAAAAACCCACAAATTAGAAATGCAGCGAATACATTTTGTTTCCATGAATCAATAATTTAAAAAAAAAAAACCACATGACAACCAACTTAAAATGGAATGCCTGTAAAATTGTTCCAAAGTTGATATAGGATTGTAACTTTTGACAATAATAATTGGGCCATATATTTAAATTGTCCATAGATTGTAAGCAGAGACTTTTGGGTTGTATCTATCTATTGAGTGTGTAGTGAAGACACTGATCAGACTGTGCAACTGCACAGGCTGATCTGAGTCTTAACATTGCGTATATGTAAATTGTTGGAAATGTCATGCACAGGCTCAATTGTAATGCCTACCATGATAGAATTACATATTTTAGTATGATGAGAAATATTACCCAATATTGTCGGAGGACTTTCTTTCTCTTTTATTTGTAAACAATAGTGAGAGGCTTTAAATTACCTTAGTTTTCGTCTCAACATCTCTGAGGAGAGCAGATCGGAACACATTTCCCGCAAGCAGCTGGACTCTATCTCCCTTTGTCATAGTAACACCATTCAGGTCATCAAGGAAGTCTGTTATAACTGTGTACTTCTTCAGTTTATCAGGCTGCAAAAAAAGGAAACAATCTTTCAATATAGGGTTAATTCAAGTTTTGAGGGTGTTAACATTTGCAAAGACCTGAAAAATGGTTTAACGCCCAAGTGCAAAGCATTGAGGGTCTCTGCAAATGTTAACACTTAAAAAGACGTTATTGATGATATTATTGGATAAAAAGCAAGACTTTAGTATTTATTCAAACAGAAATTGCAACGTAATTCATAGAAATATTTAAAACTAGCTCAGATGTAATAATGTACCAGAAAAATTGTTTTATGCATTGCACATAATTTATGTTTATACTGACATTGCTTGGTAAATTAATCACATCACAAAAAATAATGCGGGAATAGGATGGACAATGAGAGACAAATGACTGAATATCACACAAAATGTTGGCCAATAACAAATTCTATTCAATATGAAGCCATGTTGGTAGCCCCTGGTCTGTAATTTATTTACTTACACTAGTAGCTGATATATCTGCCTCTATTTTAGGTGCCATTGGTGGGATATCTTCTGGTTGTACATAAACTGGTTCATATATTGGATCACAATATACTTCAGATCCTGCAAAACAGAAAGAGCAAAAGGAATGAATATTGCAAAATTACTTTTGGAGTAAAAAAGAAAGTTATTTTATCCCATATGATATCAAGACCATTGTACTCACTAGCATAAGTCAGTGAGATGTATATAGTTATAGACTAGAATGATTGTTAATGAAAACTCATGTTGAGCCAGCAAAAATGTTTCACATTGAAATGTGACCTTGACCCTTGATCTATTTAAAGGAAATTTCCACACTGAGAAGAACAACAGTTACTGTGCCAATTTTTTTTTTTTTTTAATCCTTCCAAAAATTTAGAAGTTTTGCTATGGCCAAAATTTGACCTTGACCATAAATTTGCCATTGACCTTTACCCTTTGCTGTTTAATCCCTGCTTTTTACGTGCCTGTGATTTTATGATTGAGAAAACATTGTGAAAAAAGAAGAAATTGCTTCTGACAAGCAATTTCTTCTTTTTCCACACTATTTTCTACCATACTGAATGGTTATTTTTTAAATTAAATCCACTTTAAATTTTCGTCTGCAAAACCTTTGAACAGGTCCAAAATTTTGTAAAACAGGAAAGTGTTAAGATACAAAAACAATTATCAATAAACTGAATTTAATTTTAAATTCATCATTAAATGTAGGTGTTAAGTCCAGACAATCTGGCTGACAGATGCCAGGGGTGAGGAATTCCCATGCCCAACTTGTCCGACATGGGCTTTTCCACTTGCAGACAAGAACATTTTTCTAGGCCACTTGTCCATGTACGAGGGCAAATCTTGATACAGTTTTAAAAAGATCTAGGAGAAAAGTAATCCCATTGTTTGAATCAAAGTGGAAAAAACATTGTCTTTCATGAAAAAAATGCTGGGTTACAGCATTTTCTTCATTAAAATAAAGTTGTTGTTCTTTCATTTATTAATCTATTTTTTTGTGGGCAAGTTCATTTTGATTCTCAGGACATGTATAAAATCAACTTTTTCTTGTCCATGGACAAGTGAAGAAAAATCAAATTTGCACACCCCTGGACACACTAGTGCACATACACAGAGATGAAATTGTGGTCACTAGGTCAGGTTCACCACAAGCAGGCGTGACAAATAAAAAAAATCATGATAAAGTTCAATTTGAGTCTGTGTGTGCTTTTTTCCAACAATTTCAAATGTGCATCTGCACAGTCTGACCAGGGTTTTCGCTTTTGCATTTTCAGAAAAATATGGTCCAAATATGTCATTAGAAAGTCAGGCAAACTTCTAATTATACTATGTGGCAGTCAAAGTTGGTAAATGTTGGCCCTTCTTCACACATATGTCAAATTGTTGGAAATGTCAAACACAGCCTCATTTCATTTATTAAAAGTAAATCTATCTATTTCCCTTTTTGACTGCAAGAGCATAATTATGATATCGAGCTTGATTCTACACAGGATCTGGCTAGCATCTCTAAATATTTCTTGGGTCACACATCAATGGCTCAGCTCTTAACAGTTTTAACTGTCGTTATATTTATAGAAAGTTGTAACAATTTTTCACTTAGCCATAGATTTGTTTATAAAAAAGCTCTACCTTCTTTTTTGACAGCCAGAGCATAATCCTGGTACCCAGCTTGATTCTGTATTCTACACAGGATCTCACTACCATCTATGAATGTTTTATTGTTGGCTGCAAGATAATGGTACCCCTCTCTGGTGTACACATCCCACAATGCATCCTGACCTAATTGTTGACCTTCATGGTACCATGTCACATTGGGCTCGGGGTAACCTAGCGAAAATAAAAAATTGTTTTGCAATGTCTTGTATAAACTACAAAAGTACCAATCTGTCATGAGATTCTGTAAGAGACAAGCCCATATAAATATAGACTATAAATCTGTTATTAACCAAGTCTTAGTATGCTCAATAAGTTTTCAACCCTTAGAGGGGGTTGAAAACATATTTTACCAAAAATAAAATCGGGTAATAGATTTTTTTTTCTACAATGACAAGAATATTTTCATGGTAAGATAAAATGATTATTCTAGACTCAGAGAATATGCTGAAATTTAAAAATCATGATTCTTCTTGAAAGCCTGCATAGTCCACGCACTCTTACCAGGGTCAATATTTCGCTCTGGTCCCTGTATAGCAGATAGGACACATATCGTCATGTTAATTTTAAAAACTTGTAACTACAACTTTAATCAAGCTGTAGTTACAAGGATTTAGAATCACGACAACGATGTGTTTAACGAGTAGAAGACTTACCTCATTCGGAACACCACTCGACCAATCTCACGATCAAACTCGGATGTACATAGACGGACTATTTTTAAAAATTACAGGAAAATCTTGGAAAAACTCGATGACATCAGTATAAATGGCTTTAGTCATCGAAACTGTGAGTGAAAAGATTCGACGTCGCCAACGCTACTCGTTTAAGTCACTGACTTGAACCATAGTATCCTGATTTAAAAATATTTAGATTCTTAAATAACGGCTGAAAATCTCAATTTTTGAGAATGATTCATCATTCTCAAAAATCAAGATTTTTCAGCCGTTATTTACACAATTTTGTTACATACCCATCCGACTTACATACATCCGAGGTCTGTTGCAGTTTATGGAAATAGCCGAGTGATGTTCCGAATGACACTTACCTGTTACAGCACATTTCAGTGATAGTCTCCTGTCTTGCAAGATCTCTAGTTTGGGTTCATCTGCAAATGTTGGCTCTTGGATTCTGGAAGGAAGGAAAATGGCAAATATTGTTAGTTTTAAAGGCAACCGTTCTTTCGTTTGTTCAATATTATCTCTCCATTCAACTGTAGTACCACCATCTCAGTGTAGTTGTTTTTCAAAATTTGTAGGGCAGTACACACACAATTTTAAAATTTATCATAGTAATAATAATATGTATATTTGATAAGGAATATCGAAGTTTTAATTAAGAGTAAAATTATTTTTATTCTGTGCTATTAAGAAATAAATTGTTAAAAATTGGATGTGATCAATCAGACAATATATTGCCAAAAATTAAAAATAATTAAAAAGTTTAAAATGTCCTATTTGTTTTTCAGCCCATTAGGGCTTGTCAATTTTGTGAACCCCCGCTGGTCTTGCGTGCAAACTAAGAATTGAACACAAAATTTAATAAACTAAATAAAATGAGTACAAACAATTTTGATCAACTAAATAAAATGAGTGAACGTTACACTGATCCAGTGACCATCTCTATCGAGCAACCAATTCAACGAAGCAACCATTTTGAAAATTATTCTATACAACACAAAAACCTTTTAATAATTGACTGGTTTGCTCTATATAACAGCACAACTACATCTGTATCATTAGGCCTACTCATCATGTCTATACGTCAATTCTACTGAGTTCTGTTATTCCATTTAAATTATAATTCAATTTATCCATTTTGCTCTGAAGATTTTTAAGACAATTTGTCATTATTACATGGATGGTTGACAAGTTTTATCTAGCTATCAGTTACAACCGTTTTGTAAGGAACAATCCACATGCATTCAATTTCATGACATTTCAATAGTAACAGTGGTAAAAGTGTAAGAAAGCTTAAGTTTTCAATGGATATTAAGTTCGAAGAAAATTCAGGCAACAAAACAGCATTTTTTGTAGGTCAAGTTATGAATAAATAGCCATACAGACAGACCGACAAATGAGCATGTTATAACAGCAGGACCATGATCTCATCAATGCAAGATTTCAAGACTTGTTTTTCAATTGTGTTATGACCTCTTTGCTTAACCCTTGACATGCTGATCCCGGAATATTCCTGCTTTGGCAGAAGATATAGACAAAGATCAGGCTCTGATCTAAGTCTAAACCACCTGCTTTTCCCATTTAAACCAGAGAAGTTTCAAAATTATATTTTCAAAATCAAATGGTGACTCACAAATAGAAATTCAAACTTTTCAGCACTTTGATTTATATGCTAAATAATTTTAGCAAGGCTTTTTATTCAGCATGACAAGGGTAAATATGTTCAAAGCATGGACTTACTTGCTCTCATCCATGGCCACTTTCACAAACACCTGACCCTCATGGATTTCTGATTTCTGTTTCTTCACAGAGTATGTAGCCTCATCACTGAGGGTGGATGATTCAATCTTGAGAGAACAGATGTCATCCTCGATGGTGACCTTTAGTTTGTCGTCTTCCTTGATCTTGAAACCATCTTTAAAGATATCAACTGCTTCACTTGGGTTTCCTAGAAAAGTGAATAACAAACTACAGTTCAGAACACAACACGTATAACCAGAGCTTGGAAAAGTAGATATCTTTTATACAGGTATCTGAGATCTCATAACCCGCAGGAACTAAAGTACCCGATAATTACAGTCCATACACTTATTCTATCAACAAATTACAAAGGCAGGTCCAGAATTTCTGTAAAGGGGGTTCAATCTTACAAATTCCGACATGGTTTTAAGGGGCAATGGTGTTGTGAGTCTATGAGCAAGTAGCCATGACTCTCAAAACTGTCTGATGTAAGTTCCTCAGACCATCCTGAAATCAAGTTCAGAAAAGAATTAAAGACTGTTTAAAACAGTCTTCAATTTTTTTCTGAAGATAATCCCAAAAGGTACATAGTGCTTACAGATAGTCATGTAACATCTAGGACCCGGGGAATGAGTGTTACCCTATCCTATACCCAGGTACTTGAGTATTTGTCCCAGCTCTTCTTATGACAATATCATTTTTCCATTCTGCTTCTTGGAAAATATACTAGTTCTTGCCCAAATTGTATATACCTATGAAATAACCAAGATTGATAGCAGTTTCCCCAAAAAATGAACTCAGTTCCAGTATCATTTCAACATTCCGCTTCTTGGAAAATACACCAGTACTTTTTTTTTTGTTACTCGAGGATAACACAATAAAAGGCCGAATGACTCTTATTTCCATAGTGGTTCTAACTCATTCCAGATATTATCCTACACATTGAGAGAGAAGCAATGGGTTCTAACCACTGCTACCCACTTTTACAGCTTGGTGGACTGGGATCCTGTCTATAAAGTGTTCTGCCCAAAAACACCACCCGCCTCTCGTTGGGCTCGAACCCGCAACCACCAGGTTACCAGTCGAGCACGCTAACAACTCAGCCAACGAGCCAGTCAGTTCTTGCAAATTAAGTGTACCTTTGAAATAACCAAGATCGATAGCAGCACCCCAAAAAATGAATTCAGTTTTTTTTGGTATAAGAACAGACTCTCTACACCAATCAAGAGCGATAAATTTTAAGAACTTTTTCCAAATCAATGTAAACTAAACAGGGATAATTCTGGCCCGGATCATTATCATGAGCAAAAATATCTCATTTAGCAGAATCTTATGGGAAATGAAGATTATTTTGCGAGATATTTAACCAAATACTTTACTGAATTTCATTTTGCTTAGAAATTTTTTCTCATTTAGCCAGTCCAATTGAGATTTCTGGCAAAAAATGAGATAATCTCTGTATGTCTGACCCGAAAATCATCCCTGCTAAATAGGTTTAAACCAAAGCAAACCAAACATCTAATTTAATATGCTACAATTGTAATAGCAAAAGTGACTTCTAGGTACTTACAGGGTTTTTTTAATAGCACTTGTCCCCAGATGTAACTAGACTGTCTCAAAGTGGACTAATACCCCCACATGCAAGTGCTTGTCAATAATGAAAAGCAATTTTCCATCATTGAGCCATGACTGTGAAAAGGCAATGGATTGTAACCAAAATATCACTTGCACATCTCTGCCTGATAATGATCACACCTATAAAGTTTCATTTAAATCCGCCAATTAGTTGCTGAGAAATTGAGCAGACATGAAAAAGCTACAGACCAACTGACAAGCTTACTCCTATATACTCCCCAAACATAGCTTTGGGGGGAATAATGATATTAGGATTAAAATGATGCACTACAGAGTTCACAGCAAAGACTCTGGTCAGACTGTGCGGATGCACAGGATGACCAGAGTCTTTGCTTTGTGCACTTGTGAAATTGTTGAAAAAGTCATGCACAGGATCATTTATATGCGTTTACCCACCTTGCAAGTCAAATTAAGTCTCAATCGCTTCTCCATAAACTACATATCTTTCAGGAGCACCATCTATAATTAATTAATCCTTCTCTTCTACTTTCACAATCTAAGAGTTTAAGCTTTTACAACATTGTTATTTTCTGCACTTTCATCTCTTTAACTTGTTCTACCTCTTTTACCACGGGTTTGGGTGCAAACAACTTATCAATATCAGTATTTTGACCTACCTTGTAAGTCCAATTCATCTAAATCACTTCTTCCTCATAAACAGACCGTTCAAGCCTGTCATCTATTAGTAATATGTCCTTCTTGTCTACTTGCACAGCCTCTGTAATCACAGGGCTAGGTTTATGTGCAATGTGTTTACTATAAACTAATACTTAACCTACCTTGTGAATCCAATTTGATCCCAATCACTTCTCCCTGATCAACTGAACTTTCAGGAGCCCCATATTTCAGTAGTATATCCTACCCTTCTTTGATATAAACTTATACTTTTTTAATTGTAAATGGTTTTTTACAATTGTTTGAGAGTTTAAAATAGATTTATGCTGCAACCTTCCTTGTAAGTCTCATTTAATCTCAATCACTTCTCCCTCATCAACATGTTGTTCAGGTGTGGCATCTATCAGTAGTATATCCTACATTTCTACTTTCATGGTTTGAGAGTTTTAGCTCTTACAACATTACAATGCTGAACTCAGGTTTAGGTTTAGGTGCAAACAGTCTATCATGATGATTAATTCAACCAACCTTTAAAATCCCATTTAATCTGAATCACTTCTCCCTCATCAACTGATTGTTCAGGCGCACCATCTTTCAGTTATATACCCTGCCCTTCTTTGATAAATCTTTTTATTAAAGTTCTTAATCACAGGTTTGGGTGCAAAGTTCAGAGTTCATGTAAATGTTTTTTCTCAAATATTTTGAGAGTTAAAAAAAGATATATGCTGCAACCTACCTTGTAAGTCCCATTTAATCTCAACCATTTCTCCCTGAACAACAGATTGTTCAGGCATACCATCTATCATTAAAATAGCCATCTCTTCTACTATCACAGCCTCCTCAATTTGTTCCTACCTCTGTAATCACAGGTTTAGATGCAAAGTTTGATCATAAATATTTCAACCAACCTTATAAGTCCCATTTATTCTCAATCACTTCTCCCTCATTAACACATCATTCAGGAGTGGCATTTATCAGTAGTATATCATTCTCTTCTATTTTCACAACCTCTTCAACTTGTTCTAACTCTATAATCACAGGGCTAGGTTTATGTGCAATGAGCTTACTAACAAATACTTAACCAACCTTGCAAATCCCATTTAATCTCAATCACTTCTCCCTCATCTACAGATCTTTCAGGAGCCCCATCTATTAGAAGTATATCCTTTTCTTCTATTTTCACAATCTCCTCAACTTGTTCTACCATTGTGACCACAGGTTTGGGTTTTGGTGCTGAGTTCAAAGTTTCGTAATCTTCCGGATCTGGCCACTCGTCCAGAACCTCACAGACTGGTTCTGATGAAACTGGTTGTATGATTGTTTCCTTTGCTTGTACAGGTGATGGTTCTCTGTTATGAATTAAGTAGAATTAAGAAAATTTAATATCCAAGGTTCAGGCAGTCTATTGTAAGTGCCTATATATTTATAGGCACTTACAATAGATTGCACTGACCCACCTGATTTGTTTGTTTATTTGATAGGGTTTATCAGTGATTTTCCCTTTTCCAGTCATTTGCATGGCTGTTAGAGAACCTCATAATGAATTCCTGGTATTTCTCACACAATTACTACCATTACAACCTTTCCTAGCCTCCAGCTTCTATCCCACTTTGGTTTACAACTAATCATCCATTGAAATGTGTTCATTATATTGTCACAAAGATAAAGACAAACTTTCTCGAGAATGATTGAGCCCAAGTGAAATATTTCTTTAATATTTTGTAAGTTATAATTTGAAAATGAAGACAAATTAATAATTTGAAAAATTCTAAAAAAAATTTTGAAAATAAAAGCTTTCTCTTGCCCCCAAAATATTGTGCAATTAAGAGATGCAGAGATTATACATTGTTTGATTTCATGGAGGTATGAAACTTTAAACCTGTCACCTCACTGTAAGAATAAGTGAAGCAAATTCATACTTGAGTTTGAATAGGTTTTTACTTCTAAACATCCTTGAAATCAACAAATAATCTCATCTCTTATAATTCAACATCATGAAGCAGATTTTTTTTAGAGTTTTATCAATGAGGAAACATAAAGGACTACTTTTTGTGGAAGCTTATAAAATAGCTATATACTTATAATTGTTTTCAATGAGAAATAGAACCAGTTTTTCAGGTAATCAGAATGTACAAAAATTGATTGAATAAACGAAATGTTATATTATTTCTTGTTGATTTACATGTACCCTGTACATTATATGGAGGTGAAAAAAAAAACTTGGTAAATTGGAGCAATGTGTCATTGGAACTTTTATTAATATACAATTTTGGTTTAAAACTTCAAACACTTATATTTGACAATTACACAAATTTGACTTTGAATTATTTTTGAAATTCAGATTAAGAAGTTAAGATTCACAAACATATTCAATTTGTTCAATACTTGTAACTTAGATGTCATTAAATTAACCAAGCACAAAAAACATTTTGAGACAAAATTTGATTTCTCCTGAATTTTTTCACTTTACTTACTTCGGTTTTGGCTTAGGCTGCTCTTTCACATTAACCTTGACATTGATTTGACCTTGAGTCTTGTTCTCATGTCCTTTGACCTTGACCTCATAACACCCCTCATCACCCTTAGAGACTGGTTTAACACTAAATGAAGCCTCAGTCCCAGTAAAGCTCACTGCGTGGTCAGTGTCTTCTTTAACCTTCTTCCCATCTTTACAAATACTGATGTCTGATTTTACAGCATCTGATAAATAGAGTAAAAGCTTTTTTAGTTTAATATTGATTTATCTTTCAATGAGTGAACAACAAAAGCTATATTTTCGCAAGTTGCAGCGCTGAGAGTGAAAATGTAGCTTTATTGTTCACACAATCCCATAAAACAAACTATTATTTTTCTTTTAATGCAAAAATATTTTGAAATAGTTTGAAAGTTTTGGGACAAAATTACTTAAAGTGTATCATTTTACACAAGATTGCTATGCAACATTCATGATGACATCACTTATTGGGTTCACCTTAGATAACATCAGATAGGGTGAAATGAACAAAAAGTGGGGTAAGTTTTTGATAATTTCACTGGTAAGGCAGTAAGTTTATCAAATGATAATCTACTGTTATTCCTCGATAATACATTGGAGAACTTTCAAAAATAAGCAATCTCTTTCAAAACAAGCAGGTTTATACAAATACAATTTGAAGGTTAGTAAAATTAAATGCCTTTCTTTTCTAATTGAAATCAAATTTCCAAAGATTATTAACTTAAAGCTATATATAGTCCGTTTGACTTCTATATGAACCAAGCTTTTTATCAATTACATAAAATTGCGTTTGAATAAAGGATTTCTATGTGGTAAAATATTAATTTCAGCTTAATACCATTCCAAAAAAATATTTTTTGGAAACAAAATGATTTTGAAATAATGATTTTGTCGATTCAATTCAATTTGTTTATTTATACATTTCAGGCCTCCAGCCTATTGTACATATATGTTACAAACAAGTTACATAAAGATGTGTTTATAGATATATTAAACCATCTTTTGAGAAAGAATATTATTTTGATGTACTAACTATTAAAAAATTTAGACATGCCTACTCGCAATTCCGCACTGGAGTTCATTCCTTAGAAATAGAAAGAGGCCGATACCACAATATTTCAAGAGATCAACGTTTATGCAAAGTTTGCTCGTCAAAATTAGTAGAAGACGAATGATTTTGTCTATCTGGTTAATGGTAATATTTTCGCATTTTCTGCTCTTAAACACGGGGGGTGGTGAAGGCTGTTCAGTTGTAAGATATATAAACAAATAGTAATAACACGTGGTTTTATACTACACATTTGACAGAAGAAATGTCCATTATTCCATATTTGGAAAAGCTAATTAGCAAATCGACTGTCAGGACATCTTAAACTTAAATATCCCGTGATTTGTACCGTTAATACTCGCCTGCTTATCTAGTTTTCCTCATGAAAATCCCAACGACTTCGTAAAATAATACTTTTTGATTGGTCTAAATAAGGGAATATTGGGTTCATCTCAGAATGGATACAAAATATTATCAATTTTCTGATCAAACAGTTTTTGTAACAAATACAGAATACACTAAGATTTGATATCCTATGGAAGTAAAAAATCTACAAAATTAATTTTACAAAAATACTCGATTTTGTACTAAAAAGACCTGCCAAAACTGATATACTTTTGACACGGCCCCTATGCAAATCAGAGCTATTTTTGGGTAGACAATTTGCTGTTCCGTTTATTATAGACACGAGCAGGTATGAAAGACAGAAAGATAACATGTAGACGGACGGACAAAATCATTATTACGCCTTCAAAAATTCTGAAAAACAAATTTCTTCATGGTATTAATTGGAAAATATGATGTGAAAAGAAAAAAATACGCTTCATTAATTTGATTCTGAGATTTTCAGCGAAATGTTGGCCCATATAGAAGTCAAACGGACTATACCTTTATTTGTATTTATGATTATTTATCTTCACTAGAATACAATTAATTCCCATCTGAATTTGAATTTTGTATTAAACCAATTGCTTAATTGTAGGTAAATTTTACCAGCCTGGCTCTAGTTTGCTTGCAAAAATTAAATAGAAAGCAGACAGTATACACTCAGATCAGGCTGCACACATGTGCAGTCTGATCTGAGTATATACATTCTGTCATAGCTTTGTATACAGATGGAAAAGTATAGCAGTATAGGTGTTTTAATTGTTACTGTTATGTAAAAGCATACTGAAAAAGACTGCAGAGACCCAGGCCTAGTTCTTCCAAATCCTTTGTATAAAACAATGTCTCATGGGACCAAAGAACGACAATTTTCAATTAGCTGATCCAGACCCCAAATCTTGAGATTTGAAGCTCTACCAATTGAAGTTATTAAGGTGACTTATACAACTTTACCTATAACCTTCCACTTCAAATCCAAGTTATCTCCCTCGGTTACAGTAGTGTCACTTGTCACTACTTCAACTTTAGGCTCTGGTGTGACCTTGACCTTGATCTGACCTTGCTCACTGTCAAGACCCTTGACCTTGACACAGTATGTGGCCTCATCAGCAGTGGATACAGGGTTAAAGGTCAGAGTACAGTCACCATTGTCAATCTTAAGTTTCATGTTGGATGCTGGTTTGATTTTGGCTCCATCTTTGAGAATGCTTACATCCGACTTAGAAGCACCTGAAATTATTTGTTAGCAAACATCATCTTTTTTTCAAATCCTCCGATTCCATTCAAACAAATCATCTTTAAGAAAGATTTTGAAAAGTCAAAATATGCTTTAATTTAGATAATTTTTTAAATATATTGATAAACATTAAAAATATTATGAATAAGATTGACTTTAGAATGCATGTGTTATTTTTTTTCAACTGCCTATCTTTAGTAATAATTGATTTTGAACTCAAATTGTTGAAATTAAATCTTCCAAAATATCTTATCTATAGCCAATTTCACAGGAGAATTTTTTTAAATAAATCACAGAATGATAATAGATACACAATTCTATTATATTGTTTGTACCTTTAATGCTCCATGACATAATCAATGATTCTCCTTCTTTGACAGTCTTCTCTCCCTCTGCAGTTGTGACCTCAATTTTAGGTAAAGGAGTAACCTTGACCTTGATTTGACCTTGCTCCTTATCAAGACCTTTGACCTTCACAGAATACACTCCCTCGTCAGTAGTAGCAACAGGGTTATATGACAAGGTACAATCACCGTTGTTGAATTTCAGTTTCATGTTTTTGGCTGGTTTGATTTGGGAACCATCTTTTAGGATCCTTACATCAGCTTTTGCAGCTCCTTAAATCAGAAAGTAATTATTTAAAAGTACATAGCAATGTACAAATAAATAGAAGACCTTCCGGCTTCTCACTGAGGGCCGGTGGCACATGTCTGTTTAGCCAATAAAATGAAACCATCCAAACAAATCAACCATTATTGATTAGCAAAAGGGCTTAAATATTTCCTTAAAAGATTTGTCCTTTACATTCTGTTGTAACCTATCTCTTATCAGTAACTTCTACAAATAAGGACTAAAAGGTTAAAATAAATTTAAACTTATTATTGTGACCTGTCCTGCAAAAAGGGACCATTTTATGTCCAAATTTTAAATTGTCTGCAAATAATTCCTAATGCGATGAAACTGAACTTTGAAATACCCGCTTTCATATTTCGATCATAAAAAGGGATTTCATAACGTAGAGTTGACGTCATGACGTCATCAAGGGGCCGACCCCTTTTTTAGGGACCAAAAGCAGTAATTGTCTATTATTTTCGGAAATAATAAACCGATTTTTATCCCAAAAACGCCATTTGCTTCGTATCAAGACGCTCGATGCTATGTTTTTATTGATATGAAGAAATAAATGTAAGAAATACAATAAAGTGTAACGTATTGAATGTTAATGTCTTCTACGTTGCTGTTTTTGAGTACAGTTACTGAAAATATTGCCTTTTTTCTCGAAAATTGGTCCAGTGTCCCATATGCTGAAATTTAGTTATGTTGCTGCCAAACCATTCCACTCAAGATTTTTGAAACAAGAGGACCAAGATGGTCCTAGATCGCTCACCTGAGTCTCTTTGACCCCTGGGACAACATATCAATTAGATAGGCAGATGTCAAAAAGAAGATAATTGCCTAAGATCAATACCATGGAACATTTTCAGCAAAGAGCAAGACAGATATGCCTTTTTGCTCTTTGATTCTATGTAAAAAGGGATGCACCCAGGTGAACCCCAAATGTGACCCCAGGGTCTTGATATGTACAAACTTATAAGAGGTCCATAAGATAATGCTATGTACTAAATATGAAAGCTGTCTGCCTTCTGGTTTCAGAGCAGAAGATTTTTGACGGTTTTCCTATTTTCACCCATCATGCTCAGATGAGCTGAAACAGATGCGCCTGGGTGGAGCCCAAATATGACACAAGGGTCTTGATATGAACAAACTTGGCAGGCGCCCACTAGATGATGCTACATACCAAAAATGAAAGCAGTGTGCCCTCTGGTTTCGATTTAAGAAGATTTTAAAAGATTTTCGCTCTTCCATTCTATGTAAAAAGGGTTGTGCCCGGGTGGAGCCCAAATATGACTTTAGGGTCTTGATATGAACAAACTTGGTAGAGGTCCACTAGATGATGCTACATACCAAATATGAAAGCTGTCTGCCTTCTGGTTTCATAGAAGAAGATTTTTGAAGATTTTCAATTTTTTACCCTTAATGCTTTTAAGAGATAAAGGGATGCACCTGTGCAAAGCCCAAATATGACACAAGGGTCTTGATATGAACAAACTTGGTAGAGACCCACTAGGTGATGCTACACACAAAATATTAAAGCTGTCTGCCATCTGATTTCAGAGAAGAAGCTTTTTAAAGATTTTTACTCTTCCATTCTATGTAAAAAGGGTTGTGCCCGGGCAAAGCCTAAATATGATCCTAGGGTCTTGATATGAACAAACTTGGTAGAGGTCCACTAGATGATGCTACATACCAAATATGAAAGCTGTCTGCCGTCTGGTTTCAGAGCAGAAGATTTTTGAAGATTTTCATTTTTTTACCCTTCGTGCTCTAAAGAGATAAAGGGATGCACCCGTGCAAAGCCCAAATATGACACAAGGGTCTTGATATGAACAAACTTGGTAAAGGCCCACTAGGTGATGCTATACACAAAATATTAAAGCTGTCTGCCATCTGGTTTCAGAGGAGAAGATTTTTAAAGATTTTCACTCTTTGATTCTATGTAAAAAGGGTTGAGCCCGGGCAAAGCCCAAATATGATCCTAGGGTCTTGATATGAACAAACTTGGTAGAGGTCCACTAGATGATGCTTCATACCAAATATGAAAGCTGTCTGACTTCTGGTTTCAGAGAAGAAGATTTTTAAAGATTTTCATATTTTCACCCTTTTTGTTAAGGGTAAAGGGAAAGTTAAGGGTGGATTTCATTTATATGAACAACTTTGGTAGAGCTTGACCCAAGGAACATCCCTGCCAAGTTTCATCAAGATTGGCCCACTGGTTTAGGAGGAGAAGATGTTTAAAGAAATTGTGGACGACGCACGACGGACGACGCACGACGCACGACGCACGACTGACGACGGACATTCTACGATCCCAATAGCTCACCTTGAGCACTTCGTGCTCAGGTGAGCTAATAAAAAACATGTGTCTTCGGGTTAGAAATTTTGTAAAATTCGATTCCGCGAAGATATCGCAAATCAAAGGATACTCCAACGTCTCGTCAAAAGTTCACAAAAGCTGTCTTTTTAAACGGATTAAAAATTAAGTGAATTTTTGTATTTCTTAAAAACACATTCATATTTTATTCTTCTGAATCCTGCATTTTACAATAAACCTAAATTTCAAAAAAATTAGAATGGGTTATTACACGGAGATTGGCGCCAAATAAGCATAGTACCGATGGTTTTGGTGCGACGTCGAATTCGGCGAAAAATATTGCAACAACTTCGTAAAATCGAATTTTATAAAAAATCTAACCCAAAGACATATCATTTTTATTTGATTAATGCAAAGATCGTTCTTTTCCCTACAAAATAACAAAAAATCAGCATAAGTCACCGGGAAAAATTTTGAGAAATTTCTATTTATTTACAAAAAAGAAATAAAAAAAGGAACGTCAAATCTTAAAAATCGCGAAATATGGAGCGATTTGGGCCCGTTTTTCTTATTTATTATGCAAGTAAATTAAACGACTAGCTCAGGCGTTCTTGGACTTTCTAAATGAAATTTTTTCGTAAAATTCGACAGCTTAATTCAGAAACTATTCGCAAATAATGATTTTGGCGGTTCGAGAAGGGGTTGGCCCCTTAATGACGTCATGACGTCAAATGCACGAGCTTCAGACCCTTTTCGTTGTGTGTTAGCTAATTCCCGCACTCCAAATATAAATCTCAGCAATTATTGCAAGATTTTAAGAAAGTCGAAATTTCGCCCATTTTATCTGTCCGCAGTTACCTTAAAGCACTAACTAGCTTGTCCCATTGAATGACCAAACCTCTTACTCGCTTTGCAAAGCTTGAAATAGTACCCACCATCAAGTAACAAGTTGATTATCAACAAATGTTGCAAGTGAAGCCACAGCATATTGGCTTAACACTTTCCTGTTTTACAAAATTTTAGACCTGTCCAAATTCAAAGGTTTTGCAGACAAAAATTTAAAGTGGATTTAATTTGAAAAATAACCATCAGTAGGAAAGAAAATAGTGGGAAAAAGAAGAAATTGCTTGTCAGAAGCAATTTCTTCTTTTTTCACAATGTTTTCTCAATCATAAAATCACAGGTACGTAAAAAGCAGGGATTAAACAGCAAAGGGTTTAAAACCTTATGTGTACTAATTTATACCTCCTGAGTAAGAGAGGAGTAACATAACATAAAAAATTTTTGCACTAAGAATTCTTTCCATATGGATAGTTTTCAAACCCCAAGACCCTCTTGATTAGATCACATAGTCTGAACACTAAACAATATTTTGGGCCACCGTCATAGCGCAGTTGGTAGCGCGCCGGACTGTCAATCTAGAGGTCCTGAGTTCGATCCCCGACGGCGGCACTCATTCTTTCTGACTATTTGTCTCTCACCGATGGGTAAATAATCGTAGACCTATATGAGATAGCAACTGGAGGCTAGGAAAGAATATGATGGTTGTACTGGTGAGAGAAATACCAGGAAGCCTTTGTTAGGTGCTCCAGCTGCCGCGATATAACTGAAATAAATATGAAAGCGGCGTTAAACTGCATTCAATCAATCAATCAATCTAAACAATATTTTCCATGAGGTAGTAAAACTTCTGTCCTCTGTCAAAAAAATGAAATTAATTAAATAATCCAAACTCCTATTCAATGCATGAGTCAAAACAAAAATAAGGTTAAATTCAAATTATATGTGCATCAAACAACCAAAAAGTGCTTGTATTAAATTGAATTAAAATGAAAATACACATGTACCTGTAATTTTCCATGCCATGCTGAGTGATTCACCCTCATTTACAGTTATTTCCTTTTCTGAGGTCGTAACCTGTATTTTAGGAACAGGAGTGACCTTAACCTTTATTTGACCTTGCTCTTTGTCAACACCTTTGACCTTTATGGAGTATGTTCCTTCATCAGCCATAGCAACAGGGTTATAAGTTAGGGAGCAGTCCTCATTTTCAAATTTTAATTTCATGTTCTTTGCTGGCTTTATTTGGGCTCCATCCTTGAAAATTTTAACATCAGCTCTTGATGCACCTAGGAATTAAATTCATGAAATAAAATAGGGTATACACACTACAAGAGTATATTTCATATATGCAAATTTTATATCAAATAGTTGTGCATGCATACAAACAAGCATACATATGAAAGATGCATTCTAATTTACTTCAGAAATTCAGCAAAATAATACAAAATAAATTGTGAATGTAATAAATGCACAATTTTATGCTAAGTGCAGAATATTCATATAACTGTGTGAAGATTTATCATGCATCTTTTCTTTGCAATTTCATAAGGCTTCACTCTAAAAGGACCAATTTTCAATTTCTGAAAGTCAAGAATGGAGTTAAAAATAAAAGACATACATTCATAAGTGGATTTTTACAAGTCAAAAAATTTCCCTAAAACTTAATCTTGGAGTAAGTGACAATTACTTGTAAGTAACCTGTATTAGATCTAGGAGAAGAGTCCTACAAAAATTGATTACATCCAAAGTTTTTAGCAATTTTAATCACACCTTTTAATTTACCACCTTTGAGAAGGATTCCTATAGACACTTGTAATCTTAAAAGTGAGAAATGTCACATCAACAATTATCCAGAGTATACCTTTAATTATCCAGGCCATTGTTAAAGATTCTCCTTCCAACACAATTTTCTCCTTTTCCTGAGTTGTTACTTCAATTCTAGGTTTTGATTTTTCTTCTTTTTTCTCCTCATCTTTCACTTTCTCTTCTTTGACCTTTGGATTGACCTTTACCTTTACCTGACCTTGTTCTTTTTCAAGACCTTTGACCTTAATTGCGTAAGTTCCTGAGTCACTTTCAGCCACAGGATTGTATATTAATAAACATTCCTCTTTTTCGAATTTGAGTTGCATATTCTTGGCAGGTTTAATTTGGGCTCCACCTTTCAGTATTCTAACATCAGCTTTTGTGGCCCCTGTACAATATTTGTATGGAAATATAAACAGGTATCAAATGATATATGGGTTGCTAAGAATGCCATTCTGTAGAAATGAACTATTTAAGGACATGCAAGATAAAATATTTAAAACAAAAAAAAAAGATTTCACACACTATCAAAGAAACGTAAATGTGATTTAAAGAAAAAAACAGTTTTCCATTCATTGTTCATGTAAAATTTTATTGAACTAATTTCTCCCCAAAATATAACAAAACAAAATTAATGCAAATAAATTCAGCCTGTTTGTGACATTTCCAACAATTTCGAATATGCGCCAAGCAAAGACTCAGGCAAGCCTTTGCATCTGCACTGTCTGACCAGAGTCTTTACTTTACACTTTGTAGAAAGATAAGGTCTCAATGTGTCTAGAATTTCAGATAATCTTCATTCCAACAATTTCAAATATGCGCCAAGCAAAGACTCGGGCCAGCCTTTGCATCTGCAAAGTCTGACCAGAGTATTTACTTTACACATTGTAGAAAGATAAGGTCTCAATGTGTCTTTAGACTTTCAGATAATCTTCTAATTACAATATGTGGCTGTCTAGGCTGCTCAACATTGTCCCTTGAAGAACATGCCAAATTATTGGAAATGTCACCCGCAGGCTCATTTATAAAGAGATGACCGCTGAACTTTAAAAATGCCAATTTCAATTCAATCATTTTCCTGGATGGATTACTTTAACAATGTAACAAAAGCTTGAACAAGCTTTAGTTACAAGGTTTAGGTGACCCTCTAATGACTTGCTGGTTTTTTTATGTCCATAATTAATCATTTAGAAGCTAAATATTGTTTATATATATATGAGCCTGTGTGTGAGATTTCCAACAATTTCAAATATGCACAAAGCAAAGACTCTGATCAGCCTGTGTATCCACACAGTCTGACCAGAGTCTTCACTATGCATTTAGTAGATAGATAAGGTCTTAAAGTATCTGTGGATCATCAAGTAACTTTATATTTACTGTGTGTGGCTGTCAAAGCTACTCAATGTTTTCACCTCATGAACAATTCAAAATGTTGGAAATGTCATGAACAGGCTCATATTTCAGGGGTATGTCATGACAGAGGGATTTGATCAGGGGCTAGCCATCAATCAATTATCATGCAGAGTTTCGGAAATCATACCTTTAATATTCCATGCCATGCTCAATGATTCTCCTTCAACCACTGTTTTCTCTCTTTCCAGAGTTACAACTTCAATCTTAGCTTCAATAACATCTACTTTTGTATCCTTGACCTCAGACTTTTCATCTTTGACCTTTGGATTGACCTTGACCTTTATTTGACCTTGTTCTTTTTCAAGACCTTTGACCTTAATTGCATAAGTTCCTGAGTCACTTTCAGCTACAGGGTTGTATATTAATGAACATTCCTCTTTTTCGAATTTGAGTTTCATATTATTGGCAGGTTTAATTTGGGCTCCATCCTTGAGTATTTTAACATCAGCTTTTGTGGCCCCTGTACAATATTTGTATGGAAATATAAACAGGTATCAAATGATATATGGGTTGCTAAGAATGCCATTCTGTAGAAATGAACTGTTTAAGGACATGCAAGATAAAATATTTTGAACAAAAAAAAAAATTCACACACAAACAAAGAAACCTAAATGTGATTTAAAGAAAAAACAATTTTCCATTCATTGTTCATGTAAACTTTCATCGAACTTTTTCCCCAAAATATAACAAAACAAAATTAATGCAAATAAATTCAGCCTGTGTGTGACATTTCCAACAATTTCAAATATGCGCCAAGCAAAGACTCGGGCCAGCCTTTGCATCTGCAAAGTCTGACCAGAGTCTTTACTTTACGCTTTGTAGAAAGATAAGGTCTCAATGTGTCTTTAGACTTTCAGAAAATCTTCATTCAAACAATTTCAAATATGCGCCAAGCAAAGACTCGGGCCAGCCATTGCATCTGCAAAGTCTGACCAGAGTCTTTACTTTACACTTTGAAGAAAGATAAGGTCTCAATGTGTCTTTAGACTTTCAGATAATCTTCATTCCAACAATTTCAAATATGCGCCAAGCAAAGACTAGGGCCAGCCTTTGCATCTGCAAAGTCTGACCAGAGTCTTTACTTTACACTTTGAAGAAAGATAAGGTCTCAATGTGTCTTTAGACTTTCAGATAATCTTCATTCCAACAATTTCAAATATGCGCCAAGCAAAGACTCGGACCAGCCTTTGCATCTGCAAAGTCTGACAAGAGTCTTTACTTTACTCTTTGTAGAAAGATAAGGACTCAATGTGTCTTTAGACTCTCAGATAATCTTCTAATTACAATAAGTGGTTGTCTAAGCTGCTTAACGTTGTCCCTTGAAGAACACGCCGAATTATTGGAAATGTCACCTACAGGCTCATTTATAAAGAGATGACTGCTGAACTCACAGGGGAATGTCCCACTGATTTTTTTTAAAATATACATGATGAACGTTTGTCCCAGTAATATTTTATGCAGACATTTGTCTTAGCCGCTAAATTGACGTCCATTCGCATGACATTTTAGTTTGACTTTCGAAAATGAAGTGTGTTTGGTCATAGATTTAAGTATACAATGGTAGCTTATCCATTTAGCTATGAAATGATGTATTGTGCATTCAGATTGGGTGAAAACTGACTTTGAAATCGACTCTGGATTCGTGCCAGATGATGTTTGCTCCAAAATGGAGTTCTATATTATCATATATATTTTAAAAAATCAGCGGGCCATTCCCCTGTGGCTGAACTCTAACAATGCCAATTTCAATTCAATCATTTTCCTGGATGGATTACTTTAACAATGTAACAAAAGCTTGAACAAGCTATGGTTACAAGGTTTAAGTGACCCTCTAATGACTTGCTGGTTCTTTTATGTCCATAATTAATGATTTAGAAGCTAAATATTGTTTATACATGAGCCTGTGTGTGAGATTTCCAACGATTTCAAATGTGCACAAAGCAAAAACTCCACACAGTCTTCACAATGCGGTTGATAGATAAGGTCTTTAACCCTTTCCCGTTTTACAAAATTTTGGACCTGTCCAAATTCAAAGGTTTTGCAGACGAAATTTTAAAGTCCTTTTAATTTCAAAAATAACCATTCAGTAGGGTAGAAAATAGTGTGGAAAAAGAAGAAATTGCTTGTCAGAAGCAATTTCTTCTTTTTTCACAATGTTTTCTCAATCATAAAATCACAGGCACGTAAAAAGCGGGGATTAAACAGCAAAGGGTTAAGTATCTGTGGACCATCAAGTAACTGTATATTTACTGTGTGTGGCTGTCAAAGCTACTCAATGTTTTCACCTCATGAACGTTTCAAATTGTTGGAAATGTCACGAACTGGCTCATATTTTAGGGGAATGTCATGACAGAGGGATTTGATCAGGGGCTAGCCATCGATCAATTATCATGCAGAGTTTCAGAAATCATACCTTTAATATTCCATGCCATGCTCAAAGTTTCTCCTTCAACCACTGTTTTCTCTCTTTCCAGAGTTACAACTTCAATCTTAGCTTCAATAACATCTACTTTTGTATCCTTGACCTCAGACTTTTCATCTTTGGCCTTTGGATTGACCTTGACCTTTATTTGACCTTGTTCTTTTTCAAGGCCTTTGACCTTAATTGCATAAGTTCCTGAGTCCCTTTCAGCCACTGGATTGTATATCAATGAACATTCTTCCTTTTCAAATTTGAGCTTCATATTCTTGGCAGGTTTGATTTGGGTCCCATCTTTGAGCACTCTGACATCAGCTTTGGTGGCACCTAAAGGGTATTATAAGGAAATATGGTGGTGATACGGGAATGCCATAAGCCTGATTTCACCCAGGAATTGTACTTAAAGCAATAGACAAATAAGATAAAATATTTTTTTTTCAAGACACAAAAGAAGTAACATAAAGAACACAAAACCTTTCTAACAAAATTAGAAAATAATTGGTTTGTGCTTAATAGACAAATAAGATAAAATATTTTTTTCAAGACACACAAGAAGTAACATAAAGAACACAAAACCTTTCATACAGAAAAAGTAAAAAACTGGTTTGTGCTTAAAAACACACACATGTCTTAAATGGTTCATTCAAAAACTCAATAATGCAATTAAAGAAACTAAGATGCATTATGTAGATTTAATTTCAAACTGGATATGAAAAATTTATATTACAAAATGCTTTTGCTCAGTAGAAAATTTATGCATCCAAACTAACTGGATATCACATGACTAATAGAATACACAGGAATGAGAGAACAATCATCAGACAAAATAAGAAAACATATAGTTGGAGGACAATGAAAGTCCTATATTGCTCACCTGAGTATCTTTGACCACTTGGGCATCACATTAACAAGATTGTCCGATGCCCACTTCTAAGGAGATAATTTGAACCTAAAATCAATGCCCTTCACTGATTTCAGAGAAAACTATTTTTGAAGATTTCCTACTTTGTTCTAATAGTTTGTAAAATCAAATGCACATGGGCTGAGCCAAAACTTATGATGCTGGATAGCATTTTCTTCCTTAAAAACAATGTTTTCTCGAAATAAATTGATTACTATTTTGATGACATGTTATCTTTTTCATCCTGGAGAAGTAGAAAAGCATAATTTTACTTGTTCGGGGACAAGTGGAGAAATTTGTCTTACCACATCCCTGTTCAAGCTCATCAAGATAGGCCCCATGGTTTAGGAGATGTTCATAAAATTATGGATGACCAATGGCACATTACAACAATGATCACAAAAGCTCACCTTGAACACATCCTAGTCAGGTGAGCTAAAAAGGGAAACACTAAAAGAAATAGAAAAGATCACACTACACAGGGGTGTGGAATTCCCATGCCCGACTTGTCCGACTCGGGCTTTTGTACTTGAGGACAAGTAAATTTTTCTAAGCCACTTGTCCCTTGACAAGTAAATACCAGACAAAATTTGAAACAGTACTATAAAGATCTAGGACAAAAAATCATCCTATTGTTTGTATCAAAGGGAAGAAAACATTGTCCTTAATGAAGAAAATGCTGAGTTACAGCATTTTCTTCATTAAAAACAATGTTTTTCTTACTATTTATCAAGGTTTTTTTAATGGGCAAGTTCATTTTGATCCTGGACAAGTAGGAAATCGACTTTTACTTGTCAATGGACAATTGGAGAAAAGTCCTATTTCCACACCCCTGCACTACATATATGTATGGGATTTATACCTTTAATATTCCATGCCATGCTCAGAGTCTCCCCTTCTACTACTTCTTTCTCCGTATCCTGTGTTATAACTTGTATCTTAGACACAATAGCATCTTCTTTTATGTCCTTTACTTCTGCCTTTTCATCCTTTACTTTAAGATTGACCTTGACCTTAATTTGACCTTGTTCTTTATCAAAACCTTTGACCTTTATAGCATAAGTCCCTGAGTCATTTACTGTCACAGGATTGTATATTAAAGAACATTCTTCTTTTTCAAATTTAAGTTTCATATATTTGGCTGGTTTGATTTGAGCCCCATCTTTCAAGATCTTGACATCAGCTTTTGCAGCTCCTTTATCATGCAAAATAAAAATCAGAATGAAAAAAAATATATACAGATTTTCCTTAAGAACAAGAATAAAGGGTACTTAAAACAGTGAATAAAGGTAATATACAGAAGGGAAATTAAAAGACGGTACATAGTGATACCAAAATAAGGAAAGGTTCTCATTCAAAAAGTCATCCTAGGTGGAAAAAATGAAAGACATACAGGGGCAGCACACGAAAATTTTTTTTGAGAAAATACACATATGACATAGTCACAATAACACATAACATAAACATAAACATGAAATCAAATGTGAACAAGAAGACAATTCCAGAAATTAGCACTTTTTTGTAAAACCTGTAGATATAAGGATTAAAATATGGTATGATTTACCAATCTCAATATAACTTGTACCTTAGATTCTATAGTCATTTCTTCTTTTGTATCAGACTTTTCTACTTTGCCCTTTGGACTGACCTTGACCTTGTTTGACCTTGACCTTTATCAACACCTATAACTTTTACACAGTATGTCCCTGAGTCACTGGCAGTAACAGGATTGTATAGTAATGAACATTCTCTATTTTTGAATTCAAGTTTCATATTCTTTGCTGGTTTGATTTGGGATCCATCTCTGAGTATTCTGACATTAGCTTTTGAGACTCCTAAATCATGCAAATCAATAATGAATCAAAACAAAATAAAAATATATATTCGATATGCACAAGAATAAAAGGATATTGTAATTGGTAGAATAGGTGAGATTCAAGAGGAAAAAGTGACATCACACAAAGTACGAGAAATTCCTAGATAGTTTGGAGCTTCAGTACACGCAATAGAAAATAGTTTGGAAGAACAAATGCAGATGATGAATCTTTCTTTAATGCTTTTCGGTGGTTTATCGAGAAATAACGGTAGATTATCACTTGATAATCTCACCACAAAAGCAGTGAAATTATCAAAAACTTATACCCTGCTTTTGTGAATTTCATCCTTTCTGACGTCATCTATGCGGGGCGAAATAAATGACGTCACAATGAACGTTGCATAGCAATCACGTGCAAAATTAAGCGCTTTACGAGAATATGTCCTAGAAATTTCACATTTTGTCTCATTTTTGCATTAAAGAAATAGAATAATCGTTTGTTTTTTGAGTAAGATCGATTAATATTTCAATTCGTGAAAATACAGCTTTTGTTGTTCACTCAATGAAATATAAATCGATCTTACACTGAAACAAACGATTATCCTCTATTTATTGGGAATGAAAAAGGCAGTTCTGGTAATTGATTTTGATTATGCAAGTAAACTTCAAATTAGGTAAGAATTTTAGTATATACAGTTATTTCCATACTTTGATTCTAATACAATTTTGCCAAGTATTTCTTCAGCATGACTAGGGTTTAAAGTGGGAAAGTAGATAAGAAGATAACTAGACACATAAACAATGAAATATGTACCTTTAACATTCCATGCCATGCTGAGAATTTCCCCCTCTACAACTGTTTTCTCACTTTCTGCGGTAATGACTTGAATTTTACTCTCTACTGCTACTGCTTCTTTGCTATCTTTTGTCTGAGCTTTCTCTTCTAATGTTTTAGGATTAACCTTAACCTTTATTTGACCTTGTTCTTTATCAAGCCCCTTGACTTTGATAGTAAAAGTCCCAGATTCATTTGAGGCCACACGGTTATAAATCAATGTACATTCTTCTTTTTCAAATTTGACTTTCATATTCTTGGCAGGTTTAATTTGGGCTCCATCCTTGAGTATTCTAACATCAGCTTTTGTGGCCCCTGCGTCATGCAAAATTCAAAAACAAAATGAAAATAATTATACTATATACAATGCAATAATAGGTAATTACGTTGCTCTTGGTAAATAAAGGTGACATTCAATAAAAAGTAAGGTCAGATAGGCTTTTCATATAGTCATAAAAGCATGAAGAAATACACATATTCAGAAGATAATGCTAATGGATAAATTGGGAGTTGAATTAGTCTCTTCTAAAAACATTAATCCATAGCCTATAACAAATTTTAGACGAGTCCAAATCAAAGAAGCTACAGACAGCATTTTTCAGTCGATGAAATAATGAAAATCTCTGTCCTTCGGGGTTTGACCTTTCTGAAGGAAATAATTGTGGACATTGTAGAAATTGCTTGCAACATGCAATTTTTACAATGTCCACAACTTTTAACCCTTGTCATGCTGAACCTGGAATATTCCTGCTTTGGCAGGAGGTATGGACAAAAATCAGCCTGCACATATGTGCAGTCTGATCTTAGTTCATACCACCTGAATTTCATTTTTAAAAATGTAAAACAATGCATTCCAGAAATCAATAATCACTCATATTTGGTAACCTCCAATGCTTTTAGCACTTTCATTTTACATTTATTTTGCAAATATTTTTATTCAGCATGACAAGGGTTAACAAAAAAAGTTTTTGTTGGTCAAGGGTATCCTTTATCGTTTGTATGGGGTTTTATGTCCCTTTCAACATTATTACAGTTATATTGCGGCAACTGGTGCACCTATGGTTTCCTGTTGCATTGGAGGTATTGGAATATAAATTCATGTGGGAATAGGTTGAATATTAAGGACATACAATGCAAGAAACAAGAAAGACACAATCCAAAGGCAGCAATTGTGATATGTCTAATGCTGACAAACTAAAAAAAATTGACAAAGTGAACAATCAAATTCAATACCAAACTTTAGGGGCTTAAACTAAAATTGTGTCTATTTTTCAAGGTAGTGGACCTGTAACAGTACCCCAAAGTTTTGGAATTATTGATCTGTAGCAATGTGAACTAAGGTTTCATAATAGTTTCATTAGAAAACCTTGGTCAACATTGCAAAAGCTGATGAGCTTCCAAATAATGCGGGTCAATTACAGGTCTACTATTTTAAGAATTCTGAAATGCAACATATCTTTTGCATAAAGATTGGTTTAAAAATAAAAATTTAAATGAACTTTTAAACACAAACATGAAAGACAAGATGACATTTAAACACAAAACTCTGTCTATATGTACCTCTGATATTCCATGCCATGCTAAGTATGTCCCCTTCTACAACTGCTTTCTCATTTTCCTGAGTTATGACTTTGATGGCTCAACGCGAAACAGTTGTAACTGCCTATAAACATATAGGCAGTTACAACTGTTTCGCGCTAAGCCATCGACTTGAACTTTGCTTTCTACAGGTGCTTCCTCTTTAGTATCTTTTGGTTGAGCTTTCTTTTCTTCAATTTTAGGATTGACCTTGACCTTTATTTGACCTTGTTCTTTATCAAGACCTTTGACCTTGATTGCATATGTTCCTGAGTCACTTGCAGAAACAGGTTTGTACTCAATTAAACATTCTTCCTTTTCAAATTTAAGTTTCAGATTCTTAGCTGGTTTAATTTGGGATCCATCTTTGAGTATTCTGATATCAGCTTTGGTAACTCCTACATCATGCAAAAATTACATTATATGCAAATGATCAGAGAGTAATGATTTTTAAAAGAAAATCAAAAAAACACAGGAATTTGAAATTCTGTCATGTTCTGTTTGTTTAAATTACCCTATAATTTTCCTCTTAACTCTTCTGTGATTTTGACTTCTTGTCGCTGGCCATTTTGAATGTTTCAATACCTAATGGTGATTTCCTGTTTTACAAAATTTTGGAACTATCCAAATTCAAAGTTTTTGCAGACGAAAATTAAAAGTGGATTAAATTTGAAAAATAACCATTCAGTAGGGTAGAAAATAGTGTGGAAAAAGAAGAAATTGCTTGTCAGAAGCAATTTCTTCTTTTTTCACAATGTTTTCTCAATCATAAAATCACAGGCACGTAAAAAGCAGGGATTAAACAGCAAAGGGTTAATAAATATAGGATCTGTAAAGAGTTTTTGTTTGAGACAAGCTGATCCTAACTGAGTCTAGAAATAGAAATTTTACAAAGCAAGCTAAATACAATTTCTATTCTAGACAGTATGTTTCAAACAAAATCCAGTAACAGCTACATTCTTTTCTTTCAAATAAACAATAGTACATTAATCCAATTTTAGAGCACCAAGATAATAAAAATTACACAATATGTGTAAAGTGAATGTAATCCTACAAATGTGTAAGATAAGGATATCTCAAAAAGTTTTTTGTAGTAGAAGAAAAGGGGAGTTGTATGAGATTATGATTTACATGTAATTTAATGAGGAAACAAAGCATATTTCAACTACCATGTCATAAATTGTGACTCATTCATATGAAAGACAACAGTTATATGCAATTCATGGTTGGCAAAGATATGAACCAAACATAATTAAGTTTTTGAAAAAAGATTCATAAACATTTCACTGTAAGGTGAATATAGAGCTATGCAGTAACATCTACGGGAGGTGAACACAAATGGAAATTTATAGTGGAGGCATAAACAGAAACAAGAGCTGTCACTGTAAGATGACAATGCCCCCGACACCGCTTTGATTTAGAAGTTATGGCCAATGTTAAAGTTTTTGGACGGAATGACGGACAGACGGACGGACAGACGGACGGACAGACGGACGGACAAGTCAAATTTATGATGCCTCCCTATCGGGGGCATAAAAAGTGACATAAAAGTGAGAAGTGTAAAGTACCTTTTTCCTCTAATAATAACGCCCTCTTTATAAGTAGTATCCATACATTTTTTACTAAGAAAACTCACTTCAAATGTCTAAATTTTAGGAACTATTTGAGGCTTCTTCTCTAATTTGAGATGAATTTCATCTAAACAATCATTCAAATGATTGTTTAGAGAAAATTTTATCTCAAATTATATGGAAAAGGGCCTAAAAGACATCAATTTTGTTAATTTTTATAAATCTCCCTGACCATGTTATGTATAGTTATGGGGAGCATTTATTAGGAGAAATATGGTTTTTACAAAAGTAGGAGAAATAAAATATATATATGTAGTGTGGACAAACAGCACAAACAGGCCAACAACAATATTTAGAATTACCTTTGATGCTCCATGCCATAGTCAAGGTATCCCCTTCTGTGACATTTTTCTCACCCTCTGATGTTGTTACTTCAACCTGAGGTTCAGATGGTTTAGGTTCAATTGGTTTTTCTTCCTCCTTTGGTTTCTCTACTTCCGTAGGTTTTTCCTCTTCTTTTGGCTTCTCCACTTCTTTGGGTTTTTCTTCTTCCTTTGTTTTTTCAACTTCCTTTGGTGTTTCTTCTTCCATTGGTTGTTCAACTTCTTTGGGTTTATCAACTTCTTTCAGTTCAGCTTCTTTGGGTTTTTCTTCTTCCTTTAGTTGTTCAACTTCTTTGGGTTTTTCTTCTTCCTTTGGTTGTTCAATTTCTTTGCGTTTTTTTTCTTCCTTTTGTTTTTCAACTTCTTTTGTTTCAGCTTTAGGTTTTTCCAGTTCTTTTGGTTTTTCTTCCTTTGGTTTTTCTTCTTTTGGTTCTTCTACAGGTTTTTCTAAATCTTTTGGTTCAGCATCTTTTGTTTTCTCTTCTTCCTTTGGTTTTTCGTCTTCTATTAGTTTTTCTGTTTCTTTAGGCTCTGCTTCCTTTGGTTCAACTTCTGTTGCTTTTTCTGCCTCTTTTTGTTCTCCTTCTTTTGGTTTTTCCTCTTCTTTTGGTAATTCTTGGACAATTTCATCTTTAGGTTTTTCCTCCAATTCTTCCTTTAGTAGATCTGCCTTTCTTGGCTTTTCCTCTTCTTTTGGTTCCCCAGCATCTTTTTGTTTTTCAGATTCCTTTGGTGCTTCTTCAATTTTTACTATTTCCTCTTCCACTGTTTTTTCTTCTTTCACTTCTGGAGTAACCTTGACCTTGATTTGACCTTGTTGTTCATCTATTCCCTTGACCTTGATGGCGTATGTTGCCTCATCGTCCATCGATACTGGGTTAAATGTGAGAGTACAGTCACCATTGTCAAACTTGACTTTCATGTTTTTGGCAGGTTTGATCTGAGAACCATCCTTTAGAATCCTGACATCAGACTTGGCTGCACCTGAGTGGACAAGTATTTGCTTAAGCATAAGATCAGTGTATATCTTATTGAGTGAACAACAATAGCTATATTCTAAAAAGTGGCTTTGCTACAAGCAAAAATATAGCTTTTGCTGTTTACAAAAAGAAAAAAATATCCATCTTACATGAAAAAACAAGATATGTTTGTGAAACACGAATGCCCCCGTAACAGTGATCTCTCGATAAGGCAAAGGTGAAGTTTTTGGGTTAAGTTTTCGGACAGACAGACAGACAGATGGATGGATGGACGGACGGACGGACAGACGGATTGACAGACAGACAGACGGACATGAGTAAAACAATACGCCCCCGATCTCTCGATACGGGGGCATAAAAAGATTTTTCTACTTCTTAAATGCAAAAATGAAACAAAATGTAAACATTTTGGGACAAATTCTCTAAAAGCATGTTACTTTGCATGTGCTACTTGGCAACGTTCATAATGACATCATTTATTGGGCTATGCTTAAAATATGATAAATCGGGTAAAATGAATGAAAACAGAGAATCATTTCTTGATCACTTGTTTATGTAGTAAGATTATTAAGTGATTATCTACCATTTTTTATCAAAAATCCACCAAAAAGCATTAAAGAAATTCATTTAATCCTAGTTTATATATCCATGTAATAATATTTAGGTGTTTGATAGAATTTAGGCATACTTATACCATATGATTTGTGCCATGGGTTGCCCATATATTTTTTTCAACTTACCCCTGTATCTGATTTAGTTTTACAAAAAAATTATTGATAGATTATCAAGAAATATATCTATAAATTATCAGTTATGATTTCTTAAGTTTGATCTCTCAGTACCTTTGAGTTACAGAAATTTATTCTTCAAATGACACATCTAAACTGTACTAAAACTTATTCATAAATATTGGGCCAATTTAGACTGTCTTTGAAATAATTGAATTAAGTACAATGATCACAGTTTTAAGGTATTCAAGCCCAAAATGTAGTCTCTTATACTAGGGGTCATATTACATATGACATATAGAAAGATCACAAGATCTCACATTTTATACATTAAGCATATCAGACAGAATTCATTTTTCTTGAACGTGTATTTTTTACATTCTTGAGGTAATCAGGATTTTTCATTTTCAATTTATTTGTACTTTTTGAAATCCAAAAAAGTGCTCTGAATTATTCAAACACCTTTGCTGAAATACAATATTTTTTCAAATTATCAATTTGGATCATCATGCTTTTATTTACTTATTATCTTTTTATTTTGTAAACAAGTGAAAAACTATTAATTGAAGTTGGACATTGCATACATAAATCAGAAGTTCTATTGATTAGAATGTAAAATTGTATTTGAATATGAAACGGTTTTTAGGTTTTTGATTTCTGGGTTTGGAGGTTTTCTGTATCTTGCAAGGCTGAAAGCAAGGCATATACATAGAATATACATCAAGAGGTAATTAAAATGCTCGGATAGGCTATTTGGGTATGATTTTTTTTCCTGGTTATAGATTCATTCACATGCTCATATCATGGAATACCTTTTTAGATGAATATATAATTTTGATTTAAAAAAAAAATCTGCAATTTGAAAGGTTGGTGCTTCACTATTGTAAGTATGTATTGAGGTAAAAAAAAAAAACACTTACCAATAGTTTTGCACTTACTCTTCAAATGACTTTTTATTCAAAGGATAAAACACAATCAATGATCAAATCCACATACAACACTGGTGCAAAAATGCTTTTTGGAAAAATGAACTTTGAAAATATAAATTTAGGGTTCAAACATAGTAAATATATTTTCCTTAACATTCCAACTTTAATATACATACTTTTTTTTAAAGTACAGACATGTGGATTTGTTCATGAATTAGGATAGAATACCTTCAACATTCCAAACCATGCTTAGGGAATCACCCTCAGCCACTACTTTTTCAGTACCAACGCCTCCAGTTTGTTGTGGAATTTGTTTATCACCTTCAGTTTCTGTGAGTTTGCTCTCCTCATGAAGTTTTGGCCTTTTTGCCTCTGATATTTCTTCCACAGAAACACTAACTTTCATGTCTTTAGAAACACATTCTTCAGCCTTTGGTATTTCTACCTTATCTTTCTCACTTATTTTGACTTTGTCCTTTTCTTCATGTTTATCATCTGAAGAAAGTTGTTCTTCTTCTTTTACATCTTTTTCCCCATCTTTCTTTTCAGTTTGTAGTTTCAGTGCTTTCTTTTGTTCCTCTAAAACAGGTTTATCCTCAGATTTTTTGTCAGTCTCCTCAACTTTGTCAAGTATTTCTACTTTTACTCCAGTTTTATCAGTTTCCTTTTGTGCTACAAAACTTTCTACTTCTGTTGTACTCTCAATCTTGACAGAATCATCAGTTTCAATTCTGAAATCGTCATCAGTTTCCTTAAAGTCATTAACATCAGCCTGACCATGAATGGCATCAATATTCGCTGACATTACACCTTCAGCCTCTTTAACAACTTCTTGTACATACTCAGTGACAGTTTCTGTTTGAATCTCAATGATTTCTTTGCCACCTTCTGTAGTTGTCTCAGTTGTTGTAGTTTCAGTTTTACAGACAACTTCAGGTTCAGACTTGATTTTTTGGTCAACCTCATTTTCCACACCATCAACATCCAAGGCTACATCATCTGGTATCTCTCCAGTTGTGGTAATTTTTTCTACGATAACTTCCTCAGTCTCAACTATTGAAATATCTGAGTCGTCAGTATCAATCTTGGATTCAACTGTAGTAACAGTTTTTGCAACTACCTCAGATGTTTCAGAAATTATTTCGGTTTGTGTGTTGGCTTCAGTAGCTGCTTTTTCCAAATCTGAATCAGTGGAGACTTTAGATACTTCTTCACTTTGTTTCTTTTCTGTCTCTTCAACAGCAACCTGATCTTTAAACGCAGCTTCAGCACTTGTGTCAGAAGTTGTATCAGCAGGTTCTGTTGCCTCCACATTAATAACTTTTTCTGTATCTTGTGTCTGTGGATTATCTTTATCAGTATCTACCTTTACAACAATCTTACATTGATCCTGTTCTATGTCTTTTAGTTTGACAGAATAAGAAACAGAGTTGAAAGTCAGTGAGCATCCTTCTTCAGAAAACTTGTACTTCATGTTTTCAGTTGGTTTTATTGGAGTTCCATCTTTCAAGATTTCTATATCTGATTCTGATTGACCTAGAAGCCCGAGGAAAATTTTCAAACATAAAATCTTAAACAACATCATTTCCTGAGCAGGTGGGATATAATTGGTTGGCAACCAAAATGCCATATCTATAGCTTTATATAAGTTGTAGATACAATATGAGCCTGTGCGTGAGATTTCCAACAATTTCATAAATGTACATAGCATAGACTCTGACCAGCCTGTGCATCCGCACAGTCTGACCGGAGTCTACGCTATGTGTTTAGTAGATAGATAAGGTCTAAAAGTACCCATACACCATCAGGTAACTTTACATTTACAGTGTGTGGCTGTCTATGCTACCCAATGTTTGCACCTCACTAACATTTCAAATTGTTGGAAATGTCACGCACAGGCTCATATTTCAGTTGCCCTTCTTTGATTGGCAAAAGACCCCAATGATATTTATCATTGCTATTTGATTATGCAAGAATAATCCAAGATCAATATTTCAAGAGTTTATGTTGGAAAAGGACAAAAAAGCAAGATTTGTTCTTTGGGTGTGGATATAAAGAAAACAGACTAATTTGGAGGAACTGAGTTTCCAAAATACATTTTTAGACTTTGTTTTTTACTTTCTCTTTTTTTTTAAGTTACAGGCACGAATCAGAAAGGACTATAATAGCACTTGGCAGCAAACCATCAACAGTTTGAGTAAGTTTCAGCATCTAATTTCAAGACAAATAATTTTGGACCTTGCCTACTAAGGACATGCACACAGTGACTTTCACAGAAATCTAAATTTAAAGCCAAAGGTATGATAAAGAAAGACCTTTGGTGCTTAGCAACAAGATATAAACACATGATTACATATATGACTTTTAAACAAAGTCATAAGCAGGATATTTTTCAAAGTATCAACACATAAGGCTTAAGGCAACAAAGCATTGTAGGAATTTATTCAGTTGACAGAGTCGGTTTTAGGTAATTCCATAAAAATTTTACAAGAAAAATCTCTTCTTCCAAGAAAAAGAACACAAATCCCCCCCAGCAATTTTCAAGATTTGACTTTGTCTGAAGACCTTGACCTTATCACAAGACCTTTGCCCTGGTATCTGCAAAGGCATAGCAATGAGATCTCTAATCATACCAAATAATTATAAGCATTTTTTCTTGAAAAAGCTTGATGTTATTGGCAATGTTAATTTTTTTGTTCATTTTGCAGACAGACAGTCAGCCACACAAATGGACAATGTTATAACAATAATTATGCCCCCATTCTTATCAATATAAGGGATATAAAATTTCAGAGATAGAAAGGTTGTCTGACAAATATAAATAAGAACAGATATAAAGAAACCACCATTCCCCGATAGACATTGTATTTCAATTAATCTTCTTTGTGTAGGCGTCATACACTAAGTTAGCATATTTCTTTTTTTTTATATAAAGTAAGGCGGCATACTTGAGCTCTAAAATACAAATGGGCAGCATACTTGAAATCTGCTAATGCAAGGCAACATACTGAATTGATCTATGTGTCATTCTTCAATCTTTCTACAAATTTCGGACAGAAAACTTAACTTGTTAAATGTTTACAAGACATTCTTGAAGAGACTCACAGATTCCATTAAAATGCAATTTTTAAGGGTTTTACCTGACAAGGAGTTTGTCAATCATTCTGCTGAAACTAATTTTTAATTTTGAGTTACCTGTTATATTCCAAGTCATGGAGAGTTTATCACCCTCTTTTGTATTTTTCTGATTTTCATCTGTTGATATTTGAATTGCTGTCTCCATTTTCTTCTCGGTAACAACTTGCTCAACTTTACTTGATGTATCAAGTTTTTCATCTTTCTTTGATTCTGTTGTTTCTGGTTTCCCATCCATTATATCTTCAGCATGTGTCTCATCAGGCTTCTTGCTTGCTGCATCTTTCTCTACCTTGGTAGCAGGTTCCTCAGGGGCTTTGATTTCTTTTTCTTCCTCTACCTTTTCTATTGATTTTTCAATAAGCTCTTCTTTAACTTCTGCTTTTTCAGTTACTTCAGTTTCAACCTTAAGGTCATCTTTAATTTCTGATTTTTGTGTTTGTTCTACCTCAACTTTAACATCTTCATTGACTTCAGTTTTTTGTGAAACTTCAGCCTCCACTGTAAGTTCATCAGTGGCTTCTGCTTTCTGAGTTATTTCAGCTTCAACTATAAGGTCATCCTTCTCTCCTGCCTTTTTAGTTTGTTCAACCTCAACTTTTATGTCGTCTTTGACTTCAGGTGTTTGAGTTACTTCAGACTCAATTTCTAGTTTATCCTTTCCTTCTGGTTTTTGAGTTACATCATTTGCTGTCTTAAGGTCCTCCTTATGATCTGATTGTTCTTTTATATCAGTTTCAAATTTCATGTCTTCTGTATCTTTGGTTTGCTGGGTCACTTCAGTTTCAATTTTAAGATCATCCTTAATCTCTACTTTTTGTGTTTGCTCAGATTCTACTTTTAAGTCATCTTTGACTTCGGATTTTTGTGCTACTTCAGTGTCTATCTTAAGGTCTTCCTTAACTTCTGTATGTTCTATTATTTCAGTTTCAGCTTTTAACCGCTTCTCTATGTCTGTTTTTTCTATTATATCTGTCTTAACTTGAGGTTCTTCCTTAACTTCTGATTTCTGAGTTACTTTAGTCTCAACTTCAAGACTTTCCTTAGAATCCCCTGTTTCTCCTTTAACATCAGAGGGTTTAAGCTCATCTGTGAGCTTATTTGTAGGCTTTTCAGTAATTTGTGTGGAAGTTTCAAGACTCTCTGTAACTGATGTAACCTCTTGTGTTTCTTCTCTGATTTCAATTTCTTGTATTTGTACATCAGAGTCTTCACTTTCAACTATCTTTGTCATGATATCTTTTGTTTTGATACTTAAATCAGTATTTGCTTCTGTTATTTCAGTGTTTAACTTAGGTTTACCTACAAGTGTCTCAATTTCTTGTGTAATTTCAACTTCAGTTTCTGTAATAGTTTCAATCTCAACTCCATCCTTAACAACTTTTTCACTGGATGTTTCTGATTCAGTCTTAACAATAGTAACTTTATCTTTGCCTTCTTCCATTGATTCTTTAACATCATAAATTTTTTCAGTTATAGTCTCTGCAGTAACCCTGACCTTTACATGACCTTGTTCTTTATCAACTCCTTTGACTTTGATTGAATAAGTAGCTTCATCAGAGGTTGTTACTGGCTCTAGTTTGACTGTACAATCACCATTGTCAAATTTGACTTTCATATTGTCTGCAGGCTTTATAGGGCTACCATCTTTGAGAATATGAACATCAGACTTGGCAGCTCCTAGAATTTGTGGAAAGCAATTATTTCTTTTCCTTAATTAAAATCTAGACCTAAAACCCATTGCCTCTTTTCCTTTGATCTCTATTTTTCAATTAGTGTAGGGTAACTTGAGTTACACAATGCTCTATTAGAATATATATGCAAAGTATATTGAGATTTTATTAATGGTACAGGCAAAACAAGTCAAACTATCAATTTAAATCCATGGTAAGTGTGTATACCTGGTATATAGTACATACCTTTACAACAGATTCAAATTGACAGTACAAACTTCAGAAATTGTATAATTTTCTAAACATACAATTAAGGATACAATGGAATTCAATGCAGTGCGTTGGATACATAGAATAGGAATGTGAGGTATGGGTTATATCATGTGTAATAGACATACAGATCTAGATACATAACACAGGGGTCCAGATAAGAGGGGGTAAAAGCCAGTCTAAAATCTTTATTTCCCAATAAAACAATATATTGTGGGTACTCATTTTTAATTGTCTTGATGAGATGCTTCAAATTAGTGCCAACAATTAAGAGATTGAGTAAAGAATATAGAAATATCTAATTTCAAAAAACAACATACCCCCCTCTATCTGTAGCTCTGATATTAATATTTTAATGAGCACATACATGACATTTCCAACAGTTTCTCATATGCACCATGCACAAACATTGAGTAACCTAGACAGCACAGTTTGCAAAAAAAAAAACATTACCTTGATGGCCTAGGGAAGGATTTAGATGCAGTGTATCTACAAGGCACAAAGGGAAGACTCTGGTCAGACTGTGCAGATGCACAGGCTGACCATAGACATCCCTTTGTACCCATAAGATGTTGTTGGAAATGTCACACACAGGCTCACATATGAGCTATATCATGGGATAAGTTAGCAAGCACATTGTCTTTAATTTCTGAACTATATACCTAGGGTGGCCTTTTTAAATGTTCTTCAATTACTCTTCTTTCAATTTATCTCTCAAACTCACAAGAATTATCAGGAAGATCTTATTTTTTTCATTTTTTTAAATTAAACATTTCACAAATACTAACATTTATCCCATGATATTGTTCATAGTATTTTTCTCATTATGTATTAAGATTACAGTGTGGAAAAATAGTTTTAGAAAGGAAGAAATATTCAAGATGCATGTGTTATCAATATTCTATAATTGAAATTTAATCACTTTTATGCTACCTAGTCCATTATGTGATTGGCTATACAGACTCGCACACATTAGAGAGGGTAAAGGCAGGCTTATATTGCTATTACTCTATTAAAACCTGTTGTGGTACTCATTTGACCCATCATGAAGAGACTATTCAAATAAGTACCCACAACATGAGAGTTTGTGCAGGTATTAATAATTATTTGAAGTTAAAATCCAAAACTCCATCTTTTTGTGATACTGTACACATATCTCATGTGAAGGACTCTATTATTTTAGTCTTTCATAAGTGGGTCATATCAATTGATTCACTGCTTACAAGCAATTGCATTGACCTTACAATTTACATTAAATGAGCGAAAAGATGTAGATGATGTGTGAACAAGAATGCCAAAGAAATCCCATTCTCATAGAAACATAATTATTTGATAGAACGCACCAAAATCATCAAAACAAATATGTATGATAGTAAAATGCATGCGTGGATTTAAAAACAAAAATCATAAAGATCAAATACCTGATATTTTCCATGCCATACTTAAAGTATCACCCACAGTCACTTCTTTTTCAGTTTCCTGGGCAACTACTGATACTTGGGGTTCTGTCATGACCTTGACCTTTATTTGACCTTGCTCTTTATCAAGACCTTTGACCTTTATTGAGTATTCAGCTTCATCAGCCTTTGTTATTGGGTCATATGTTAGGCTACACACTCCTTTATCAAACTTGAGTTTCATGTTTTTGGCTGGTTTAATTTGGGATCCATCTTTGTAAATTCTGACATCAGATTTGGCAGCACCTAGGATTGAGTTTAAATTTTATCAGCCAGTAAATTAGTGATTGGTCAGCAATGTAAAGTACTGATTTTAAAGAGTTTCTGTTAACTGCCTCAAGATTAAAATTTATATGCCAGTATATGTCTGTGGAATAGAAATAGTAACAATTTAAGGGGGCAAATTGTCACAAGATATGCCCTCTACATTGCTGGATGTCCAAGTAAAACAGGATATGTTTGTTAAACAAGAATGTCCCCAAAACAGTAATTTTTAAAGGTTTGACCTTGACAGATAACCTTGACCTTGTCACTTGACCTTGACATCTTTAGATTGGCATTATTAAGATCTTTCATCATACCAAATATTAGCATTGGATCTTGAATAGCCTTGAAGTAATTGGCAATGACAAGTTTTTTGGTTAAGTTTACAGACAGACAGACAGACAGACAGGCAAACACCAGTAATAAAATATGCCCCTGATATTTTGATGCAGGGGCATAAAAACAACAAAGGGATATCACTAAAAATTAAGCTTGGTAAAGTTATGGTTCTTTACCACCGTACTCCATAATCATGAGAGGAATGTATCTGTCAAGTTTCACATCGGTTGGACATAAGGTTAAAGAATTATGCTCCAGACAAAGAAGTTGACACCCCCCCCCACCCCCCTCACTGGACACACAGATGCCACAGGTTATCCCATAATATATCCTGCCTTCCATTGGCATGTAAACTATGCATGCTTCCATTTTAAAGTAGGTACCTCTAAAGACATTAAATACAATTTGAGCACTTATTTCTTCATTAATGTTGAAAAATATCAGATCATCCCAACTGTACTTTTGGATAGGTAGCCAGAAAAAAAAAGAGAAAAAATATATAATATGTGATAAACAAATTCTAGGAAAGACTTGATCAAGGCATAAAACATAAATCAAGACAGAAAAACATGAAAGAAAAGAGTGCAATAAAGAAAGAATGAAGAAATGAAATAGTGTACAAACTTTCAAGGTTGTAGAAGAGCAAAAAAGAACCCTAGATTACAAGAACATACACATACATTGAACGTTTACCAGATGACAAATTTTATAGTGCTTTTTTCAGGAAGACATTGCTGGAGAAAATATCAAGTTGATAAAATTTTGAAACTCTTTGATCAGGGTTTGACACTAACTTTTGCGAGGAAGGAGCACAGTGGACATTCAAATTTTGAATTCATGTGGGGAGTCCAAATTTTGTACTGGAAAAGATCTAATGTCAAAAAGAAGAAATAGCTTGCTACAATCAATTTCTAAAGCTATTCCTCACCAATTATAGTATGTTTTTCTTTCAAAATGAATAAATGATGCAAGCAAATGTTTTTTTCTACTTAAGAATTGAACACGTCTAACATTTTGACAGAAGGATTGAAAAGGAAATTATCCTGCTAAATTTTCTTGGACTCCCAAAATTCCCCTAAGGGTTGCAACCTGTACTAAATATTGTGGAAGATGAGGAAATGGCTTATTTATTGAGCTATTTCTTCCATTTTTTGCAATGTCTTCCAATACCTTTTTCTTTGGCTAAAAATAAGTTTGTTTGAGAAATACCTGTAATTGTCCATGCCATGCTCAAACTGTCTCCTAGCTGCACTGTTTTCTCACTTTCATCTGTGGTCACCTTGACAACAGGCTCTGAGGTGACCTTGACCTTAATTTGACCTTGCTCTTTCTCAAGACCTTTGACCTTGATAGAGTATGTGGCATTGTCTGCCTTTGTGATTGGGTCATAGGTTAGGGTGCATACTCCTTTGTCAAATTTGACTTTCATATTTTTGGCTGGTTTGATTTGGGATCCATCTTTGTAAATACGGACATCCGATTTTGCCACACCTAGATAAAATTGTGGGATAAAAACAAAACAAAATATTTAAACTAATGAAAAACACTTCACCTCAACTTTATATATCATTTCACTTCAAAATCATATGTGTAAATTATAGATAAATGAAATTGGAAATGCTTCAATTAAAAACAATGATTTAATAAATCTTCAAACATGCTCATAACAAACTAAACAAAATATAAAATCTTAACAAGAGTGAAACACCTAGCACTTTGTTGCTTTATGTTTTCATGACCAACAGTTTGGTAGCCTACTCTGATACTTTTGAGAGGCAGTGACAAAGACTAACAGTCACCCAGTCAGCAATGGACCTCAGGGGTGTGGAAATCCCATGCCCAACTTGTCTGACACTTGCTTTATCATTTGCGGGCAAATACATTTTTCTAGGCCACTTGTCCATGGCAAATTGAATACCAGAGCAAAACTTGGTACTGTCCTTAAAAGATATAGGAGAAAAGTCATCCTATTGTTTGTATCAAAGGGGAGAAAACATTGTCTTTAATGAAGAAATTGCTGGGTTACAGCATTTTCTTCATTAAAAACAATATTTTTTCAATATCTTAACAATTCATTTTCTTTTTGGCAAGTTCATTTTGATCCTGGACAAATAGGAAATTGACTTTAACTAATACATGGACAATCGGAGATAAGTTGTATTTCCACACCCCTGGACCTTAGAACTTGAACTGGGCCCCTAACTTTCTTGAGAAATACCCCATATCCCTAGGGTAATAAATGGAATTTTACAACAGGGTCTGGGTCCTTACGATAAAGGTGTATATTTTCATCCCTATGAGGCCTGTTATCTTATCCATCATTAGATTCAAAGTTGCATAGAAAAACAGGATTGGGCAAATGAACATTCACTTGAGGCTTCGAGCTTTTCAAAGCCATCAAGAAATAGGTCAAAGTTGATATCAAAACGGGAAAAGGGGCACAAATAAATGTTTAAATTAAAAGCTCCTGTTACAAAAGTTTCATAAAATGAAAAAAAAATAATAATAATAATACATTCCTTAACCAAATTTCAAAGGGAGAAAATTATACTGTCTTTCTTGTTTCAAATATATTACTAGATCTTTTTTCCTGTTTTTTCTTAAAAAGTTGTGATGAACAGACATTTACAACAGTAAAACATTCCCGTTCATTCAATGCATAAATTGAAGCTTGCGTGACATATCAAACAATTTGACATGTGAGTGTGGGGCATACATTAAGCAATCTAGACAGCCACAAGGTAAAAGTGAATGAATGTCTGACTTATTATAGACACTTTGAGATCTTAGCTATCTGCAAAGCATGTAGTGAAAACTGTGGTCAGACTGTGCAAGGTGTACAGGCTGACCAAAATCTTTGCCTTATGCACATTTGAAATTGTTGAAAATATAACTCACAGGCTGATATCATACAAATCAAAATCAAAATAACCATCAAGAAAAAAAATTAGGTTGAATCATGATACATATTCAAACGTTTGATTCAAGCATACATTCAAAGCCAAGAATGAATGAATGAACAAATGAATGAACAAATGAATGAATGAATGAATGAATAAATGAATGAATGAATTAATTAATCAATGAATGAATCAATGAATGAATCAATGAATGAATCAATGGAAATGATTAAAAACTTAGTTTTGCTCTTTAGAATCTAAATTACAGAAAACAAAGATCATTATATTTGATATAAAGATCAGTAATTTTTAGAATGTACAAGATTTCATGAGAACATTACAATGACAAAATTTTAATGATTTTAGATTCATGTACACTGTTGCAAAATAATGTATCTTCTGAGATGTGGCAAGACAGCATCAGCATTGGCTTACCAAATGTCTATTGATTTTTCTTTTGGTAATTCTACCTTACTATAATCTATTTTGACCATTTATTTTGAAAATACCACAACATTTCAAAAATTTAGAGAAAGTGTATTTCTGTCATAATCCATGTCACAAAAATAGCATGAAGAGCTGGTCATAATTTCTGAAACATGCACGATTCCTTTGTCATCCAGAACACAAATGTTCTTTATTCATTCCCCATTGTACTTATGTATTTATATTTTTATAGTTTATATTTATTCAAATCACCAGTGCTTTTTTTAGTAACAGGTTATATATATGTATCAAATTCAGTTTTAATCTTTAAAATCTTTTAAAGAATATATATAGAAATTTGCTATTTAGTGAAAATTTCAAGGTAATGTGTGATTATGTAGTATTCGTATGTTTAATGCATACATTTCTTATCTACAGGAGTATAATATATGGGTATAAAATGGGAAAACTCAATTCGATTCAAACCTGATATTTCCCATGTCATCGTCAAGCTGTCACCCTCAATCACGAGCTCTTCACTCTGTTCTGTCGAAACCTTCACCTTTGGAACAGGAGTGACCTTGACCTCAGTTTGACCTTGACCTTCTGCATCATTGACCTTGACACAGTAGGAACCTTCATCGCTGATACTCGCTGGATTTGCGGTGTATGTACAAACATCGTCAGAAAATGTCTGAACGTGAGTTTCATCTTGAACTGCGACTGTGTTGTCTTTAAGCACCTCAATATTTGTGGTCTCTGAAACTCCTGAAGTACACAGATATTGCAGAGGTGTGGAAAAACGAAATTTATCCACTTGTCCATGGACACCTAAAAGTCAATTTCCTTCTTGTCCAGGATCAGAATGAACTTGTCCTCAAAAATGGACTGATAAATGTAGAGTAAACATTGAAACCCAGCATTTTCTTCATTAAAAAGTATGATTTCTAACTTTTGACACAAACATGAGGATGACTTTTCTCCTAGATCATTTAGTACTATTCTAAGATTTGCTCTTATATTTACTTGTACAAGGACAAATGGCCTAGAAAAATATACCCACCCACAAGTTGACAAGCCTGTGTCGGACAATTTGATATGGGAATTCCACACCCCTTAATTGATCATTTCAGTGATTTTGAAGGCCCCTTTTCCCTTGTTTTCCTATGGATTCCTCCTATTTTCATGAGGAACCTTACTTATGACCCTACAATCAAGAGAATCTGATAATACATGTATTTATGGACTGAATTGAGTAAATAAGAATATTTTGAGTGAAGATGAATATGGCTTTTCCCATGTATTGCAATGGATGCTTTCTATTTTTATTCTGACATTACTAAGTCCCCTATTCTGATAAATGTTCAAGAGAATCAAGTAATTTTTGTATGTTTGCATAAACCTATGAAAATGATTTGTTTGTTTGAATGGGTTTTACGCCGCTTTTTGCAGTTATATCCCGGCGGTCGGAGCACCTAACAATGGATTCCTGGTATTTCTTTCACCTGTACTACCATTACACCCTTACCTAGCCTCCGACTGCTATCTCACATAGTTTTACAAATCTACCCATTTGTGAGAGACAAATGTCGGAAAGGATATTTGCAGCCACAGGGGATCAAACCCACGACTTCCAGATTGGAAGTCTTATGCCTAACCAACTGCGCTATGGTGGCTACCCAATGAAAATGAAAAACCATATGGCCTCATTTCCCCTGTTTTATGATCATTATATTGCAGTTTTGAAAGGAACCTTACTTTATCAGGTAAACAAGAAATTCCATAAGGTCTCTTATCCTGTTCTGTCATGTCTCCTAGCAGATACACTCCATTTTCAAAATCAACTTTCTAAACAGATCCTACAATAATTCTATGAAAGTTTCCTTAACCCTTTGCTGTTTAATCCCTGCTTTTTACGTGCCTGTGATTTTATTCTTAAAAAAACATTGTGAAAAAAGAAGAAATTGCTTCTGACAAGCAATTTCTTTTTTTTTCCACACTATTTTCTACCCTACAGAATGGTTATTTTTCAAATTAAATCCACTTTAAATTTTCGTCTGCAAAACTTTGAATTTTGACAGGTCCAAAATTTTCCAAAACAGGAAAAGGTTAAGGCTCTTTACTGCTATTTTTTTGTTAATCTGATCCAATTAGAAAGGAACCATAGCATTCTTATGACCTCGTGATCATGCTATGAGAGTTTTAGAATATGTAATAATATTTGTGGATATTAAATAGGAAAGGCCCTTTTTCCCTCGTTTTCTGACAGACTCCATCCAATTTTTGAAGGAAACCTTCTTTTGAACCAGAAATCTTGTGAACATTTCAAAGAAAACTAGTGATATTTGCAGACTTAATAAAATGAACCAGAATATTTTGAGTGAAAAACAAGAAGAAGTCTTTTCTTTCTGTGTTTTCTTTTGTTTGTTTATGACCCAACGAACAAATCATACTGTGAAATTTCAAAGAAATCAATTTGAGAATCATCATACAAACCTGTTATTTTCCATTTCAGTTCAAGAATCTCTCCTTCCTTCAAGGTCATGGACTGCTCCTCAGTCAGAATTTCAACCTTTGGAGCAACAGTGACCTTGACCTTGATGGATCCATCCTTGATCTGTGCGTCCTTGACCTTCACAGAGTAGACTCCGTCATCGAGCTCCGAAACCGACTCGAAAGCTAGAGTGCAGATCTGACCTTCAAACGTCAGTTTGTGTTTTTCGTCTTGTTTTATTTGAAGGTCATCTCTGAGGATAGTGACATCATTCTCTGAGGCACCTGAAATTGATAACTCCTTGTTCGAATCTATTTACAATGAATTAAGTAGAGGATAATTGTTTGTTTTAGTATAAGATTGATTTATATTTCATTGAGTGAACAACAAAAGCTATAAAGCTTTTGTTGTTCACAAAATGAAACAATCTTACTCAAAAAACAAACAATTATTCTATTTCTTTAATTCAAAAATAAGACAAAATATGGAAAATTCCAGTCAGATTATCTTAAAGCACTACTTTTTGCATGTGATTGCTATGCAACATTCATGATGATGTCACCATTTGGGCTTTGCTAATATAACTTCAGATAGAGTTAAATGAATGAAAGGAGTGTATACGTTTTTCATAATTTCACTGGTTAGGCAGTGAGTTTATCAAGTGATAATCTGCCTTTATTTCTTGGATATCCACCAAAAAGTATTAAAGAAAATTCAACAACATTTCATACGAGGGTGAATCAAAAATTACGTAGACTGGCGTTGCAGAATTTTTTATTTCACAGACTTTGAAGAGAAAACTACATTGTTATCAAAATACGGTATTTTTCTTTTTGTCGTGTAAATTTGGGTAAAATCCATCTAGTTGGTCACCTGTAGCAACCATTCTTAAATATGTGGTCATTTAGTACCGGCGCACGGTAACGACGTCAATATGACACTATGGTATTGATAAGTTCCGTCGAAAGTCAGCACTTTTCAAAATACTAAACTCAACAATAAACACATTTTCTGCATCGCCTATCCATTGGATAAGTACTATTTTCATATCCATCTGATCCAAAATTACGAACTTAAATGTATAATGTGTCTAAACCATACTAAACGGATGTTGTTCTGTGACAATTACAGATCAAGCGTCGAGGAGACGTTTTCTATTCTCCGAGTGGCATCCTTCAGAAACGCTCTCCATTCTTAAACAAACCTTTAAAACCATTTAAAAAGAAGGTATCTGCTTACATTTGAAGACCTTTTCGCATATTTTATCATTTTAACCTCTCGATTAGATTTTTCATATGTCCAGTAGAACTTTATCATTGTCAGGTTGTCTCGGGCTACGCCGGTGCCGTCATTTCGAAGTTCAAAAGTTGTCGCGTGCCCTTAGCTTACTGACTTTGACTTCGTATATAGCAAATGGATTATGCTTAAATTTTAAATATCCTAACACGTAACGTCAACACGTAAATAGGCGAAGTTTTGAAGTGTTTGGTCCATATTGAGGGGACCATTACGGATAGTAACACCAGGAAGTAACGTTACAAAATGGGTTGCGCCGGTGGCACCTACCCAGGTGTATCAAATGTTGGATTTTTTACGTCATAGTCATAGCAGACTCTTGTAAAATTGGTATTATGTCAACATTAAATGGTTTGAGACGTGTACAAAGTTTCATTAATTTCCGTCGGGAAATTCCAAAGTTATAGCAAAAGTCCACATATTTCTTGATCCACCCTCGTACATGTCTATGAAACTTAGATCTTTCAAATTGAATTTGTTCCAATACTCATTCCTTTCAAAAGAAAATCAACTGAAATAATGAGATCTTACATCTTTTCAAATTTTACCTGTTATTTTCCATTTAACCTCCAATAACTTTCCAGAACTAAGACTTGCAGCAGATTTCTCGGTGAGAAGCTCTACACATGGTTCTTCAACTTTCTTTTCAGGAATATCTGGAACACTTTCTGTCTTATCTTTTTCAACAGCTTTTATTTCTTCTTCCATTACAATTGGTTCTTCAGGTTTTGGTTCAGGTTTCTCTGTATCTTTTTCAGCAAGTTCAGGTACAGTGTCTGCTTTATCCTTTTCTATAGGAGTTATTTTGATTTCATCAACAATTGCTCTTTCTTCCTCCTTGACATCTTTAATTTCTGGAAGTGTTTCAGCCTTTTCTTTTTCACTTGCAGTAATCTTTTCTTCTTGAACAGCTTCAGGCTCAGGTTCTTTGACATCTTTCATTTCAGGAACTGTTTCAGGTTTATCTTTCTTTATAGCAGTAATATCTTCCTCTTTAATTTCTTGTGGTTTATCTTTAGGTTCTTCTATAACTTCAGCTATTGGTTCGTTAGGTCTAGATTCTGCTTTAACTTTTTCTGTTGGAGTAATCTCTTCTTCAATTGCAAGTGTTTCTTCAGATTTAACAGCAGAATCTGTTTCATCCAGAGGTTTAGCTAGCTCTACTTCACTGTCTACCTTTGTTTCTGGTTTGTCATCTTTTAGTGCTGCTGGAGCTTCTTCATCGACTGGTTTCTTGTCTGCAGAAATTTGTTCTTCAACTACTGGTTTGACATCTTCTTCTACAGTAGGTTCAGGGCTTTTGCTGTAATTATATGGATGTTACATTTTTTGGTTTCAGATTCAATGATATGTGACACGTCACGAGAAAAGGGACCATCTTGGAATTTTGTAAAAAGTAATATTAGAAAAAGAGATTGGTTCTATAACAGGCCAATTTTAGCATTTCAAAATCTGATTTTCTATACATCAAATATTAGAACTACCAGAGCTTTCAGTTCTTTGATTTCAATGAAATTCTGAAGAATTATTTTTAGCATCATTCAAGGATCAGCTAACCATAGATTTCTTGAATTTTCCACAAAAGCCTGGTCATCTGAGTTAACCAATTATTTACCCATTTACTGACTATACTAACTAACATGAATGTATGTTTGGTACAAATGCGGTTGAACCCATGACTGGATGATTTGCAAGTTTTGCTATGGCTGTGGCCCCTCTACAATGAACTTTGGTTAACAGTGCATTAACATTTGAATTCACCCGAAAAATGTTTTTTCCCACTCAGAAATTTGAAGTTCTCAGCAAATGATAACGCCCAAAAAATTGAATTGATGCTGTTCTGGCATAAGATGAAAGACTACAGTATTTGTTCAAATAGTTTTGGCAAAAATTTCAATACAAAATTAGCTACATGTCTACAGCAAGAGCACCACCTAGGGGTGCCTACGCACAGCTGTTGAGTGCTGGATGATGGGTCAAAAAAGGGGCATAACTTGCACAAAATGCATCTAGAGTAACCCCCTTCATAGAATAGGTTTTGATGGTAAACTGTGTGCCAAGTTTCAAGTGAACAACTTCAATAGAACCAGAGATATTAGATTTTTTGCACAAGGACCACAATGACAACAACGATGACACAGGGCTCTCTCTGAAAACAGCTGTGCTAAAAATGTAGTAGAAATTTTGTTATGCAAGTCACTGTAATTTTCATCAACACTTACCTTGCTTTGTAAACTTATAGGTTACAAAATATAACTCAAAAATAAGAACATTTTCAACTATGCTCTTGATGAATGTTGGGCACTATCAAATATAATACATTTTACTAATGTGTAATCTCTTCAAAGTCAAACCACTTCGGTAATTATAAGAGATTTTATTGATGTTGAGGTCAAATGAATATTGGTGGACATAATCTTTTAAAATTGATTAAATCATTTGACCAGGGCTGAGGATATTTAAGCAAAAAAGCCAGCAGTTAATGGTATATGAATTTACTGAGGACACCCCAAAAATGTACACTTATGCAATAATAATACCTAAATGTTTAATATCAAAAGAAGTTCAAATTTGAAAGCTTTCTTCTTTTTTCTCACAAAAAACACATCAAAAAGATCATAAAACAAACATCTTAAACCTTCTCATGTTGTGCTAAGAACATTCCTGCTTTAGAAGGTGATTAAGAAAAAGATCAGCCTGCACATATGTGCAGTCTGATCTTAGTCCTCATCAACTCATTTCAATATCAAACCAAAAAAAAATGGAACATTTTATTTTCAAATTAAATGCTGATTCAAAATTAGTGCATCCAGTGCTTTAATATCAATGCAATTTTTCACAGATTTTTATTCAGCATGACAGGAGTAAAGTAGAGTTTACTGTATATTGTAACAGTAAAAGCAATCCTTACGATCAATTGAGCTAAAATAAATTGTTCTTTCCAAGACAAGCCATATCTGTCAAATACAGGACTTAAACTCCCCATCAGCACTTTTTCCCAGACCCAGAAATGTTTTTTGGACTAATAAGTAAAAGTTGTGACCTTGACGTTTGACCTTAATTATACCAAAAGAATAGGGCAATAACTTGGATCATGGGCATTGGGCAATACTTTCATAATGTTTCATGAAACTAGGTTACTTGGATTTTGAGATCTATATAGGGTCCTGAAATGAAAAAAAAGTCTACAGACAGACAGAAAGATGAATGGAGAGACAGACAGACATGGTGAAACCAATATACCCCTCTCTTATTCAAAGGTGTGGATATAAAAATCAAGAAGAGTTTTTCTTCACACAAAAAAAATTAAGTTTGATGTAACACTTGTGTTCCCAGGATCATATTTTTATACGTGAATAAAAGGTTAAAGGTAAAGCTTTTTGTACATTTAATTTTGACCTAGAATTTATTCAAAGTTTATTTACCTCTCCTCTGCAATGACCTTCACATTGACCTTGTTCTCTGTGACCTCTGACCCTGCGACACAGATGGAATAGGTAGCTGCATCATCAACAATGGCAGATGAAACATCAAGCATGACAGAATCATCACTGAATGTTAGTTTACACCGCTCATCCTCCGTAATCTTTAGACCATTCTTGTAGATATATAGGCTCTTTGTCTCTGTACCTGAATATATATTTCATAGGGTTAATTAATGTTTTTGAGGGTGTTAACATTTTAAGAGGAAAAAATAGTTTAATCTCCAAATGTAAATATTTGAATTTTTTCAAATTACTTTTTGCAAAACCAAGAATGTGAATCAAAATGAACAAATGTATTCATCTTAAGGTAGAGCGTCCAAAATAGTTCTGCAACGTTTCTGAAGTAATGGAAAATCATTTGGAAACCTCGGTCAACATTGTTAAAGATCTTGAGTTCTGAAAGGTTGCAGAACTATTACAGGTCTACTATTTTATGCTCAACCAGCCTCAGGTACATTCATCTGCTTATTTGTCGAGTGGCTGCAGATATTAAGAATAAGCACCTGCTTCTGTACATTTAAATATCACTGCATTCATGTACTAAAAGGCTGAAAGTCACTTACAGTCTTTTAGCACTGCGAAAACTCAAAAAAAAGGAGCACAGCCAACGAGTGCCAAACTTGTACCTATGTCCTTGATAATGCAAAACATCTGAAAAGGGGCATAACTCTTACAAAAATGCTTTAAGAGGTAACTACCCTTGATAGTCTAGATAGCTCTTGAGATGGTGAATACACATGCCAAGTTTCATGAAGATATTATAAATAACTATAGAGATATGACCAAGGTTAAAGTTTGTCAAGCCAATGCAAAAGCCTACACCAACAATTTAAACGCCAAGTTGATGACAAAATCAGTCAATCTCATAAGAAACAATACTTGGAATGAAGCAACAAGATATATCTATGGCTAAGCGTGAAACAGTTGTAACTGCCTTTATGTTAATAGGCAGTTACAACTGTTTCACACTGAGTCATCGATATGTAGCTTAGTGAGGCAGATTATGTGAAAGGTCATTTACCAGTAATCTTCCATGTGATGCTGATCTTTTCTGTTTCTTTGACACTGATTTGGGATTTATCCGTAGTAACTGTGACCTTGGTATCTGCGGAGATGACCTACAATACAACTCTTTATTCAAAACCACGTATGGTATAAACATACAATATGGTTATATAAGACAAGATCAAAAACAGTTATGATTGGATCGAGATAAGATAAATGAAAGGAAAAAAAAGTAATTTATCTAGAAGTTAAAGTTAATCTAATGGGAAACCAGATAATTGAGTAAATTTTTCTTTTGTTTACTGTAAATGATTATTCGGATGGTGTCGGAATTTCAGAAATTTAGTTCATGATATTTTGGTGTGCGTTCCAAACATCGCAATCACAGCCTAATTAAGCTGTGGTTCCGCTATTTGGTCGCAAATGTGTTACAGATTTGTGATGACCGTGATGACCTTGACATCAATTTGACCTTCATCTTCAGCATCATCAACACTGATAGAGTAGACAGCACTGTCTTCTTGTGTGACAGCTTCGAGAGTGAGGACACAGATATCGTCATCAATTGTGACCTTGACCTTGTCTGTCTCTTCAAGAGGCTTGCCATTTTTCTTGATAGTGATCTTTTTACGTGTCACCTCTGAAAAAGTTACAATAATAACAAGCTGACATAGGAATAATAAACTTTCAGTAGTTTAGGAAATAGAGATAAACTAGAAATATTCGTCATGGCCATGTGTCCCTGTACATTTTTGTCATTTGACTTTCACCTTTGAAGCTTGACCTTTGGGTCTCAGAACAATGTTGAGACAGTGTGTTACATTTCCAACAATTTTATGTGCGCAACATTGAGACTCAGATCAGCCTGTATGGCTGCACAGTCTGATTAGAGTCTTATCTATGCACTCAATAGATGGCTCAGACCTAAAATTGCTATTCACAACCCAAAATTAATTCCTAAGCACTACTTTATTGTCAAGGCTAAATAAAATCTTTTCGTCGCGCACACATAAAATTGTTGGAAATAGCACGCACAGGCCCTGTTAGTGTTGATGCTGACCAGTACTAATAATTGACAAAATTTCAATTAAGATAGTGGAACTGTCATGAAAATCATTAGATAACCTTGATTAACATTGTTAAAGTTCTTTACTTTTTGTTTTTTGATATTGAATTTTAAGATATGAAGAGAGTATTTCTCACTTTCATGGAGGCATGAAACTAAACAAGAGGGCCATAGTGTCCCTAAATTGCTCACCTGAGTTTACTGTCTGTAACCTGTTTGTAGTTAGTAAATACATTCAAAAGATTTTTCAATGATTCAAAACCTAGTTTTTTTTACCCAAGATGACCTAATTTCAAACTTGTCCAAGCTTTTAGACAATTAAGTAGACCAGTTTCAGATTGAATTAAGCTTGAGCTTAAAATATGTCCTCAAGTGTATTCACAGGGGTTTCTTTTCTGAGATTTGACCATATGACCTAGTTTTTCACATCCAGTGTGATGAGGTTTCTAGTTTTATAATTTTATAAAATCAACAAATTGTCTCACTCTGAACACAAACAATCATTTCTTACTTGTAATTTTCCAGCGTATGTAGGCTTTCTCCCCTTCTTTGACCACAACCTGTGATTCATCTGTGAGAAGAACTGCGCTTGAATCAGACATAATGACCTTCACATTGATCTGCCCTTCCTCGACTTCGGACCCCTCAATTACAACTCCGTAGGTTGCAGTGTCATCCTTCTCAGCAGAGTCAATAGTCATGATACAAACATCTCCATTGAATGTAAGTTTTGTTCTATCATCCTCAGTAATCTTGAGACCATTCTTTTGGATGATTATTTTCTGTTTCATAACTCCTACATAAAAAATATATAATGCACAAAAAAAAAATCTAACAAAGTTGGAGGAATTGATAATTGTCGAGGTCTGCGGAGAAAATTATCAATTCCCCCAACCAAGTTATATATTATTTTCAGACAATACACTAAGTTTATATTATATTTATCCTATAATTTTGCTACCCTTGTTTTCTTCGTTGGTTTTAACTGAAATACAAGTTTTTTGCCATGTTTTTAAAAATAACCCCATTATGTCATTTCTACAAATATCAATGTAATATCCAAAAAAATATCACATGGGGTGTTATCAAACAGATATTTGTATAGTTATAAGATAAAGTAAAATATGTGTTGTTTGAAACAAAACATTCCTATCTATATTATAAAAGACCACTTACTGAACCACCTAAAAGCAGTCTTTAAAGAGAATGGTCGCTTTTTTTCATGAAATGCAATGTATTTGAATATTCTATGTATGTTTGGGTTTATCTTTACTAAAATATGGCAACTTAAGGTGAAGTTGCCACATTTAACTCACATATTAACATTTACTTTACATACCGTATTTTAAAAAGACTTTTCTGCTTCACAACTATTGAAAACAATTAAAATATCTTATTATTTCTCTTTACAAAAGATGGCCTGTCCTATAAAGTTGTGAAAGGGTTCTTTGATTATGACTGTCTGGGAGGTTGACCTACTGAAATAGCATTCTATTTCGTTCCGTAGAATTTAATTTCGTGCATGCGCATCAGTTAGCTTCTGTTAAAGTCTTGGCTAATTTTTAAATTACTTACTAACTTGTTTTGTCCCCTAAAATGTTTTATGTCCCTCTAAAGTTTTCGGAGGGGGCCCAAATGTCCCCACAATTAAGACTCCAACACTGGTTAAGCTATATGATTCTGCAACCTTTACCACATTAAAGAATTTTCACCTAGTAGATATCCTTTTTTACGATATATATAATTCCAATTATCCATTTATGTTGGTGAATGTAAAATGGAATTTTCTTATAGACGCTAGAAGTATAAATCAGCAAAATATATTGATAAAACTTCTTACCAGTAATTTTCCATTTCAAAGTGATCTTTTCTGTCTCTTTTACACTGATTTCTGACTTGTCTGTAGTGATGGTGACCTTGGTATCCATGGGAACGACCTTAACATCAATTTGACCTTCATCTTCAACATCATCCACACTGACAGCATAGACAGCACTGTCTTCTTGTGTTACAGCTTCGAGTGTGAGGACACAAATATCATCATCCACGGTGACCTTGACCTTATCTGATTCTTCCAGAGGTTTGCCATTTTTCTTGATTATGATCTTTTTACGTGTAACTTCTGGAAAACAAGAATGTTATTGTCACAATTTATGTTATCACATAGCTGCAAAATAATTGAGCCCTAATTTCTTGTGACACATTCAAATATTACTAAAGTCATTCAAAAAGCTATGTGGTAGGTAACATGACAGAGTAAAAAATTCATACAATTTCTTGCAATTATTATCCAAATATCAAAGTCACACAGGGTAGGTTGTATCGGATGTCTCTCTACAGCCGATCTCACTAAAACCAATCAAAAATGTAAGAGAGTAAAAGGAAAAATGACTTTGCAACGTACTGGTTGTAAGCAGTACCTCATTATAACCAATCTCCTTATATATGGAGTGGACTGTATAATTGGACTGCTTAACTGTAAAATAAATAATGCGGTACTATGAGGGAAATTATAGGGTCTCCCATTTTCAGATTTCCCTTAGTCTAAAATGTTGAGCCCTGCAGACCAGAGTTACCGATAAGGGGGATATTTTGGTTTTCAAATTGAAATGCTTCATTAGTCCTTACTTAAACTCTATCTTGTTGGTAGTAATTTGAAACTTCTCAATGAGACATTTCAAATGATTTCCAGCAACATTGGGTTTCATTGTGAAATAATGATTTTAGATTGGCTTTACCCCCTTTTATCTAGACCCCTCAGGGGACTGTTTTACTAAATATCTTACTACCATTTTCTGCAATAGTCCACAATTAAACAGTTGCTTCTACAGTAGTTAGACTATTACTGAATTCTGCCATGCATCATCTAATTGAAATTGTCTTCTAAGGACGCTTCCTATGAGATATCACAAGGCAAAATCTAACAATAAATGAAAACACCAATTATGATTTGTGATTTTGACTTAGAATAAATTTTGTCGTAAGTTATTTAGTAAAATGGGCCCCTGTAGATGAAGTAGATAATACCAACTTTCCAAAATGTTATTTCTTACTTGTTATTTTCCAACGTATGTACGCCTTCTCCCCTTCTTTGACAACAATCTGTGATTCATCTGCGAGTAAGGTCACGCTGGAACCAGACTCAATGACCTTGACCTTGATTTGACCTTCCTCCACCTCTGACCCCTCAATTTGAACTCCGTATGTTGCAGTGTCATCTCTCTCAGCAGAGTCAACAGTCAGGGTACAAATATCTTCATCATCGAATGTCAGTTTTGTGCGAGTGTCTTCTGTGACCTTTACACCATTCTTTCTGATGATAATTTTCTTTCTTACAACACCTGTGAAAAGAAAATAGAAATTAAGAAGATACGGAAACAAATGTTTTATTCTAAAGACTTTTGAAAGATATCAAACAATAATAAGTATCCCATTCACACAAAATCCGATTTTTTATGACCTTCAAGACAAAAACTTGAATTAACATTAAAAACAATGAAGCAATTATCTCTAAAAGCAATTAAGTATTTTAGAAATGTTGCAACCTCAATGAGGATGGATCTTTAACATTTCAACAACTTGCAATTGGCCTGCATTCCATCTAAGGCAAGTCAAGAATGTCATTTTCTGTTAACGGGTTAAACAAATGTGACCTGCACGCTTAAAGGGACTATCAGGGAATTCTTTAAAATGAATTACGGAAAAAGAGATTTGATCCAGCATAGGTCAACTAGAATTCGCATTTAAAAAATTCTTTCAATGGAAAGTAAATTGAACATTCTAGATTCAGAAAATAGGCACGGTGCAAACTGTTTCAACCCTACTCAGATTGCGGACTCTGCGCTATCCGCGCAACCTGACTAGAGTTCACACTTTACGCACTACCCAGATTGTACGTTTTTCGCGTGATGGGTAGAAAGAATAGTAAGAAATAAGATTTAAAGGTATTGGAAATGTTGTTTGACAAAGAAGGATCTAGTGTATTGGAAATGTTGTTTGACAAAGAAGGATCTAGTTATTCACCATTTTAAGGGGATATCAATTTGATGGCTCAGCGCAAAAAGTTGCAGGCTTCAAAGGGGCACCGGTTTTGCGCATCAGAGATGCAAAAATAAGTAGCCATGACCCTCAAAACTATGTGATGTGGGTCACATAGACTCCATGAGGATCAACATCAGAAGAGAATTGAAGACTGCTTTAAACAGTCTTAAATTCTTACCTGAAGGTGAGCCCCAGATATTAATGAACTATTAAATCAATTTCTTTACCTTTAACCTGGGGATAGCTCTAAATCTACAAGATAATATCCTTAAATAGATAGTCTATACCTAAAGCAGGGACTCCCAAAATTTAAGACTGGCCCCTAAGATACCAATTATCAGGGGTAAGAAATTCCCATGCACCACTTGTCAAACATCGGCTTTTCAACCTGAGGACATACATTTTTCAAGGCCACTTGTCTGTGGACAAGTAAATACCAGAGCAAATCATGGAATGGTATTGAATAGATTTGATCGATAAATAGTGTAATGTTTGTATCATAGGGTAGAAAACCTTGTTTTTAATAAAGAAAATGCTGGGCTTCAGCATTTTCTTTATTAAAAACAATGTTTTCTTATTATTCATCTTCTCTCTTTTCTAGCTGACAAGTTCCTTTTGATCCTGGACAATAATCCTCCACCAAGGACAAGTGGAGAAAATCTGTATTTCCACACCCCTGAATATTGTGTCCTTTGGACCCTATTTTCTCTTTCTTTTTTTGTCAGACTAAAACCTGGAGAGGTTGGGACTTCCTAAAAATATATCAGCAGATACAAGTGTTTTACACAGAGGCACTGAATTACAAAACATAAAGATTACCCGTGACTTTCCATCTGATGACAATTTTCTCCTTCTCAGCGACCTCTATTTCAGATTTGTCAGTGAGGACTTCAACCTTTGACTCTTGGATGTCCTTGACCTTTGCTTGACCTTCATCAACATTCGAACCACGGGCTCTTAGAGAATATACATCATCCTTAGATTTAACAGTAAGCGTGCAAACGTCGCCCTGCTTGTCTAAAGCTAAATCATCGCTGTCTGTCAGTTTCACTCCGACCTTGAAGACGTCAACTTTGTAACAGTCAATGTCTGAAAAGAAAGTAATGGACATTAACCCTTTCCTGTTTTATAATATTTTGGACCTGTCCAAATTCAAAGGTTTTGCAGACGAAAATTTAAAGTGGATTTAACTTGAAAAATAAACATTCAGTAGGGTAGAAAATAGTGTGGAAAAAGAAGAAATTGCTTGCCAGAAGCAATTTCTTCTTTTTTCATAGTGTTTTCTCAATCATAAAATCACACACACATAAAAAACAAGGATTAAACAGCAAAGGGTTAATACGATTTTTCTGTATGATTTGGGTGCAAACCATTTAAGTAATGAGTTGAAAAAGCTTATGAATCATTATAGAGTTTCCCAATTTATTTTCATTGTCTTTTAAATAATTGGAAAACAGAAATAATTGATTTGAAATTCACAGACCAGTGATAATAAATAGTCATTAAACTATTTCTAAAGTCAATTTTGCAAAGTTATAGAATGATCTCCAAAAACATAGGTGCCCCAATGTTGATCTAGAGGATATTGAAATTTATAGCATTCATTAGGCAATCAACAAACAATTAATATTATTAGGGGATATGCAGACTGTGACAAACATAAGTATCATCCAACCGCCCCCCCCCCCTTTTTAAAGCCGTTTTATGATTTGAGCGTTGACTTGTTCAACAAGTGCAAGTCGTAATGCGATGCAATACAGGAGTCCCCCACCAGATAACAAAAAATCCTTTCTTATAATATATCTCCTACTTACTAGATCTATAATTGTATACAAAATTTGAATTTGCTAGCACATTAGGTTTTGAACAAAATGTCCCAAACAAAAATATAAGAGTAAAAACAACCAATGGCAAAAACTCCAAAAGTGGGCGGAGAAGAATGCTTCTTGTACATGCCACTTGTCCTCAATGAGATCTATAAGAGTACCAAGTTTGAAGTTGCTAGCACTGATGGCTCAGGAGAAATGGTCCGGACAAAAATGTCAGGATAAAAAATAACAACGGACAATAACTAAAAAAGTGGATGTGGCAGAGTAACAGTTCTTGTGCATTTCACTTCTTCTCAATGAGATCTACCAGTGTTCAAAGTTTGAAGTTGCTAGGGCTTATGGTTTAGGAGATAAGCTCGGGACAAAAATGTAAGGATAGAAACAACAAAGGGCAATAACTCAAAAAGTGGACATGGCAGAGTAACAGTTCTTGTACATGACACTTGTCCTGAATGATATCTATAAGTGTAGCAAGATTGAAGTTTCTAGCACTAATGCTTTAGAAGATATTATTATGAAGCAAATGTTGGCAGCATTTTCTCCATAATAAATCAAATATTCTTTTTACTCTTATTTACCGAATAGGACACTTTGGCATCACTCGTACCTTTGAAAAGATTCGCCAAAAGTACTGGTGGCCAAAAATGTACCAGGATATAAATATTCATGTTAGGTCTTGCGATATTTGCCAAAGAGTGAATGTTGACCGACAAGCTCGAACTCCTCCTTTGCATCCTTTGCCTGTTGAGGATTCTTTTTCAAGAGTTCACATGGACATCTTAGGTCCTCTACCTAAAACTAAACATGGTCACCAATATATTTTGCTTATAGTAGATAGCTTTTCAAAATGGTCTGAAGCATTCCCTTTGATGACTATGGAAGCTTTTGAAATTGCAAATATCCTTGTCAAAGAATATTTTTCAAGATATGGTGCTCCTCGTGTGATTGTCTCTGACCGAGGAAGAAACTTCATGTCTAAGCTAGTGAAAGCTATTTGTGAATTGTTTCAGGTCAAAAGGCATTACACTAGTAGCTATCATCCTCAAACAAATGCAACTTGTGAGCGCACAAATAGCACTCTGGCCAAAGTTCTCAGAGCCTATGTGAGTGACAATCAGTCTAATTGGGCAGATTTGCTTCCATTTGCTATGATGGCTTTTAGATCTACACCTGCAACTGAGTCAACCGGTTATTCACCCTATCATCTCCTCTTTGGCAAAGAAATGAGTCTTCCAGTTGATATTGATCTTATTCCAAAAACAACAGTTCCTAAGCAAACTGAACAATACTTAAAAGAACTCATTCAAAACCTTAAGGAAAGTAAAAACATAGCTACTGAAAATCAAAATATAGCAGGGCACAAAGCAAAATTGCGTCATGATGTTAAATCTAAGACTCCCGATTTCAGAGTAATGGATAAAGTTTTGAAAAAGAATAATTACCTCAAGCCTGGCCAATCTCCAAAATTATCACCCAAGTGGATCGGTCCTTATACAATAGTATCTATAGGTCCTAACAACACATATAAGTTAAAAAATTGTGAAACAAATAAAATTGAAAAATCTTTGGTAAACTGTAACAGATTAAAACACTATCAAGAAACATTTTCTGAAGACGATAGTTCTGATAACGAAAGGCCAAGTGGCACAAATCAGGAGGATGCATTGGATAATACAAATGACAATGAAAATGCACCATTGCCTAATGAAACGCCTCCTTCAACTTCAAATGTTGACAAAAGCAAAAATGAAGAAACTGTTGAAGATGACACTATACTTTTAGGGACGTCTATAATCAAGATTTTGAGAACAAGCATAAATCAAAACAAACGTATATTCTACGTAGAATACTCAAATGGTTATAGAACCTGGGTTTTTGAGGCTAGTATAGATCCGGCCCTTATTGAAGATTATTGGAAAACTCATACTAGGTTGGGTAGAAAAAGGAAAAAGCGAAAGAAGCACACTTTTTTTAATCCCAAGACTGGATAAGCTATAGTGGGTTTCAGGGTTGTTCAGGTCTTTGAGCCTATCTAGTGGTATCTGCACTAACTTGTCACTGGCGCCAATAAATTTCAAAATTCTATTTTTTTTCTACATTGGTATAAAGATGCATCCGCGCTCTTATTACCAATATCTTTCATTTTTACTTTCAGAAGGGTTATTGTTAGGTGCCACTGTAAGGGTTCTGTTTCTGCTAATGATCCTGTGTCCCACACAACTTGTGCAAGGGGAAATCCTTCAGAGGCTCAACTATGGTATAGTTTTCCAAAAAGAATCACAACTAACGCTTGCCCGAGAATATTGGCTTCATACCTTTGAGATACCAATGCCAGAACATGTAAATATACCAATGATAGGAGTGTGTCAAAAATCAGATGAAGAATGTTTAACTGTTAACCATGTGCTAACTCAAATAAACTCTGTAAGGCTAGAAACATACAACCGAATGAATATAACACTTAATCTTATAAATGACTTAGTTCCAGAACTCAAAATCAAAAGATCAAGATCTAGACGCTCCCTCCTTCCTTTCATTGGTCAATTCTCTAAAACCTTGTTTGGAACAGCCACTGTTGATGATGTAAACATGCTGGCAAAACATATGAATTCCATTCAAAAGAGAACTCAGAACTTAGCAAATGCACTTCAACAACAAAGCAATCACTTGAGTTCTTATATGTCTCAAACAAATGAAAGAATGGATAACCTTATGAAAGGAATAAGAGCAAATAATGCAGGCATTCAATACATAAACACTCAATTAATAGATACTGCCTCTAACCTTCAAAAATCTTTTGATGACCTGATGTCAATCTTAATTCAACAGCTTAGAACATCAAGTCACCTTAATCATGAATTTGATCAATTAAGTACTGCTATTTCTGATCTTGTAAGCGGCAAACTTCCTCCTACTTTAATACCAAATCATATTCTTGAATCCACTTTGATTGATATACAATCTCTCTTGAATAAAAGATATTATGGCTTTCATGTTGCTGTAAAGAATATCTCAGATTTCTATCACACTTCTAACTTTCTTTATGCCAAAAATGGATCTAATTTGTACATCACAATCAAAGTTCCAATTACATACTTAAGGGATAGTTTAGACCTGTATAAAATTATATCATTGCCTGTTCCAATCAATGATTCATCAAATCATGCAACAGCTTTGCCAGATCTCCCAAAATACTTAGGCATAACCAAAAGTCACCAATTTTACATTACGTTAACAGATGAAGAAGTATCTAAATGTAAAGGTACTTCCAGCAAACAGTGCACCTTTAATGTTCCATTAACGCCAGTCACTAAAGATTCTTGTATATTGGCTCTTTTTACAAACAATAAAGAAAAGATACACTCCCTTTGTGAATTTCGGTTCTTACACAATGCGATAAGCTCAAAAATATTAGAACTTAAATCAAATAAGGTTCTTCTTTATCAAACCCCAATCCTCAGTCTTGAGTGTGGTCAGGAACATAAGATGGTACAAGGTTGTAATTATTGTGTATTTGATCTGCCTTGCCAATGTTCACTTACCACTCAAAACTTTTACTTGCCACCTAGATTAACTTCATGTCTGAACCAAACAAGAGAGATCTCCAAATTACATCCTGTAAATTTAGTTCTTCTCCAAGAATTCTTTGATAATGATAAATTCAAACACATCTTTGCAGATACTATGTTACATAAACCTGCTAATTTCACCATTCCACACTTCAATTTTTATCAACATGAAATGAAAACAATAATTGCAGATGATAAAAAATCACACTTGAGTTTGTCTAAAATTGTCCAAAAAGCAAAAAAGGATGAGAAAATATTTCAAACTCTTGCAGAACCTATGCTTGATGGCCAAATCACTGTACCACAGAAATGGCCTCAAGTCAGCGATATACTTATGATTGTCACAGTTACTCTATCTTCTATTGCAATTGTATTAGTTTTCTTAATGTATTTCAAAATGAAGAAATTTGCAGCTACCTTACTGATTATTCAGCAAGTTCAGCAAATTAAAGCTTTCCCAACTACCTTACCAAACTTTGTCTATCAACATCCCACATTAAGTACTGAAAAACCTTTCATTATAAACATAGATCTTGGTTGGGAACATGCAGCTTTTGTATTCACAGTCTTAAATACCATTCTTTTAGTGCTTTTAATATTGAAGCTTTCCACAAGAAAGAAAACTACCTCAATAATCTTAGAAGTCACTAGTCTTCAACAATGCCTTTTCATTCCTATTTTACAATTGTCTCTGTGTCCATCACACTACAGTTTTGAAATGCCTCTTGACATCTCAGAGCTTGAACTGTGTGGCCCTTGGTACTCACGCAAATTGAAACTCCAATGGCCTAACTTTTCAATCTCGAACCAAAGTAATGATCAAAAGATAGACATTCCACAAGAAGTTTCAATCAACTGGTTTGCAGCAAGAAAATTACAGCAAATCATGTTACATCCATTTTTTCTAAACATTTATGCAGAACATAATAGTCATTTACTACCTTTAACTGCTTCTTAGCCTTACAAAGATTGATCTTAACAGTTCTTATCTATATGTGTACATGATTCTTCTGTTATTATTGTTGTTTTACATACATAGCCATTTTTAAGCAGATTTTTTTTTCTCTTGATTCTGTTACTTTGTTCATTACCCTTGAAAATTGTATATCATGAAGCATTGTGTATCTCTTCTTGTACATGTATAATGTATTGTTACTTTTTTCATTTCAATTCTTTACATGTATTCATAAGCTTCTTTTCAAATTAGAAAAACAGAGGTTTCATGAAACTTTTCTCTATAATGGATATGTGATAGTACAGCTGGCTATCACAAAACCAATAAAGAGAACAGCTAACTTAAATTGGGAAAGGTCAGTCCCATTTAAACTGTCCTAATTGGGAAAGGTCAGTCCCATTTAAACTGTCCTAATCAGGAAAGGTCAGTCCCATTTAAACTGTCCTAACAATGATTGTGCATCGGTAAAATTGTAATACTGATACCACATTCATTGTAAAAAAAAAAAAAAAAAAAAAAAACCTAGCTGTAGGTTCATTTTAAACATATTTCTCTAGCTTTGGGGTCCAAAGCTAAATGGACAAGAGAGGAATTATTAGGATTCATATTTTTTCAATTATGCTTATATTGCATAATATAGAAATAAACATGAATTTATAATAAATATATCATTCTAGATATAATTTTAAAGAGAGTGATTCAAGGAATTTAAATTCTTTTGCAATTATTTTGTATTTTAAAGTTTTAGTTTTGTTATAAATGAAAAATGTATTTGCAGTTTATCCTAAAATCTTATCAATAAGGTACATTTCCCCCTTTGGCAAAATATAAGGTTGTATAACTTCTCTTTGTGTTCAAAACATTAGTTTGACAATCCTTTCTTTTAATTACCTATTTTACTGATTCAAATTGACATATTTGACACTTGTTGCACTAAAATGCATTGATTTATATGATTTTCAATTGTCATCTTTGTGCCTGGAGAAATGGGAGTCAGTATAAAGCTGCGATGAAAACAGTGTAAAGCATATTAGAAACTGCTTGAATAAACTGTAACATCCAGATTTGACTCTCTTATCTTCAGGTAAGTTGATTTTCATTACTTTTTCATGTATAATTTTAAAATAATCTTAGAACATTGTGGAAAAGAAGTGTTGTTGGAAATTTGTGTAAAAACAATTGTTTTAATTTCCTTCATCATTAACTCATTTCGTGCCTGTCTGTTTGTCATTCTTTTTGAGTATTTTAATGAAATTAATGAAATGTTGTTTGAATTCTTTATTGAAAAATATTTGTATTTGAATAATCATTGTAATTTTCATCAAGATCAAATATTTGAATTTCTGCAAATCTAAGGACAAGAAAACTTTGTAATTTTGGTACAGACTGGTGATTCACTGCCAAGTTGATATTTAGCTCTACCACAAATTAATTAATAAATTGTATAATTATGCTTGTTAAACTAATTCCCCCTAGTTTATGCATATTGTAACTATCTTGCTGTTTGTTGTGCGTTGTTCCTGGATCTGTGGAGACTTAATTAAGTTTAAATAATTTGTTAATTCCCTTTACAGCTAAATGTTGTAAGGAATACTGGTCTCCTAGAGATTTAGGAATGATAGAGCACAAACAAACAGCAAAATAATATTTCTTGTCAAAATTAGTAAAAATTGTAGTTATATTTCATGATATTAGAAACTGCTTGAATAAACTGTAACATCCAGATTTGACTCTCTTATCTTCAGAACCTCTCCCATAAACCAACTATCCCAACGCCCCATATTGGAGCTTGCCGACTGGTTTGATCTGGTGGACAATTTTGTATTGTGTAACCTTCTTCCATTGGAAAAAGAGGTTCATAATATTTTGGTGGAGAATCCGGGTATCGTTTCCTCGGTTACCTTCACAATACAGTTCAAGCGAGCTAAGCTATTCCCCAAATAGTAGACAGAACTGTGTTCATCGAAATATCAATGGATTAAGTTGTTGTTTAAAATGTGGAAATTACTTCAAGGACTTTCAAATGTGTCCAGCTCGAGGAAGGAAGTGCTACTCTTGTAAAAAGTACGGACATTATGCTTCTTTGTGCTTCTCTTCCAAACAGATTCCTAGAGACAACCAGTTGAATCAAGCAGCTCAGAGGAAAGGATCTACAATAAGCACTGTAAATGTGAATGCAGAGCAAAATGTAGAAGCACTTTCCAATAAACTGTGTTGTCTTGAAAATACACTGGATAAGACTCTAGCTAAATTAATGTCTCTCACCGAAGCCAAGACTGAATCTAACCAAGACATGGAAAGACTGACAGTGGAAAACCAAGACCTTAAAAATGAAGTAATCTCTCTGACTGGGAAAACTGAAAACTTCTATTCCATTATTGAACAAATGAAGAGTGAAAATCTAAATCTTAGTAATGATAATTTGGCTCTAAATGACAACATAATACAGCTAACTGATGCATTTGAATCATCAAAATCATCGCTTGAAATTTCCAAAGAAACTATAACCAACTTAAATGGACAACTAGATCTTCTTTACAAACATATAGTGAAATTGGATAATAATTGCGTCAAAGCTGCTTTTGCCTTGGGAAGGTCTCAAGAAGACTTTGAAATAGTTACATCATACTTCGGACAGCTTACAGATAAATTTAATTACTGCTCCAGATGTGGTCTGAGAGTTCACAATGACAGAAAATATTGCCCTGCAAACATGAATCATTGTTATATATGTGATAAAACTAACCATTTCACCGCTGCATGTAACCATAATTGGAGGAAATTCTTCAGTGAGCCTGACAATGAAACAAATCAAATTCTAGAAACTCTCGAAGAAAGAACTGGAGTTAAAACTGCACGTAAATATATGCAAGAAACAGCTTAGGCGGAGGATAAATAAATTCATAACTTTGGGGTCCAAAGCAAAATAGGCAGAGAAGAATTATTATGAAGCAAATGTTGGCAGCATTTTCTCCATAATAAATCAAATATTCTTTTTACTCTTATTTACCGAATCTACACATCTTCATTCTTTCCATTGTTATAATTGGTTATCTTTACATCTTTTATCAATTGTATTTCTTTCTATATTGTCATTTTATATAAGATAATCTTTAACTTATCATTCCCTAAAGGTCTGTCTTTCATTTGATAACAATTTATAGATGTTAATCAGTTCTCAACTTCCTTGTGAACCACTATAAATAAGAAGCATAATAATTTGTGATTCAGTTAGAACTTTGTGTTCAGTTAGAACTTTGTGTTCAGTTAGAAACTTTGTGTTCAGTTTTTAGTTAGAACTTTGTGTTCAGTTAAAAATCTTTGTGTTCAGTAAGAAACTGCGTGTTAAGTTGAGAACTTTGTGTACATTTTAGGACATTTAAACCTTTGTGATTGCCTTTTGAATTTGTTTGGATTGTTGAAATTACTTTATGGACAACTTGTTAAATATCGTTTATTGGAATTGATTCGCTTTGTGGACTTTTGGACCTTTTTTTATTTGCAACATTAAATTATAAAACTTCTCTTATTTTCATTACTTGAGCGACTCTTCCTACCTTCCATCAAGCATGATCCAAAACAACAACAACAACAGAAATCCCCACATTATGAGTAGGCATTTTCCTGCTCATAATAATATGTTTCGGACAAAAATGTAAAGGTAAAAACAACAAAGGGCAATAACTCAAAAAGTGGGTGTGGCAGAGTAACAGTTCTTGTACATGACACTTGATCTCAATGAGATCTATACATGTACAAAGTTTAAAGTTGCTAGCACTTAAAGTTTAGGAGATATGATCCGGACAAGAATGTAAGCCTAAAAACAACAAAGGGCAATAACTCAAAAAGTGGACATGGCAGAGTAACAGTTCTTGTACATGACACTTGTCCTCAATAAGACCTATCAGTGTACAAAGTTTGAAGTTGCAAGCACTTATTGTTTAGGAGATATGATATGGACAAAAATGTAAGGGTAAAAACAACAAAAAGCAATAACTCAAAAAGTGGGCGTGGCAGAATAACAGTTCTTGAACATGACACTTGTCCTCAATAAGATCTATAAGTGTACCAAGCTTGAAGTTGCTAGCACTTATAGTTTAGGAGATATGATCTGGACAAGAATGTATGGCTAAAAACAACATAGGGCAATAACTCAAAAAGTGGGTTTGGCAGAGTTATGGATCTTAAACATGACACTTCTCCTCAATGAGATCTAAAAGTGTACAAAGCTTGAAGTTGCTAGCACACATAGTTAAGAAGATATGTTCGGGACAAGAATGTAAGGGTTAAAACAACAAAGGGCAATAACTCAAAAAGTGGGCGTGGCAGAGTAACGGTTCTTAAACATGACACTTCTCCTCAATGAGATCTTTAAGAGTACCAATTGAAGTTGCTAGCACATATGGTTTAGAAGATATAGCTCGGACAAAAGTGTGACGGACAGACGGATGAACGGACAGACGGAATCGAGCAAACCTAAAGACCCCCAACCGGTAACCGATGGGGGACAAATAATTAAAACATCGTAACTAGATCTATGAACAATGGAAATAAACTGTAAATACATGTTTTGATCATTCGCCGAAAGAAGTTTTACCCTATTCGTTTGACGCGCCTTTGTAAGTACGCCCTAGCAAAGCTGATTCTGAGAAGTCTTGCTGCAATAATGTACCCAACTTTTTAAAGAGGACACATCAGACTATCAAACGAGGGTTACATCACAACTACAGAATCCCGGCTCTCCCCTTGTTTCCTTACAAAAATCCCATTCTCTTCTTCGTCACTATATGCACTGGTCGATAGTTCATTCACAGCAGATTGAGGTACAAGGCTTATCAGACGACAAATACTTACATGAGCTTGTTCTTGTCGAGGCGTCTGCAAGTTTTGCATGATTACAATAACGTTGATTCTAGAATATGTTCCAAAATTAAACGAACACAATTTTAAAGCTTATCTAGCCGATTTACATAGAAAAAAATCCACAATAAAATCAATTATTAAATGACCAAATGATTGACTATGTGTAGTAATTTTACTCTAAATTGAAAGAAATCACACAAAAGGATACAAGGATACAAGGCTACAAAAAGTTAACGTAAGGATTTTTTTATTGGAAAGGGGGGGGGGGGGGATTGAAAATTGTTTGAAAAGGTGACTGATTTCTTTGTCGAACAATAGGTCCTATAATCTCAATCCGAGTTTTCTAGAACTATTTGTCTCTCACTGTTTTCAGCCAAAAATCAAGTACATAATAATACATAACTTAAATAAACAGAATAATATGCAAAGTCTTTTTTGAAGACGTAAAACGAACTAGTTTTGAAATGCTGTTTATTTGGAGATATTCAAGTTCGTCCAAAAGTGTCCAAGAAATTGTCACTAGATCTAAATCATGAGTTTTACATTGTTATCATTAGTGCTTTATCACCTTTGTTATTTGCTTATGTATAAGACTTAGGGGGCGAATTATTAGATTATAATAGTAATAATTGTATTATAACTACTGAAATGCAAAAGTCTTTGTGGCGTTAAAATTTCGGCTAGTAGGCCCAGACGGCTATAAAGATATAGGTCTATATTAATTTTTTTAGGTCTACATAAATCTTTAAATAACACTTAGAAATAGTACGTATGTGCATTAAAGAATCTGTACTATATTAATAAGTCTAAAATACATTACTATGTCAAACCCCATGCAGAATAATCAGATTTCAAAAGTTTATGCACTTGGAACTAGCGTGAAGAATTCATGCCGAATATTCATCTATTATTCATACAGAGAAAAGAAGGAGCATCAATACTTATCATGGCGACTCTGTCTAAAATACTACAGTAAGCCTGATATATGTATGTAGATGCACATATTTTAGACATATATTTTTTGTCTATACACTGTATAGACGAAATTGACCTTAGATCTCTCCATTGAGTTTGTTCATCACTTAAGGTTTCTCGGATTCGCGAACCCAAAAGCAAGTTATCCCTTTTAAACCGTCGCATTACTTTACCCTCAAAGCAAATGGCCTACTTCGAGATCCGTAGGTAAAATTACCCCAACATGTTTTGTCGTCGTGAATTGATTATATAGCCGCCCAAAATGGAATGAGTATATCTATTATGGACAGAGATAATCCATTCAAAGAAAATAGTCCCCGACCTAGAATGGAAAGAGATATTCCATTCAAAGAATGTAATCCCCGACCTAGAATGGATGACTCTGAGTCACCCATTCAAGGTCACTCTTCCCATAAAGGCTTAAACTAGCCATAAGCCTAGTTTTGCACAATGTGAAACGACTCGTTTGAACATATTATTTCTTAAGAGATGCTTTTAAAATCATTTCATTAGAACTAAAAGTGTTAATGGTGTGGGGTTTTTTTACCTGAAAATAGTTGAATACTCACCTGTCTTTTGCCATCTGACAATTAGCCTTTCTTTGCCTTTCAACTTTATCAGCGGATCGCTTAGAAGGTCGAGGTCAGCATCATTTGGTGTAACATTTAAGATGACGGGTCCCTCGTCAGTAGAAGAGTCACCAATTCGCAAAGAGTACACAGCTGTGTCGAAAAGCAGGGCCGACAGTACTTTGAATGTGATAATACCACTGTCTGTGTCTTGTATAATTTTGTGGGTTTCATCTAGAGTGATTTTCTTTCCTGATTTGTATACGGAAACTTCACGAATGGATACATCTGTAATTAAGGGTAGAGAAAATATCTGAGTTGTTAGAGAATCCTTTAAATCAAAGGCGATCGCCACCATCGAACGTATTTAGTAATTAAAAGAAACTTACTCGTGAATATTTTCAAAATATTCCATACATGAAATTCTCTAAAAATCAATCTGGTTTAGTTTCTTTCTCTGAGTAAGTTCTATTTCAGCCAAACTCATTTATAATTTGACTGTTCTCTGTATAATATTACCGGTATTTCCATTGGTACTGAACCACATATCTGAGAAAATTCTATCGAGAACAAGGAATCAAAGAACTATTTGAATAAAATTACCTCTGATTCTCCATTGGATTTGTGTCTGTTCACCTTCAAACACGTTTACTTCCGAATCAGAAATGATTTCGACTCTACTTTTTGGGTCAGCGAGGGGTTTCTGTTCGGCAGACTCGGCTAGAAAACTCTGCGCTACCTTCGAGCCTTTTGCAACACCTGTCTGTGTCTCCTCAACAGCGATCATGGAGGCTTTCTCTGTCATTTCTCTAGCCTGAACAGCACTGACGCTCTCTTTAGATGTCGTCCCGACCATTTCTTCAACCTTACTCTGAATACCAACTCCGCTTTGTGCTTTACCAGCAACTTGTAGCTGTTCGGACGCATCTACGTTTTCAGCATTGTAGATATAATGTACTTCATGAGCTATTTCGTGTTTTGTGTGCTCTTCTTGCTCTGGTTCATCGTAGAAGAGGTACATTCCGGCCATAATTCTGCCTTTTTTGTCATCTTTAGTGGTGTGATCAAGTTTACCTGGATGTTCTTCTTCTCTCATCATTTTACCTCTTCGTCTTTCTTCGCTTTCACTTCTAGACGGTTTTTCTACACTAAGTAGATTCTGTTCAGCTTTTCCAGTTTTCATGGTAAAGGATGCTACATTACCGTATTCTGATTTTCCCTTAGTTTGAACTAAGTTTTCTTCTATGCTAATTGCTGTTCTCTTTGAAGAAGCTTTACTTTCCTTCGACATTTCTGCAATTTCTTCGACAGTTTCCGAGTGCATTAGAGAGATATCTCCATTTATTTCTTTAGCTGTTTGAACTTTGACTTCCTCGATCACAGATTTACCAGTTTGAATACCTTTCATTTTGTTAATTGCCTTTTTGTCATTGGCATCAATTAGCCCCTCCTCTACAACAGTCTCAGTTTCGATGATGGTTACTTCATCTTCGCCTTCGTCTGTCTTTGATGTTTCAAAGGCTTTTTCGACATTTGTGCTTGTCACAGTTTCCATAGCTGCTTTGCCTCCTTTAAGGGTTTCGCTACTTAGTTCTACAGTTTTAGTTTTTGTTTCTTCAGTTGTAACTGTTGAATCGGGAATTCGAGAAGATTTTTCGACAGACACAAATGATTCTGAATATGTCTGTTTTTCATATCCTTTGCTATCTAGTGAACTGCTTGATGTAAGCTGTGTCGATTCCTCTAAAATATCTACTCTATTCCTTGAAGATGATAATCCAAAACTAGAATCATATTCGACTGAGCCGTTCTCCTTGGCTGCCCTTGCACGTGCTCTTTCCCGAGCAGCTTTTCTGATTGAAGAGATCGATTCAGATTTTTCCTTTGAGAAGTCATCTGTTATTTTCATTGTTCCATTTTCAATAGATTGGAAAGAGCTTTCGTTATCAATGGAATACCTCTTCTTTCCAGTAAATGTGTCTGAAGAGAAGCTAAAGTCAGAATCACTCGAAAAAGAACTCCTACTTGAGGTTATGCCACTATCATAAGTCGAACGTCTACCGGATCTACTCGGACTAAATGACGTCGAATCTTCGTCAAAAGTCAACCGTTTTCCGGATCTTCCCGAACTATATGTCGTCGAGTCTTCGTCAAAAGTCGACCTCCGCCCGGATCTACTCGAACTATAAGAAGATGTCTCATCGTAAAAACTTCTACTAGAACTTCCTATTCCGATAAGACTGTCTTCGGAAGTCGTCGATGACCATCGTTGTGAGCCATATGACCGGTCGGAAAAGTCACGTGACCGCCGGAAAGCCATTTCGTAGATTGAAGTTAGATATTCCACTTCCTCAATTGATGTCTCTTAAAATAGACAAATACGATAAAATTCATTTAACAGCTATCTGATAATATTGTCAACCTTGTTTTTCCATGTTCCATTATTTCTGAAAGATGTGAGTAATTGAATTAGAAAAAAAATGTGCACTACATGCCTACATATGGATAGCGATGCAAGTGTTCGAAAAGCAGATATAATATATAAAATATACAAATAATAGGAGCATCGTGAAATTGACAAGGTGAATGATTTTCGAATGAAATTGGATGAGAGCGATGAGCGAGTTTTGAGTGGAATCAAAAGGAGGTAATCCAATATCGCTAATTTTGTTCAGGATGAACAAAATTACCGACATTTATTAACTGGCTTTCATGAAATATGCCTACAAGTTCTATAAGTTGTTTCATGTTCCTTCAAGGACCAATCAGACGCTCACAATTTCTATCCTAAGATACACAACCCTAAGATATAAGTTGCTATATTACATCACCCAATATGCAATTGCTATTCCCACCTAGCAAGCCACATTCGTGAAATAAAGTGTAAGTTTGAGGAGTAATAGGAAAATGGTCAGTTAAATATGGGAGTTGTTTCAACGAATTTAGTTTCGTTTACTGAATAACAGATATTAGTGAAAAAATATTGTTTTATTTAAACGCCTTATTTCATTTATCTTATATTCTCATCTATCTATATTTTGCAGGGCCGGGAGGTTTATTTACCACTTCTTCATGTCTTTGCTTCTTTTTATTTAATTTCTTGAGCTACAATGAACAACCAATGCCTTTATTTACAAATAAATAAATAAAATAGAAATAATAATAGGAAATAATAATAGGAAAATGGTCAGTTAAATATGAGAGTTGTTTCAACGAATTTAGTTTCGTTTACTGAATAACAGATATTAGTGAAAAAATATTGTTTTATTTAAACGCCTTATTTCATTTATCTTATATTTACAAATAAATAAATAAAATAGAAATAATATAAATAAAACAACGTTTCTATCCTGTGAAATGTCGTATTTGGTAGGATCATATTTCACAATTTTTAATCGATGCCTGAAGTGAAGTTTAAACAGTCAAACCTGCCTTAGCGACCACCTATATTCAGCAAACAACCTCTGAGTGCCCCAATAGAGCAATTGCATTGAAATTTGCCCGGATTAATTAAAGCAAGCACCTGTCTGAAGTAAGCACCTTTTGAATGTCCCTCTAGGCGCTATCTGAATACAGCCCTGCGTTCAGGATCACCGAACGGTGAAAACAGTTTTCAAATTATACCTCGCTTTGCACGTGCGCTTGCGTGCAAAGCGAGGTATAATTAGAAAAATGTTTGCACCGTTCGGTTATCCTGAACGCAGGGCTTCTTTAAACTTCACTTGATACATTATTCCAGGACTACAATTTCCTACGACACGTTAAACGACAAAACACTCAGCATGTCAAGTTGTAATAATTAAGACAGATACAGCGAGGAGATAGCAGGAACACTGTTCCAGGTAAAGCACTGATAGATAATTAATTTGTGCTGAGAGACATTCATCTGGAATTGTGCAAATCCGCATGATTGTCATTAACGGACGAGGCGTAGGAATATTGGTCCATTATTTCTTATGCTTTTACATAGTTAAATTACCTTAATTGAATAAGGATACCGCATAGGCTGAATTAAAATTAAAATCAAAGCAGATATCGACTAAGAATGAAACTTTTAATTAGAATTGTATAAGTAAATTCAGCAAGATCGTCTTTAAAGAGTGAGTAGCAGTTGTATTTTCGTGTTCAATTTAGGCTTTCTAGCAAAATACTAGTTTTTTTCTTTATTTCTTTTGAGTGTAAGAATGGTGAAATTTTATGTTCCGTTCATCAACCTATCTCACATGCAAAATTTCATCCGTTATTTTAATCCTTGTCATGCTGAACCCGAAATATTCCTGCTTTTGCAGGAGGTAGAAACAACGAACAGCCTGCACATATGTGCAACCTGATCTTTGTCTATACCACCTGTTTGTCCATTTATGAAACAAAGAAAACTCGAAAATTCAAATTTCAAGATGGCCACTGACTCATATTCAGTGTATTCAGTGCTGTAAGCACTTTGATTTTATTGCAATTTTGTCAAGATTTTTCATTCAGCATGACAAGGGTTAAATTGTTTCCATACGATATAGGCGATTGTTCCATAATGCAATTTTGTTTTCTCGTCTAGCTCATCATATTTTATAATACTAATTTTTATCGCAAAACCCGTAAGTGAAACTATTACCTGTGGTACGATTAAGAAGATGGTGAAATTGACAAGATGAATAATTTTGGGAATGATTTATGAATGAAATTGAATGAGTGTGTGGAGCGAGTTTTTGGTGAAATTAAAGGGAGGATATCCAATATCGCTAATTTTGTTCAGGTTGAACAAAATTAGCGATATTTGTTACCTCCCTTTAATAAAGTATGCGTACTTTTTCTGTTTGCGTGTTTTCGTGAACCAATCACATACGTGTACTTTAAAAACCACACCAGCCAATAAAATCGCAGAATTATTTGATTGATTTGAATTAACTTTTAGTCCAATTGAACGATTTCGAATTTTCAAAATAATTATAGAGCGTTTAAATCGATTTGAGTAAGTGTTTGGAATGAGTGAATGGAGCGCTGAGTGAGTGATTTCGAATGATATTGATCGGAATGAGTATTAATTTTACGGTGTTTTAACTATATAGGACCTCGATTGCAGAAAAGAGAAAAGCGATTTTTTTATTAATTGGCCGATTATGTAATTTTAAAGAAGACTTTTGCCCTCTTCAAAAACAACAAGAAATTTTACTATCAAATAACACCAAACATTCAGATTCAAATCTTAAATTTGAAGGTATGAATTAATTGATTGTAAAAAGATTTTGAATGCGAAGGTATGGATGCAAATTGATTTCAAAGAATTAAATCTGAAGATATGGATGTAACTTGACTGTAAAAAGATTTTGAATCTGTAGGTATGGATGGTAGTTGATTTAAAAACTAAGAATTTTGAAATATTGATATAACTTGATTTCGAAACTGAAGGTATGGATGTACCTTGATAGAAGAAAAAATTCAAATTGAAGGTATGTATATAACTTGATTGTAAAAAGATTTTGTTTCTAAAGGTATGAATGAAACTTGATTGTACATTGTGTAAAAAAGATCTAAAATCTGGAGGTTTTGATATAACTTGATTGTAAGAAGATTTTGAATCTAATGACATGGACATTCCTCGAAACTGTTGTATCTTATGGAATACTTAGTTCACAAGCTTACAAGCTGCGTACTCAAAATTGTGTTCATTGAGTCTATCAGAATGTGTGAATCTTGTAATACAACGGAAATCAAATCATTACAGATTAACAGTTTTACATGGATTTACAGAAGTAGATGTTGGAGCCTTTCGCAAGTCATTTATGAATGTCGCGGTTAAATGTTCGTATTGATAGACTGTAAGCCTGTTATTTTCTGACATAACGTACCACTTACATACAACAGTAATGATGCAGTTACGGTATTGAAGCTGCTATAATATGGAATGACTTCCATAACATAGTTCTCTTTGATCTTGAAGTTATGAAGTTATTTTCTAACAGTTAAACTCCCACAGTTCAGTTGTAGTTCTGCCTTGCGCTCAGGATGACAAAACGGTACGGTATTTTTACAAATTATACATCTGTTTGCAAGTTATACCCCGCTTTGCACGCAAGTGCACGTGCAAAGCGGGATATAACTTGCAAACAGATTGCACCGTTTTGTCGTCCTGAACGCAGGATTGTTTTATAAACATCTTTGAACATTTTCAAGACATTAATGCTACAGAATTTTTAAAGAATAAGCATCATCAAAAAGAGTTTTCATTATTTCATACGCGTGACTCGTCATCCGAAAATAGCTCAGAATTAATTCCGTAAAATAAATATTTGAAAAAGAGATTGGTAACAATAAAGGTCATCCGGAGTTTGCTTTTCAAAAATTATCATACGGGTAGATAGAATAATCATTCTTTATTTAGAAAATCAACCAACTGCAAACAGTTTCGATCACAGTCGGCCTTCGCTGTCCGTTTAGTCTGTCTAGGGTCGACACTTTACGCAGTGTCCAGATGGTTCATGCTTGTCTTACACAATTATTTAACCCTTTCCTGTTTTATAAAATTTTAGACCTGTCCAAATTCAAAGGTTTAGTAAACCATATCTTAAAGTGGATTTGAATTGAAAAACAACCATTCAGTAGGGTAGAAAATAGTGTTGAAGAAGCAATTTCTTCTTTTTTCACATTGATTTCTCAAATATAAAATTACCGGCACGTAAAAAGCAGGGATTAAACAGCAAAAGTTTAATGATACATTGAACAAACATTTTCTTTACAATATACTAGTATATGTTACTGAAACCTGACTCACCTCCAGACAAATGGTAGTACATGTAGTTTATTCATAAATCTATTGATCAAAGTTGAAGCAATGAATTAAAGGTTAAAATTAACTGTCATTATTTTAGAATTATCTTATAACTATACACATATCCTTGCTATAACATCCCATATGATATTTTGATATATAGTTATTTTTAGATCAATAATATAATGCGGTTATTTTAGAAACTTACATTTCAGTTAGAAACATCGACGAAAAGAAGACAAATAGAGGTTATAAGATAAATATAATACGTACTTAGTGTTTTGTAAAAAAAAAAAATATCTAACGAGGTTGTGATAATTGATAATTGTCTCGGCAGAGCCTCGACAATTTTCAATTCTCACAACCTCGTTAGATATTTTTTTTTTTCATACAATACACTAAGTACGTATTATATAAATATCATATTAAGACATATAAGTGTATCAAATGGTATGGGAAAGATGTGCAGATACAAAATACATCACCCTAGTTAGATTTCACCCCAGACAAAAACACCCCAAATCTCCCTGCCAGACTCATTTTTTGTCAATGCATGACAATAAACCTGGAGGGATATACCAGATTACATGGAAAAGCTACCACAATGAGCACACAGGCAATCAGACGGTACATAAAAACGAGTCGCATATCGAGAACAGGGAAATGGAATTCAGTCAATCTTATGACAGGCGACCACTTTCGTTGAGCGGGCACTGATAAATGTTTCCTTTTCGGAACGTTTCCTTTTCAGTAGAGGCATTCAGCACAATATGATGTTGTCAGTAGGTGGCCTGAGCCAAACAGCTTTTAAAGCAAATAGAAAAGATATTTTTGGCGCCTACTAACGAAATTATCGAATATTATTAATGTGTCATCATTCATGTATCAAAAAGATTAATTCATAAAATCAGTGAAATAGTCAAACATAGTCTTCAATGAGAGCTTCGACTCGACAAACACTCCCGTAATCTAATGATTTTGTCTCTTAAGTTTTTTTTAAAGTTGTTAAGCTTTTCTCGTCCGGTTAAAAGAAGTGCTGCATCGTTCTAATACTTAAACGTATATGGGCATTCTAATAATTTATTTTGGCGCGTTCTTTAGGAAAAATCATCGAGTCTACAGACAAAGCTATGCACAAGAGTGAGATGGTGAAAAATAGATAAGTGTTTAATTTTATACCCTCGATTAACGAAATATTTTGTCAGTATCGTTTTACTCCTATGACGTAATCAAGCAGTTTAATGATAAGCCATGTCACTAGCCAGAAAATGGTGTGATGGTGGTACTGGAGTGAGAAATACCATGAATCCGGTGTTAGGTTCTCCAGCTACCACCATTTTACTAAAAGATTGTTAAAAAGCGGCGTAAAACCCCGTTGAAATAATCACACAAACAAACCAATTAAATCGTTTGGATGATTTGAATGAAATGTTGATCGTCTTGAACTGTTTCTAAGTGTTTTAAACTATTTCATAGCGTTTTTGTTGGTTTGAGTCAGTGATTTATATGAATAAATGGATGGAGCGCCGAGTTAGCGATTTCGATACAGTTAAGAACACCATGAAAATGACACGATGAATGATTTTGGATTGATTTTTGAATGAAATTGATTTAGTCTGTGGAGCGAGTTTAGAGTGAATTTAATTGGAGATTATCCAATATCGCAAATTTTGTTCAGGATGAACTAGCGATATTAATTACATCCCTTTAAAAAATGCTTAGATATTCTATAAAAGCTTCCTATTTCTTCAAGATCTAATCAGACTCTTACAATTTCAATTGATTTAGTGAAATCCCGATTTTTTCCAGCTATTTTGATTTTGAACGAAGTTGTTATTATATGTTTTTCAGTGAGTTTTGAAGCTTTTTTGAATGAATGAATGAATGAATGAATGAATGAATGAATGAATGAATGAATGAATGAATGAATGAATGAATGAATGAATGAATGAATGAATGAATGAATGAATGAATGAATGGTGTGCTGAGTGAGCGAATAAGAATGTTTTTGATTCAGATGAATGTCAATTTCACGATTTTACTAACTGTCTGCCCCCTTTGCATGCAATAATGTCTTCCAAGACATGTCTAGAAATTTCGTCCATCAGCGACCAAACTCTCATAACTACACTTTGAATTAAGCTGTAGTTACTAATATACAGACAGAATTCAGTATCCTCATATAGCCTACCTGGTGAAACCAGTCATGAGTTCGGGATGACAAAACGAGGCAAACTGTTTGCAAGTTATACTCCGCTTTGCACACAGGTGCAAGCGCAAAACGGGATATAACTTGCAACAGTTTGAATCGTTTTGTCATCCTGAAAGCAAGCAAGGAGAGCTGGAAAAGACTTTGTGGGGTAAAGGGCGACACAGTTCTAGACTTTCCATTACAACCGCAAATGTATGTTTTAATTATAGCCAATTAGCATGTAATTCATTTTGTAACAATTCTGCTGTGAGGAGAATTCAATCGGAACCAATAAATCACGGTATCACAAACGAATTTATGCACCAAAGTAACACTTCGTAGGCGTTTATCTCTTTCATGCAATGTCTGAAATATCCTTTTTTATTTCTCAGAATCTTTACCTTTATAATGCAATGAACAGATCGCTTCCGTCAATCAAAAATGAACCTATGCGTGACATTTCCAACAATTTGAAATGTTCTTGAGGTGCAAACATTGAGTACAGTTGACAGCCACATACTGTAAATATAAAGTTACCTGATGGCCTACAGTTACTTTGAGACATTATCTATCTACAAAACGCATGGTGAAGACTCTGGTCAGACTGTGCGGATGCACAGGCTGGTCAGAGTCTTTGCTTTGCGCATATTTGAAATTGTTGGAAATCTCACGCACAGGTTCAAATATCAAAACATTCATTAATAAATCGGTGTCTGTTGACCTCAGCCGTTTTATGCCATTTTTTTCCAAACAACGTTGATAACTGAATCAAACGTCGTAACTACAGCGTAAAAAACAATCACAATCTTCAATACCAAGATCACTCCCCACTTCCCACTAATGGAATAATTTTAATCAATTTGACTGAAACTGGCTTTTAAGTGACTGCCAATAAACACTCGGTGAACGTGCGGGGCTCGAAACTCGAACTTACGTGTCATGAGTCAAGCGCTGATTCCGCTCGACCATCGAGGCATATAATACTTTGCTAATTTTGAATAGTTTCATAAAGTTTTAAGGACTGAAAGAAACTTTTCTTCGAGATCAGATCACAAATGAAGGTTCATAGCTAAATGAAAACATAGAAATATTTTCTCTCTCTCTCTTAAGAGATATTTTTTATGATGCCACTGAGTTTCAAGCGAATGCTCAAATTTATTTCAACTATGTGATACTCTTCTCCTATAGGCCTATATTTTGTTTATTAAGCCCTCGCGGGCGTCTTTGAAAAACTAACATAGAAAACAAGAAGACGAACGAAAATGAAACACGAATAATTGGCAGACGGATCCAATCTGTTTTTGATAAGAATCTAATTCTCCACAAAAAACACAGGTGTTTTTCTTATTTGTTTATAAATAAAGTCTACAGACGTCAATACTCTGTTATCAAATATAAATGCACTTTGTGCAACAGTTTAAAAAAAACGTGAACAGTCAAGCGAAAGGGGGGATTAGGAGCAACTGGGTATAGGCGTAACTAGGTTTTTGAACTTCATACGCACAAAGTAGGCGACCACCCGAAAATGTTAAGACTTGATTAAATAGACGTCCATTCGCTCCTTTGGCGAGAAATTGTTCGATCCCCGACGGCGGCACTCATTCTTTCCGACTATTTGTCTCTCGCCAATGGGTTGATAATCGTAGATCTATGTGAGATAGCAGCTGGAGGCTAGGAAAGGATGTGATGGTAGTACTGGTGAGATAAAAACCAGGAATCTTTCGTTAGGTGCTCCAGCCGCCGCGATATAGATGAAAAAATGTTGAAAGCGGCGTAAAACTCCATTCAATCAATCAATCATTGGCTAGAAATGGAGGTTAGAGCAAGAGGTCAAACTGGATTTTTCTAATGATTTCAACATTGATGAATAATCAATACATCGTAACAACAGCTTTAAAAAGCTGTAGTTACGATGTTATGATCATTTATCAAAGATTTTTTTCAAGTATTTGTTTTTGTATTACGCGAAATGTCCGTAATGTGTGTTACGTCTTCGACAGGATAGTGCTGTGTAACGGTTTAAAGGGGGGTAACTTGCATTAGTTATGCAAATGAGAGAGACCTGCCCTTAGTTAAATGACTAATTGAAGCCTATATATACAGAGTCGACCCGATTAGGGTTAAGAACATTAAAAAACATTAAAAGGGGGCAATATATCTTTGTTGATTTTTCATTTTCAATTGAACGAAACTAGCGATATCGTATTACATTCCTTCATCGAAATTCCACTGGCTTGTTACTATTCTTTAAATAGTTTTGCGCGTCTTCAAAGACTAACCACAAGCTTCAAAATCCAAACTACCCCTTCTCCCAATAAACAAATTGAATGATTTGATCGCTTTTAATCCAATGTAAATCGTTCTCAATTCTTTCGGGCGTTTATGAATGGTTTTAGAGAGTTGTTAGCCTGGGATCTAGGCCCTGTTTTTAGAAGTTTGAAACAAGAAAGATAACCAAGTTGATCGCTTCAAAACATAGAATGAGTTAACTTCTCTTCAAAGAAATAAGGCCCCTTAAATAAGACTTTCAGAAACTAGACATTGACTTTATAATACATATTTTCAATAATGTTACCCTGTTTAAGAGATGGCGACCAGTCTAGAGGGTTGTGATCGTTTTGAAAGAATGTTCGAATGAATATATGGAGCGATTGTGAATGCTTTTGGTCGGAGTGACTGTAAATTTCACAATGTCACAAACTGTAATTAAATCAAGGTGCCCTTTAATCTACGAACCTTTGCGGGTTCCTCTATGCTATCTCCGGTAATGTAATTTTCTGGAGAGCGTTGCTCTACGGGGGCAAACAACTTTCAGTCTATCTCTTTGCTAATCACATCTATTGTTGAAAAGATGAATATCATTATATCTTTATCAGATAGACAAGTATATTTTCCAGATTGTCTTTACATACTTCGAAGAAATTCCACAATATGAGAGAAGTATAGGTTTGTTTTATTAAGTTATATAAACCCTTCTCCAGTTATTCTTTTATTTTTCTGTTTCTCCTTCTGTTAGCGATATTTTCCTGTTACGCACATAGCTGAGGTTGAAACGTTTGACTTAGAGTTCATCCATCACATAAAATACTTCTCGGGCCTCACAGATTAGACAAGCATCATCCAGGGTTATCCTACACAAGCGTGCATTCTAATCTTAGCCCACACAGCCTACTTTCTGCAAGTATATTTTCCAGATTGTCTTTACATACTTCGAAGAAAATTCCACAATATGAGAGAAGTATAGGTCTGTTTTATTAAGGTAGTGGACCCGTAATAGTTCCGCAACATTTCGATACCCATGAACTTTAATAATGTTGACCATGAATTCCTAATGAAAATCAGTAGGAAACACTGTTAAAGTTCATTACTTCAGAAACGTTGCAAAACTATTACGGGTCCACTACCTTAAGTTATATTAACCCTTCTCCTACTGTTAACGATATTTTCCTGTTACACACAAAGCTGAGGTTGAAGCATTTTGCTTAGATTATCCCACACAGGCGTGCAGTCTCATCTTCGCCAACACAGCCTTTCTGCAACTGCTAGAACGTGTAATAAGCGACCACTTATTGGACCTCCAAAAAGCAGTCGTTAAGGAGAATGGTCGCTTAGTACACGGCTTTATTTTTACAAATTGGAAAGATTACGTTTTTATCGAAAATGTATGTTATAGCTAATTTCGCGATAATTTTAAGTTGTTAAAACTCCAAAAAATCGTCTCAATGAGACGATTTTAATGTGTTTCATCAACAAAGGATTCATTTCCAATACCTAATTAGACCTTTTACATCAACAAATTATCAAAGTAAATCTTCACTTAATAACCCCATCTAGTTCATATACTCTTCAAAAAAAGTTCTTTGACACTGATTTAACATACGATTTTTCTGAGTTCATGTAAAAACTTCTATAAAATGTTGATTGATTTGTGAACAGTAATTAGGATGTAAGAATATCACATGTAATTGCGATAAAGTACTCGACCGCGTTTCTCCATAGAGACGTCAACGTCAAATAACGTAAAATCTGAATGCCCATTCACGTGCAGTTCAAGATTAACTGAAATGTCTCGATAGCTCTCCATTGTGTTGTGGATGAAATGCCATTGCTTGATGGCTTTTGAAATTGAACGTCTAGGCACACACCTGTAATGAAAACATGTCAAGCCAAGGGAGGAACAACGTCATAAAGTTATTGGTCGCCACAAAGCATGCTCTATAAGACAAGCCGTTGCAAATGACTTTGTTGTTTCCGGACAGACTGTCTTGTACCTTTTGTACCGCTAAAACATGCCTCACAGCGTTATGTATAGAACCAGATCAGTCTGACGCTAGATAATAACGTTCGTCCAGGACGTCGAATAACGTAACGATATTTGGGATTTTTGAATCTAACTGCTACGTCAACGAACATTTAGGTCTCCAGTATAAGTTGGATCTCTGGTGAGAAAATGTGGAACCAGATAAGAGAAGTCAAGTTTGTCACTTTAAGACACGTGCGACGTAACGTCCTTAATCAACGTCTCTCTTTCAAATCTTTGATCAAAAAAGTAATTTTGTTTTGAACCAGTTTGAAGATGCATTGACTTTACCTTCATTGATTGACTTTGCTCATACATATAGATATTTTTGGCGAAATTATTGGCTACATATAGATCAAATGTCAAAGAACTTTTTTTGAAGAGTATATATTGAGTGGGTGGTACCTATTTAAATGTCGGTTCAATCATGTCAGATCGCGGAATCTGGGCTAATGGGTTTATAATTCTTGAGACATTTGCTTGGAAATCGGGAAATCAAAGCAAGTCTGAAGTATCTACAGAGTTAAACCTGGTGAAAAAAATGAGTATGTGCGAGACATGTCCAACAATTTCAAATCAAGGTGTGCAACATTAAGACTCCGATCAACCTGTGTAGCCGCACAGTCTGATCAGAGTCTTCACAATACAATAAATAGATAGCTATGAACCAAAAATGATTCTTTTCGAAATCCAACAACAGTTCGTTATTTGTATACATAACATGATTGTCCAAGCTTCTCAAAGCCGTTCTATCAAGTACATATAAAATTGTTGGAAATATCAAGCACAGGCTCGTTTACAGTTAATAGCATCGTGAAATTGATATTCATCTTAATCAAAACAATTCTAAATCGCTCACTCATCGCTCCATGCATTCAGTCCAAACACTCACTCAAACCATTCAAAAACGCTCAAAATGATAAAAAAATATAAGATCAATAACCACATAGAAAATAAATATTGCTAGAAAAAATCGCGATTTCACTGATTTAATTTAAATTGTTAGCGTCTGGTTGGTTCTTGAAGAAATTGGAAGCTGTTTGTAGAACTTGAATGCATATTTTATTAAAGGGGGGTAATTAATATCGCTTATTTTGTTCATCATGAACAAAATTAGCGATATTGGATTACCTCCTTAAATTTTCACTCTAATCTCACTCATCGCAATCATTCAATTTCACTCGAAAAATCATTCCAAAATCAACCACCTTATCAATTTCACGATTTTGTTAACTGTAGCTATGGACCAAAAAAGAACAGCAAATTTAATGCATTGTGTGATTGTCTAGGCTTCTCAACGTATGTTTATCAAGCACACATGAAATTGTTTAAATGTCAATCGCAGATTTAATTAATTTCGAAAGAACGGGATATAGGATAAAACAGGTTTAATACTATAATTTGTATGACCACAAAGTCTAATTTGAAACTTTATTTTTCAGTCTGCACGTGTATCTCGTATCCATATTTTTTCTCAAAACCTTTAAAGAAAGTCAGCTTATGTTCTAAATCAATCGACTGGCTGTCCGAAATGCTAAGTGTCTGTCTTCTAGAGGCAAGATAGGGCGTTCCTCAAATACATGTTTCTCGTAGTAACCAAGTTTTAGTACCCCATCCACGAAAATGTTTAAAAATGACAAAGGTCAACAGACTTTGCCGAATTAGAAATTAGTGATTTGATTGGTCAATGGATTTTTGTATTAGACTTTTTTCGTAGTCTTTTTTGATACCTCTTTGACAGAGTTCAGCGAGCTGTTGATTGCACGTAATAGGTCCTTAAAACAAGAGGACCAAGATGGTCCTAGATCGCTCACCTGAGTCTCTTTGACCACTGGGACATCACATTAATTAGATAGGCAGATGACAAAAAGAAGATAATTGCCTAAGATCAATACCATGGAACGTTTTCAGCGAAGAGCAAGACAGATATGCCTTTTTGCTCTTTGATTCTATGTAAAAAGGGATGCACCCGGCTGGATCCCAAATGTAACCCCGGGGTCTTGATATGACCAAACTTGGAAGAGGTCCATAAGATGATGCTACATACTACATATGAAAGCTGTCTGCCTACTGGTTTCAGAGAAGATTTTTGAAGGTTTTCCTATTTTCACCCTTCGTGCTCAGATGAGCTGAAGGGATGCGCCCGGGTGGAGCCCAAATATGACCCAAGGGTCTTGATATGAAAAACTTGGTAGGGGCCTACTAGATGATGCTACATACCGAAAATGAAAGCAGTGTGCCTTCTGGTTTCGATTAAAGAAGATTTTAAAAGATTTTTGCTCTTTGATTCTATGTAAAAAGGGTTGCGCCCTAGTGGAGCCCAAATGTGATCCTAGGGTCTTGATATGAACAAACTTGGTACAGGTCTACTAGATGATGCTACATACCAAATATGAAAGCTGTCTGCCTTCTGGTTTCAGAGAAGAAGAATTTTGAAGACTTTCATTTTTTTACCTTTCATGCTCCTAGGAGATTGAATGGAATTGAATTGAGGTTTTACGTTGCTTTCAACAATCTCTCAGTTATATCGCGACGACTGGAGCACCTAACGATGGATTCCTGGTATTTCTCACACCAGTACTACCACCACATCCCTTTCCTAGCCTCCAGTTGCTATTCCACATAAGTTTACGATTATCTACCCATTGGTGGAAGACAAATGTCGGAAAGGATGCGTGCCGCGGGCCGGGGATCGAACCCGAGCGAACTCATAAGAGATAATGGGATGCATCCTTGCAAAGCCCAAATATGACCCAAATGTCTTGATACGAACAAACTTGGTAGAGGCCCACTAGGGATGCTACATACCAAATATGAAAGCTGTGTGCCATCTGGTTTCAGAGAAGACGATTTTTAAAGATTTTCGCTCTTTGATTCTATGTAAAAAGGGTTGCGCCCGGGCAAAGCCCAAATATGACCCAAGGGTCTTGGTATGAACAAACTTGGTAGAGGTCTACTAGATGATGCTACATACCAAATATGAAAGCTGTCTGCCTTCTGGTTTCAGAGAAGAAGATTTTTGAATAGTTCATTTTTTTTACCCTTCATGCTCCTAAGAGATTGAATGGAATTGAATTGGGGTTTTACGTCGCTTTCAATAAACTCTCATTTATATCGTGACTAGTGGAGCACCTAACGATAGATTCCTGGTATTTCTCACACCAGTACTACCACCACATCCCTTTCCTAGCCTCCAGTTGCTATTCCACATAAGTTTACGATTATCTACCTATTGGTGGAAGACAAATGTCGGAAAGGATGCGTGCCGCGGGCCGGCGATCGAACCCGAGCGAACTCATAAGAGATAATGGGATGCACCCGTGCAAAGCCCAAATATGACCCAAATGTCTTGATACGAACAAACTTGGTAGAGGCCCACTAGGGATGCTACATACCAAATATGAAAGCTGTGTGCCATCTGGTTTCAGAGAAGACGATTTTTAAAGATTTTCGCTCTTTGATTCTATGTAAAAAGGGTTGCGCCCGGGCAAAGCCCAAATATGACCCAAGGGTCTTGGTATAAACAAACTTGGTAGTGGTCCACTAGATGATGCTTCATACCAAATATGAAAGCTGTCTGCCGTCTAGTTTCAGAGAAGAAGACTTTTAAAGATTTCCATATTTTCACCCTTTTTGTTAGGGGTAAAGGGAAAGTTATGGTTGGATTTCATTTATTTGAACAACTTTGGTCAAGGCTTGACCCAAGGATCATCCCTGCCAAGTTTCATCAAGATTGGCCCACTGGTTTAGGAGGAGAAGATGTTTAAAGAAATTGTGGACGACGGATGACGGACGACGCACGACGCACAACGTACGACACACGACTGACGACGGACATTCTACGATCACAATAGCTCATCTTGAGCACTTCATGCTCAGGTGAGCTAAAAAAGCTACAAATAGGGAAGTAATTTTAATTTCAAATTAGATGATGGCTATCTTAAAAAGACATTTTTAGAACTCATTGTAGTTGTCTCGGCGAACCGATTACAATGAGTACCCACAACATAGTGTTTCGATGAGAAATAAAGATTTATCCCTCTTATCTGCACCTGTGTAAAGTGTAAATTTTGCATCTATCGCGCATGTACCTTCTATGATTCCTGTTTTCCCGTGTCCCGGGACTTATGACAATGTTTGATGGTAAGCAGCTGGAAGCCTTCCTTTACCTACTTACCTACCTACAAGGTTCAGGTGGAACTATCTGATTGATTTTTTTCTCAAAATGTCTATAAAATGTTACCATTTGATTTTTTCAAAATAAAATTCAAGTAGATTTAGTTAACCGTCTAAACAAAAAACATACAATTATGCTCAATTTTTTTTTTAACGTTTTAAATTGTTGAGCAATATAATCATAAGCTAATATTTTTTTCATAGTCTAAGTAACTTCACATTCTTATTAGCACCAGAGAAAATTAAATCTTCCTACAAATGAATGAAACACGAATGATCCGTTATTTTTGATTTCTATTATGTTTAAGGTATTTCTATGATTTTCCGCTATTCATTTGAATTTCTGACATCTGTGGTCATGCAAATTAAAGTGCTACTTAAAACACTGAAATATTCACTACAGCAATTGCTCAAGGGTAATAGAAAGTAATGATATTTTAGTTGTATTTTTTTTATGTTTAAAATCAAATGATGAAATAAAAGGCACCAAAATTAACACGCTCACGATGGAGTTGGTCAGTGTGGTGTAAAAAAAACTTAATCCTTTTTAATGCGAATCCGTTAGTGCTTTCATGCAGGGAAATCGTTATTTAGTTTCTTAGCACAAATGAAAACACAATATTATCTTCATATCTCAATGAAACCTATTTCAGCTTTCACGAACAAATCTAAATTTCACGAATTAATAGGCGACCAAAATCTCGAAACCAAACTTACTGAAGCTGTGGTTACGAGTTTAAGGTCGTCCGCCAATTTCATATTTTGTAAGTGGTCTAAGATAAGTGTTATTCGGATTCCTTCTGTCTTGGCTGTAATGTTTTGTCTTCACTTAGTTGATAATTAATTACACGTGCTACAAATCTGGTCCAACTAGTAAATTGGCAATTCAGAATAGTATAGTCACGAACAAAGAAACGATGACGTTAAACGTGTATATATTAGCGATTCTAGAATACGCTTGTATGCGAGAATTCTTGAAAGAATATAAAAGAGAGTAGCCATGATTTTGAAATTTTCTGGATACACAGAAGGCAATCATCAAAGAATATTGTAGGCTGAAGGAGAGTACAATTTCACTATGTGGATATCTGTACAAATTTTAAACGAGAACCCTTTCCTTTCTACTGAATTCTCAGTGACGCATTATGTCTTCTAGTGTAAATTTCGATGGCAACTATACTTTTCTGATTTGCTCCAACTACAAATTCAACAAGGGCGTACTTACCGTTGTCCTCTAAGATATCATTTCAATATTCGCATATCTAATATTCCATTCCGAATTCTTCTTAAAGTATTCACCTGTTCATTTTCACTATGTGAATATCTGTACTAATTTTAAACGAAACCCATTTCCTTTCTTCTGAATTCTCAGTGACACATTATTTCTTCTTATGGCTGTAATTTTTTTTTTTTTGATTTCTTTTTATAAATAATGAGCGTTTTGATTGACCGAGAAAATATTATGTATGCTTACGCACAAAATGTTGACACAAAAACGCATTTTTCTTGCAAGATATCATGAAATTATAAAGAAGTGAAGCGAACTTGTTCATTGCATGGGGGTAAAAATCGAAAATAAATATACAAGTAGATTGTATATTTACTTTGGGGAAAAAATCAAGAAAAAAAAAACCCTTTCATTTTTGTTTTAGAGTGATTATGTGGGATGTGTCATATCTTTGTGTTCACTAAAAGCCTTGATTTGAAACTCAATGACAATAAATCTAAAACTTAGGCGTGTTGTTTTGAACTTGATTGCTATGCAATCTTGATGATGGCGTCACGTTTTTGGCTCCTCTTAGATGACGTCAGTTTGGGTGAAATGAACGAAAGCGGTGTATAGGCCTAAGTTTGTCTTTGTTTTTTTATAATTCCCTGTTAAGGCGGTGAGTAAATCGAAATGATAATTTACTGTTATTCTTTGTTAATCCACCGAAAAGCGTTAAAGAAAATGAGTTAACTCCAATATTTTCCAACATTTAATTCGTGGATGGGCGCATTGATCGGAGTGTTTGGAATGAATGAAAGGTACGCCGAGAGAGCGATTTAGAATGATTTTGATTAAGATGAAAGTCAATTTGCACGATGTTTTTAACTATATATTGGCCAGAACTTCAAACCGGACACCGTTTTTAATGAAAATAGAAATAAAAAGTAATATTTCGCGGGCGTAAAATATCAAAATTAAAAAGAGGATAATCGTTCGTTTTCAGTGTAAGATCGATTTATATTTCATTGAGCGAACAACAAAAGCTATATTTTCGCGGAAAATATAGCTTTTGTTGTTCACGAAAGAAATATAAATCGATCTTACTCGAAAACAAACGATTATTCTATTTCTTTTGTGCAAAAATGTGACAATAATGTGAAATTTCTATGACATATTTTCGTAAAGCGCGTCTTTTTACACGTGATTGCTATGCAACGCTCATTGTTACGTCATTTATTTCGCCCCGCATAGATGACGTCAGATAGGATGAAGTGCACAAAAGCAGGGTATAAGTTTTTGATAATTTCACTGCTTTTGCGGTGAGATTATCAAGTGATAATCTACCGTTATTTATCGATAATCCATCAAAAAAGCATTAAAGAAAGTATATTCACTACACGAAAGAAAATATGTAGGAAATAGCTGTAATCTAGTGGGATCCCTGAATGGTCAAGCTTAATATCTGCATTTAAGGCATTCGAAATAATTTATTTTTCTTGAACATTTCAGGAGATTGCATACATATGCATATACGTAGTAAACTATTATTACCTAAAAGAAGAAAGAGAAATTATTCAAGCTAAGCAAACACTATTTATTCACACTTTGTTATGAATGTGTCTTCATTATAAATTGTAAATATTCTTAATTAATTATCTAGAATATTAAAAGTTCGTCTTTCAAAAATTTGGACAATTCTAAAAAGGCCTGTAAATGGCTAAGGGTGAAAGTGTTAGGTCTCCCATTCCGATTATTGCGGATTTAATTAGTTCTTTATTATCCGTGAGATGATTTTCATCGCGGGAAGAAGTCAGGAATGCTACTGATGAGCACAAAACCTTTGTCATAAGTCAATTATTATATCATAGCTTACCCGCGAAATATCGGGGGAAAATTGATATTAGGCCTTTTCATACAATTTATTATTTGCACCATAGGCGTATCTAGGACTTTGAAATTTATGCACACTCAGAATAGGGACAACCAATTAATATATAGGATAAAGGCAATATGTGGACTGTGACAAAAGATGAATGCCCTCTGTCAGCTCCCTTTTTATGATTTGAGCGTTGGTGAATAATCAAAACATCGTAACTACAGCTTTAATAAGCTGTAGTTTTGATGTGATGATCATTCATCAACGATATTTTTCATCAGATGATTATTTCATTTACGCACTGGCGTAAATTGCGTTAAGGTAGTTACGCCCTTGCGTACCACTTATACGATTTCATCTTTTCCTAGCCCAAGCTGCTATCTCACTTAGGTTTAGGATTATCCTCTCATTGGTTTGGAAACAAACTTCGGAAGAACTTCGGGAAATTATATGCCTCTGACGGGGAAAAAAACCGTGACCTCATGTTAGATAATTGGGAGTCTAGCGCTAAACTCCCAATCTGTGGAAAAAGGGGGAGAGGTCACGCATTCGTTAGCTCAGTTGGTACCGCGTCGGTCTGTCAATCTAGAGGTCCCGGGCTCAATCCCTGATGGCGGCACTCATTCTTTAGGACTAAGTCTTTCACCAATTGGTTGATAATCGTAGAACTATGTGGAATAGTAGCTGGAGGCTAGGAAAGGATGTTATGATAGTATAAGTGTGAGAAATACAAAGAATCCATTGTTAGGTGCTCCAGCCGTCGCGATGTAACTGAAAAATTGTTGAAAGCGGCGTAAAATCCCATTCAAACAAACAAACAAAATCAGTCGAAAATGGCTAGGAAGGGATGTAATGGTAGTATAAGTGTGAGAAATACAAGGAATCCATTGCTAGGTGCTCCAGCCGCCGCAATGTAACTGAAAAAATCTTGAAAGCGTCCAAACAACAATCAAAATCGGTCGAAAATGGCGAAATTGAAAATCTTGCGAATAAAACACGATTTACAGTATTAAAGATATATGGATAGGGTAGATAACTTTACAAATTCCTAAGTACCACCACTGGAATTATTAACTTGTCGTCATTGTGTAAAAAAAACATCGAAACTACATATATTCAAGTCGCCCATTGATCATTTGTTGGAACAAAACAGTATATGACCCATTTTATTGTATTTATATAAACTCTTGATCGACGATTATAAGCTTTTATATCAGTATTATGCATGATACAGGATAATCGTATAACCTTTTGGTGGTTGAAAAATTCTGTAGTCTCGATTTAGACAGGTAAAGCAACGATGCTCAACATTCCGATGAGCCACATTTCATAAACTAACGTTTTTTTTGTGTGTGTTTTTTTTTTTTTTTTTAGTTTTTTAAAGTTATTAAAGTTACTCCCGTATATGCCAATACGATAAAACTATGTCTTGTCATATCTTTGAAAAAGTGTGTGCCATTAAAAAATGGCTATAGGAAAATAACAAACAACTCACTTTCCAAAGAAAGTTCATTTTGAATTTTATGATTGCTCATTTTAAATTTATATGTATTCAATTTTTTTCAAAGGACACCTTTAAATCGGTCTTATATAACAGCCGAATATCTAGCAGCCCTGCGTTCAGGATCACCAAGCGGTGCAAACAGTTTTCCAATTGTGCCCCGCTTTACACGTACACCTTCGTGTAAAGCGGGGTACAAATGGAAAACTGTTTGCACCGTTTGGTGATCCTGAACGTGTAAAGCGGGGCACAATTGGAAAACTGTTTGCACCGTTTGGTGATCCTGAACGCAGGGCAGGTTGTGCAACAACAGTTAGTTTATGTAACAGCATACTGACATTCTTTAGAACAGGCACATTTAGTGGCAGCTGTTCGTGGAACATCATTGTCGAGTGTTTTGTAAGAATGATCATTAATCTGTAAGGTTACAAAACGACAAATATTGACTACAAAAGTCTGATTCTACTAGCTCAGAGAACCTTTTCATATTTTTTTTCTTTTTAGGCAAAAATGTCGCATAATAAAAGCACATCTTTACTTTAGTGCCTTTTGATGGATTATCGAGAAGTAACAATAAAAATCATCGATAAACTCGTCGCCTAACCAGTAAAATTATCAAAAAAATTATCCGTCTTTTATGTATTTCACCCTATCTGACGTAATCTAAGTTGGGCTCGAAGAGTGACGTCACCACGAACGTTTAATAGCAAAAATCATGTGAAAAATGGCGCGCTTTAAGAAAATTTGTCTTAAAATTTTCACAATTTGTCTAATTTCTGCTATAGAGAAAGTTAATAATCGTTTGCTTTTCGAGAAAGATTGATTTATATTTCATTTCGAGAACGACAAAACCTATATTTTCACTCGTGGCTCCGTCACTCGTGAAAATATAACTTTTGTTGGCCAATCTTGTTGGCTTCTTGATTTAAGAAGATAAAAATTTTATATAATGGTTGATTTTTTGTCTGAGTGTGTCTTTTTCTGTAATGCCTTTGTAAAGGACACTGAAAATGACAACACGCAGATAGATTTTATTATATTAGCCTGTGTTTGTCATTTCCGACAATTTTACATGCGTGCGAGACACACAATCATTAGCCAGCCCTAACAATCATACGATGCAATAAGAATATTTGCCGGCGGATTGTCTGAAAAACGATTAAAGCCTTATCCTATGGCGCGCGAACGGGGTCAAAAGTTAGAATACCGCTATACCTACAAAATAATAGAGGTATACCCCTAATATTATATCGGTATACCGATAAAAATGAGGGTAAACCTATAAAATGAGGGTAAACCCATAAAAAAATGGGAGTATACCGATAAAAAATGGAGGTTTACCGATAATTTATAGGTACACCTTCATTATTTTTGACCCCTTTCATGAAAATCTCATTATCCAATCAGAATGCGCGTTACATCCCGACTTTCCGGTACTTTCCGTACTTTTCTGCGGCGCTGGTTTGTTTACATTGGAGACCGCCAAGCGGGTTTTTAACCACGAAAAATCAATTAAACTGGCATTTAAACAACGATTAAAGAAATTACGGTAAGAATTAAAGTTTTTTTAAACCTTTTCGCGATAACACTCTGTTAAACGTCGCAAAGAGAATTTGTATCAATGATAAACTGAATTCGCCCCATTGAATTTCGTTCCAATCTAGACAGTGACATAAAATCACACAAACCTACTGTTGAGCAACAGAGATATTCAATATAATCATAGGTTTAACCTATAGACGGGAAAAGTTATTTGTAGAAAGAACAATTCTTGATTTACTCATTTTAAGCTATCGAATTGGGAAATAAAGCTCCTACACCCTAACCTTTTGCTGTATCGACGCGCATGAATGATGCATCAAATGAAATTCAATATTATGTGTCTTTCTGTTCCGACCCCTCTTTCTTTTTTTCGCTTGAATGGGGTTATGGGAACAAAACAAAGAACCTAGAAACCTTTGTAGACGTTTTTCTTCACTGAAAATATTTTCCACGGAAAAAATAAGTGCAGTTATAATGTGAAATTCACTTCCCCAGGTGCTGTACAAAACATGCACATGACAAATATTTTGCAGAAGACCAAATAAGCTATTTATCAAATCGATGGCTATTTGCTTTTCCTCACTTATAAGTGCTTTTCCTCACTTATTTCTAGACTGAGGGTCAGGCACAGTCATTTAAATAAGTGCTAAGATAGGAAGAAATAAACCTAATATGAGTGAATAATACTCAATACAATTCTTATTGGTTTTTTCCTCTTAAAAATTTTAAGGGGGGGTGGGCGTACTTTGAATATGGGTGCACGTAATATAGAAACTGCTTCAGATCTAAATCCTAAAGAATTTGATTCCGACAAGATGTTGGCAAGCATAGCTTAAGCTAAAATAGCTGTATTTATATTTTTTCAAAGAATCAAACTGCGAATTTTGTTACAGATTTCATTTTTTCAAGTCTTAACCGGGAATATTACTAAAAATTTCATCTCTTTCAAGTTTTATCCTGCTTTTTACCCCGACGTTAAAACTCAACAAGATGACGTTGCTTTAGCGGGAAAAAGTAGCGTCTTATTTCCCCAAAGTAAAGAATGACGTCAGTTGCGGAGGGTAAAAAATCGTCATCCAGACAAGATTCTAAGCAAAAATGTGAAACTTTTTACATGTAAGGCTGATTCTTATCCTAATTTTATAATTTTAAGTTCACTACAATCTAAATTTTGATAATGGTCGACAGAAATAAAATCGAAAATAAGTAGATAAATGAAAATGAATAATAAAACAAAATGGCGAAATCTCGCAAGATCATCATCCTCCATGTAGGCCGCCATTACGACACAAATTTAAACTTTGATGGTATATGTATTTCATTTTGATTTTGATTATTTAAATGTTTTACACTCAGAATCTAGAAGCGGGAAAAAGTTTCAAAGCGCCCAAAGGGAGCTTTGCGTTACTTTTCCCATATTATATGATAGAATTAAAAAAAACTAGGTATATAGTGCTCAGTGTTCCCAAAAACCACCAAAATGGGGGTGATTTACCCCTGAATTGAAGCTTGTACCACCGATTTTTGCAACCAGCCTTCTTTGTGTTATGTAGAGGGGGTACATGCACACTGTAAAATACCCGTTTTTACCCCCAGATTGAAAAAGCAGTGGGAACACTGAGTGCTGTTCCTATGAACGAATACGCAGAACCTGGCAAGCTCAGCCAGTAACTAATTTGGCTGTCTATTAACAGCATGGGGCTGTGAGTTTGAACCAATGAAGTGTAGTGATTGATAGTGATTAGACTCAAGACCAGGTGCCCAGCAAGCTCAGTTGGTAAAGTGCATGCTAGTGTTCAGGGGGTTGTGGGTTCGAGTCCCATGAAGGGCACAACTTTTCCTCCTAAATTTACTTTTGAGTCTCATGCAGCTAACTTTAATGCGACATTTCACATTAGTGGATGACACAAGTTCTAAATAGGGTAATATGTCTCCCAACAATATAGGTATGATAATAAGTATCCTAGATCACTCACTTCTCAATAGGGTAAATTAGGGTATGAAAATCTCTTTTGTTTTCCAGCAAAATGATTGAGCACATGCTTTTTAATTCCACTCAAGTCATCGGGTAATCCTGTGTATCAACTAAAGCTGCACAGCTATATGACATCATGAAACATAAGAAAATGGCCACAAAATCTATAAGCAAATAACCTGTTTTTTCATGTTCAAAAAATTCATCAATAAGTCAATTTTAAACACTAAGTTTGCATCTGAACTATTATACAAAAAAAAGATTCATGATTTTTATCAGTGTCTTTCTTTTACTGGTATATTAAAGTTAGGTTCCTTTCTGAACTGTACTTGTTTAGCCGACAAAAAGTGTGTCTAGTAAACACAACGGCGTCTATAATCATCACCCGATTCTGTAATTTAAGAAACAGTTTCTTCTAGATAAAATGTCTTTTACATTGCCAAAATAGTTAAAATGTTCAGTTGTGTATTGATTTTTTGTGTATTTGCAATATATTATATATTTACAAGATTGATGTATTTGACTTTCTTGTGTGCAAAGTACTAACCAACAGGACTGTATATTATTGTTGAAAAATTTGAGCAAAAATTTGAGCAATTATAGCAAATAATACATACTCCCTTTGTCGACCTTGATAAATAACTTTTTGGCAAGATTACACTGACTTCATTTCAATAAAAGGTACCTTATCCAATAATGACTCAGAATGTTAGATGATTAAATTAGTATAGGAAAAGATGGCTGAGGTAGAGGTAAAAAGGTAATATTGAAAATCTTACATGGATAATGAAGGGTTTTAGCTCCACTGACCAAAGGCCAGGAAGCTAAATTGTCATAGCATTGTGTCCATCATGTGCCTGTCTGTGCTTGCATTAACTTTTCTTTAAATATTTTTCCTACCAAAGCAATGGATGGATTTTAAAGTTACTTGACAGAAATGTTCCTTGGGTGAGCCTCTTATTAAATTATTAGTGAAAAATTTATTAACACCCCCCCCCCCCCCCCACACACACACACAAATGGGGCCAATTTCAACTGAACTTGGCCTGAATGTTCCTTGTGCGACCCTTTACTAAAATTGTTCAAAAATTTACCCTTAATATAGGCATGAATAGCTTTTTTTCTCTTTTAATTTTTATGCCCTTGCATTGAAAGATCGGGGCATATTTTACCATTATCCGTCTGTCTGTCTGTCCACTGTCTGTCTGCAAAGCTTAAACAAAAAAACTTATCATGGCCAATTACTTCAAGCCTATTCAAGATACAAGATACTCATATTTGGTATAATTATAGGTTTCAATGATACACATCTACTGGTACCAAGGTCAGGGTCATGTGAAAAGGTCAAGATAATATGTAAAGGCCTTTTTTTTAAAAAAAATATTGCCGTTTTATGGACATTCATGTTTTACAAACACGTCTTATTTAAAAATCTCCTACCCAGTGATGTTGGTCAATTCCATGAATAATGAAACTTGGCATGGATGTTCCCTGAGTGACCCTTTACACTCATTGTTCAAGAACCTTTGATTAACCCCCAAATATTTACAGAAAAAAAAAATATTTACAGAAAGTCGGGAGTACATAAGAGATAACACGAGCTCTGATGAGATTTTTACAAAATATGGGCATAGTAAAGCAGTGCTTACATATATTCTTGTTTACCTTTGCCTGCTTACATATAATCTTGTTTACCCACGTCTGTCCGTCTGTCTGTCTCTTTGTCTTCAAAACTAAACCAAAGAACTTAACATTGCCAATATCTTCAGGCCTATACAAGGCTCATATTTGGCATGATGTAAGATCTCAAAGATACTCATCTGCCGATACCACAGTCAAGTTCATGTGTGAAGGTCAAGTTCATCTGTCAAGGTCAAATAAGTAAAAGACTTCACCGAAAAACCTAACATTGCCTATATCATCAAGCCAATTTAAGATACAAGGCTCATATTTGGCATGGTGATAGATCTCAATGATATGCATCTGTGTTTCAACAGAAACCAAAGTCAAAGTCATGTGACAAGGTCAAGGTCATCTGTCAAGGTCAAATAAGTCAAAAACTTAACCAAAAAAACCTAACATTGACAAAATTGTCCAGCTTATCTCATATTGGCATGGTGATAGATCTCAATGATATGCATCTGCTGAAACCAAAGTTAAGGTCAAGTTCATCCATCAAGGTCAATTAAGTAAAAAACTTAACCCGAAACCTAACATTGCCAATATCATCAAGTTTATTCAAGATACAAGGCTCATATTTAGCATGATGATAGATCTCAATGATATGCATCTGCTGTTGGTACCAAATCAAGGTCATGTGACAAGGTCAGGGTCATCTGTTAGGTCAAATAACTTAAAATCTTAACCAAGAAAACTTAACATACCAACATCTTCAAGCCTATTCAAGATACAAGCCTCATATGTAGCATGGTGATAGATCAAATGTATACGCATCTTCTGAGAGCAAAGTTAAGGTAATGTGACGAGGTCAAGGTTATCTGTCAAGGTCAATATTTAAAAAAAAATGCTGTTCTGAGGGGGGGCATTTGTGTTTCACAAACACATCTTGTAAACTTCTTCTCCTACCTACTAATTTTGACTAATCTAAATGAAACTTGACTTAAATTCTTCTTGGATGACCCCTCACTTAATTGTTTATGAAATTTTGATGGGTACATGAATATGGGCATGGCAGGGTTGGGCCAATTTTCTCTTTGAAAACTTAAAAAGTCTTTTCCTCCAAATCAATTGGACTAATTTCAATGAATCTTTGAATGTTCCATTCAAACTGGAGGCCCCGGGTTTGATCCCCCATGGCGACACCTAATCTTTGAGACTATTTGTCTCTCACCAATGGGTTGATAATTGAAGACCTATGTGAGATAGCAGCTGAAGGCTAGGAAAGGATATGGTGGTTGTAATGGTGAGAGAAATACCAGGAAACCATTGTTAGGTGCTCCAGCCACTGCAATTTACCTGAAAAAATGTTGAAAGCGGTGTTTTATTCCATGCAATCAATCTCAATCAATTTAATGTTCCATGTATGACACTTAACTTTAATTGACTTTCATTATTGTGAATATCTGCCGCCGTCATAGCGCAGTTTGTAGCGCATCGGACTGTCAATCCAGAGGTCACGGGTTCGATCCCTGACGGCGGCACTCATTCTTTCTGACTATTTGTCTCTCACCAATGGGTTGACCTATGCGAGATAGCAGCTGGAGGCTAGGAAAAGATGTGGTGGTTGTACTGGTGAGAGAAATACCAGGAAACCATTGTTAGGTGCCCCAGCCGCCGCGATATAACTGAAAAAAATGTTGAAAGGGGCGTTAAACTCCATTCAATCAATCAATCAATTATTGTGAATATCTCTTTTTCGTATCTGGAGATGTTATAAAGCCTTTGGGATGCTGAACCGGGAATATTTCTGCTTTGGCAGGAGAAAAAGACCATGATCAGCCTGCACATATGTCTATATCACCTGATTTCAATTTTTAACTTGAAAAGAAACACAGAAAAATGATTTTTCATAATATAACTCTTCCCAATTAGGGCATCTGGTAACTTTGAACATTCAGATATTTGACTTTGATGCAATTTCAAACAAGGTTTTTATTCGGTCTGACAAGGGTTTAAACCAGCAGAGAGCGTGGAAGCACATAGGAATATTATTAAAAAGGTCACAGGTTTGATTCCCAACGTCAGCACTCATCCTTTGCAACTACATGAATTTTGTCTTTCACCATTATGGGTAATGGATAATTATAGACCTGTGGGATAGCAGCTTGAGGCTAGGAAAGTATGTAATGGCAGTACTAGTGTGAGAAAATCCAGAAATTGCTTTAGCCACCATTAGATATAACTGAAAGAATGTTGAAATCAACATAAAGCCAAATACAAACAAACAAAGTTAAAGCCAGTGGAACAATACAGGCATCTTGGTCTTTTAACTAAGATGGTGGGGCCAAATATTGCCCCCTCCCATCTGAGAATATTTCTCCTAAAACTGCATTTACCCCTGATATGTCAATTTTACAATCTTAACAAGATTCTCTCATGAAAATATTCTTGTTTACAATTACAGAGCTCTAACTATCAGCTTGCAAACTGCTTTGTAAATCTATTTTCTTTGTGTTTATAATATATTTTCAAAGATTTTCAGTAGTCAAGTAAAATACACCAGTTGAAGTTTTTTTTCTCATAGAAAGTCATTCAATATAATCATTTCCCTGAAATAAAGGGCCCTGCTCTCTTCCCATGTGCATAAAAAGAACAATTGCTATTAGTTTTTTGAAATGCACATTATTATCATTCATTCATTGCAGTTTTTTTAATTTAAAAAAAAAAATACTTATTGGATCTGGAGAAATGCAGTAGAATCTTTTATATGTATGTTGAAATCCAGGGTGTGGAGGTCAAAACTTCTAATTCATTAATAAACTATCAAGAACGGCAGTATGTTGAGAACTCCATATTTAAGCAACAATACACCAAAGTTGGATGACTAGCTGGTGGTTTGGACTAAATGATGTGGTTGTACTGGTGTCAGAAATGATAGGAAACTATGGGTAGGTCCACAATTGCTGCAACAATATAACTGCAATAATGATGAATTGGTGTTAAACCATTGAAAATTAATCAAAACCAACAGATAAGTTTATACTGTATGTATGTATAGAAAATAACACCAGTTATAGCCTTCAAAAACTTGTTCACTGGGTGAAAGCCTTGGTCACCCAATCATGGGAGTTAATACAAAAGAAGGGAGAATTGATACAAGTATCATTATCCTTGCTTCAATAGATCAGGTGCATATTTTTTTACTGGTGTCTGTGTGTCTTTCTGTCCTTGAAAACCTAGACTGAGAAGTTGCTGTATCTTCAACACTATTTGACAGACAATGTTCTCATCAATACACTTCATTCAATGTCAAGTTTATAGGTCAAGGCTATAGGGTTCGACATTAGTCTAGGAGTTTAGAGGTCCGAAACCCCTTGTTTACCTGTTGGGACTCCTTCATTTTGCAAGCAAAGACCCGGATGGACTCCAAGGGTCATATCTATAAGAGTATTTTTAGAAACAAAAGATCTTAGAAATTATTACAAAAATTGTTTAAGATAACAATTGCTTGGAACTAGTAGTGTTTTTTAAAGAAAAAGAATTTCTTTGGGAAAGAAACTTGTGGCAAGGAAGAGGCAAAGAAGAAATTGCTAATGTGACAAGCATTTTTTTCTTTTCCATTATGTTCTCCAAATATTAAATTCAGACTACTTACTTTGAGATTTGACTACTTTATGAAAATAATTTGGGAGTCTGATTGACGCCTGACCCATAGAAGTTAGTGTTGATCCCTCAGGGTCCTGGGTCAAAGTCAAAATAACAAACAAAAAATGTGTTTCAGTCTCATTCAGGCATTAGTGTTTTCAATGAGCACATCCTGTACTTATTTTTGTTCTTATTTTGTCATGGCAGCCTTGATAATATTTCTCTAGTTTCAGACAGTCCTGTGTGTTGTCTGTATCAGGGCATCTTATTTAATATTGTGGAATAGAAGAGCTAATCCACACATAAAAAATGATAGAGCTTTATAAACATGTATTCACTCAAATTAAGGAAAAAAGCAACTAGTTTTTGAAATGACATCCTCAATCACAAATCAGCATTATACTTCAGTCTTCTTCAATGTAAGGTACTTAGTATAACCCTTAAATTTATAAGTTACATTTGTCTAATATACTAGTTTTCTATCAAGAGAAAGATTTTAGGACCTTTTTTTATGGGAAATTAACAGGAATTTTTAGGCTTGTTCTGAATGAAAGCCTTACCAAAGTTACCAATGACAATTCCTTTCAGATATGACCAATCACATGAAAAGGAACTATCAGGGGACTGCTTAAAAACATTTGAAAAAGAGGTTATATATAGCAGAGGTCAACCTGATATACATTAAAGAAAATTATCTCATGGGAAGGTAGAATGCCCATTCTAGAATCAGGAATATTTTTGCATCCTATATCTTCAAAATCTCTGGCTTATTGTTTTATCAGTTTCTGTTTCTCTGTCTTTCTATCTTTCTTTCTGTGTGTCTATCTTTAGCTCTATCTGCAAACCTTAACCATAAAACTTAATATTGACAATTACTTTGAATCTTTTCCTGGTGCAATTATCAAATTTGGTGTGATGATAGATCTCACTGAATTGATATAAATTATCTTAGGTACTAAGATCAAGGTTATCTGACTAGATAAAGAACATCTTTTAAGGTCAAACATGAGAAAACTTATCATTTTCAAATTACTTCAGCCTATGTTTTTCCGCAAGATTATAGATCTCATTGACAAGTGATTGCATATACTAATGTCAAAGTCATACTAAGTAAGTCAGTAAATTATCTATTAAAACAATGAAAACATAACATTTTCAAATAATATCCTGCTTATGGTCAATATTAAGTCCATCCCTGTGTTAAGGTTGGGTAAAACAGCACAAATTGTTTGAAGATTATACTCCAGTTTGCATGCAAGCTAGTGCACATGCAAAGCAGGGTATAATTTGCATAGTGTATGTAGCATTTTGTCATCCTGAACTCAAGGAAAGTTCATCTGAAAAATTGAAATGAATGTAGGCACTTAAACATTGAGCATAGCTCTAGAAATTTTTGGGATGAGGCTTTGAAAAAATGGTATTTATATTTTCTAACTAATAAGGTTTTTCTTTGAAATCTCAGTGTAAAATTGGGTTTATTCCAACCGCGGTATTTGAAAACACGGGAAAATGTGGTATAGCCAGGAGTAGGGTTGTACTGAACTGAAATCTAAAAAGCGTGAGATAAGGTTTTTCTTTGATGTCAAAGACAATGTAGACTATCATTTACAAGCTAAAATTTCAATATGGCAGTTAAAAAGACTATGTGAATTGACATTTATTTGTCTTTCACAATGATTTTGGTGTTTTCATAGGTAAGACTGTTTATAGCCACTCTCAGTGTAAAATTGGGTATAATCCAACTGCGATATTCGAAAACGTGGGAAAAAGCTGTATAGCCAGAAGTAGGGTTGTACTGAACTAAAATCTCAAAAGCGTGAGATAACGGTGTGTTATTACAAATGGAAAATGGGGTCTTACTGACAAGTTTCATGCTGACACTGTAGGAACCACAATTCTGGTGAGAATGTATTTCTAGTCAAAAGGATAATTCCTTTTGAACAAGAGGACCATGATGGTCCTAGATCGCTCACCTGAATCTCTTTGACCCCTGGGACATCACATTAATTAAAAAGGCAGATGTCAACAAGGAGATAATTTCTACATAAGATCAATACCATGAAATGTTTTCAGCGAAGAGCAAGTAGGTTGTGCCTTTTTGCTCTTTGATTCTATGTAAAAAGGGATGCACCCGGGTGGAGCCTAAATACTACCGCAGAGTCTTGATATGAACAAACTTGGTAGAGGTCCACTAGAGGATGCTACATACTAAATACGAAAGCTGTCTATCTTCAGGTTTCAGAGAAGAAGATTTTCCTATTTTCATCCATTGTGCTCAGACCAATGGGTAGATAATCGTAAACCTATGTGGAATAGCAGCTGGAGGCTAGGAAAGGGATGTGGTGGTAGTACTGGCGTGAGAAATACCAGGAATCCATCTTTAGGTGCTCCAGTCGTCGCGATATAACTGAAAGATTGTTGAAAGCGACCTAAAACCCCAATTCAAATCAAATTCAAATCAGATGAGCTAAAAGGGATGGGCCTGGACAAAGCCCAAATATGACCCCAGGGTCTTGATATGAACAAACTTGGTAGGGGCCCACAAGATGATGCTACATACCAAATATGAAAGCTACTTGCCATCTTGTTTCGGAGAAGATGATTTTTAAAGATTTTTGCTTTTTGATTCTATGTAAAAAGGGTTGTGCCAAGGTAGAGCCCAAATATGACCCCAGGGTCTTGAAATGAACAAACTTGGTAGAGGTCCACTAGATGACCCAATCTACTAAATAAGAAAGCTGTCTGCCTTCTGGTTCTGGAGAAGAAGAGTTTTGAAGATTTTTCTTTTTATAGCTTGGATGTTTTCAAAGAAAACACGAGGTATAATGATCACATTGGCGTCGTTTGTGTTGTTGTTGGCGACTGCGTTGATGCTGGCATTGTCATGATAATTTTTTACCTTGCTCATAACTTTTGAATGGTAAGTCATAGAGCCTTGATATTTCACATGCTTATTGCTTGGGACAAGACCTTTCCATAGGTTCCAAGTTCAAGGTCATCAGTCAAGGTCAAGGTCATTTTTCAAGGTCAAATTTCTTTTAAAAAATTTAACCTTGGTCATAACTTTTGAATGGTTAGCGAGAGAGACTTCATATTTTACATGATTATTGCTTGGAACAAGACCTTTATGTAGGTGCCAAGTTCAAGGTCATCAGTCAAAGTCAAGGTCATTTTTCAAGGTAAAATTTCTTTAAAAAAAATGAAACCTTGGTCATAGCTTTTGAATGGTAAGTCAAAGAGCCTTCAAATTTTACCTGATCATTGCTTGGGACAAGACCTTTCTGTAGGTACCAAGTTCATATATCTGCATTTGCCTAGAAAATAATAAACAGCTGAGCGTTGGCACGCGCTTGCAGTGCTCTTGTTACCCTTCATACTCTGAAGAGCTAAAAGGGATGCTCCCGGCGCAGCTCCAATATGACCCCAGGGTCTTAATATGAACAAACTTGCTAGAGGCCCACTAGGTGATACTACATACCATATATGAAAGCTGTCTGCCATCTGGTTTCAGAGAAGAAGATTTTTGAAGATTTTTGCTTTTTATACACCCGAAGGGTCGTATTATGTTATGGCCTCAGTCGTCCGTCCGTCCGTCTGTCCGTCCGTAAGCAATTTTTTTTGTGCGCATGCAACTCCTTCTAAACTATTGATGGGGACGAGCTGAAACTACACACAACTACTTTCTTTGATGTCTAGTTGTACATAAGACCTTTGAAATTCAAATCGCTCCAGTCATTCCTGAGAAATCTTGAATTATCTGCCCTAGAATTAAACAAAAATCACTGTATTTTGTGTGCAACCCCATCCTTTACTATCAATTAAAATGAGCTGAACCTAGACACAATTACTCTCTATGATGTCTAGTTTTACATAAGACTTTTCAAAATGCTCCTGTCATTCTTGAGTTATCTTGGATTATCTGCCCTTGAGTTGATGAAAGAAAAGATTTCTTGTCAGCTCATTTTCTCCTACATTTTGGATGGGAATGAAAGGAAACTTGCCATAATGACTCTGTAGGTTGTCTATTTGTGCTTAGGACTAAATATATTTTCATATTTAACCCTTTGCTGTTTAATCCCTGCTTTTTACGTGCCTGAGATTTTATGATTCAGAAAACATTGTGAAAAAAGAAGAAATTGCTTCTGACAAGCAATTTCTTCTTATTCCACACTAGTTTCTACCCTACTGAATGGTTATTTTTCAAATTAAATCCACTTTTAATTTTTGTCTGCAAAACCTTTGAATTTGGACAGGTCCAAAATATTGTAAAACAGGAAAGGGTTAAAGTAGTTCCTGATTTATCTGCCCTTTACTTCACCAAAAAGTTTAAATTTATAGATTTTTTGTGCGTGTGTTTGCACAACTCCAACAAATTAAATTGGATTGAAATGAATCTTGCCATAATGTAACCCTGATATTTGGTTATGCATAAGACTTCATAAATTCAAAAAGCTAGGGTCTTTCTTGTATTATCTGCCCTTGAATTGATTGAAATTCACTATTTTTCTTTTGTGAGCAACTTGTCACATTTTGAATTGGAATGAACTGAAACTTGCAAAATAACTGTTTGGCATATAGTTGTGCATAAAATCATTTTCAATTTACACTCAAAAGGTATGTTATAGCACCAGTTGTCTGTCTGTCTGTTGGAATATTTATAGCTATCATCCAAGCTCATATTACTGACAAGCCAAGCTTACTGACAAGCCCTTTCGGGGGTATATGCCCCGCTCTGTGAAGCTCTTGTTTATTTAATGTAAAAAGGGTTGCGATTTGGCAAAGCCCAAATATGACCCTAGGGTCTTGACATGAACAAACTTTGTAGAGGTCCACCAGATGAAGCTACATATAAAAAAAGAAAGCTGTCTATCTTCTTGTTTCAGAGAAGATTTTTGAAGATTTTCCTATTTTCATCCTTTTGTTAAGGGTAAAGAGAAAGTTCAGGGTGGATTTCATTTATTTGAATAACCTTGGTAGAGCTTGACCAAAGCAACATCCCTGCCAAGGTTCATGAATATTGGCCCACTGGTTTAGGGGGAGAAGATGTTTAAAGAAATTATGGATGACTGACGCCAGACATTGTATGATCACAATAGCTCAACTTGAGCACTTTGTGCTCGTTGAGCTAAAATTGTAGTGTCCTATGAGAGAATAAAGGGAAAAAAGCCTTTATTTTCTTTATCCACTCTAGGAGTTATTTTCTCAGTATTTCAGTATGTTTGTCTAAATCATCACAGGAAGAATCCCTTCTTGAAACTTGTTTAGAAAAGGCTAGAAACTTATGCATTGGTCATAGGAATAGAATTACTTTATTTCTTTGAAAAATTTATTGATTATTAAATGATCTCCAAAGCATTTAAATTTGATTAAGGAGCAGTCAGGGAGATATTGGTTAGCAATATAGGACTATTATGGTCCTCTTGTTATCTCTTTTCAGGATACAGACACGTAGTGCAAGATTTATTAGCATAGGAGATTCCACTCAAAAAGTATTCGTGTATCAAGATGATGCTATTGATAAAGATAATGCATAACAAAGTTTAAAGTCGCAGTGAAGTGTGTCACAGACTCATTGACCACAGAAACAGATGGACCAATTCCAAAAAGCATAAACACTGATGGACAATTCATGAACAGAGCACATAATGAATTATAAAAGATTCTAATTGCCTGTGCTGATAAGAAAGAAATTTAATGGACCACAAGTTGTGAATGTTACGAGATTCCAGTTTCCGAAAGAGAAAGTTGCAAGAAAGTTGCAAATATTCTCCACCATAAGAGTTTTTCACGAGCGAGCCTGATTTGGCATGCTTTCATTGAAACTTGGTAGAAATGTTTCTTGGGTAACCCTTTTCCAAAGTTGTTTCAGAAATTTTGATTGACACCCCCCCCCCCTCCACCCACCCATCATCCCAAATATGAGCGTGGCATGTTTTGGCTTATTTTTACTTTGAAATCTTTAAAAAATCTTGTACTCCCAATCTACTGTGTCGATTTCAACAAAACTTTGAATGAATGTATCTTAGTCGATCAAGAAATTTTAATTGACTCTCAAATATGGGTGTTGCAAGGCAAGGCTAATTTTCAATGTTAAATCTCCTCTCAAACCATTGGCCCATTTCAATAAAACATGGCCTGAATGTTCTGTAAGTGACCAAAATCGGCGATGGCGACACGTCGGCGCTATTTATCGTCGGCGCTACTCATCGGTAGGGGTGACTATTGAGTTCAAAATAAGTATCACGATAGTATTGCGATAGTAAAGTTGCTATTGGAATAGTATTGCAATAGTCAGAAAACTATTGCAATACTATCACAATAGTTAATAGATAATAATCATTGTTAAAGTGTCCACCTTTTATTAGACAGTAACTTTGTATTGGTCTTGTAAGATCCTGTATACCTTTTAAATGGCAAGTAAATGATCAAATAAGTTAATTATATATATTTCCTTAAAAATAATTGGATTTGACCTCATTCTCTGAAAAGAATATGCAGAAAGGCAGCATTGCTACTACATTAAGTTCTACTTTCATTTAAAAAAAACTATTTTAAACTATCAATAGTCAGATAAACTATTGCAATATCTATTGACTTGAAAAAATGCTATCGATCTATTGCTATTGCAAGGTAAACTATCACGATACAGCGATAGTTCGACCTATTGTTACACCCCTACTCATCGGTCGACGATAAATAGCGCCGACGTGTCGCCATCCCGATTTTTATGTTACTTTAGCATTACCGATTGAGTTAGACGGGCTCGGAAGTTTTGTACTACAATTTTGATGTGTGAATTGTCAGCTCAAAAGAGCCAAACAGAATGTCGGCGTGATTTACAGACACTCAAGCCCTTAGCATAACGGAAATCTTATTTCTGTCCTTTTAGCTCAACTGTGCACGAAGTGCGCTATGTGAGCTATTGTGGTTAGGTTGATGTCCGTCGTGCGACATTTGTCGTCAACATTTACCTTGTATTCACTTTTTCCGATAAACTGAATGGGATCATTATGATTGTAATGATGTTATCCCAGACAAGTTCGAAATTGGTTCAACTCGGGTCGATATCCTGATGTGATCTATTTATTTTTTTTTCATATGACCAAGATACCCGAATAGGTCGGGCCTCGAAAAGCGTTAAAAATAGTCTTCTGGAAATTCAAATTATGACCTTGCAAAATTGATTTCCGGTCTTAGCTCTACTGACCGAATGTCAGAACAGAAGAGCTTCAAACTTGTTCAGAACGTTTGTACTAATGAGCCTGATCTCTCAAGCGTCGGAGGAAAAGGGACCAATTAAAAATTTAATTATACTATTCTCGTCAAAGTTTAAAGTAAACGTTAAAGTCCGTTTTTTTCACCCGATTATTTCAAACTTGCTCAGTATGATTATACCATAACAACTATAACGAGGATGGTTCCTTTCGAAAAAGGGTCCAATCTATGAAGCATCATGGGTGTTAAAAAAATTAATAATAAAATCTCTATAGCAGTCAAGAGCCTGCAGTTTTTATCGGATTGCCTTCAAACTTTCACAGAATAATCGTATCATCACAATGATTGCTGTATTTTAAAATATTTCTGATTGAATGAGCAACACGAGAAAAAGATGCATATAATTAAAAGTTAAATTTCAGAATTCTTGTTCACACTTCTTCATATATGCATGTTGATGAAAATGTGGCCATGGTCATATTGATGCGGTCTGGTAATTTTAAACTGCGGCAAGAAAAGGGGATCTTAATGTTAACTTGTTAAAATCAAAGCGCTAAAAGCGCTGAAGGCCTGGTTTATAAAGAGGCTTGGTAACATTTGAAGCCATGCACTCCAATTTTTGAATCCTTTTAGCAAGGCTATTTTAGGCGAGGGAAACCAATGGTTCCATTTACCTATAGGGATCTTATGCCACATTTCGAAATCGATTCCAAGGAAAAATGTCGAACGGTATGCTCACTATAAAACACTGAGTCCGCCAAAAACAACTAATTCCGGAGGTATAAATTACTACGCCCGATACAACAGCGTAGTGATATGCAAGACGAGTTAATAGTGAGGTCGCATCTGACGTTCTTACTACCTTGTCCAGAGATATACCCTTTGTTGTAGATTTGTCTCCGCACAACCACTCTTGTAAGTAATATTATAAACAAACTGTCCGCAACTTAAGAACATCGTGAAATTGACAAGATGATTGAATTTGGAATGATTTTGGAATTGATTTGAATCTTATTTAAACTAGTTTTGAGTGAAATTATCGGAAGGTAATCCAATATCGCTAATGGTGTTCACGATAAATAAAATTAGCGATATTAATTACCTCCATTTTAATAAATTACACGTACTTTTCTGTTTGTGTGTCTCGTGGACAAACCAGATTCTAAAAAAATCGACACTAGCCAATATAATCGTAGAATAATTTGATCGATTTGAATATATCGATCGTCTTGAACAATTTCGAAAAGTTTTCTAATGATTTTTAAGCGTTTTTGATCGAATTGAGTGAGTGTTTGGAATGAATGAACGGAGCGCTGAGTGAATGATTTAGAATGATTTTGATCAGAATGAGCGTCAATTAACGATGTTTTTAACTGTAGCTGAAAATAACCGACGTGGGCCGGTGTCGAACCCACGCGTGAGTAATATTGGAATAAATGGTTTGCGAGTCTAATGTCCTTACCACTGAGCCAAAGAAGATCTTCCTTGACGCAGGTGTCAGACATTGTATTTAAACCAAAGAAGCTATGCAGGACAGTGGTGAGAGTGGTCTCCAATAACACACTCACCATGTAGAGCCATCATATATTGATGAGCATAAGCATATCTAAGCAGCATTCTTCTTCGTGTACTAACAAAGTCGGTACCATGCCGAAATAAATGGCTCAATGGCCGAATCCCGGCGAGCCCCCATCGTATAAACAAACAGACAGGATAAGTGCCACAGTCGTGGATGGAACCCGGAACATCTAGGTTGACAGTCCGACGCGCTCCCAACTGCGCTTTGACGGCGGCCAATTAAGAAAAATCAAACTTTGCTATGCCACGGCTATCTGAAAACAAGGAATTTAAGCGTTGTTGATGCTCTGTGGGGGTACCACTGTTGCCGATGTTGTCCGTGCCTTTAATTGCAACAGAATCACTATCAATAATATGCATTGAAGGTTCCGGCAAACAGGCACAGTTGCAGATCGGCCTCGAAGTGGCAGACCTGGATTAACTGAAACCAGATTAGACCGTCATTTTGAATTGACGCACGCTAGACACCGGTTCCAGACTGCTACAGCTAGGCTATGGTGTAAGCAGGGACACCGTTGTCAGACGACTTCGTCACCTCCGTAGGCCGATACGAGCCAGGCGACCTTACGTTGGAAGTAAAGTGACACAACGTCATCGCGCTGCTCGTCTGCACTGGACACAGTCAGCACCTCCGTTGGCGAAGGCGTCAGTGGAATTGAAACTCTTTTCCGACGAGTCCAGGTTCAACCTCAGTAACCATGATGGCAGCAGAGTGCGGGTGTATAGGAGAATAGGTGAGGGATTCGCTAACGCCTGCATTGTTGAAAGACACAGGTTCGATTGGGTCAGCGTCATGGAGTGGGGTTGGATAATGAGGAAATTGAAAACCGACCTGGTAATTGTGCACGCCAATCTCGTTGCTGCTGAGTACATTGATCAGATGTTAAGACCTTTACCTGCTCCATTCATCCGCCAGCACGCCCTGTCACATTTATGCAAAACAATGCTCGCCCGCATACGGCTCGCATCACGCGGCAATATTTGAATACAAATGGCGTTGAAACTTGCCGCGGCCAGCCGAAAAGTAAGGGCCAGGCATAATGTTAAACATTTTGCAGGAGATGGGGCAGGTTTTGCGGGTCGAATGGAACCGCATTCCTCCGTTGGTCGTACAGTGCTACGTCAACTCAATGAGACGTTGTATTGAACTGGTAATACGTCAACCTGGAGAACATACCCGATATTAATGAAATTGTTTCATATCCATCCTTTGAAAAGTCTAAAACCTCAATTCAGTTCGTTCGAAACCAGATTATATTTTTTATCTTGACCCCTTACGCAGTTTAATAAATATCACATATCTATACATTCTTTGGTTTCCAAACGAACCATCCCATCTTGTAAATTGTTAAATTATCTAAACTTTGGAACAAATTTGTTTAGGTTTAGGTCATATATATGTATTCTCTTATTCATTGAATACATATTTTAATTAAGACAAAAAATTTGTTAATATATTCTATGTAAGTCAAAGATGGTGAAGCTCCGCCTTCTTTCCACCAAATGAGCTCAGAGTAAACGTTTATTGATCAAAGATTTGAAATGGTGACGTCGATTAAGACTGTTACGTCGAAAGTGTCGCAGGCCTCTTGAATCTTGCTCTACAATTTTTAATTCAGAGATTTTACGCCGTCAAGAGACTTAGTTCTTTGAGGTTGTGGTAACAGTGAAAAAAACTCAACCGTCGTTGCGATATTTGCCGTGCTGAACGAACGTTTTTTCTACGCGCCAGACTTATCTAGCTCTTAAAATTAAGCAGTGAGTCGCTTAAAAGTGGTGTGATAGGTGGGAGATAGTGTGTCCCGAAACAACAAAATCATTTACAACGGCTTGTCTAATGAATCCTGCCTTAAAGCGACCTTTAGCGTTATTGCGTCGTTCCTTCGTACATTTAACCATATTTCATCTTAAATCTGTGCAAAGACGTTTGATTCCAAAGACGATTTAGGAGTGACATTCATTCACGGCATAATGAAGAACTTTCAGTACTTTCCATTGAATCTGATATTACACGTGCTGTGTGAGAAGAACAGATTTTGCTTAATAAGACGTTGACGTCGTTATGCAGAAACGCGATCGAGTATTTCATCACGATATGCGTGGATTTCTTGAAATACAATTTAAAGCGATGTCAAAGACCTGTTTTTGAAGATCTACAATGACCTGGCACTCATTAGATATTCCTTTTGACCCCCGTGGGGTCATAAGTTTAAGCCGGATCATGGCCATTGATTTTTTCTTTTTAGAGCAACGCTGTATCATTAGGTACCATTTACTTTAAATAGAACAGTGTTGCATTAGGCTATCGGTATTCTGCACAGAAATATGTCAGATTTTAATTTGGTTCAAAATTTATTCAATGCAAAGTACTCTCCATTCATGGAAAGGATCCATGCCAGGAGAAGGGGGCTTAATGATAATTTTCTTGTTTACACTCTAGAGGCCACAAATATAGTCCAATCTTCAAGAAACTTGGCCAGAATGTTTGTCAGGTCACAAGGGTGACCCCTTTTGAAAATGGAAAGGATCCGTGTTATATCACTGGAAAAGGTTGGTTGATTGAATGGAGTTAAATGCCGCGTTCAACATTATTTCAGTTATATCGCGGCGGCTGGAGCACTTAACAGTGGTTTCCTGGTATTTCTCTCACCAGTACAACCATCACATTCTTTCCTAGCCTCCAGCTGCTATCTCACATAGGTCTACGATTATTAACCCCATCGGTGAGAGACAAATAGTCAGAAAGAATGAATGCCGCCGTCGGGGATCGAACCCGGGACCTCTAGATTGACAGTTCGACGCGTTACCAACTGCGCTATGACGGCGGCCCGTATCACTGGAAAAGGAGTCTTAATGGCAATTTTCTTGTTAACACTCTAAAGGCCACAAATATGGTCCAATCTTAATGAGCCTTGGTCAGAATAATTGTCAGGTTACAAGGATGAACCCTTTGAAAATAGGAAGGATCAATGTTATATCACGGGAAAATGGGCCTCAATGACAATTTTCTTGTTTACTCGCTGGGGCCACAAATATTGTCAAATCTTCGTGAAACTTGGTCAGAATAATTGTCAGGTTACAAGGATGAACCCTTTGAAAATAGGAAGGATCAATGTTATATCACGGGAAAATGGGCCTCAATGACAATTTTCTTGTTTACTCGCTGGGGCCACAAATATTGTCAAATCTTCGTGAAACTTGGTCAGGTTACAAGAAAGATCTGTGCCATATCTCGCGAAAAGGGGCCTAAATGGCAATTTTCTTGTTTACACTTTAGAGGCCATAAATGTGGTCCAATCTTCTTGCAACTTGGTTAAAATGTTTGTCAAATCACAAGGATGAACCCTATTGAAAATTGGAATGTGCCATATCATGGGAAAAGGGGCCTTGGTGACAACATTCTTGTTAACACTCTAGAGACCACAAGTCATATAGGTACATTTGCGACTTATGGTGGAAAATTTGATTATTATTATTATTGATTTTGACAAAGATATTAAGGTGAGCAATATAGGACCATCATGGTCCTCTTGTTTCAATTTATAACGGTATGAGATTAAAAACCTATACTTGGTTTGAATGGGTTAATCGAATTCTTGTTTAAGTGTGATTAGGTTATTTATGCCAAATACTTGATTCTTTTCATATCTTATAATTCAATAATATGAAGCAAATGAGAGTTTTATCGGAACCACTTTTTCGTGCAAGCTAACTAGATACTAAGTGTTGTTTTCATTTAGGAATAAAACCAATACAGGTTTTGGTCGGTGCAAACAACCAAACAACATGTTTCCATGTCTGGTATTGAACTCGAACCGACATCTTATTGCATTCCGGGAAGGCGTCTGTAACCAATGTTCTACGGCGACTTCTTTAGTCTATGTAATATAATATGAATACAACGGTATTTTAAACGATATTTTTCGCTGTTGGAATACTCGAACACTGGCGGAAGTGCCAGGTCATATTAGATAAATAATACATGCCTGCAAAAAGACCCTAAACACAATGCCTAGTTTCTTTTGCGTTTGAGTATATAAAGAAGGGAATGGGACTGTATTAAAAATTTAACATATCACAAAACGCAGGAACATTTTTACGGCATACAAAAGAAATGATATGATCGATACTACAGTGTTTACATATACAGACAGACAGTCTGTCAGTTAGTGTACCCCCGCCCACTCCTTTACTACAGGGTATAGCAACAATAAAAAAGTACTAGTTAGGCATGTTAGATGTTAGTTAGTTACAGTTAATAACATCGTGAAATTGGCACTCAATCCTCATTTAGTGGCGATTCACACATTCCAAAGACTCTTTCCAATCACTCGAAAACGCTCACAAATCACACTTCGTATCATTCAAAACGATCAAAATTGCATTCAAATCGATCAAATCATTCCACGATTTTTTGGGATGGTGTTGATTTTAAAGCTGAATGGTCCAGTGAAGAGACACAGACAAGTTCGTAAGTTTTTGTTCTAAAATAATAATAATTTCGTAAAGAATGCCGAAATTAGCGGTATTGTATTTACCCCCCCCCCCCTTTAATTACATTGAAAACTCGATCTTTTCACTCATTCAATTCCATACGGTAAGTGGGCAATATAATTCTGCGTTTAAGATATTGAAGGCCCTCGTTTTCCGAATATGATAAGTAGCTAGTCAGCAAAAATGTCTGGACCAAGAGCTAATTTTCAAGATGGTTTGTAACAAGGTATAGAGAAAAGGCTCCACATTTTTCTTATAATCGACAGAATTTAATTCATCCCAGCCAACTTAGTTTGCTAAGATTGTCAACTCGCCAGATCGCTCGCAGGATAACACGAGCGCCCCAGATAGAGCACACCGTCTAACTTCCGAAAACGTAAACCGTTTAGTTTAGTTAGCGAGTGCTTTCGTATCCCACGCTTATCGCTGATTTTGGGCATTAAAGTTTCAATAAAATAATGTTTAGTTGTTAGTCCTCGGACTTGCTCAGTAAATGTATGATGTCCCCATTTGTCTAACACGCAAGATCTTAATAGTCTTTTGTGCATAAATCTTGTAAATAGGTCATGGTCACTTCTTAGTTGGCAAAGTAAAGAACGAGGGTTCGAAACCGAAAATCCACGAATACTAAGTTTTGAATAAGAACAAGGTGTGCAAGAACTCTTCTTTGTGTAACATACAGGACTGAGTACTTCTAACCACTGTAGAGATGGGAATTAAATTTAGTTTATATTTGGCTTACGGAGCCCGTACGGCGCCTGTAACTCGCGGAATCCTTAAAATCGTGCGGTGTACGTGCGGAGGCTTACGGTGTCCTAGCGATCATCCGGTTTTTGGATGCCATGAACACTTGCAATTGTGTATAAAAAAATAGTTATGCAAGTTTTTCTTTTTAAATTGCAAGACCGCGCGGAGACCGTAGCCTACAGACACGCCGTAGAGGCATCGCACGATCGCCGCACGAAAATCACACAGCCACCGTGCGATATTTTGCCTATAAGTCTTTGACGGATCATTGTCCGATCCCCGGCGGGTACCGTACAATGATCGTACGGCGACCGCATGATTTACAGGGTAAATAATTGACAAATCGCATGGACTCCGTGCGATGATCGCACGATTACCTTGAGATCGCCATATTGGCACCTCAATTATTCTTGTAATAGTTTTATGAAAATCCGTGCGGACACCGCGCGGTTTTGTAAACACATACGCCGTAGAAAATAAAATCTTACGATGTCAAAAATATCATACAAGAAATCGCAGGCTTCGATATCGTTCGGCGACCGTGGTAAATGTAAACTAGGCGAAAGGTTTTGTGGGGGAACGGTGGTGTTTACAACTGCACGACATCTAGTGGGTTTTATTACTTAAATTTCGGTGTTTTGTTCCATATATTTATCCGTCCGTATGTCCGTCCGTCTGTCCGTTTTTTTTTTGATTGAATGTTTCTTTATTGTGACATTCTTGCTTTTCACCTGATTTTACACCCATATAGGAAATTAGTTTGTATATTCTTTATTCTCACACTTGGGAAATTTAATCGGGTTCAGATAAAAAGTTAATTATATGTACACGTATACAACGCTAGAATTACATGTTGTTCTATCTTCAACGCCATATTTGAGAATTCAAATGTGTTGCAGACAGCCAGTTTAACTCGTGCCTTACAAACTGTTTCTTAATTTATCAATGCACCTATTCATTTTCAATATTTTTTTCATTTGTATAAATGATGAATCCGGCATTATACAATGAAGGGAAATTTTGATACATTTTCGAAATATTTCAAACAAAAAATTCTCCGTAATTTCATTTTATAATGAGTGTGTGCTAGATTTACATGCGTTTCTTAGAAGCCAAAATAATAATAATAATAATAATAATAATAATAATAAGAGACTGGTACATGTCATATAAGACAATGTATTTCATGGTTCAATTAATGATTGTGCCTGCGTTTTGCCCATGGACGTTTTTGCTAGGACCTTTAGGCTAGGGCGCTTTGGTCATGACGTTTTGGCCACGAAGGATATGGCCACTATATTTTTCAATATAACTTTTGGCAAAATAACTATTATGAGAGGAAATAAAATAATATATGGCATTTTATTTTCATAATCATTTTTTTTTTTTCTTAATTTACTCATTGTCCACATGAGAAGTTCACTTTCGAGATTCAGTTATTATGACATATACAAAAAATTGTGAGAAAAGGAGACAGTTTCTATCAGAATTTATACACTTAACTTTTAGCCAAATATTTGATGTATATTTCAATATGGATTGCTTTTGAATTTCCCCTTTTACTAATTGATTTTTCCTTTTTGTGATAATTTTATTTATTTATTTTTCTTATTATTGAATTGATTTTAGACTTATTCCATTTCCCGAGTATTAACATAGTGAATACTCTATCTTTCCGTAAAAACTATCAAACTAAACAAACCCAAAAGGGGCATCTATCTAACATAAAAAAATCATGCTTTTTTAATATATTGGGGTATGAAATATTGGGGTATGAAGCTAAAAACAAAATCATATTGTATTATCTCGCGAAACGGATTCATGCGAAAGTGATAGTAGTTTTGGTGCAATACCCCAATAAATTTAAAAACAAATCTCTCAATGAATTCAAAGAAATATTCTTTTCAAATCTTGTTACTTGATGATATTTAATGATCAAATAAAATATTTTACTAAAGATATGCAGTTGCATGGAGTCATAGCTTAACGGGCATATAGACAATTAAATACTGCGTACTAAAAGTTGTTCTCATCGGGGAATGAAACCAATGTTCAAGCAAATAAAAAATGCAAGAGACACAATTAAATTGAATTACATAAATGGCATTTTGATTATCGATCTATTGAAACATGGTTTTGCACACATATATCTGACATTTCCTCATTTGGCATATCTATTTCTGGCATTTTTTACTACGTTAAATTTCGCTCTAATGAAAAAGATTTTGTTGTAGTAATCTCAAAGTCTTCAAACGCCGTTTGATAAAAAGATTTATCTATCGATCAATCATTCTGAATCAATCTATGATCTATTGAGTTATCTAACAGGCCTGTTGATATTATTTTTTTTCCCTTTCTACAGTAATGTTTAAGGTTAGCTATTTTAAATATCGAGGTGTCATAAAACTCGATGACAGGTATACACAGGAAATTGGTCAGACTTTTATTGTCCAATCAATGCTAATTTCTTTGTTTCACACATATTGCCCCTTTTAGGATAAAATACATATGTTCAGTTAATTTCATAGTGATCGTTGATTTAAAGAGATGTGAAATAAGTGGATAAATGGCTTTTTTTTAAAAAAAATCGAGTACTTGATGTTATTCATAGCCATTCTTTACAAAATGGATCTTTCTTTTGCTGTTTACTCATATTTTACATATTGATTGTTTTCAAAAAAAAAAAAAAAAAAAACATCTTAGTGACACTAAAATAATCTCGAAAAAGTCGTCTGTTTATAAAGTTAAAAATCGGATAACCTAACAAGTGCGTGTGACGTCACGGAAACACTAATGAAATAAAAACGTGAAAAGGGTAAGAAAAACACTCAATTATTATTTTATTATATTCTACTTACTCAATTATAAAATATTTACACTATTCCTTGATAAATATGACATTTTTTATTCCGAAATACTTACGAAAAATGCCCGTGACTGTGATAGAAAATGCTGGATAAAACGCCTTCTCTGATTGGTTGACGGAAAAATTATGGGTATACCCTCATTATTATAGGTAAACCCATAATAATACCGGTGTACCGCTAAATATTGTAGGTATACCAGTAATATTATGGCGGTTTACCCACAATTTGTAGGTGTACCTCCATATTTATCGGTAAACCGATAAAAATATGTAAGTATACCCTCATTTTTATGGGTATACCTCCATTATTTTGTGGGTATAGCGGTATTCTGACTTTTGACCCCGTTCGCGCGCCATATTATCCATCTACATCTTCATATAGAGAATAGTATAATCGTGTCTAAAAATAACAATGTTATCTGGTCGAGATTGGGAGAATTTATCAGGACAAGGCTTTGCCGAGTCATGATAAATTCTCACAGCTGAGACCTGATAACATTGATATTTTAAGACACTAACATGTTATTCTATTTCTCATGCAACCTTTTTTGCGCTTATTCGTAATAAAACCTTTAAAAATCAAAGAAATTTAGGTGAAAGTGTATGTAATTGTTTCTAAAAATAGACTACCTGATATCATCTTATGTTATCAGACAGGTGATATCAGGTCAATACAGGCTTCATTGCATGATAAATAGGGAATACTCTGAACAGACTGTAAATGTACCGACTGGCGAGGGTCTTTTCTTTGTGCACATGTAAAATTGTTGGAAATGTCGCACAGATTATAAACAGCTGATAAATGCATCGTATATTTACGCTAAAACTCCAAAGAACAAATAACATTTTTTTTTAAAATTGGTAGCGAGTTTAAGATTTAGTATATAAAATTCAGTATTTCTAGAAGAAATGAATATTATATTCAATGTACATCGTTCAACGATATTCAAAGTATTTTTGTGTTATCTAACCATCTGTTATTCGCAGAACAAATTATTTGCATAGAGCAATATCATAATTGATCTTAATGTTAATCAATGGTGCGAAGAAGCAAACACAGAAACGCTGTTCAGCCCAGCATGCGGGATGACAAAACAATGCAAACTGTTTGCAAATTGTACCCCGCCTTGCACGTAATTGCACGTGCAAAGCGGGGAGTAATTTTCAAACAGTTCGCAGCGTTTTGTCAACCTGACCGCAGGGCAGACATAGTTCATACCCTCTAAACTCTTTCAAGAAATGTATATTTAAGGTAGTGGACCCGTAATAGTTCCACAACATTTCAAAGTTATGAATTTTAACAGTGTTAACCGAGGTTTCCTAATGATTTTCATTAGGAAACCTTGGTCAACATTGTGAAAGTTCATGAGGTCCGAAATGTAGCGTATCTATTACGGGTCTACTACCTTAACTGAAATCTAAGACCTATGTTTATGATTGTAGTATAAATCAACTGGTATTTGAATCTGTGCGTACGGAAACGCGTACTAGCTCTTTACGTTTCCGTTTCCGAATAGGTTCGAATCTCGGTAGAGTAAGAAATATTATTTCTCCACTAGGGTTGAAAAAGACAGAAGTCGATGCCATGGATGAGGGATTTCAATATCATGAATGTAGTATATATTTAGAGAAATAATACACATTCGATATTGCTCGAGCGACCACGTCTATCAGGCGACCAGTTTTATTAAGCGACCACCATAAAAAAGTCCCTTCACCGCAAGCAAAATCTATGAAAAACAGGACATTCTTAACGAAAAATTGGTTATTGTTGAATCTTTTGTTGTTGGAACCCATTAGAATCGTCTCAATAAGACGATTCTAATGGGTTCGAAAATCATAGGATTCCGTACAACTTTGCCGACAATCTATAACTGCTTTCAAAATGAACTGTCACATTTATCATGGCATTTCGTATTAAGCGACCATTCCCACAAACGACCGCTTTTTGGTGGTCCCTTCAGTGGTCGCTTAAAACAAGTTTTACTGTAATCACTCTAAATTTTCTCACAATACGGTTGATTCCTGGAATATTTCCATGCGTATTGATAACGTTTGATACACAGCAGTCATAGTAATTAACTGTTAATCGTCTTAGTGCCTTCAAAAATATCGTAACTACAGCTAAAACAAGCTGTAGTAACGACATTTTCGCAGCCCATCCAGGAAACGATGATACAAGTTACATACCGAGTTCATGGGTAATTAGGGACGTGCGATTACAAACGCGTAAAATATATATTATGCAGTGTAATTACTTTTCTGAATAATGCAAACTTATCATAGCTACAGAATATAATCGAAAAATAGCGAATCGTATTGTGCTACCCTCAAGTTTATTACAAGATCTCTTATACAAATGTATATCAACCATTTCGATCTGTTTCAAAATCAAGTGACGGATCACTTCATCCAAAGAAAATAATATCAAAAGAGGAGAAAGATAAAAAGAAGGAAAGATGAAAGATAGAGAGAGAAGGAAAAGGAAAGAAAGAAATTAAGAAAGAGAAACCCACACAAAAAAACACAGATTAGAATGAAAAGTATCTTTCTTTGATCCTATTTATTTGAACAGGTCCTGTAGTTTCATGTAATCATCTTTATTTGTGGCCCGTCACGCGAAAAGGGACCACCTGGGAAGTGCGTAAAGTGTCGACTCCAGTCAGGCTGCGCTGACTGACCAGGATCGAAACTTTTCGCACTTTACTATTTTTTTTAAACTAGAATAATCAATCTACCTTCTTATGAAAGACATTTTGAAATGCGACCTCTGGTTGGCCTGTGATAGAACCATTCTCTTTTTCAAATAATTATTTTACGGACTTCCCAGATGGTCCCTTTATCGCTTGACTGGTCACATTTGTTTATCCATCTTTCCTTCTGTGAAACCACACTCTTATCTCTCAGATATACGTATTTCTAACTCATAATTATGCATTCATATACAACATATTTTCTCTATCTATACAATCTGGTTCGTATTAGCACCAATAACTATCTAGGGTGAACCACGGTGAGAGACCAAACGTCGTAACTACAGATTGTGTAAATTGTGGTTACCTGCTTTGGCCGCCTGGTGACAAAACTATTGTCTATCAAATGCGTTATGCGTTCGCCCTTTTCATATTAATAACTGCCTCTATTTGTCTATCTATTTATTATAATTTCACACTTATTTCATGAAGTTTAAATGATACGTTCTCAAAACAATGACAAAATTAAATCACAAGCTTGGAGTTACACTGAACAAAGTCTTTAAAAATACAGAGGGCTCTTGACAAAATGAATGGTTAACCCTTTGCAGTTTAATCCCTGCTTTTTACGTTACTGTCATTTTATAAATGAGAAAACATTGTGAAAAAAGAAGAAATTACTTTTGACAAGCAATTTCTTCTTTTTCCAACTATTTTCTAATCTATTGAATTGTTATTTTTCAAATTAAATCCACTTTAAATTATCGTCTGCAAAACCTTTGAATTTGCACTGTAGTTGTATTGTTTTAGTTGAGAAAAATGTAAGAACCATATTAGTTGAAACCATTACGGGCATTGAGTTGCTTATTCAACTTATTTAAGCTGAAGTTACCAGGATTTTTATCATAAATCGACATTATACTGAAATAACAAACACGAGTTGTAAGATCAAGGATCTTTTAACAACATCGTGAAATTGACTAGGTAAATGATTTTTTTATGAGAATTTGATAATTGCGATGAGAGGGTTTTGAGCGAAATCAAAAGGAGGTAATACAATATCGCTCATTTTGTTTTGGTGAACAAAATCGGCTATATCTTTTTCTCCCTTTTAATGAAAAAAATACATGGATAAAAGTTCTATAAATAGCTTCCTATTTCTTCACTCAGACGCTCACAATATTTCAATTATTTCTGTGAAATCGTTTATTTTTTTTACTTGAATGAAGTTGTTGATCTTTCAGCGATTTTTGGAGTGCTTTGAATGGTTTGAGTGAATGTTTGGAATGAAAGAATGAATGAATGGAGCGCCGTATAAGCGATTTAGAGTGGTTTTGATCGTAGAGAGAGTCAATTTCAAGATGTTGATTACTGTACCCATAGTATCATTTTTTCTGAGGCAAGAGTCACATTGTGAAAAAATGCACCCTTAAAATTGATTTTGATTTTAGTCGTATTATTTAAGCGCCAATGAGATAACATTATGAATAAAAATAATTTCGTTAGCAAACACGAATCCGTCTTTCTCATTAAAAAATGTCTGACTCTAAACAGAGCGAGTCTTTTATTCGGCTGAATGTTATAAATTTCAGTAGATAAAATATATCCATCTAATATATTAATTGTCCCACATAGAACTTTTCTGTTTATAAATCGGGAAATACGCTTCTCATCCTAACAGACGGTTATATGTCATCCTAGCATACGGTTATATGTGATGAAAATTTCAAATTATCTTTATATTGTTAGAAGATATATAAATAATATAAAAAATCGACTTAATAAATGAAAATATGATTTAACAAATAACTTAATAAAATAATGAATAAATAAAATGAACTTATGAACAAAATAAATGAATAAAAAGATAAATAAATAGATAAATAAATAAACAAACAAAATAATAAATGAATTTATAAATAATTAATCTTAAATTCAATTCTTATGAGATATGAAATATACGCAAATTTCCTATCATTTTTCTCTATAATTTATTCATTTATTCATTTACTAATTTGATTTATTTTCAAAAGGGTGCCGTACAAATTTATTAATGGTTTTATTAATATCATTTTCTATTTTTATGAATTCTATTCTTATTATCTTATTATTTTCTGTTTTGAACTTGGATATAATTATTTTACTTATTATTATAAAATCATTATTTAATAATGCAATTCAGTATTCTATATTACAAAAGCATTATATCTTTAAACAATATATTCCATAAATGAAAACCATATGAGAGGTTTGAGGGTTTTATATATGGTGAAGGCTACGAGGGTAAGGAAGGGTATAAGAGGTGTCTAAAAATGGGTAATCAGGGTAAGGTGTGCAGTGTAGGATACTATTTCAATGAGTTACCTTTCACGTAAAGCAAGGCCGATGTCTCCGCACTTCCCTCTGAATTCTGCGCTCTGCACTCATACACGCCCGCGTCTTGTGGTGTTACTTTCTCCAAAACGAGTACCACACAGCCGTCCGGTGTATACTCAAATTTGTACCTCGGATGAGTTGTTACATTTACACCGTCTTTGTACCAGCGGATGGAGGGCCGAGGTAGTCCGACTACCTGACAGGCAAAGCGTGTACTTCCGCCAATATGGCCGATCGTTACATCCTGTTCCGGCATTTTTTTTTATAGTTTCATATTTGTTATTTTATATTCTAAGAAGGCCTTCGGATGAACCTGAAAAATAAGAAAACTATTTCATTGCAATTTTTCTTAGTAATTGTATGTAATTTGGTGCAAGTCTGTAAGCTGAAGGAAACTTTGTAGAGTTGTTTGATTTTTTTTTGTGTCATTAAATCTTTTCTTTTATTTATAGAAAAACTAAGTTGAAAATAGCCATTTTTCATTTGAAATTAAAACCAAGTATGATTTTTCACAAATGCAGTCGCTTCTGAAAAACCTTTAAATAACTTTCTTTAAGAAGCATTATTTCTGACATTTAAAAAAATCAAACGTGGGGAATGAAAAAGAAATCATAAGCTGACTGGCCGAATTCAAATCCGACGTTTCCTTGTTTTCGGTTGTTGTTTTTTCTTTTGCTGATCAAGGGACTCCTCCGGAAGTAAATGGTGGAATTTCACAGGAAAGTTCTATTTAATCGAATTCACCAAAAGAATTTCAATCAGCTTAAACATAACGGCTTTACACTAAGCAACCAGAAAAAAGCACAGTTTTCAGTCAAATTTGTCCGAGATTCTTTTGTTTTGCTTTAGATTTCCATTTTTTTTTGCTCTTTTCAATATTGTACATTTATTTTCGTAAAAAAGTTGTCTTTGAAAAAGAATTGGCAGCTCTTTTTCCAAATACGAATTTGAAAAACCCGGGTATATTTTGAGTGTGAATTACCTGATTCGGCTGACATACATTCTAATAAGTATTGTATAAATGATGAAAAAATGATCTCCTTAGAGGGAAAACATTGATTTGGAGAAACAATGTTATCTTGCTATGGAAAAAATGAATTAAGCTGCAGAAAAAAATCTGGGGGGTTTTGCGGAGAAAATTTTGATCTGACTGCGAGAAAAAAAAATAATCTTACTTCGGCAATATTTGATCTAGCTGCAAAGGAAGTTGGTCACGATCCAAAAAAAGGCAAGATTTTGATATCACTAAGCGCGAAAATTTAGAAGTTGCTTAGAAAAAAATAATCATGTTTAAGAAAAAAATAAACCAACTTCGGAGAAAAAATTACCTCTTCACTAAGGAAATTTCAAATTTCACTGCAAAGGAATTTTTTAATGAGATTTCAAAAAATTGTTTGCCTTGCTGTTAAGAATCAAATTTGACCTCACTTTGAGGAAAAACTTAAATCTTGCTAAATTTGAAATCTTTCTGCAGAGAAAATTTTGATCATTTTGCAAAAGAAAAATTTTGATCGTGCTGTGTGAAATATTTAATTTGCTACAGTAAAAATTTTAAATTTGATGTAAAAAAAATAAAATGCGGACTAGCCACGGAGAGAATTTCAAATCTTTCTGTTTCGAAAAATTTGGATCTTTTTGAAGGGAAAAATGTGATCTCGATATGGATAATAAAACGAATTTGCGGAAAAAAATCCGGGGTTGTTTTTCGGAGAAAAATTTGATCTGACTGCGGAAAAAATCTTTGATCGTACTTCGTTGATTTTTTTATCTTGCCGCAGTGACATGTTATGATATGGCTCCATAAAAACCTTAATGTTGCTGTCGACAAAAAATCTTACTAAGCTGCAAAGATAAATTTTGATTTCAAAACTGAAAGAAATTTTGCTTTTAGAAAAGAAATTTGATCCTGATTTGGATGTAAACCTCTTAAGGGGGAGGGTAATTTTGATTCTTCCAGGGAACGTTTTAATACTGCTGCGAATAATATTTTTAAGCTTGCAGCAGAAAGTATTTTGATCTCACTCTGGGGAACAAAATAAAAGTAGATTGCTGTCGACTCAAAAAAGCCAAATTTTAATATCACTACGCTCAAAAAATTTGACCTTGCTTAGATAAAAATAATCATGCTGATGAAAAAAAAAGAAATTATTTCGGTGAACATTTTTACCTTAAGGCAAAAATAATTTTGAATTTTGCTACATAGAAATTTTTTTGATAAGGTTTAAGAGAATATTTGATATTGTTGTTAAGAAGGAAAATATGACATTACTGAGGGGAAAACTAATCTTGCTGGAAAGGTAAATTTTGATCTTACTGCATCGAAATTTTTTATTATGCTGCGAGAGGAAGTTTCTTACTGTGTGGAAAAAAATCTTGAATTTCTTTGTAAACATTTTAAAGTTATTGTAGAAAAAATTCGGGTTAGCCTCGGAGAGAATTTCAAATGTTTCCGTGGCGATTTTTTTGTTCTTTCTGAAGGAAAAACTCGATCTTGCTATGGATAAAAAATTGAATTTAGCTGCAGACAAAAATGGGGGGTTAGGTGGGAAGGTGGGGATGCGGAGATCTGACTACGCAAAACGTCTTTGATCTTACCTGGAAAATGTTTTAATCTTGCTGCAAAGGAATATTTTGATATTACTTTCAGTAATATATTGATCTTGCTGCAAAGACAAATTTTGATATTGCCGCAGAAACTGAAAAAATATTGCTTTTGAGAAAAAAATTAATGTGGGGTGATTATGATACTCCCCGGGAAAATTTTTTAAATTGCTGCTGATATTTCCTTTTTGTTTGCTGCAGAAGATCTTGGGAACAAAACAAAAGTAAACTGGTCTCGATTCAAAAAGAGCAAAATTTTGGAATCACTACGCGCGAAAAATTTGACCTTGCTTAGAAAAAATGAGGATACTGAAAGAAATGAGATAATTTAGGAGAAAAAAATACCATTCTGGTGAGTAAATTCTAAATTTCACTGCATAGGAAATTTTTAGTGATTTTTCGGAATTTTTCCTTTTTGCTGGAAAAATTTGAACGTGCTTAAAAGGTAAATTTTTATCTTGCAGCAGGGAAAATTTTGATATTGCTGCGAGAGGAAATTTGTTTTATCATAATGTTTAGAAAAAATGATCTCGCTACTGAAAAAAAAAAAAAAAAAAAAAAAACAATCTCGCTATGGAGAATTTTTTGCAGAGAAAACTGTGGTTCTTGCAGTTGATAAGAAAAAACTGATATCACCAGGGAGAAATTTTGATTTGAAGTGAACTTTTGATATTGCAACGAAAAAATAACAAAAAACCTATAATTGGCGGGAATTTTTTTATCACACTGTGGAGTAAAGTTTGGACATAATGTGGAAAACAAATCTTTAAATCGTTTTTTGACAACTTTTTTTTTTATTTAACTATGGAGAAATTCTTTGATCATACTGCTGCAAATATTTTGATCTTTCTGCAAAGAAAAAAAATTGCTGCGAAGGAAAATGTTTGATATTGCTTCAGATATTTATTTTTTTATCTATGAAGTAGGACGGATTTTTTTATCTTGAAATGATGTGGAAAAAATGAAGAACTGGGAAGGGTTGAAATTTTTCATTTTCATGTCAATACAGAAAAAGTTATTTTGCATCGGATAATCTCTGGTCTTGTTGCGGATAGATTTTGATCTTACAAGGGAGGATTTCCATGACACTTCAGAGACACGTTTGAACTCCCGGGGGGAACCTATTACATAGAGCAAAAGGATATCCTGCTGATTAAAATTTTCTAACGCTGCGGAAAAAAATAAAGAAAATCTTCTGCGGTTTTGATTTTTATCACGATGGGGAGAAAAATTTCGGTTTACCTGCGGAGAAAATCTTCAATCTTTCTATAGAGAAAATATTTGGCTAATTATGATTGGGAGAACATTTTTGCTCTCGTTATTCAAAATTATCTGTGTCTTGTTCGGAGAAAATCATTGATCTTACTGGGAAAAATTGTAATCTCGCTGCAGGAATCTGTTTGTACTATTTGATAAGAACCATAATCAAGCTATTGCAGAAATAAGAACTTTGTACGGTGGATTTTTTTTCTTTTTCTTTCTTGCTGCTGCAGAGATTCTTTGCGATTCCCTGCTGAGAACTTTTTTCTCCTGCTCCAGAGAAAAATTCTAGACCTCGCTTTAGAAACAAAAACTGATCTCCTTAAAGAAAAAAATATTATTTTGGAAAGAAAAGGATCTTGCTTTTGAAATATGTTCACCTCTAAAGGGGCGGTGCTATAGAGGAAAATCGTTTGTTTCGGGGTAAGATCGCTTTATGTTTCATGGCGTGAACAACTAAAGCTATATTTTCACAAGCGACGGAGAAAACCGTCTATTGCTTTAAGGCAAAATGAGACAAAATGTGAATATATTCTTCAAAAAAATCTTAAAATGTGTCATTTAAAACGTTATTGCAATTCAACGTTCATGGTGACGTCACTTATTTGGCTCTGCTTAGATGACGTCAGATAATGAACGAAATCGGGGTAAAAGCTTTTGTTGATTTCACTAGTTAGGCGCTTCTTTTATCAAGATGACATTCTACTGTTATATTTCGATAAGCCACTGAAAAGCATTAAAGGAATTGATCATTCCGAGAAGATTTGTTTAATAATGTTGCAGAGAAAATATCCGTGGAGGAAAAAAACAAAGTTCATTGTAAATTGATTACGATGCTGAAACCATTTTGAGATATTCAGAGATTTAAAACTTGCTGGAAAGGAAATTAATAATTTCGCTGGGAATAAAAATTTGATCTTGCTGCTGCAGAAAAAAAATGATATTGTCACATAGAATATATCTATGAAGCTGTTGTGGAAAATATTTATTCCAGTGCAAAGTTACATTTTGACCTCGCTGCTGCGAAAGATTATGATAAAATGTGGAATAAAATTCTTATTGGTGAAAACTTTTAATTGTGATGTAGAAAAGAAAGGGTCCTGAAGCGGATAAAACATTTGAGCCTGTGCGTGACATTTCCAGCAATTTGAAATGTTCGTGAGGTGCCCACATTGAGTAGTATTGACAGCCACATACTGTAAATATGAAGTTACCTGATGGTTTACAGATACTTCCAGACCTTATCTATCTACTAAACGCATAGTCAAGACACTGATCAGACTGTGCGGATGCACAGGCTGGTCAGTGTCTTTGCTTTGCGCATTTTTGAATTTGTTGGAAATCTCACGCACAGGCTCATTTCATCTCGCTGCTTTTAATTTTGATGATTGTTCATGTCCATGCAGAGAAAAAACTAAAATCACTGCAAAAGAAATTTTCGGTCGTGCTAAAGAGATATCACAACCGAGGAAAAATTTTATCTTGCTTTGAAAAAAAAGAGGTGATCTTGCTGAAGAAAAAAAATGAAATTACTTAATTTAAACGAATATCGCCAGGGCTTTTTGATCTTTCTCTCAGGAACCCAATAAAAGCCCCATTCACTATTCAAAAGGTCCCATTTTCCCAAATTTTGAAGAAAAATGCCCAATTCAACCAAAAACTAAAAATTATTTGGTCAGATATTAAGATGTTACTGTGGAGCTGTTTAAAAAATCTTTCAGTTATCTGACATGATTTTGTAACTTAATAATTAGAAAATGAAATCAAGAGAAGGTGGTTACAAAATATTTATTCTTAAAAAATTCCCAATATTGCCATTTTGCCGATACCCTTTTCCCAAATTGAGTGTCAGGTGACTTTTCCCAATCAACTTAGAAAAAGCCCTGATCGCTGCATAGGAATTTTTGATCTGGTTTCAGAGAAAATTTTGATTTTTGCTGTGAAGATAAGATTTGATCTCACTGCTGGAAAAATGATCTCGCTCGAAAGAAAATTTCGATTCCGCTGCAGAGAAATTGCTGATCTTGCTTCGGAAAAGGAGAAGGAAAGGAAAAGGAGAAGGAAAGGAGAAAAAGTTTAAAATCGCTGCAGAGAATTTCGAACTTGCATAGAAAGATTTAGATCTTGCGACCGAAAAAATATCTGACTGCGAAGAATTTTTAATTTTGCTGCAGGAATTTGTTTTTACCCCTGCTGTGGACCATGATTATGCTATGGGAATAATTAAGAATTTTGTGCGATGGGAAAACTTTATTTTACTGTACAGATCGGTTTTGATCTTGTTTCGGAGGAATATTTTGATCACGCTGCGGGGGGGAATTTGATCTCGCTGGAGGGAAAAAAATACAAGAATAAACAAATAATTTAAATATATGGAAAAAAATAACCAAAAAATAATTTGAGTTTTTAAAAAAAAGTATGGTAAAATTTACTAAAATTTGAAGCGATGCTTTACAAAACGACCTCCCCGTGGTGAAAGTCGGAGACGATTGTAATAACGTTGTTTAATTAAAGTCATCATTTTGTCCTTTACCTCTACCCCAAGGAAAAAACCTATAACCGCAGGGTGTTGAAAGCTTCGACAGGATTCTTTTTTTCCTTTCCCTACATTTTCCCGTGATGATGATCATATATTTTCCCGTACATTGCGCGGATAGCTTACGGTTTACTCAGTTGTTTTTACCGCCAGTCAATTAAGCACCGACATTCTTCAACAGAGACATCTGTCTGATTGATTTTCCAGGTAAAGTGTGCAGTTCTTGAAACTTGTACAACTGTCCTGGGTTCAGGATGACAAAACGGTACTAACAGTTTGCTATTTATACCCCGCTTTGCAAGTAAATGCACGTGCAAAGCGGGGTATAATAGGAAAACTGTTTGCACCTTCGTGATCCTAAACGCAGGGTGGGATATTTCGCGAAGCTTACTTAAGCTACAATTACAGATGAATACATATATTGTCAAGAGGGGTGTACGGGGCGGTGCATCATCTCGTGGGTTTGGCTCGAATTGGCTGTACATAATTGTAACGCCTGTCACGCTCATTAGGGTGGTGATGCGTAGGCGCTCTTACGGTAATCTCAAAAGTAAATCTCGGCAGCAGCGCAGTGACACAGCAGATCGTCGATACAGGGAGCGATTCTACGTTGCGCACCTTGCATATACAGTGTACAAAACAATCATGGCGTGACATGACCGCAGTCATTCGGATCATCGCTCGGACTTTTCCGCAGACTTGAAAGTACCTCCGACGTAAGTGTAATAAATCTAATTTTTGGATACTCGGCTTCTGGTGGTAATTCTGTCAATACTCTTGAAGAAAAGAAAATATTTTTCAATGGTTTCTGATCGTCTTTGGAGATTCTTTGGTCATATTATAATTTAATGAGAAAAAAACCCGCTGAGTTTTGTAATCAAATTATGATATGCCCATTTTTAATCTTTCGTTGATTTTGTTTTCTGAAAACATTATTTTGATGCTTGAGACGTGATATAAACCCACGCGCGAGACAATCCGCTTTCATGGCTGTGTCCTTATTATTCCCGATGTCTATTCCGTCATGGGTTCCCCATTGCACCTCGGACGTAAGTGAAGCAATATAGCATTATTTTAGGTAATCCGGCTTCTAGTGGTACTTCGGCCAATACGCTCAAAACAAATACAGTTAGTTACATAGTGAAATTGACATTCTTCTAAATCAAAACCATTCCAAAACGCTCCAATCATTCATTCCAAACACTCACTCAAACCGTTCAAAAACGCTCAAAATTACTAAAAAATATAAGATTAACAACTACCTTCAAAATGAATAAAACAAGAATAAAATCGATGATTTCACTGATATATAGATATTTTAAGCATCTGATTGGTTCTTGAAGAAATGGGAAGCTAATTATAGATTTTTTATGCACATTTTATTAAAGGGAGGTAATACATATAGCTAATTTTGTTCATCTTGAACAAAATTAGCTATATTGGATTACCTCCCGTTAAATTCACTCAAAACTCGCTCCACACACTCATTCAATTTCATTCCTAAATCATTCCAAAATTATTCACCTTGTCAATTTCACGATGTTGTTAACTGTATCAACTTGTTTTAATTAATGTTTTCTAGTAGATTGTGGAGATCTTTTGGACAAATTATCACTCTTGATAAGAAAGCCCCGTGAAACAATGAAGACAGTGTAGGTAATAAGGATCTCTGTTATCAGTTTAAACAAGATTCCGTTGATTTCAACTTCAACTTTAGTGGGAACGTAAATGCTTTTGACTGGCGTCAAAAATCCACTTGAGGAAACGGACGAGCTTTCATGCATGCGCCCTTATTAACCCGGGGTCCTATTTGTGGAATCGCCGAGGGTTCACGATTGAATTGCAGTAACGCAAAAATCGCCGGGGGACGCCGTTGCAGCGTCACGACATCGCATTTTGAGCGCAGTGAAACGATAAAAAGACAGATGCGCTTGCACGGCGGCCGTGAGGCGATCTACGTGATTTCACGCATCTCTATAGTTCCACAAGAAAGAGTGAGGTCCGAGAAACCGTTATCTCCTATCATTTTCATTGTAAAATTGATCTCTGATCACTCACTTGAAATTACAGGTCTATACCGTCATTCGGAACATAACTCGGACTTTACCGTAAACTGGAAGGTATATCGGACGTAAGCGTTATTTTCGGTTACTTTTTTAGGATATTCGGTTTTATAAGTGGTACTTCGGTTATGTTAACCCTTTCCTGCTTTACAAAATTTTAGATCTGTCCAAATTCAAAGGTTTTGCAGACGAAAATTTGAAGTGGATTTAATTTAAAAAATAACCATTTAGTAGGGTAGAAAATAGTGTGGAAAAAGAAGAAATTGCTTGTCAGAAGCAATTTCTTCGTTTTTCACAATGTTTTCTCAATCATAAAATCACAGGCACGTAAAAATCAGGGATTAAACAGCAAAGTGTTAAAAGACGATGATGTAATTCGTACTTCGTATATGACGTAACTACGATTGTTCTCCACAAGAGATATCCTTATATTTCACATAATTATGTAAGAATACTTTATAAACGCAGTGAAAAAGACACTCATCCCTATATTAAATCATGACGGCATCTAATCGACCGTTGATGTTGCAGGTCTCCTTTTTTTAATGGACGCTAAAATCAGCTCCAAAGCTCGTGTAATAACTTTTTAAATTCTAGATTTGGTTAAGATCAGCTTGATTCTCTGAAGTATTTGCGTGTGCATTACCGTTTATTTATCGTCGCTACCGTAGCACATGCCCATATGAGTGACGCCCCCAGAAGACGGTTAGTCACAGTGTTACGGGGGATAGTGCTAGGATACATGTCGAAACTACTGCTGAGATCCGCCATGGTTCTTTAACGTGTTCAGTGTAAAGCACCGTCTCACGGGGCCTCGGTTTAACGTCTCATCCGAAAGACAATAATTTAGTTAGTGGGCCAGCCCGGGAATTGAACCCAAGCCATCGCACTTCAATGGTTTTGAAGTCCAGTGCTCTACCAACTGAGCTAATCGGGCTGACAAGAAATATTTGCTTTCTTTCAAATGGTTTAAATATGTATACAGTCAATCTTGCTCGAGCGACCACGTCTATTAAGCGACCATTTTATTCAACGACCGTTTTCAAAACAACCATCTTTAAATCAAAATATCTTTTAAACATGCTATTTGTCGTTCCAAAAATTATTGAAAATGAGTCCTATATTGTTAAAACACGTTAGAATCGTCCCAAAGAGACGATTCTATTGTGTTTTAACATTATAGGATTGTAGAGAAATTCGAAATCACATATATATTCAATCATATGTATGTTGCTAATTTGTAAAGAAAATGTGTATTAAGCGATTTTTCTCTTTAACGACCGCTTTTTGGTGGTCCCGTTAGTGGTCGCTTAAGACAAGTTTTACTGTAGTTAATGACATCGTGAAATTGACATTCTCCTCGACACAAAACTATACTGAATCACTTGCTCAGCGCTCAATCGATTCATTCCAAACACTCACTCGTCAAATGTTCAAAACTATTCAAAAGCATTTCAAAATCGCACGAAACGATCGTCATATAATTCAAATCAATAAGATCTTTCAACAATTTTATAAGACTGTTTGTTTTTTAAAGCATCTGGCTTATCAGTGAAGACACAAAAAGAAAAGAATTAACCCTTTTCATGCTGAATTAAAACCCTCTTTCAGAATTACTCTCATATCAAAGTACTGAAAGCCCTAGAATCCAAGGATGTAGGGACATCTTTCTTTTAGCAAATCAATTTCAAGGACAAAGCTGCTTTGAAATGGGAATACAAGTAGTATAGACTGAAATCAGACTGCACATTTGTGCAGACTGATCTTTGTCTATACTACCTGCTAAAGTAGGGATATTCCGGGTTCAGCATGACAAGGGTTAAATTTTAATTGAAAGGAGGAAAGAACATATCGCCGATTTCGTCGAATTGGACAAAATTATCGATAGTGATTTTCCGCCCTTGAAAATCATTCAAACCTTGTTCATTGCACTCATTCAATTTCATTCCAAAATCACTCCAAAAACATTCAACTTGTCAATTCTACGATGTTATTAATTGTACCTTAGTTGATATCCGTGATCTTTCTAAGGTGGAAGGGAGATAATTAAGTTAATTCTACAGTTAAAACGAAACGATATTACTTTCCCTTTGATAAGTAAACATCGGATTTGGGTAAATCAGCATTGCGCCCAGGATATAACGAGGAGCTCGCTAAAGGAATAGGTACTGCGTTATCAAGTGAATTGTGATGCTAATATTAAGTTGATGGCGCTAGCGAGCGCTTTGTTACTCTGAACAAAGATCTGATAACATACATAACCCTTTTGTATTGCTTAACAAATTTAAGTTTAATACAACTTACTACAGAACTTATGGTAATGATGATAAAATATACTATACCCTTTAACTGGACTTTTGCGTGAAATCATTTTGAAATTCTTGTTTGAAGGAAATGATAAACAGCTACCGGTTATACTTTAGCACATTTGGTTACTATCATTCCATAAAATTTATAAGATTCAGTAGAAAAATCGTAGACAGTGTAAGAAAAATCATAGAAACAATCGATTTCTCCATTTACGACAATATTTTCCTAAGTTCAACGTTAACAATAGCAAAATACTTGTATAATTAATCACGACAATAGATTCATGATCAATTCGTGAATTCTTGGTAGAGATCTTCATCTTTTGCCGTATTCTCTTGATAATGATGAAACTGCAAATAAAACCAGAGTACGGCAATTGACGGAAATGTGCCGATTGAAAAAAAAGGGAAAAAGGAGAGAAGTTTTCTAGTCATACATGTAAACATTTATCATGCAACGAAACCTGTATTGACCTGATATCGCCTGTCTGATAACATGACATGATATCAGGCAGTCTATTTTTAGAAATAATTTGCATAAACTTTAACATGGATTTCTTTTATTTTTAAGGGTTTACTATGATTAAGCGGTGAAAAATGATTGCATGATAAATAGAATAACATGTCAGTGTCTTAAAATATCATTGTTATCTGGTCTCGGCTGTGAGAAATTATCATGACTCGGCTGATAAATTCTCCTTACCTCGACCAGATAACATTGATATTCTAAGACACTGACATATTATTCTCTATATCCCACGCATGTGTGAATCCACTTCGCGTATTCATACAGTGTGGTTGGGTTTAAAGGTTCATACCTCCATGAAACCAACAAAAATTCTCTTCGTCTCTTAAACAAATGCGTCTATAAGTAATAAACAAGAAGATCGCTGTCTTATGTCTAAGTCAAAGACATTGTTATTGACATTATTATTCTTTTCTATTTTCTTTTTACCTAAATCAAGAGAAATGTTTCAAAATTTTCATCAATATGGAATAGTCGTCTGAAAAATTTCAAATTACGACTTGTTTTAATTTTTGGTTTGGTGGGTTTTTATAACTTTTCTACGGTAATTATATTTCCTAATTTCGCTAAGTTGTCTTACCAAATAATTCGGAATTAGAATAGCGAAAATCATTACTTTGACAATTCTTAAAATCAGTTTGTTAGTGAGGTTAAAGTTTTCTTTAACAGGTTTTATCCAACTTGATAATTTTCGGGAAGAAAGATTTCTCCGATCAGTGTATACAAAACAGATTTGTCTTAATATAAACAGATTCCAATATAGATAATTTGCTCCTTCATGTATATTTCCTGGTGAAGATAGACAGGTCTAAAAATAGCATCACCTGTAAATTTCTGACGTTAATCCGGTCATTAATCTTGCAGTTTACTAATTATACAGAAAAAATATATTTTGATGGTGAAACGCACCACGAAAAAGTGGGGTCGTCCATTCCATCTAGGCTAGAAACCCATTTACATTTGGTGAAAAAATATTGACCTATCGAAGGAGAGAAAAGGAAAAAGACGGAAAGAAAATGTTGGAGAAGAAGAAGAAGAAGAAGAAGAAGAACAACAACAACAACAACAAGAACAAGAAGAAGAAGAAGAAGGAGAAGAAGAAGAAGTCTGATCCTAGTCTCCAGCTTTTGACTCGTCAAAATTTGTGGTAAGTGAATTATACCCATAAAGTTTTTAAACCTCTCATGCTTATATGAACGTTCAATTTTGTTCCGTTAAAAATGGCTTCTTTTGAGACATTTCAAACAGTCTGTATCCAACTATTCCTCCGCAATAATTAAGTATAAAAATCAGACAAAGTATGCTAAGATCAGAACACAGCTGGATGATCTCAGTCTGTACTCTCTGCCAAAGCTTTGTGTTCAGTAGAAATAAAGTTAACAACATGTTGAAAATGACATGGTGTGTGGTTTCGGAATGATTTTAGAATGGAACGATCGTGATAAGTGAGTATTAGGTGAAATTTAAAGGGGGGTATCCAATGTAGCTAAATTTGTTTATGATGAACACAATTAGCAGGGTGAACAAAATAAGCGATATTTGATACCTCCCTTTAATCAAATATGCTTACAAATCTATACAAAGCTTCCTTTTTCTGCAAGAAACAATCAGACACTTTCATTTTTAATTATGTCAGTGTAATCGCGATTTTTTCTTTCTATATTCATTTTGAACTTAAGTGTTTTACTAAGTGATGATTGAGCGTTTTTGAAAGGTTTAAGTGAATGCTTGGAATGAATGAGTGGAGCGATGAGCGAGCGATTTAGAATAGTTCTTATTGGGATGAATGTCAATTTTACGATGTTGTTCACTGTATGTCGTGAAAAGCTTGAAAAGGCTTGAGATGATTTGCTAGTCATTGGATTAAAGATCGAGTCAGTGGCTAAAGACTCGGATCAGACTTGCTGAGTGTATAGTCTGATTCGAGTCCTCAAAATGCGCGTATATAAAATTCCTTGGAAATAGCATGCACTGGCTCACTTCCTTAAAAAGACTCACTATTCCAATTGTCTGAGAACCTTATTTCAATGCAAAATATTTGGGAACATGCTTTATAGGCATATTGGACAAGTATGAGCAATGTGTATTCTTCAAAAAGGATCTATGTAAATTTCATTTCAGGGCCCAAGGTTATAAAACTTTTCTCAGGCTCAACTGAAAATTTTCTCAAATTTCGAATTTAAATAAATGAATGAAAATAAAAGATAATATTGATAAGTTGTTATCAATAACAACTTTTTAATATTATCTTTTATGTTAATACATCAATATGAGTATTAAAACAGAATTTCAGCTTTAATCTCATATTGAAATTTGAGAAAATTTTGAATTGAGAATGAGAAAAATTTCATAACCTGAATTAACCCAACTTGACAAAATAGGCTATACGTGAAAGGCTATACATTTAAATTGAATCTATTCAAAGAACAAAATAATTTGAAACCTTACCTTTCCTTATTTGAAATAGATTAAGATATGTTTCCAGTAAATAAATACAATATTCCTTTTTGGTAACATTACACTTTCGAATATTTAGCATCAAACTTAAACACAGGGTTAAAATGTTTCTGCTAAAACCAAGTCCGAACGGATTTTTCATGCGATAAAAAATATTTCTAATAAAATGCCAGGTTAAGTTTTTCTTCGATTCCAGGTAAAGATCCAACCCTTATCATCGGTTTCTACAATCTTTTCTAGTTTGACCATTATAAACAGTCAGGGTGTAACAAGTAAATTACATACAATTTGACTGGCTCGTTGGTCGAGTGGTTCGCACGCTCGACTCGTTACTATGTGGTTTCGGGTTCGGGCCGCACCGGAGGCGGGCAGTGTATTTGGGCAGGGTACTTTACAGACAGGGCCCCAGTCCACCGTGCTGTAATTGTGGGTAGTAGTGGTTAGAACCCATTGCCTCTCTCTCTCAATGTGTAGGCTAAGATCTGGAAGGAGTGAGGATAACTATGGAAATAAGAGTCCTTCGACCCTTTATCGTTTTATCCTCGAGTAAAAAAAAAAATAAAATAAGCCCGTGCGTGATATTTCAGACAGTTTCACATGTGCGTCAAGCAAAGACTCGTGCCAGCCTGTGCATCTGCACAGTCTGGCCAGACTCTTCACTGTACGCATGGTTGCAGGGTTCGACACTTAGGGGAGTCCGATGCACTCCAGGGGTCTATATGAGAATATTTTGAAAAACAAATGCACAGAGCAGTGTCCTTTCTGACACTTGAAGAAATTGTAGATCTTTGCACTACAAAAGTTATCAAAGAAAACATTTCCTTGCATCCTGTAGTGTTTTCGGAGAAGAAAAATAAACTCTTCTTTGGAAAAACATTTTGTGAAAGAAAAAAATGCTTCTAACAAGCAATTTCTTCTTTTCCATAATGTTCTCCTATTATGGGTATTATGAAAATTCGGACTCCCTACTTTTGAGCTTTGATTCCTTGATTTCATGTGTTAGGAGTCCAATTGACTCCTTAACCTCAGGAGTAAGTGTCCACCCATTAGTAGATAGATAAGATCTTAAAGTGTCTTTTAACGGTCAGTGCGTCTTTTTATTGTATTGTTATGTGGTTCTTAATCTTACTCAATGTCTGTACTCGCGCCCTTGCGAAATTGTTGGAAATGTCACGCACTTGCTCGAACGGTATCGATATGATTATCAGGGAAGACGACATTGTCTATACATAATAGGCAACTCGGAAATGGCTTTTCCAAGGACATACCGTCGAGCTACCGTAGGCACTGTCAGGATTCAAATTACATGCAATTGTTTCATAATTTTAATGTTGTCTAAAAGGTAATTATGTGAAACGACTGGATGTGATTAAAACCAATTATCTTCTATTTCTATGTGTCAAAAGTCCATATTCTACACATGCGTCTATGGTTTAGGCCATGTGTGTGTGTGTGGTGGGGGTGTCTTCTTGTTTCTTTTTCAGTTCCCCCTTTTCTTTTTAAGAATCACTCGATGTTGACGATAATATTCACTATTGGATGTGAAAGGCTAAAATCAAAAGAGACCCCTGGACCGATTTAACCCAACATAAAACTGGCTCGAATTATCGTTTTGTAATACATCTCTTTAAAATTCGCAAGGAAGCTACAAGTTATAAATAATGTATGTCCATGTCCACTTAAACAGTTTGTTTTGGGTTTTTTGTGGATTTAAAATGACTTTAAATGGTTGCTACCGGAGTCTATTAACACGGCCCAAGACAAATGCTAAACCACACCGAGCAATGATTATTACATACTCATTGCAGTCATGCTCGCTACTTGAATTTGGTTGACTCTTTGGCTAAGAACCGAAACTGTCGGGTAAAAACAAGGGCGTTTGATTCATTATTTAATAATTGCAATAAAATAAAATAAAGTAATTTGACTAATTTGACTAGTTTAAATCGATCACCGGGGGAACTCCATTGCACTTTATTTCTGTATGAAATACAATAGATATTTCGGGACCCCCACCCCCCGATCTTCGATCTGTTAGTTCAGTGTTGTAGGTACTAGAGAAGCCATCGTTCCCCTTCCAAAACCATATTTTGCTATTAGATCAGTTGAGAATTAAAATATTTTTCTAAAGAATTCCGAGCCGTTGTTGACAGTGAGTCCGGACAAGGGTCATCAAGCGAAGTTGTATGCCGTATATTTTATGAAAGGGAGGAAACAAATATCGAAAAAAAATCATCTTAAACAAAATTATCGATATAGATTGCTTCCCTTTAATTTCATCCCAAAACTCACTCGTTGCAATCGGCATTTATTTTCATTCCGAAATTATCCCAAATTTATTTACCTAGTCAATTTCCAAATGTTCTGAACTGTATATTTGTCACACACAAAAAAGATAGGTTTGGCCAACTTGATTGTAAAACATTCTTTCTTTGTCGATCTTCAAAAGTAATGCAATACGAAAAGAATGCGAAGGGTGCAGCTTAAAAATAATAGAACTAGAATTTCCGAAAGCTATCAATCACTTTACACGTGAGTTTACTTGAAAGCATCGAACTGATAAGCCTCATTATTTGGTAACGTGATTCTACAGACAGAAATAATATTAACGTTCAACCTGTTACCATGTAAGAGTCCAGTCTTGTAATCAGGATGCAAAAACGCTGATGAACGACTAAAAATTGTACATCATGTTTCGCGTAAGAATTTGTTTAAAGATGGGTAACATTTCTTAAACGATTGTTAGCGTTTTATTATCTTGAATTTCGGGACAGCATTCTTACTTTCCTGAACATGTTAATGCTTTGGCTTATAGCAGTCTAATGGGTAGTTAAAAACTTTCTTATTTTTTATCTTATAACTGTACAAAAACCCATGTGATAACATCCCATATGATATTTTTTTTCAATCTACCTTACCGGGTAAACTTGTCTATGGCATTTAAACCAGTTAAAATTGCCGTATGCGTACACCAGTGAATCTGGAATAACCTCATGTTTTATCAAATATGTTTTAAATGAAAATAACAAATCTAAATAAAATCAAAATACACCAGAAAAACAAGACAATGTTACCTAGGGCCAATGTGTCAAAATCGACTTTGCTTCAAGTGATAAAACTGCTAGTGTAAACTACCACAAGTGACGATTCCAATTAGCAAACTGTACACCTGCGCCCCGACGTGTTGAGAGCGGGGCATTCTTAGACATGTCCTCTGAAAACTCCTGGCCAATTTCAATGAAACTTTGTCAGAATATTTCTTGGTGGTCTGTTATCTAAATTTGCTGTTGAAAAATCCTTTTTTGGCAGTACAGGGCATTTTTCCATTTTGAATTCTTTGGATAATAACTCATACTGAACCCTTAGGCGATTTCGATGAATTTGCCAGAATGATTCATTGGTAACCCCTTTTTTTCCATAACATATGCGTGGCAAGTATGATCCTTGTTCCCTTCTAAACAACCAGGCCAATTTCAACGAAACTTTGTCGAAATGTTATTTACTTTTATCCACTGGACCAATGAAATTCAGGTAAACGCTGAATGGCCATTCTAGTTTAATATGTGTGACCCATCGAGCGCTAAAAACGTAACCTTCATGGATTCCCGAAAAAATGCAGAATGCTTTAAACAGTCGAGCACGGTCTTAGAGGGGACATCATCAAAGAGCATGTGCATGACATTTCCACCTAATTCACAATGTGAAAGGTTAAAACTCCTCTTCATCTGAACAGTTAGATCAGACTCTTCATTCATTCGGAACATCACTCGGCCATTTCCGTAAACTGCAACAGACCTCGGATGTGTGTAAGGCGGATGGGTATGTAACAAAATCGTGCATTTTGTTAGGCGGAAACAGTGTAAGAAAAAATAGAACTATAGATTTATATCTTTTACAGTAAATAACGGCTGAAAAATCTTATTTTTTGAGAATGATTGGTCATTCTCAAAAATTAAGATTTTTCAGTCGTTATTAAAGAATCTTAAGATATTTATATAAGGCTACGATGGTTTCACGTCAGTGACTTAAACGAGTAGCGTTGGCGACGTCGAATGTTTTCACTTGCAGATTCGAAGGCTAACGCCATTTTAACTGACGTCATCGAGTTTTTCCAAGGTTTTCCCGTATTTTTTTAAAAATAGTCCGTCTATGAACATCCGATGTTGATCGCGAGATTGGCCAAGTGGTGTTCCGAATGTCACGCTCACATGAAAGAGTTGGTAATGGCACACACAGGCTCAGGTTGAGACTCCTGCGCATCTGTACAGTTAGATTAGACTCTTCATTATGCGCTTGATAGATAGCCACGATATTATGTCTGTCCGTCACGCTCACTTGAAAGAATTGGCAAAAGCACACATAGGCTCAGAAAGTATTTGAGTCTGTGCGTGACATTTCCAACAATTTGAAATTTTTGTGAGGTTCAAACATTAAGAGGCGTTGACAGCCAAAAACTCTGAAAAAAAACCCAACCTGGCGGTCTACAGATGCTTTGAGATCGTATCTATCTACTAAAGACATGGTAAAGACTCTGGTCAGGCTGTGCGGATGCAAAGTCTGACCAGAGTATTTGCTTTGCCCATATTTGAAACTGTTGGAAATCTCACACACAGAATATTTTTTTTACAAATTTGATTGGTTATCCAGGAAAAGCTGCCTAATAGATGACGCCACTTGGTAATTACAGCTGTTTAACCTATATCATACGGATTTTACATTTTCAAACTTATCCTTTTTAAAAGAACTTTAACCATAAATTCAATGTGTGTTTGAAATTGAAAAGAGAATACGAAAATATTAAGGAAAACATCAAGAAAAAAGAGAGAACTAACTTGAAACAATCATTTTTCTGCACTGTGTATAAAAATTCGGTTTATAGAAAGATAATGACTAAAACGGGTGAAAATAAAAAAAGGTCTAATTCTTTTTGGGCTGTCATATTTTTCGTCTTTTATGAATAATATATTTTGCGTCTTTTAACAATTGGATTCTGTTGTCCGTTTTGTTGTCATTTCGGTAGATTTTCTAGATAATGTATCATAAAGTTGATTTTTTTTTTGTCTCCAGTCATTTCGCCAATTTTATTTTTTATCGCCAAATTCATTTTATTTTCGCATTTGGCGACAAAGGCGACCCACAGAGAAGGCCCAGATAAACATTTATGTGACCTGTATAGCGAAGGGTGACCGTCAGGAAAATGCGAAAAGAGTCGATCCTGTCGTGCGTTCAGGATCACAAACGGTGCAAACAGTTTGCCAAATCTTGGCGACACCCCTATAACTGGATTTTCCAACAAAATAAAGGAATTCGAAAATGAATTCATGATTCAGGTTATTTTTTAACTAAACATCTTACGATTTTTTCCCGCGTAAGTCAAAAATTTAGAGTTGCTTCTACAGTAGTAACGAAACATGGACTTCTGTCATGCATCAAATCATTGGAATCGTCTTCTGATGACAATTCCAATGAGAAATTGCAAGGCAGAATCTAACAATGAATGAAAACACCAGGTACGCTTTGTGATTTTGACTTACGATTAATTTTGACGTCAGAAGTTAGGTAAAACGGGATCCATCGACATGAATCTCGATGGTCATTTCTTTAATGCTTTTTGGTGGTTTATCGAGAAATAACGGTAGATTATCACTTGATAATCTCACCGCAATATCAGTGAAATTATCAAAAACTTATACCCTGCTTTTGTGCATTTCATCTTATCTGACGTCATCTATGCGGGGCGAAATAAGTGACGTCGTAATGACATCACAATGAACGTTGCATAGCAATCACGTGCAAAATGACGCGCCTTACGAAAATATGTCCCAGAATTTTAACATTTTGTCTCATTTTTGCAATAAGAAATAAAATAAACGTTTTTTTTTTCGAGTAAGATCGATAAATAATTCATTTCGTGAACATAAAAAACTATATTTGCACTCATGGCTTCGACACTCGTGCAAATATAGCTTTTGTTGTTCACTCAACGAATTTAAATCGATCTTACACTGAAACAAACGATTATCCTCTATATCTTATGTTCAAGTCGCACACATACACACAAACGAAAAAAAAAAAAAAAAAAAAAAACAACAACAAAAAACAACAACGTGACGGCGATTAGTAAAAAATAGCCAGGCGTTAACCGTATTTGAATTTACTTATTAATCCACGTTTTCTCTCGTTAACGCCCGGGTTTTGTCCGTTATCGTATGCCTATAACGACTCGAAAACCCATATTTTATTCAATAATATTGATTGACCTTGACAAATAACCCTGACCTTGTCACATGAGCTTGATACCAGCAATTGCATATCATTGACGTTCATCATAATGCCAAATATGAATACGAGTGTGTCTTGAATAGGCTTAAATTAATAGGCAGTGTTAAGATTTTTGGTAAAGTTTTGCAGACAGACAGATAAACCAACAGCGGTCCTTATTTATGCTGAGGCACAACAAAGGTACTGCCTCCAGGTGCCAGGAAAAAGTTTTTATTCTTTTTGGTAGTCGCATAACAAGGGCGTAACTAGGATATTAGAATTCATAGGCACAAAATTGGCGACCATCCGAAAATATAGGCGTTAGGCGAAAACTTAATCCCAATGACGCCAATCCGCTTCTTTTGGTGAGATTTACGCACATGCGGTATTTGCGTAATTGTAGTTACGCCCTTACATAAACCCAACGATGTGATGACGTCATGTTTTTTGACCATCGATAACACAGAAATTACATGGTCGATAAATCATAGCGAGACCAAACGCAAGTGAAAATGTAAAAACAAGACAAAAAAAAAAAAAAAAAAAAACGCGAACTGCGACGTGTACAAAACCGGACGGTGATCTGCCGACTACTGAGTCGACGACGTAAAGAAAAGCTTTTTGGATGTCGATATTTTTAAGGTCGATTAATCGCCGGCGATCGACCGGACGTACATAGCCCGGTCAATCGGGGGCGATTAATCGACGTTAAAAATGTCGACATCCAAAAAGCTAAACTTTACGTCGCCGTCTCAGTAGTCGGCAGATTTTAACTTGAATGTGAAACTCAACAATCTCAGAAAATTCTGCTCTTGATTCGGCTGATACACTTTTGAATAACAAACTTAATTAATTCATTTGTTGATTGTTTGAATTATCATCTCATCCTAACCCAATCTGCAATAAATGAGACAAAAGACACCAAGATAAGTCGTTCTAATAATGATATATGGTCAGTTATTTGCATAATGTGGTATCTCAGCTTTGAAACTGATACAGTTAGCTACGTCGCGAAATTGACATCCTTCTCAATCAAACCCATTCCAAATCGCTCACACAACGCTCCAATCATTCATTCCAAACATTCACTCAAACCGTTCAAAAACGCTAAAATTAAAATGTAAGATTAACAACTATCTTCAAAATGAATAAAACAAGAACAAAATCGATGATTTAACTGATATAATAGAAATTTTAAGCGTCTGAATGGTTCTTGAAGAAATGGGAAGCTTTTTATAGAAATTTTATGCATATTTTATTAAAGGGAGGTAATACTTATAGCTAATTTTGTTCATCTTGAACAAAATTAGCTATAATGGATTACCTCCCGTTAAATTCACTCAAAAGTCGCTCCACACACTCATTCAACTTCATTCCTTAATCATTCCAAAATTATTCACCTTGTCAATTTCACCATGTTGTTAACTGCACCCCAATTTGACATCACGACATACCTGAATGTGTTGTAGTATAATGAAACTTTCCATTTTTTACGGTCAAACCTTTTCTGGCAGGTATGCTGAAGGGATCGAAAAATTTAAACTTTGCCTCCTAGACTATATATGCAATAAATGGTGTTATTGCCCGTGGACGAACATAAACTTGGTCTTCACTCGTATCAAATAAATCAAGTATTTTCGGACGTCAACGCCCTGCAAATATCAAATTTATTCTGAGCTCGAGAATTAGGATGCTTTATTACTTAGATTTCGTATACATATTGATTTACCGAGTTCAAATGATTCTATTTTTAAACATTTGATCTATGATTTTTATCAACTTTTATTTAATGCTGGGTCTCCCGGGACGTTCTGGCCAATAAAATACGTCATTGCCACAAAATCGTTACATTTTATGATTTTTTTCTTTCTTAAATTCCTCTTAATAAATGGGTTACGTATGTTCGTCTCAATAGGGTAAAAAAAACGGTGTTGAAAATTTATGTAAGCTTGTTAAGGTAATGGTCCCGTAATTTTTCCGCAATTCGGAAGCAATGAACTTAGACAGTGTTAGGTGAGGTTTCCTAATGATTTCCTTTCCTTGGTTGCGAAGAAAATTTATCATCTGCCCAGATAGGAAAAAAAAAATCACCTAACTGGCGAGAAAATTGTTCTTTTGGCTGTAATTAGAAATGTTTCACCTTTCTTTGGAAGAAAAGTTTTCATCTGGTGTAGTCGGGATGTGTATAAGGGGTGTTAGTACTGCCTACTATACAAGCTAGCCTTAATAGCGACGTGGTAGAGCACTCGCTTTGGGATGTAGAGGTCCCGTGTTCGAATCCCACTGTAGTCGATTATTTAATTTTTCATCTGGCCAGGGAGGATTTTTTTTACCTAACTGGAGAGAAGATTTTTTCCATTGGCTGTAATTAGAAATTTTTCACCTTGGTTACGAAGAAAATTTTTCATCTGGCCAGATAGAAAAAAGTTTTCACCTGACTGGAGAGAAAATTTTTCAATTGGCTGTCATAAGAAATTTTTCACCTTTCTTTGGAAGAAAATTTTTCATCTGGCCAGGTAGAAAATTTTTTAATCTGACCGGGCAGAAAATTTTTTCCATTGGCTGAAATTAGAAATTTACCTTGGTTACGAAGAAAACTTTTCATCTGGCCAGATAGAAAAAAAATTTCACCTGACTGGGAAGAAAATTTTTCAAATTGGCTGTCATTAGAAATTGTTCACCTTGGTTACGAAGAAAATTTATCATCTGGCCAGATAGAAAAATATTTTTAACCTAACTTGGGAGAAAATTGTTCATTTGACTGTAATTAGAAATTTTTCACCTTGGTTACGAAGAAAACTTTTCATCTGGCCAGATAAATAAAAATAGTTATAACCTAACTGGGGAGAAAATTGTTCATTTCGCTGTCATTAGAAATTTTTCACCATTCTTTGGAAGAATATTTTTCATCTGGTGTAGCCGGGATGTGTATAAGGGGTGTTTGCACTGCCTACAAAACAAGCTAGCCTTAAACGCGACGTGGTAGAGCACTCGCTTTGGTATGTAGAGGTCCCGGGTTCGAATCCCACTGGAGTCGAATATTTAATTTTTATTTACATATGCTGTAATTAGAAATTTTTCACCTTGGTTGCGAAGAAAAATTATCATCTGGCCAGACAGAAAAAATATTTTCACCTAACTGGGGAGAAAATTGTTCTTTTGGCTGTAATTAGAAATGTTTCACCTTTCTTTGGAAGAAAAGTTTTCATCTGGTGTAGCCGGGATGCGTATAAGGGGTGTTTGTACTGCCTACCATACAAGCTAGCCTTAATAGCGACGTGGTAGAGCACTCACTTTGGGATGTAGAGGAAACGGGTCCCCCACCTTAAAGCAATATTTGGCAAAGTTTATTTTAAAGTGTCTTCAGTTTATGGACTCGGTCAGGATATCTAATTCGTCGTCTGAATGTTGAACGTTCGAATCCCATATCGGATTGAGTGATTCATAAAAAATGAAGCGCGAAAAAGATAGGAAAGAAAATTAGTTACAACGAAAAAGGTGAAGCGTTATTAGTAATTGGCAGGGAAGTGATGTTGAAAAACAAAACCAATAGTTATAAATGAATAAAAATGTATAACTTTTGCCAATTTCTAGTTGTTCTTTTTTATTGCTGTGTTCACTTGAAATTATGGCGCTCTTCTGAAGAAAGTCTGTGGTGTTTTTTATCATCAAAGAACCCTGAGCAAGGGCCCAGGGAGTGTTTAAGCTTTTTGTGCAAACGATAACGTCCAAAAACGTGATTTGATGCTATTCACTTTTGCATCACTAAGCCGTACTGTTAAGAGTTTCATGAATTCAAACAGAGAAAGAAATAACTCAAAGAGACGATTTGAACCTGACAATGAGCTATAAACCTACCCATAAGAAAATGCGATATGCATAGCTTCGATGTTTTTGTTCAAAAGTGTAGGCCTACAGGTGTTGCTTGATATATTCAGGTTATGACATCACAAAAATTTAAAATTTCGAATTAGATCAACGCCTCTCATATATCCTTTACTTTTGTTTTTACAGCATGTGTTTGTCAGTTGCATATGTCGGTTTTACTTGCATTGTATTTTGATTTCTCGAAAAGTTTTCTCTTTTTTTGAATGTTAAAATTGTACTTCTTAAGGTAGTGGACCCGTATTAGTTCCGCAACATTTCGGAAGATATGAACTTTCACAATGTTGACCGAGGCTTCCTTTATGAATATCATTAGGAAACCTCGGTTAACACTGTTAAAGTTCATTACTCCCGAAACGTTGCGGAACTACCTTAACTGAATATCATTAACTCGAATCCATTGTTAGGTCTCTAGCTGTGGCACACTGATGACGGAAAAATTCAGTTGATAATAGCGGTGTTAAATCTAATTCAAACAAACCGGAAATATACTGGTATTAGGGAACCGATTTTTTGTCCCGTCATTGATTAACAGGGGGCATATTGTTATACCTCCGTACGCCAGTCAGTGTGCCTGTCTGTCTCTCTTACTGAGCAATACTTTGCAAAAAATAAAATAAAATAAAATAAAAAAATAACCGATTGCAATTTCTTAGACTTTTCAGGGTAAAACGTATCATATTTGGCCTAACGATAGATCTCAGTCATTTATGCAGGGTTTTAAGGGACGCAGGTTTTACGAGTCTAAGACTCTCAATTATTTAGCCAGGACCCTCTAAACAACAAAATGTGAGTCCCAAGGACCCTCTCGGGATCAGCTTCAGAAAAGAATTGAAGACTGTTTTATGCAGTCTTCAAATCTTTCCTGAAGATGAGCCCCAAGTAGTCAATATTTAGACAATATTTTCTTAACCTTTAACCAGGGAATAGCTCTAAATTCATACAAAACAGATTTAATGCTTAAAAGAAATAGTCTTTACCTTAAACAGGGACTCCCAAACTTTATGAAAGGACCCCTAAGATCCCAATTATCGAGTCCTTTGGACCCAGTTTTGATAAAATCAGCCGGCTAAAACCATGTTTATGCATCTGCAGATGGCAACCTTTCTAGTTGTGAGTAATTAATTATTTCCCTTGCGATTTTCTTGTATGTTATGATAAGTTATTTGTGTTTTGGAATAATGAAAATGAAGCCTTATTTTGATTTATATCCTCAGACCCGTTTTTTTTTTTCACAATCAATTTAATTTTAATTACGAAGATACCCTACGTTCATAGAGAAAAACGTTCGCGAATTTAAGAAACTTCTGAAGCGTTTAAAGAAAGCGCTATACTTGAAAAATAAAACGACTGTCAAATTTTGATGTCCACCGTATAAAGCTGCATAATGATAATCTGGAATCAATTGTGATCGGTTAAGGGAAGGGCAAAAACTGTGGTTTGTGAATTCATGATTAAAACGTTTAGTTACTCTCCCTTTGAAAATTTTACCAGCGGTTAGAAATTTGTTGTAAAGTCAAAATCAAACTCGATTATAATATTTTTTTTAAAATAAGATCATACTGTAACGCATTATTTTATACGACACAACGGATTAAGTAGTAAGGACGAAAGTGATTTCTAGGTTCGAACTATTTCGGGGGCGAATTCAATGTTGATGCGACGCGTAAAACGAGGCTGAGATTCTGAGAAAGAAAATGGCTGCGGCCGTGCTGCAGTCGAGTTTAGAACGGAGTGAAACCAAAATAACTCTTGAAATTCGGACGAAATCGGTCGAGCAAACCCTAATTCCACTTGTCACTCAGGTAAGACGAAGACATGTGATGCACTTATGATGAACGTTTATCTATTTTCTGCTTGATTTAATTGATTTATTGCAGCTTCCGAACATCGATCGATTTTCGGACAGACCTAGTTGGGAAAATTGTTTGTGATGCTTTGTTTAGTTTTTTGATCCCATATTTATTCTTTGTGCATATTCTTAATGAAAAAGGAAAACTTTATCGTACTGAATCAACCCATTTTCCACAATATTTTTAACTCCATATAAAACTCTGAAGCTTCATTTACCGTAGAAAGATGAAAAGGGGGCAGGGGATACCAAATTTTACCCTTATTATCAGGCGATTTGAAGGTTAAATTTCACTTAGCTAAAATTTTCTAGCTGGGGACAAAAAAGAATAGAAAGAAGAAAGAAAAATTGATTTAAGAAAAGAATTTCTCCCTTTTCTCTAGTGTTTTCTATTTCTGCTTTATGTTTATATTGAATTATAAAAGACACCTTAACATGTTATTCGACTTGATTCAAGGTCCACTTTACCTCAGGAATGATCTCAAGAAAAATCCAACAAGTCTGAGTCAGACAAGTCAGGCAGAAGAATTCTATACCCCTGAGTATAACAAAGATATTTATTTGACCACTGGAATTATGTTTCATGTTATTTTTTGGAAATTGTTTGAAATCATATAATAATATAATGTGGTCACGGGTTGAACAAAATGTTAAAGATATGTTATAGTACAATACTATATGGAATATATTGCTTAACATGGTTTTAAGGGATACAGGTTTTGCGGCAATGCCTAAATCTGAGACTTGTAATTAGTTGGCCTGGACCTTTTGACAGAGTCATGTTGGTGAAATGCTCGAGGAGCTATCTTGGCCGACCTTGCAACAAAGGAGAGACGCCAGTAGCTTGGTATTCATGTATAAAGTCCATCATGACTTAGTCTCTATAGATAAGAGGAGATACCTCCAACCTCTCCCAATTACTCAGTCAACTAGGTCCTCGTCCACTCACCCTTGCCAATACTCTAGACCATTTGCCTACACTGATACCTTCAAGTTTTCATTTTTTCCCCGGATTATACTTCTATGGAACTGTCTACCTGTCTGCGCCGTTTCAGCTGAAACAGCAGACAGGTTTAAGTCGCTCATCTGAATGATTCATAGTCTGCTACCAACATTGGATGGCGGACTCGTGCTGCTTGTAAATAGTTTTAGCTTGGTGAGTGTTCACACCAAATTTTTTTTTGTTTTCTTTTTTCTTTTGTTTAGTTTTCTGTGCACTTGATCAAAGCAACTTTGCCACCACACACCTGTCGTAATGCTCCAGTTGGAGCGTGTACAGTACCGATAGATAGATAGATAGATAGAGAGATAGAGAGAGAGAGAGAGAGAGAGAGAGAGAGAGAGAGAGAGAGAGATAGATAAATAGATAGACATGAATCTTGTAGGCCATCTGGGGCTCAAGGTTATAAAACTTTTTCATGCTAAACTGAGGATTTTTCTCAAATTTAGAATTTGAATAAATGTAAACACATAAAAGATAATATCGATAAGTTGTTATTTATAATGTTATTAATATTATCTTTAATGTTCATACATTTATTTTATTATTACAACAGAACTAATGCCTAAATCTCAAGTTGAAATTTGAGAAAATTTTGAGTTCAGAATGAGATCTAATACTTTCTCTTCTACCTATAATGCCTTTAAGAGTAGTTTTAATAACAATGGTGCTACCACGCCAAAAATTTTAAATATGATATGAAGAATACAGTAAGAACTACATCCTAGCTCTAACCAAGCTCTAAATCTACATATAATCAAGATATTTGTTTAAGATAAAGCCACTGCTAAAGCAGGGAATAACTTTTAGAAATGACGCCTAAGATCACAATCAGTTATTTGGACCCTGTTTTTTAGCTCCACTGGCTGAAAGCCACTGGGGCTATTGTCATGGCGTTGTGTCCGTCGTGCGTCCGTACGTGCGTCCGTGCGTCCGGTCGTAAACTTTTCATTTAAAAATCTTCTCCTCAGAAACTACTGGATGGATTTCAACCAAACTTCACAGGAATGATCCTTGGGTGACCCTCTTTCAAAGTTGTTCAAGAAATTTTGATCCAATGAAAAACATGGATTTAAGGGGCGTGGCTAATGTCCAAATATGGTAAAAAGTGACTTTTCTCAGGTTCTAACTGATGGATATCAACCAAATTTTACATGAATGATCCTTGGTTGACCCTTTACCAGTCTACAAAAAATTATTGTGATCGGATGAAAAATATGTATTTTATGGGCGGAGGTCATTTCTCTATATGTTATATAGTGGAAACTTTGAAAATCATTTTCTCAGAATCTAAGTGATAGATTTCAACCAAATTTTACATGAATGATCCTCGGGTGACCCTTTATCAGTCTATTAAAAATTATTGTGATCGGATGAAAAATATGTATTTTATGGACGGAGGTCATTTCTCTATATGTTATATAGTGCAAACTTTGAAAATCATTTTCTCAGAATGTTACTGATGGATATCAATCAAACTTCATTAGTATGATCCTCGGGTGATCCATTATCATTCAGCCAAAAATTATTGTGATTTGAAGAAAAATATGTCTTTTATGGGCGGAGGTTATTTCTCTATATGTTATAATAGTGGAAACTTTGAAAATCTTTTCAACAACAGTAGAAGCCAAAATATCTAAAAAACTAGTCAAAACTTAGATTTGCTATTACAAGAAATTCAAGACTGTGGAGCGACACAAGCCATTCATGGCTTTCTAGTTCTTGTTTACACTCTAGAGGCCACAAATATGGTCCAATCTGTATGAAACTTGGTGGGAATAATTGTCAGGTCACAAGGATGACCCCTATTGAAAATGGGAAGGATCCGAGTCATATCACGGGAAAAGGGACCTTAATGACAATTTTCTTGCTTCCGCTCTAGAGGCAACAAATATGAACTGATCTTTATGAAACTTGGTCAGAATGATTGTCAGGTCACAAGGATGAACCCTATTGAAAATGGGAATGATCCGAGCCATATCACGGGAAAAGGAGCCTTAATGACATTTTTAGCTCCACTGGCTGAAAGCCACTGGGGCTATTGTCATGGCGTTGTGTCCGTCGTGCGTCCGTCCGTCCGTCCGTGCGTCCGGTCGTAAACTTTTCTTTAAAAATCTTCTCCTCAGAAACTACTGGATGGATTTCAACCAAACTTCACAGGAATGATCCTTGGGTGACCCTCTTTCAAAGTTGTTCAAGAAATTTTGATCCAATGAAAAACATGGATTTAATGGGCATGGCTTATTTCCAAATATGGTAAAAAGTGAGTTTTCTCAGATTCTAATCAATGGATACCAATTAAATTTTACATTCCTTGGGTGACCCTTTATCAGTCTACAAAAAATCATTGTGATCAGATAGAAAATATGCATTTTATGGGCGGAGGTCATTTCTCTATATGTTATATAGTGGAGACTTTGAAAATCATTTTCTCTTAATCTAACTGATGGATATCAACCAAATTTCACTTGAATGATCCTTGAGTGACCCTTTATCAGTTTACAAAAAATCATTGTGATTGGATGAAAAATATGTATTTTATGGGCGGAGGTCATTTCTCTATAAGTTATATAGTGGAAACTTTGAAAATCATTTTCTCAGAATGTAATTGATGGATATCAACCAAATTTCACTGGAATGATCCTTGAGTAACACTTTATCAATTTACCAAAAAATCATTTTGATTGGATGAAAAATATGCATTTTATGGGCAGAGGTCATTTCTCTATATGTTATATAGTGGAAACTTTGAAAATCATTTTCTCAGAATTTGATTTTTGGATATCAATTAAATTTCACTGGAATGATACTTGAGTGACCCTTTATCAGTGTACCAAAAATTATTTTGATTGGATGAAAAATATACATTTTATGGGTGGAGGTCAATTCTCAATATGTTAAATAGTGGAAACTATGAAAAACATTTTCTCAGAATGTAAATGATGGATATCAATCAAACATTTTTGGTATGATCTTTGGGTGACCCATTATCATGCAGTCAAAAATTATTTTGATTTGATGAAAAATATGTCTTTTAATAGCAGAGGTCATTTCTCTATCTGTTATATAGTTGAAACTTTGAAAATCATTTTCAACATCAGTAGAACCCCATTTATTTGCTTTTACAAGAATTTCAAGCCTGTGGAGCGACTCAAGCCATTCATGGCTTTCTAGTGTTGATATTACACTTAAATCCTGTTGAATTGCAGGACGTGTATTGCGGAATTTGCTAGTTGTGCAGGGAATTAACATTGATGGCTACATGTTCTTCTCAATTTATTAAAGGGTTTTAGGTTTTTAGGATGAAGGAGAAATTAACCCTTGTCCGGCTGAACACGGAATATTCCTGCTTCAGCAGTAGGTAATGACAAAGATCAGCCTGCACATATGTGCAGTCAGATCTTAGTCTCTACCACCTGATTGTCCTTGTTAAGTCAGAATAGTTTAACAAATTACATCTCTTTGCTTACAATGATTTAAATGCAATTTTGCTGATATTCTTCAACATGACAAGGGTTAAGTGGTATTTTAATAATGCAAATAATTATTGGTAGTGATGGCCAGATTAGTCAATTATAATTGATTTTTTGTTGGTTTGGGGTTCGATTGTGATAATCGACTAGGAAATTTCATAATCTAATCAGTTCCAAACACATAAATTAAAGCCATTATAAATTAATTTTGAAACCGACATCAGTTTGCTGGCTCAGTGTGAAACAGTTGTAACTGCCTGTATGTTTACAGGTAGTTACAACTATATTAAGCTGAGCCATGAAGTTTGTAGAAAAGATTACAGAAAGAGTCTTTAGGTCACGAGATTTAACTAATCGGTCACCCTCTATTCTTCAAAGGATGATACTGGGAGTGCTGTATTCATTTCTAAGAAAATGATTATTCAATTTATCATTAGTTGATTTACTCTTCCAACTAAAAACTGTTTATCGGTTGTGAATTGTAAACAATTGCCTTACACTTGATATGGGTGTAAAGTAGATTTATGTACTTTACTTGATACTTTGTTTGAAGTCCTTATTCAGTTATCAACATCCTATGAGAATTTAAAGACAAGTTATTTAGGCAAGTATCATTTCTTACCTTTTAATAAGACTTGTAACTGTAAGGTCAGCAACAGTGGGTGGCCAGTGTAATTTGTGAAAAATTTACTAATGTTGTAAGCAATTTCTTCTTTTCTATTGAGCCGACCTCAATGGCTCAGAGCGAAACAACTCAGAACTGTTTCGCACTGAGCCATTGACCTGCTGTAAACAAGAAATATCAGGTTGTTTCCTTTGAAAAGTTATAGCTATATCCACACTTGGCTGCAGGTGCCGGATATTGAAAAAGGGAAATGATTCTGACAAAAATTGTTCCGGAGTTATCCTTGATGATACTAGTATGGATTACTCTTGATAATGAACCTTAGGGGTGACTATTGAGTTCAAAATTAGTATCACGATAGTATTGCAATAGTAAAGTTGCTATTGGAATAGTATTGCAATAGTCAGAAAACTATTGCAATACTATCACAATAGTTGTTTTTACAGAAAAAATAGATAATAATCAATGTTAAAGTGTCCACCTTTTGTTAGACAGTAACTTTATAATGGTCTTGCAAGATCCTGTTAACCTTGTAAATGGTGAGTAAATGATCAAATAAGTTAATTACATATATTCCCTTAAAAAGAATTGGATTTGACCTCATTTTCTGATAAAAATATGCAGAAAGGCAGCATTGCTACTACATTTAGTTCTACTTTCATTTTCAAGAAAAATCTATTTTAAACAATCGATAGTCAGAAAAACTATTGCAATATCTATTGACTTGAAAAAATGCTATCAATCTATTGCTATTGCAAGGTAAACTATCACGATACAGCGATAGTTCGACCTATTGTTACACCCCTAATGAACATACATACCAAATTTCAAGAAAATATCTCCAAAAATGATTGAAATTTGGCTGAGATTAGAGTTTGTCACTCTAGTGACTCTACTAAAATGAAAGTGCATTAAAAATAGTAGTGTTGAAATAGATAATCTTTAGATTCTCTACTAAATTGAGGGGTCAGTGCAGTACTATTGTAAGTGCCTATGAATATATAGGCACTTACAACAGTATTGTGCTGACCCATTGAGTCTTGGCCTTTGACAAGTAAAAAATGATTTTGCTATCAATTTCTCCTTTTTCGCTTATGTTACCCAAGTGTTACACAACAGGGGTGATAGCAAAGGGATCATGTGGTAACACTTAACCCTTTGCTGTTAAATCCCTGCTTTTTACATGCCTGTGATTTTATGATTGAGAAAACATTGTGAAAAAAGAAGAAATTGCATCTGTCAAGCAATTTTTTCTTTTTCCACACTATTTTCTACCCTACAAAATGGTTATTTTTCAAATTAAACCACTTTAAAATTTTTGTCTGCAAAATCTTTAAATTTGGACAGGTCCAAAATTTTGTAAAACAGGAAAGGATTAATTTTCCATATCCAAACATCTTAACCGCAGTAAGATACTATCCAACCCAGATGCTGAGAAAAAAAGCATGAAAGTTGCAGAAAGTTAATTATTTAACCATTTTGCACAGCTGGCTAGCTCATTAGCTGGGGATAGATTTTCATCAATTATGCACTCATGAGTAATCAGGGGAAAGTTTAATCCTTTACTTTATTAATTTTCTTATGTGAGGCTTATGTAATACATGTACTAACTTATATGGAAATGCCTTGTAAATTATGTGAAATTTTGTTTCAAGTAAATTGAATTTCTTTGGGATGTTTCAACTAGTCATTCTAATTTTTTCTCACAATGATTAGGAAGAAAACAGACACAGAGCAGACTGCGTGTCAGATTTGGATACCAAAAGGTCATTAGAGAATAATTTCAAAAACAACAACAATAAAAAATCACAGGGTAGATTCCTCTTCAACCTTTGTTATATATTGTACACCTTTTCATTTTCAAAGTTGTTGAAGATAATATTTGCTTGCATCTAGTAGAATTTTGAAAGAAAACTGTCTTCTTTGGGGGAGAAACTTGTGGACAGAAGAAATTGCTTGTAACAAGCAATTTCTTCTTTTCCACAATGTTACTCCTTTATGTAAATTCGGACTTGTTACTTTGACCTTGGTTTCCTTGATTTCTTTATATTTTTCTCCTAATAAACACTCTCGGGAGCTATAATAACGTGGTGCTGGAGCTTTTATTTAGTATGCATTTTCTGATTTAGACTGGTGTCTGTGTGGCTCATTTCTCTTTGATTTGAGGCGAATTTCCTCTTAACAATCATTTAAATGATTAATACAAGGAAATGCATCTCAAGTAAGAGAAGCCAGGGGTGCAGAAATACGAGTTTTCTCCACTTGTCCCTGGACAAGTAAAAGCGGATTTTCTACTCGTCCATGATCAAAATGAGCTTGTCTGCTAAAGAGTATAAAGAAAAATTTGAAAAAAAAACATACCAAAAAAACATTGCCTTTTGATGAAGAAAATGCTGGAATCCAGCATTTTCTTCATTAAAAACAATGTTCTCCACCCTATGATATGAACATTAGGATGATTTCTCTCTTAATTCTTTTAAGAAACATTCCAAGATTTGCCCTGGTATTTACTTGTCCTTGGGCAACTGGCTTAGAAAAAACTACTTGTCCTCAAGTACAAAAGCCCGAGTCGGACAAGTCGGGCATGGGAATTCCACACCCCTGGAAGCCTAAAAAAATTCCTAAAATGTTGGCATTTGATGTTGGTTTTCTTAGTAAAAAACATAGGGGTACTACTTTTAGGAAGGGCGCTGTTATAAGAGGAAATACAGCGTGAAATGATCTCCTTATTCACAGAAGAATAGCTTCATTCCCTGTATAATCTGCCAAGGCTTTGTCTGCTGCAGGATTACTTAGACAACAAGACAGGAATCATAAATGGTTGAATTTTAAGAGAAAAACAAGAGCTGTCACTGTAAGATGACAATGCCCCCGACACCGCTTTGATTTAGAAGTTATGGCCAATGTTAAAGTTTTTGGACGGAATGACGGACGGACGGACGGACAGACGGACGGACAAGTCAAATTTATGATGCCTCCCTATCGGGGGCATAAAAATAATAAGAAGAATCTTCAACTTGAATTGAGGGTTGCTTCTTCAGAAATATAACATTTTTTTGATTGCAAATTTAAAAGCAATACTTGAAGTGAAATTGAAGAAGACTAAGTTACCAAAACTTTGTAAAACTTGGGAGTTTGGGTTTAGAATTTCAATAAATGTATTTTGGAGGGCAACTTTAACTAAACAAAAATGTTACTGAATACAATGTACCGTACATGGTTATGCAGGAATGGTACTGAATAAGATATTTTATCTTCAGCTAAATAGATCAGGGCTGATAATACACTAAGAGGACTAGGCCTCATAATTGACCCTTTAGTTATGGTGTTGACCCTCAAAAATTTGAAAATAACCTATTTTGAATTGAACAATATTCTTAACTGCACCTTTTATATGCCTGTCAAATTATACAAAGACAGAACATATTATGTGATCAAAAGTAGCACCCACGGGTGAGCCTCATCCACTTCTTTTTCCGGAGCATAACTCTGTCACCATATGTCCATTTAACTTGAAACTTGGCGTTATGTTCCTGTCATGAATACAGAGTGTAATACACAAGAACTGTACCTCTAGCTAGCTTATTTTATGAGTTATTTCCCGTAGTTGTTTTTCCATACTTTGACATCCAGCAATGTAACGGTGTATCTTGTGAAAATTTTCCATGATGACCTTATTTGCCTTTGACATCATTTTGTAATGTTTTCAGTCTGTCTCAAGAGCATGACGGGTTCTGCATAGCTCAATGGTTTTTGCTGTTGACATGTGCTCCAAAAGAAACTAAAACCAAAAGGTGGTAGCTTTAAATCCCTGCATTGCCACTAGAATATCTTTAAGGTAGCGGACCCATAATAGTTCTGCAACTTTTAAGAATTAATGAACTTTAACAGTGTTAATCGAGGTTTCCTAATGATTTCATTAGGAAACCTCGATCAACATTTTGAAAGATCATGAGTTCCTGAATGTTGCAAAACTATTATTGGTCCATTACCTTAAAAGCTTTAGCATGACTTATTAGAGCCCAAAGCTAGTACTGGTGATACCCAGGAGGCACAAAAATCGATTAACTGAGTTTGGCTGCCATATCCAGGCACATAGCTAGGCAGAAAATCTTGAAGCCCAAGCATGCTCTCCCCAGTGTGTGCTTCAACAAAAGAGAATATCCTGGCTATGTCCCTGAATTAACACTGAAAGATTGTTAAAAACGGCATTAAAATGTTTTCTTGTTTCAATCTATCTCAAGAGTATAAAAGACTGTGGATTATTGTGGGGTAAATAAAGATCAGCACTGTCTAGTTAGCTTTAGGCATAAGGCAGATTCTCTTCACACCAAACATGTGTGGCTGGAACAAATGTTTACTATTAGATGAAATTTCAATCATAGTTGAATTAATCTCATAAGCTGGGAAACTTTGTGTGGAACAGGTGAAAATTCTCAAGTTTCTTTTTATTGAAGACAGGTTTACCTGTCTTTCAATATAGGGATCGTCGCCATCGGATTCTTATAACAAACCTACATGTGTCATTACGCTCAAAAAAGTAGACCCATTCATAAAAATAAACACGGCAAAAATAATCAATAGTGTAGCAATATACCGTAAAATTTTGGTGCTGACCTAAATTCTGGCCGGGACCCCAGGGGAGTGAACACGTGATCTATGCAGAAGTTGCCTGCAGAAATGTGTTTTACTTTCGTAAATGGTGCTGTTTTAGGGCGTTTTCGGCTGCAATCTTTTGCATTTGCTCCAAATTTTCAATTGCAACCTACAACTGTTTTTATACATAGCATTGGCAAGCTATTTTCAGTTCCCCATTTTAGACTCCCTATTTCTCGTAAAATTGTGTGTTTGTGTGTCCTTAAGGTTGCTTTATTTATCCGTCTCCCGGGCCTGTCGTAGTGTAAATGGATAAAAACTAAAATAGCACAAGGCTATTTGAATAAACTCGTAAACCCTTGGAATTTCCTAGGTTTGAATTTTTACTTGGATTTACGGAGAAATTTCGATGGCTTATCAAATTACTTTATTATTAGGCTTGTTTTGTCTATTCATATTGTACAGCATTTGGAACATCGCTCGGTCATATCCGTAAACGGCAACAGATCGTAATCGTGATATTCACTCGGCAATCATCGGGCGATCTCCGAAGTCTCAGATAAATGTAGGTTACGGAATCGGCCGAGTTGTGACGAATGCGTTAGATTGGCCGAGTGGTGTTCCGAATGGCCTATACAGTAGTATAGTCCGTTTGACTTCTATATGGACCAACCTTTTCATCAATTACATAAAGTTGCGTTTAAATAAAGGATTTGTATGTAGTAAAATCTTAATTTCAGCTTAATACCATTCCAAAAAATATTTTTTTGAAAATAAAATGATTTCAAAATAATGATTTTGTCTATCTAGTTAATGTTAATATTTTCGCATTATCGGTTCTTAAACACGAGGGGTGATGGAAGCTGTTCAATAGTAAGAAAATGTCAACATATATAGTAAAAACACGTGGTTTTATACTAAACTTTTGACAGATGAAATGTCCATTATTCCTTATTTGGACATGCTAATTAGCATATCGACGGTCATGTCATCTTAAACTTAAATAACACGTGATTTTTACCGTTATTACTCGCCTTTTCATCAAGTTTTCCTCGTGAAATTCCCAACTACTTCGTTTAATAATGCTTTTTGATTGGTCTTAACATGTAAATATAGGGTTCATCTCAGAATGAATAAAATCAATTATCAATTATCTGGTCAAACAGTTTCTGAAGAAAGAGAGAATATACAAAGATTTGATATCCAACCGTAGCAAAAATCTTAGACAAACTTTATTATATTGAAAAACTCGATTTTATAGTAATACAATTCACTTAAAATTTTACTCTTTTGACTCGGCCCCTATGCAAATCAGTACTATTTTTGGTTATACAATTCGCTGTTCCGTTTAATACAGTAACAAGTAGGTATGAAATGCTGAAAGTTAACATGTAGACGGACGGACAAAATCATTATTTTACATTCAAAAATTCTGAAAAACAAAATTCGTCATGGTATTAGCTAGAAAAAATGATATGACAAGAAAAATGTGCGTTTCATTAATTAATTTCTGAGATTTTCGGCGAAATGTTGGTCCATGTAGAAGTCAAACGGACTATACCACGCATGCGCGATCACGGTTTTAAGTTTCCGCTTTTGTTTTCGACAATTTTCTGACAATAACAGAAACTGTTTTGGAAACTGGAATGGATTTTTTTGTAACATTCTGGAGTGGACTTTGAAAGAATTCTACTCAAGGTGATAAATGCTGTAGCTCGGGATTTCATTTAACGATCTGTCATTTTGGCAGTTTGTCAAAATTGATAGTTCACCGGATAGTTCAATCCGAATCTTGATCTAGAAAAGCAGTCCCGCGGAAAAGGCCTGAAAGGTTGGTTGTCTTAACAGGTTTATATTTTATTTTGTAGTAAAAATGATTTTCTACTAAGTAAGACCATATGCAAGGAGAATAACCTGAAATGGAGATTGAAATATCTCAATGGAAAAATAGAAATAGAATGTTTCACTCCTGGAAGAAACTTAAACGGTATTCATAAAAAAAAGCTACAGCTATTGTACGGGAAAATACTTCTTCTTAGTATTGACTTTGACTAGTAAAAGTATAAGAATATTGGTATTACTTTCATTGCTTCTTCTATGTGGAGATAATTAGTCAAATCCTGGATCAGATAATAAATGTAAAAGAAATTTGAACAAATTTCCAATTCAGGGCAATATTCACCATGGCAATGAAATGTTCAGCTCTTCATCAAGGGGTAAGCAATGTGTGTCATGTGCATTAACATTTTATTTAAGATTTTTACACATCCACTTAACCCATTACCAAACAACAAAATTTCAGGGTGGTCCAATTTGAAAGCTGCTGCAGACGACAAAATAAATTATATCAAAGGTAGAAAATGTGTATTGTTTAGCATAGAAAATATTGAGACAAAAGGAGAAAATGCTGATGATCAGCATTTTCTTCTTTTGCCACAATGTTTTCCTAAGCCTTCTCTAATAGAGACGTCAAAACCCGGTCTTGTTTGGGAAAGGGTTAATAAGTTTGACTGGAAAAAAATCGGATTTGGATCATATTGGATTGCTGGGGATAATCTATACAATTTTATAAAACAGGGTTGCAATAATTCATATGAGTTTTTAGAATACAGGAATTGCCACCATATTTCTGTTGGTTAAATGTATATTTTTCATTTAGGATATTGAAAACTTACACTTGGGGATGAATAGCGATTATGAAGGCAGTTACCCTCTTGTTAAGCTTGAATTGGCTAGAGGGATAGGTTTATCTGGAAGTGATGAGTCTTCAAAGTAAAGCATATTCATTTGTTAGGAAGGTGCAGGTTCCATATGTAACCATCAATGATTGTTTTAAATTTTTGATTCCCACTCAAGAGATCTTCTCAAAACGCCGCAATTTTCATTCCAATTGTTAATAATCAGTCCTGTCTTCAATTCAGGCCTTTCAGGCCTTTGATTTCTCTGGGTTTGATACATGACCTCCTACCTTGAACCTAGTCTAAAAGAATCCCGCAATTTAATGCTCCTGAGTGGCTGACTTATACTTGTACAGTTGGTAGTGCAGCAGTCCCATATTTGTTGAATCAAGGACTTCTATCCCCACACTGTGGCACTAGAGGTTAACGATAAAAGGGGGTAAAGCCAGTCTCCAATCTTATTTTCTCAATGAAAATCAATGTTGTTATACTCATTTGAATTGTCTCGATGAGACAATTCCAATGAGTACCAACAATTTAAGGTTTGTACTATCCTGTATGAAATATTTTTATTCAAAATAAAGCCCCCTATCTGTAGCTCTGGGCACTCTCCTTTCCAACATGTCTCCCACAATTGGATGAAATCTGTGGGATGAGCAGCTGGAGGCCTTGAAAGGATGTCTAGGTAGTAATTGCAAGAGAAATACCTTGAATCCAGGGTTGGGTGCTCCAGCTGCTTATGTATGACCAATTGTTAAAACCAAACTTAAACCCAATATATATAAACTTTTTGAGCTCATGAAGAAAAAAAGCTATTGAGAACATTATAGAAAATGATGAAATCGGTTTTAACAATCATTTTTTTCTTAATATCCATAATGGTTTCTTTCACAGGAAAATTTTTTTCTAATTTTAATCATCTTGGAATTGTGACATGTGCATTTACTTCTTTTTATTTGGGTCTGTCTAAAATTTTAATAAAATGAGGTCTGCATACAAATTTTTGTTTCCACAGTTGATTGATAGCTAAATTTTGCTCATTTCCTTGTGCATTTTACTTCAAACCTTGAAGTCACAAGTTCAAATCTGAGGCTGACCTCAAATATAAATTTATAGTCTTTCAGGTCCTGGCTAAGCCAAAAGTCACATGGGTATGACCTTTGGCAAAACATTTCAGGTCCCTAGCACTGGTGGTACTGAGGAAACAAATGAATACAGGGTTTGACACCAAGGGGAGTCTGAGAGTCTTAGACTCCTAGTTTGCCAGCTGGGACTCCTTCATTTTTACAATTCAGTAGTCCAATGTGTTCCCTTTCAAGATCATATGATACTAGTCTGTACAACAAAAGCAGTTTCCTCTATGACCCTTATGAAGATGTTTTCAATAAAAAAGTTTTTCATGACAACATTTGCTTGCATCTATTAATATTTTGAAAGAAAACTATATTAGATTGGCTGAGAAAGTTGTGGAAGAGTAGAAATTGCTTGGACTCCTGATTTTGAGCTTGGACTTAATAATTTTAAAGTTGGGATACCTATTGACTCCTTACTCGCAGAAGCTAGTGTCAACCACTGAAATATTGTAACTTTCCATGAAATGTGTACAAAAGGCCATAGAAGAATGGAAAAAGTAGTTCAACACCAATTTAAATAAAGAAAATATGCCTAAAAAAATGATAAATCTTGTTAAAATTACATCAAATTTGCATTAACTTAAAAGTGGTGAAAGCACTGGATATACTCATTGTGCGTTAGTGCTTATGTTTAAAATATGATTCTTTAACTTTTCTTGTTTAAGATGGAACATCAGGTGGGGTGGACTAAGATCAAGCTGCACATATGTGCATGTTGATCTTTGTCTTTACCATCTGTGAAAGTTGCTATCATGACAAGGGTTTAAATGATGTGAATGTGGAGCTAAACTTATTTGTAGTCAGAAGACATATGGGGAAATGATTAATTACACAAGAATGAAATTTCAATAATGATTCAATTAATCTCTTAACTCTAAGGCATTATGCCAGACAGTTCAATTTTACGATGCTTTGTATAAGTGTACATGTACAGAGCTACAGGTAGAGGGGATATTTTGGATTTTAGATTAAAATATTTCAATTGCACTTGCACAAACTCTGGTACTTATTTCAAATGTCTCATTGATGCTTTTCAAACGAGCACCAACAACATAATTTTTCATTGATGAATAAAGATTGTAGACTTGCCTTTCTGCATGTACCTAACCCCATTCAAACAAACAAAATACAAAAATTCATATATCTCTGACTGGGCAGCATAGAATTGAAATAAGCCATCATTTCACATGAAACTTTAAATAGTACATATAAATCAATTTGTGGATTTATTCTCTTCTTCCACAAAGCATAATACTATAATGAACAGTTTGGTATAGAAAATGTATAGAAAATGTAAGGAATATTCATGGTAAATAGTGGAGATTAGACAGGGCTTATTCTTGACAAAGAATACAAGAATCTCATCTCTTTATCTGTACCCTGATTATCTTTACCTTAACCCTTGCCATGATGAAATAAATTGTTAAAAATTGCTCTGCCTTCAGGATGACAAAACAATGCAAACTTTAGGTCAATTTTATCCCGCTTTGCACATGCACTTGTGTGCAAAGTGGGGTAAAATTGGCAAATAGTTTGCACTGTTTAGTCATCCTGAATGCAGGGATGGATTAGATTTAAGAGCTGAAAAACAATAACTGCACTAATTGTGAGTCAGTATTTTCATTTAAAAAATGAAAAAAAAAACTCTTCTGGTTTTAAAAAGATTAAGGTAGTCTATAATGAGATCAAACTGCTGATCTTTAGCTATACATTATGCCAAAGTATTGAAAGCCAATTTGAAAGGCGTCTATAGAAAACAGTGGTATTCCTATGTGAGATGAGCAACTGGTGGCTTAGATGAAATGTTGTGGTTCTACTGGTGTGTGAAACAAGCAGAAACCATGGGTAAGACTAGGTTCACAAGCTGCCACGATAAAACTGCAGTAGTAGTATAGTGTTGAAAATGACGTGAAACCTCATACAAACAAAACAAATAGAACAGAGTACATCACTTTCTTTATAAGATTTGATACTGAATTTCACACCAAACGGAATGGGACATTGAAAAATTCTGCTATTATTCCAAGTCAGAGCTAAAAAGGGTAGTCAAACAACATATGCTGAGCCTCTTGTTATTATTTGCTAGATTTACTAGTTTAATCCTTGTCATGCTGAACTTGGAATATTCCTTCTTTGGTAGGCAGTAAGGAGAAAGATCAGTGCGCATATATGTGCAGTCCTGTCTTGGTCAATACAACCTAATTTTGCTTTTAAAACAGGAAAGTCTAAAAAATACATTTTCAAAATAAGTACTGACTCACAAATAGTGCATTCTGTGCTTTCAAAACTTTGATTTTGATACAATTTGTCACGGTTTTTATTATGCCCCCGATAGGGAGGCATCATAAATTTGACTTGTCCGTCCGTCCGTCTGTCCGTCCGTCCGTCATTCCGTCCAAAAACTTTAACATTGGCCATAACTTCTAAATTAAAGCGGTGTCGGGGGCATTGTCATCTTACAGTGACAGCTCTTGTTCAGCATGACAAGGATTGAATAATGTAGTGATCATTTTTGGTAGAGATATTGAGAGATTCTCGCATTTTCCTGACCCTTGTTAGATAATTCTTTCCTTATTTGGGAAGGCCTGTTTTTTCTTCTCCAAAGACTACTTGGGAAAATAGTGTTATTGAACTACTCATTATCTAGTCATTATCTAAGATTAAATGGATTTTGTTGAGGAAATTATGGTATTGGAAGGTTTTTGTCCTTGGATTTTTCTTTTGATGTTTGTTTTCTTATTTTTTAAATTCTATTTTCTCTGCTTTGCATGGCATTATATACAACTTAACTATCAAGCATTCAAAAACATGGCTATAAAGGGGTTATTGTACTAAGTCAAAATTACCTTGGGAATCTGTAAGATAAGGGTATAAATGCATTTCAGAACCCAAGCTTTTACTATTCAGGGTTCCCACTGACTTTTTAATTTGGGGGTGAAAACAGTCATTTTACAGCATACTTATACCCCAGCGTTCTCCGCAGGCCCTTATAGCGTATCGGGGCCGATACGCCTTCAATAAATTTAACAGGTTGCCGATACACCTTAGGAACGCCGATACGCTTAAATTTGATCACCGATACAGCTTAATTTCTTTCTGAACAAAGGGTCAAAACGAGCAATAAAACTGATTGCAGACGCGCGGTCATTACATAATCACGATCTGGGAAGATGTATACACAAAGACCCTAATTGATAAGACCCTTGCTAATTGGTGATTATCGTATTTTTTCTTCTCGGTTGGTTGATTTTCACTGGTTCCTCACTTCCAGTAACAGAGAAGAACAGATGGGTACCAATACGAAAACGGTCACTTACAGTCCACTTCATTTACCGAAAAATGCCAATTTTTACCGAGATCCACCGGAAACGATGGAAAAAGTTGTTTTCACATCCTTTCCTAACCTCAAACTGCTATCTCACTAAGGTCTACGATTATTAACCCATGGGTGAGTGATTTATAGTCAGAAAGAATGAGTGCAGCCGTCGGAGATACACGGAATCCCAATATTGACAGTCCGGCGCGCTACAAACTGCGCTTTGTCGACGGCAGGGACGAAATTAGACACCGAAAAGTCTAGCTCGCATGCGATTAAATCCAAGTTAATAAATTTCATCAGAAGCCGTGTTTTCGCAAAATGAGCTATTCTGTTTTTTTTATTCTCAAATCTTGAACATTTACCGCTGTTGACAAACGATTCAAAAAGCGACTCGCCCCTTACGCATTTCATTGGTTTATTACCTCCCTTTGCCAATCCCATTGAATTTTCTTATAAATATTACATTTTTTGTAAATATATGATAAAATTTTGTTTCTTTTTCATTAAACTTATTCATATTATAGTCATGTTTTACAGGGTTTGAAAATTTAAAGCCCAATTATTATCGTTGATTCTTATCTCTCACTAAATTGAGTTTTAAACAGAAAGCTAGATATAAACCTACATTTCTTACTCCGTAGAGTCTACCACAGAAACTGAAAATTGCGCGAAACAGATGGTGACCGCGCTGCTTCGCATTTGTCTGGACTCTCCTGACGATCTATCTGATAATCAGCCGTGAATTAATCTTGTCAAACCTAGGGGTTACGAATTTATGACTTATACGGTTTTCGAGAAGAAGCTTTCGATACTCCTTGACTCGTGAAGATGATCTTTGCAAACCGGCGATCCAAATGTCGTAACTACAGATTCATTTAATTGAATTTACGGCATTTTTTCTCGCTCAACGAAGAATGCGGTCCTGCACCCCGAAAGCTTTGATTACTTTGGTATAGTTTCGATCGGACGTAGGGTATTGTTTATTTTGATTGCGTAGATAATTATTTTCTCCTATTTTCCAGAAGACAACATTTAAAATATGAAATTCGTTGATCTTATGAAACTTTATGGATTTTACTAACTTTACCCTTTTGAGATCGTCGTTAACGGTGTTTCTCAGCTGCCGGGCGGGTAGGCCCGAGAAAATGGGATTCAGAGAACTAAGAGGAGTCTGCGATCGTTTAACCCTACAAACTAGATTACTTTATCAAAGATAGTTTTGTTTAGCTTGGGGACAACAAAACGATCTTAAAATAAAATATAGATCTATATAAGTAATAAACCGCGTTTGTTCTTCAATTCATTGCCGAGTTTTAAAAAAAAAATATGGCCTAAATATGTACATGTATATTTAGATATCCGATATCGTTATCAATATTGACGCTGTGTCTGTTACGTTTTCGTGCTACGTTATTGTTCACCGCGGGAGGGAGGGGGGGATTGGCGGAGGCCGGGGGGATACAGCGTTGCAGCAGATACATCCACTTCTTCCACTGTTTCATTTCTCGAACCCCGACCACAGCGTTTTAGTTGCAGTGTATTTGCTCAAGTCAAACTAGATTTACCTTTATGTTCCAATGTGAATTTTGATTATATCAAACAAAAAATCGACAAGAATATGCAGTTTTCGCGATCTTTCTACTACCGAGATTTAGGCAGAATAAGACATCGCAGACAGTCTGTCTGTTTAAAATTCACTTACCTCAAGCTTACTACCCAATTAATATGGACATTACATCTAATTTCAGTTAGGAAATTGAAACAAAACTTTTGATAATTCTCCACAGGAACGCCATTTCTTAACTAGATTCGCACCCTTATATGTTCAACCCAAACATTTTTTTTCTTTTTTTTTGTTCATTCCAGAATTGAAATCAGGATAAATTCTATTTCTATTTCTATTTCTAAATTAGGCCATAGAAATTGATAAAGGAAACAAATATTACAAAAAAGAAGAAAAAAAAATGAAGAAAAAAAAAAACCTTGTAAAATCAAAGTGCTTAAAGTCCTGTCACAGGCTTCTCTAAACAAACTAGGTATCTACTTTTAAATTTGTTACATGGTTATTGTAGAATAAAAAAATGTTCTTAGAGATATTTTTTTGGGGAAGATATGAAAAGGGTTTGTAAACACATTAGAAAATAACTGTAATAGAATCTAGTTTTTACTTATTTCAGGAGAAGGGCCTTCCTCAATCATACAAGGACTTCCCAAGGATTTTAAAAATTCCTTATATACATTATTAAATAGAGACCTATAAAAGTTGACAATACATGCAGTGCTGTCCTTGGAACTCTCAAATATATGAGCATAACACAGCCTTAATGCAGTTGATTTACTGTTTTCTTTGACTCTTTAATTTAATTTTCTTAAATATTCCAATTTTCTTCATTTCTTTTGTAATAGTCTTTTAGTACACAGTATATTCTATTAAAGGGAAGGGATACAAGGGGAAGGAGGGAAGGGGGGTATTTTTAAGCCATCATGCAAAATTTATTGATGATTTGGGAGTTAAGTTATTTATGAGATGCTACAAAGGTGTCAAAGAAAAAAAAGTTCAAATCAAATTATATATTCAGCAAAATAGAAGTTCTGCTTCACAAATATCAAAATCCTTATCCAGTAAAACCACTGTAACCATCCTTTATTATTAACAGAAATACAAAGTAATCTGACAATATAGCCACGCGCATATGCCACTACGCCTTCAAAATTTTCTGGGGAGAACCCTGTACCCCCTTTACATGAAACAAAGAAGGCTACTTGCAAAAATTGGGGGTACAAGATTCAAATTGGGGGTGAAAAAACCCCATTTTAGGGTTTTTGGGAACCCTGCTATTGCAGTAATACTTGTGTGAGGAAATACTAGGAATCAATGGTTATGTACCATTACTATTTAAGTCCTGTTAAAATGGAATAAAACTTCATTTAAGCAAACTTAACTTGCTGACAAGAATCTGGTATACATTTAGACAAGAGTACTGCCTACACTAGACTGGTCTTACTGTCCACTCATGTATGAAGCCGATAGGTACACACCCACTTTTCTTCCATAGTCTAAAGGCCCATCTATAAAAATTCAAATCTAATATCCAAAATAAGGCTCTGCTTCATTACAAAAGTAGAATTGATAATGACATTCATGTATGTTTGAAAAGATTACAAACTGACTTTAAAACTTTAAAGAAATATTAACTATATGTTTCTTTGAGAAACTGAACGGAACAACAAACTTAGACCAAAATATCAGGCAAAATAGCACCCCCTCTTGACATATTGTTTACATATAATCCATCAGCCAATCAGATTTGCTAGGTGCATGCACAGCTCATCATCAAAATTTAATACCGAAAAGCTAATCTCTTGTGAATGTTATTTGGTAAATACCTGTCAGATTTTATGATAGTTAAAAGTGGGACCAGTCTATGCCTGTAAGTGCCAAAACTCAGCTGCAGGTGCTGGGTAATGCAAAAAATCCAAGTCAAAAAGGGAGATAACGTACTAAAATTACTGAGTTATCCCCCTTTCCAGTCTGGATAGCTCTGGTGTTTGAAAACAAACTTATGCAAGGTTTCGTGAAGATATCATCAATAACAGAGGTATGACCAAGGTTGAAATTTGTCTCACCCATGCCAATGCTGATGACTCGAAGGTGATGACAATACAATTCTCTAAAAACAGTAGATCTAAATCTTGACAAAAAATGTATAGCTCAACGGCTTGGGTTCAAACCCGGGCTGGCACACTAACAAACTAATTGTCTTTTGGATGAGACGTTTAGCCAAGGCCCCATTAGACGGTGCTTTACACCGAGCACGTTAAAGAACGATGGCTGATCTCAGCAGTAGTTTCGTCATGTATCCTTGCACTATCCCCCATAACAACTAACTGTCTTCTGGGGGTGTCGCTCATATGGGCATTTGCTACAGTAGCGACGATAAATAAAGGGAAATACACACACATATAACTCTAAAGAATGGAAGGGAGTAGTGTTGTAAAATCGGACTCAGATCAGAATCGATAATCGAATTGAATCGGAAACTGTTTTCGATTCAATTATCGATTTTAGAATCGAAACTTCATTTTTGTTAGATAAGTACTTCTTTGTTGTCTGATGCAGTTATTTAGTACCTCCAAAGGCTCAAGTTTGTCATCTGTTGTATACTTGTATCAACAGTAAGTGTTATTCAAGCTAAAAATGGAATTCAATTCAACTGTACAAGTAAATAATAAAGATAAAAAATATTGGGGAGAAATATATATGAGACAGAAAATCATTAGAGCCTTCAAAATTAAGTTCTACAATGTAATCTCATTTAGCAATCATACTAAGATGGGATAACAAAGTATCAAGTTACTTCCAAGTTGGTGTTTTTTTTTTTGTTTCAGAAAATGATGATTAATGCACTTTGATAGTTAAATAAACGAAGGATAATTACCATTTTTCAAATCTTAATATATCACTAACTTCTTGTTAGTCTAAAATAAGAACAACAACAAAAATATAATTGCTGACATCAATAATTATTCCAAATTTACATGCATCATTTATATATATTTATACGGTTGTGACTAGCAAGTCATTAGACAATCAGATGATGAATTATCTTTGTTTGTGTATGCCTTTTTGCATATAACTTGAGAGAGAAAACTTTGTAGCAATAACATTTCAGGCCTAGGTAGGTGGTAAAATTTCTCTTAATCTGTCAGTGTTTTTAGTGCTTTGATTTAAAAGCCGAAGTTAGATCTACAAGAGTTGAAAAAAAGAAATGTCTTTTCAGAAGAATACAGGCACTTGAGATTTTCATAAAAATAACAGAAATAATTTGATGGGTCTAACATTCTTGGGTACGAATAAGCAGAAAATTATCATTGTGTTTGTGCTTTTGAAACTGGAAAAATACAAAAAATCAGGTTAAAAGACTAGCTTCCAATAATTCTTTAAAAATTGGATCCTGAAATCAGTTCCAAGGCCTCCTAATTGATGAGATTTGTAAAATAGAATTTGCTTTTTTTAGCGGTGCCGAAAGTCGTAGAAAATCTGTTAACCGATTGTCAATCTTAAGATTGATGTTGGTTTACGTGAGAAAGTTTACCTTTTTATTCTATTTTCAGAATAGATTTTCAGTTAAAAAAGCATTTTGCCCAGAAAATAGTGACGGACATTCGGACTGACAATCTGGTAACATTTACCCGACCCAGGGTTTTCGTTTCGGCCATGTCTGACGGTCATTCGCCATGACTGGATCTTGAAAAATATCCGACAAAGGAGCACTATTTCCATCATCTGCCATTTTCAATTTGAGTTTAAGAGTGGTGTCCCTTTATTTTCAATAAACACAACAGATGAAAACTACCGGAAAGGAAAATAAGTAACGACATCGATTTTTCGACGCGAGAATCGATTGTCGCCGATCTCGGACTTCAGCGACGATTAATCGATTATTTCCGATAATCGTTACAACACTAGAAGGGAGAATAGATTAAATTGTTGTTGAGTGTCAAGTATTGAGTAAACTGAGACAGGAATTATGGCTGTGGAAATGGCTAATGCTGAGTTTAGTCAATACAGGAAATAAACACTAAAAGCCTTCCACTTTCTGTCCTCCGATAATCAATTACAGACTTTGATCAAGTTCCTTACATTATAAAAGACTCACTTTTCACACTTGCTCTGTGAATGTCTATACATGTTTATAACTCTGCAAGTTGGTTATCAAAACCTTGTTACTATAGATTTATTCAAGCTGCAGTTACAAGTTTTTCAACTACAACTTAGGGAATGCTGGGCCAACAGACATTGTAAAGACAAATAAAATACATATTTGTATTTAACCTGTGCCAGGCTTCACCCTGAATATTCCTGCTTTTGTAGGAGGTATACACAAAAATTAGCTTGAACATAAGTGCAGTCTGATCTTAGTCTTTACCACCTGATTTTACATTGTACCAGGAAAGCTTTTCGGAGTTGAATACTGACTCACTTTATGTCCATCTAGTGCTTTCTGCACTTTGATTTTAATGCAGTTATGTCAAGGTTTTTAATTGGCAGGACAAGATTACCTCAAAAAGTTTTCAAATAAACCTTGTAGGTAAATATTTGATGTATTATCTATCTAAAATGACCTGGCACTCACTATCTTCCGTCAGTGCTCGAGTATATCCGCAGTGTAAAATTACGTTTTTCCCATTTATTTATACTATCTCACATAATCTGAAAAAGTCGCTGTAGTGTATTGGTTACAGACGCCTTCCCGTAAAGCGTTCACTTTTCGGGTCGAGTTCAATACCCGACAGGGATACACATTTATCCTTGTGATTATTTTTTTTTTTTTTCATTTATTTCTTACATTGACCCTTTTAATTATTCCTTTACTATTATTTTTTGTCAGTTGCAATTTTTTTCCATTCTTATATAATTCAGTTTTTATTGTTGCACCAACCAAGATTATTGTATTCTGATCGCCCGAAAAAAGAGTTCATACCCAAATGTAAATAGCATTTTGTATTTAGTAAACTTTTACTAAAAGCTAGTCCAAATAGAAATCTCATTTGCTTTATGCTTTTGAATAATAAGATACGATAAGAATATTTTTTTTACATTAATAACGTAATCGCGCCTAAAAGGGAATTCGATAAGCGCAATCAAACCAAGTATATGCCTTTATTTTCATACCGTCATAAATTGTAGAATGAACAAGAAAAAAAAACTTTCCATCTTTTAGGTATAGATACATTTCAAAAAATCAATTGTTCAGTTTCGCTTGCGATTTATTTTGAACTACAAAAAGAGATATATAATTGTTATTGTTTCCATAATTTACTTTTATAATTAACAGTGCTGAATGGACAGCACTTTTCAATAATCAAATCTTATAACAAAAAAGTCTGACTGTCAGAATACAGATTGTCAAATGCTATACCTTTGTCTCAAAATAGGTAAAACAGTGTTACCGTAAAAAAAAATGGTATTATAGTTGATCATGTCCCGGCTTGAACCCATGTCATTTCGGTTTTGAGATAACAGCCGAACCATCTGCGCTAAATTATCGTATGCGTAATGAGATAATATACATTTTATTGGATCTAAACTTCGCGAGTTTAAGTCTATATTAAGAAACACAATATCCGACTATCAATAGGGGTCAAAAAGAATATTAAATGAGTGCCAGGTCATTGTAGATCAATAATAACCCATTATTTTTTACTAGTCAAAACATCATAACTACAGCTGTGATTGGCTATAGATACCACAATTTGGTAACATATACAAAAGATATCCACTTCATTTAAGCCCATAAATTAAGTCAAACCTCATTAAGTGAAAACAAAGTGAAGATATTTGCTTTGATGTTACAAAGGTAGAAAGTATGAACAGGTCACTGTGTCAATGGAGAGTTTTGAAGGAAATTAATTGGTGCTGTTCTGAAATTTTTCTCAACATAATTATGCTCCCCTTTGAAGAACAGGGGGGGGGGGGGGGGGTATATCAGTGTCCATCTGTCTCTACATTGGTATACTAATTTGTCTGGAGCATATCTCAATAAAGTATGGAAGCTTACTAGTCTTTACCCTTGTCATGCTGAATAAATTTTGGCAAAAAATTTTCATTAAAATCAAAGGGGAAAAAGCACTGAAAGTACCAACTGTAGACAAATTAAAAAATTCTAAATCTATCGACAATTCAGGTTTGAAAGTGAGAAACAGGTGATGTAGACTAACATCAGACTGCACATAATATTATGTGCAGGCTAATGTTTGTCTATATCTCCTACCAAAGCAGGAATATTCTGGGTGCAGCATGACAAGAGTTAATTTGTTGCTCTATAACTATTACTAGTATAATAAACAATGTATACATACTAGAAAGAATTATTAGATGGTCAAGAACTTGTAACCTGTGTAAACTAAATTGTTTCTTATTAATTATGCATGAAGATAATAGCAGTCTAGAGAGGTTAGGTAAATAGAACTGACTAAAATGTAGGCATATACAGGGTCCACATAAGAGGGTTTTCAATGAGAATTACAGATTTTAGACTGGCTTTTCTCTCTTTTATGTGTACCTCTTGGAAGTACTGAGAACAATTCAAAGAATTATAATTTTGAGTAAGACTAGGTGATATAATCCTTATGATGCAACTGAAAAGCTGACAAAAACAGCATAGAACTCCTACAAACTAACATATTTTTATGGCAAGAACCATGTTAAAGTAATGGGTTGATAATCATATTCCTATCCGGAGGCTAGAGGCTGGAGGCTAGGAAAGAATGTAATGGTGGAACTGGTGTGAGAAATACCAGGAATCCATTGTTAAGTGCTCCAGCCATTGCGATATAACTGAAATAATGTTGAAAGTGGCGTAAAACCCCATTCAAACAAACAAACGAACCAACCAAGTGAAAGTTAATATTTTTTCTATTTTTAGATCACAACTCTAGTCAACCATAAAGAAAAGACCCTTATTACAGAGAAGAATGCTCGAGCTCTGGCCAAAGTGGGTGAAGCTGTCCAGTTGGCTGTGGAGCGGTTTGTTCAGGTCGGCGAGTCTATCGGCGAGGAACATCCTGAATTGCGGATAGATATGTGTGAAACTTGTATGGAAGCCAGGCAGGCTGGTAAGTTGTTGAATGACTTAGCCAACCAGTGAGCCGTTGAGGGATGTGCTAATAGGCAGTTGCAACTGTCTTGTACTGGGCCGTCAAGGTCACCTTTAAAGTTAAAAAATGGGTCAGCAGAATGTAAGTTATTCTGTGCAAACCATTGTAATTAAGTCAGATGTGGATTACTTACATTTGAAATGCAAATCATCTTAGACGAAATTCATTTATCAAGTCTCAATTATTTTCTCTGAGCTCATTCAAGAATTGAAGAGGATTTTTTTCTCAATTCATTTATGTATGAAACTAAAAACCTAATCACGTAAGATTTAAAATAATGTGGAAAAAAAGGGGGTTTCGATAATGCGACAAATTTCTTTTGGAAATTTTATGTGCGCAAGCTAGCAAAATAGCTGCATACTCAAAAACATTTCCATTGAAAAATGAACCCAATTTTTTCATCCGATCAGAATGTATGACAATCAATGGAATCCACTAATAGTAAATGATAAAAATAATGATCTTCTTTCTAGGGAGTGCAATACAGAAGTTAACGGTGGTAAATAATGTGAGTCAGGACGGAGGGGGACGTGTGTTCACAGACAAGAATCAGATGGTGCGGGCCGCCAGAAAACTTCTCTCTGCGATCACCAAGGTCCTCCTGATAGCTGATAAAGTGATCGTCAAACAGCTTCTAGTCTCCAAAGATAAAGTATGTCCTTTATTATGACCTGTCACGCAAAGAGGGACCAACTGGGAACTCATTAAAATGAATATTTGAAAAAGAGATTTGGTCCAGCATAGGTCAACCAGAGGTTGCCTTTCAAAAATTCTTTGACTGGAAGGTAGATTAATCTTTCTATATTCAAAAAATAAGCACTTTGCGAAAAGTTTCGACCCTAGTCAGCCTGCGCAATTCGCGCGGTCTGACTAGGGTCAACACTACGCACTACCCAGGTAGTCCCATTTTGTATGACGGGTCACAATTCTGTATCAATCAAAACTACTTTTTTAAATACACGTTAAAGAGGTTTAATTAGCTAAATTAAATTACCATTAACTCCTGTCTGTTGGCCCCGCTAGTTTGTATGCTTGACTGGGAATCAACTAGTTGTGGGTTTGAGCCCTGCCACAGGCGGGCAGCGTATTTTGGTAGGACACATCACAGACAACGTCTCATTCCACCCAAGTGTAAAAAAAACAATGTACAGTCAAAACTGTGTGAGCGGTCACCTGAGAATAGCGGTCTCACTGCCGTATGCGGCCAGCTCAGGTCCGCCCGCGCAAATTTGCTCTTTAAAGTAACTGTGAATAGCGGCATTCTGTCGTATGCAGCCGGCAGTCACCCTTAATTGTCTGAATTGCACCCATTGTACATCCCCTCAAGCGGTCACACGAGTCATTGAATTATGACAGGTGACTCGCTGATTAATGAAAAATCGATAACGCATCTGGATTATTGTATGCATTTACCGTGACTTTTACCAAATGAACACCTATAGTAATTTGTGTTATCTGAGCGGCCAGCATATTATTTGATTGATAACGGTAGAAGATTATTAATATTCCAATAAACCAACCTATTAAACCGTAACATTGCTGTTAGCCCAAACTATCGAAAGATTCATTTGACGAATTGATGTCAGAAGGAATTTCCCTTCGTCAGCTCCGGAAGTATTTATTTTTTATCAGAATAACAGTTTTTTTCTCTTCTTTGCACCATCAATCGCGTTTATTTAATGACACACAAATGAAGAAAAATAAATAACAAATTAATAAAATTGACATTTTTGTGTTTAGTATGGGTTGATTCCGTTGATTCTGCTTGTCGAAAAAGTCTGGGGATTTTCCAAATGACGTCAACTTACGTTGTCAAGCATGCCGGAAAACCAGACATTGTTTACATCCCGCGCACGTGAAACAAATTGCCGCCAAAGCCACAGGAACCCGCTACTGTGAAAATTATGAACACTTTTAAAAAACCTCGTATCTTCAGCGCATTTTTACTTTCATGGAATGATGTCGAAATTGTCACTTTCTCTAATGAATAATAATATATTCTAAGTAAACAGGACTATTATCAGTGTCAAATTCTTGTTCATCTTGTTTCTCACATGAAGTTTATTTAATTCTTCTCTGGTCCCTGTGTCGAAAATGCAACTTTTTTATACATACGCCGTTAAATAAAGAAATATTCCCCATGTAAAACATATTGGTAGTGAATGACCAAAACATCGTAAGTACCGCTAATTCAAGAAATATTTACATTGTTTTGGTCTTCCCTCGCCGATTTTGATGTTGAATCTTACGAATACGAGTACTCCATTTTCGTGACCCATCCGATGGACTAATGATATTAGTGTTCCGTGGCCGCCGGTGGGGAAGGGGGGGGGGATTTTCCGTAAAGCGGCCAACTCCCGTATGCAGCCGATTTTGCCTTGTCCCGTGGGTGGCCGCTATTAACAGTTTTGACTGTATTTGATATAATGATGTTATGTTGGTCCTGATTTTGTCCCTGTATGTTTCAAAATCAACAACTCTGGATACAGTTAACAACACTGTGAAATTGACAAGTTGAATGATTTTGGAATGATATTGAATAAGTGTGTGGAGTGAGTTTTGAATAAAATTTAAGGGAGGCACTTTTGCACATTTGCAGATACCCTCAAAGCACTTCTATGATTTGCACTTGGGCGTTAAACTATTTTTCAGGTCTCTGCAAGTGTTAATGCCCTCAAAAACATGAATTAATCCTAAATTATCATATAGATAATATGACATAAATACGGACCATATCAGATGGGAAAGCAATGCTAACAATTCAATCCACATTGTGTATTCATATGAGGCAATTTCAATGATGTCATTGAGTCAAGCTTTCACATATTGTTCAGCATTCCTTAATCTACATGTTGCATTTAATGACATTGTTTGAAAGTGATTTCATACACAAGATTTTCCATAGCTTCATTTGATCTAAGTTAGTTTATACTGATAGACTAATTTATATTAGCTGGATTGAGTCAAAGATTAAGCTTAAAGAGTTGCTCTGAAATACTAAATCTAGATGTTTTCACTTTTCTGAGAGAGGCAGTACTGTTATCCCGATGCAATCCAATTTTATAATGGACTGGGGCTGGCTATTAAGTATTTGCCTACTAATTTATCCTGGTAATAGTGGGGCTTCAGGTCACAAGTCAATTGCCTATACCACTTGGCATTTGAGGCTGTCAATGTTATATGTTAACATAGTAAATTATGTGATTAGAAATAAAAAAGAAATTTGACACAGAATAAAACATTAAGGTTATTGTAAGAAGAAAGAGATGGGTTTAGCCAAAAAAATAAAGAAATTTAGAATTCCTTTGGATTAAAATAGAGGATGCTTTACTGTATAATCCAGGAAAAAAGCCCCTTTTTGTTATGTAACTCTACCTATTCTTGTTTACAGGTGTATACTAGTCTCTCTGAGTTGGAAGGGGTTGATAACTTTACAGATTTTGTGAAGGCTTTTAGTAAGTTTGGTAACAACATGGTAGAATTGGCCCATCTGACTGGTGATAGACAAAACGTAAGTATTCTTGCAAAGGCATAACTCCCATGACGCAATTTACGCAAGTGCGTAAAATAAATTATTTTCTGTTAAAAAATATTGTTGATGAATGATCATAGCATAGAAACTACAGCTTATTTAAGCTGTAGTTTTGAGGCCTTGATTATTCAGCAACACTCAAATCTTAAAAATGGAGCGTAAGGGGGGCATTCATCTTTTGTAACATTCTCATGTCGCCTTTATCCTATTTATTCTTGGTTGTCTCTTTCTGAGTGCGTATAAAGCTCGAAGCCCTAGATACGCCTATGTCTTGCTTCCAGAATTGTTAAATAAAGTGACAAATGGGCCATTAAAGACTTGAGACATGTTTTTAGCTTGGCTGTTTTCGGGGAAAAAAAGGGAGGTCTCGTGTCGTCATCGTGTGAAAACTTTGACATTTTGTGATATCTCTGGTTCTACTGAAGGCATTCACTTGAAACTTAGCATGCATGTTCACCATTAAAAGAGCAACCTATACTATCAAGGAGGATAACTCTAGATGCATTTTATGCAAAAAATGCCCCTTTTTCATCTTAGATTTTTCCCACCATCCAGCACTCATCAGCCAAGCGTAGGTACCCATAGTCAGTGCTCTTGTTAAATTTCCAACCATAAGGATTCCGGTAAGGTTCATCACAGGACAGACTATACAGTCACAGGGGATGGTGAGAGGTGTAAGAAATATGAGCCTGTGTGACATTTCCATCGATTTCACACCTGCACAAAATACAAACATTGAGAAGTGTTGACATAGACACAATTAAATACTGATATATGCTGACCACATGATAGTGGATTAATACCTTATCTATCTATGTAGCATATAGCTGCACAGGTTGGCCAGAAACTTTGCTATGTGCACATTTGAAATTGTCGGATATGTAGAGTACCTCTGTTATGTGTGCTGAAATGTATCTTTATTGATTTCTCTAAGAAAGGCTTAAATGAACATAATGAGGTTAGATTCTAATTAGATTATATCACCTGTGGCATCAAGCATCTGTTAGGGCAGGCAGCTTTTAATTCTTTGTCCAGAGCATAACTCTTGTCACCTTATGTCTTATTGACTGGAAACTTGGCTGTTATGTACCTCTCATCGTAAAGGAGTGACAAAAGAACCATAACACTAAAGTTAATTTCCCTTTGTTGATTTTCATACTTTAAGATATTGCAGTATAACAGCTGTTTCTAGTGACAAATTGCCACCTTGTTCCTAGAAGCTCTCAAGCAAATGAATAGATCCCCCCCCCCCCCAATAAAAAAAAAAGAAACAAATCTTTTGTGTCATTGAAGAATATTTTTCTATTTCATTAAATCAATGCTCACATTCATCCTTTAACTTCTTATCTTCAAAGAGCTGTATACCTTGTCATACTGAATTAAAATCCTCTTTCAGAATTGCACTCATATCAAATCATATCAAAGTACTGAAAACCCTAGAATGTAGATAATCTTTCTTATAGGAGATTTAATTATTAAAACTCTGCGTTGAAAGGGGATAGACAGGTGGTGTTGACTAAGATCAGACTGATCTTTGTCTTTACCTCCTTTCAAAATAGGAACATGCCGGGTTCAGCATGACATCAACTTAAACACTTAAACCCAATATGTCTAAATACATGAAATACATGTAAAGATGTTTGAATATGATTTGAAATCCTATTACTTACTTTAAAAACAAACAAATAACATGAAAAATAAATTTAGAATTTATAAAACTATGTCTATAAAAAGTTAATACTGAAATGATATGCTTCTTGAAATCATCTTTGCAAACTTATTTATTTCAACTTTTTTTCTTGCAACTCCTTTCAGGACCTTAAAAGTGATAAACATAAAGCCCAGATGGCCTCAGCTAGAGCTGTGTTAGAGAAATCCACAATGATGTTGTTACCTTCATGTAAGGTAAGAATGACAGACAAATAAACATATTGCCCAGGACACTTAAAAGGACATACTCGATGGCTCAGTGTGAAAGAGTTGTAACTGCCTATATGTTTATAGGCAGTTACAACTGTTTCACACAGAGCCATCAAGTTGGAACACTGTAAAATCAAAATTTAGAAAATAGAGATTGATCCAAGCATTTGCAAAGTGGAGGTTGCATTTCAAAAATAATTAAGGGAGGATAGAATGACCATTTCAGATTCAGAAAACTGCCTGAAAATGAAAAAAAAAATATCAAAGCCAGGCTGGGAAGTCAACATTTTTGCTCATCCATGATGAACAATTTCCTCATGACAGGTCACATTTATATAAGCCATTGCTTGAGATTTCCAACAATATGAAATATGCGCAAAGCAAAGACTCTGATCAGCCTGTGCATCCCCAGTCTGTCCAGAGTCTTCACATTGCGTTCAGTAGATAGATAAGGTCTCAAAGTTTCTGTAAGCCATCAGGTGACTTTATATTTACAGTATGTGGCTGTCTACACTACTCATTGTTTGCACCTCACCAATATTTCAAATTGTTGGAAATGTCTCGCACAGGCTCATATATAAGAGGGTAATCAAAGCCTGTTCACTGTAGTTAAATAATGACAAGCACTTTCTTACACTTTGAAAACAATTGTAGAAAATTAAGAAGCTGCTTTTTATAAGGGTCAGGGCTTGTATAAGTGTTTGAAAGTTGGAAGCCATTGACTCCTTAGTCATGAAATTTTGAGAGCCAAAACTGATTTTAAGGGGGTCAAAATAACAGAAAGAGAACATCAAGAATGGAATTTTGAAGGTATAAGAGTCTCTTGACCTCCAAGGATATGAAGTAAGCAATCGAAGCAATTGAAATACAATTTTAGATGGTATATAAGATGCATCATTAGAAAATTCAGGAGATAAAACCTAGTTTTAAACTTTCGTAAACTTCAATTTAGTACCGGGGTCATGTAGAAAGTTGACAGTGTAGATTGAGATCAAGTGCTTATCTTAGTCTGTACTATTTTCAAAAGCTTCATATACATTTTGAACAGCATGACGTCGGCTCCGTTCTATAAGGACGAATACGGGAAAAGTCTACTTTTCAGGAGAAGGAAAAAACTTAATATCTTTTTACCTATAAACACTAGTACAACCATTTTGGTCGAAAACTTTTTAAATCGAATCACTAAATATAGTATCTGCTGTCATAAATATTAAATTTTGTCTCTATAATGAGTTATTTAAGAAAAACAACAAAAAAATTGTCATGTACGTCATTTTTTCACTGAATTTTTACGGAACAAAATGACGTATAGACAAAAAAAAGCATAAAAGATAAATGCATGAAAAAAACTAATTAAATTTGATGTTACATAAGATATAGGACAAATCGCCTGTAAAAAAATTCTTTTCGGGTGCAAACGAGACCCCGAGAGCCATTGAGTGAGACATTTCTCAAAAAAAGTGAAAAATGCATCGAACAATTTTTATGTATGTAACCGAGACACACGAATTATCTGGCCTGGGTAAAGGTTGTGTTCTTTTTCAAACTGATCTTTAAAAATAAACTTTTATCATAAGGAAACATGAACAATTATCAAATTTGTCAATACGTCATTTTCGAACTTCACTTTTCGACCACTTCCGGTGCGAAAATGACGTATCTTACAAGTTCATGAAGCTTTTTCGGGGGGATATGATTAGCTATCAGGTCTAGCATCTTCGCAAAAGACGTGGGAATATCATATGTGTGCGAAAACGCAATAAAAGAAAAAATGGAATTTTGCATATACGTCCTTATAGAACAGAGCCGACGATGAGGAGGTTTAAACCTGTTGTTGTATTTCAGACATGTTTAAGACATCCCGAGTGTCACTCTGCAAGACAAAACAGACATGGCCTATTTATACAGATGAGAAAAGCTTTAAACCTAATCCACAATGTTGTCTCGGACACGTCATACCAACATGGGGCGCCACCCAATTATACAGGATCTCCGACGAATGTTAATGGAACAGACTTTGGTATTCCAGTTGGCATGAACAATAGTCCAACAGCTAACAGGGTTCTTAAAGATTTTGAGGTGATTTGGAGTGTTTTTATTAAGTGGAGCTTTGGACTGATTGAATGATTTTGATTTCACATTGGAAAAAAAATTCATTAACCTTCCAACAAATTCTCTGTTCTAGGTACGAATTGGAATTGTCTTATCAAGACAATTCCAATGAGTACCTACAACATAGGATTTGGACAGATAAAAAACACCGGGCTTTTTCTGCTATCTCTCTGGGGCCCAATATAGGCCCAATTACCTATTCAAAAGGCCCTAATTTTTTTTCCCAATTTTGAGAAAAATTTCCCAATTTAGTGAAATGTGAATTAACCAACAACTTATTTCTGTCATATTTGTAAATTAGTAGTATGAAAATGTGTTTTGTTCACGTGAAAAATTGTAGGAAAAGGCTTTTTTAAAAGAAAATTATATATTGTTAGCTAGAAATAATCCTAACAGTTGTACATGAAAAAATCCCAATATTGCAATTTTGTCGTTAGTTTTTCCTAAATGATTGCTAGGGGCCTTTTTCCAAAGAACTTGGAAAAAGCCTTGAAACCAGCTGTAGATGCTGTTTATAATATGACCTACGTCGCCGGGGTGAAATAATCCCGTTGAATATTTTTGATATTACATGGGTGTTTTTACACTAGTTGAATAACTATGCAAATGAGCTCAGATCGAATAGCAAAGCTACATGTATTTTGTAACCGCGAAAATGATGTCATAATCTATGTTTTGTGACATCATTTTTGAGCGGCGTTATAAGTTTCGCGGAAAATTAAAACATTGAATTTCAAGAATTTTGACAATTTTTCACTAAAATTCAGGTCATATTATGAACAGAATATCAAATTTGTGCTCATAAAATACCGAATTTATTAAACTTGTCAAATATAAACAGATAAAACTCGGCGCAGCCTCATTTTTATCTGTTTATAGATTACTCGTTTAATAAATTCGGTATTCAATGACCACTCATTCAATATCCTCTATTTATTCCCTCTTACTAAGAGCTTTAAAACTTCTCCGCTCTAAAGTTCTGTTAATGCATTACTCAGAATGAACATGCATAAAAAAATGAAGAGTCATTTTAGTGGATGTATACTGAGTGTAAGATGACCAGTAAGTTTTAAGCTGTACTAGTGGAAGGTCAATTATCAAGGTCAAACATTTACAAAAATTGGCATTTCGGGGACATTCCTGGGACATATTTTGATTTTATGCCCCCACATTGAAAGATACGGGCATATTGTTTTAAGGTTGTTCATCTGTCTGTCTGTCTGTCTATCTGTCTTCAAAACTCAACTAAAAAACTTAACATTGCCAATTACTTCAAGGCTTTTCAAGATTCAATGCTCATATTTAGTATGATTATAGATCTCAGTGATGCACATCTACAGATACCAAGGTGGAGGTCATGTTGCAAAGTCAAGTTCAACTGTCAAGGTCAATTTTTAGATAAAAAAAGCTGTTCCGAGGGCATTCATTTCATAATTCACAATTTGACAGTTTAACACATTTTGGTTAAATTCTATACACAGGATCAGGTAGAAATGGTGAGAGTGACCCATATTAATCAGTATTTTGCTGACAAACTAAGGAGTGCCTTAGACATCGTTGTAGAGACGACCCAGGAGTTTACAGACTCTGCCTACACGTCACATGACCATCGGGAGAAAATTGTTGAGATTACAGATAATCTACAGCAAGCAGTGCATGTGTTGATAAAGACTGGATCTCTATTGGTAAGATTTTAAGCTTTGTCCTTTTCCATAATATCATAGACTTAAAAAAAAAAACTGTAATCAAATATGAATTGGAAATGGAATTATTTGAGTATTGAGTTGTAAGACCAAACATGTCTGATCTATGGATAAAGAGAAGCTTCAATAAAGCAGTTATTTTAAACTTTAAAGCAGATCAGGATGAAATTGCCAGATTTTTTTTTTATTCAATAAAATTATCTCTTTCACTCTTTGTATTATTTCTATGAAAAGAAAACAACAAAAAAACAGACAAGATAGTGAGAAAAAAATCTTAATTGTTGATAGGTTTCACAGAATTTGATTACTGAAAATAAAGTGTATTTTGTATGTTTGGAGTCCATGCCCTAGTGGTTAGGACGATAGCTTTCAGATTGAAAGGTCACGGGATTGAATCCTGACCAGGCCACGGCTATTTTTCTGAGCAAAGAATTTTCTCCACTTTGCTCCTCAAATTCTTTTCTCCCCTCCATTCAGGTCTATAAATAGAGAATAGATGGTTGGTGACTTGAGATGGAAAAATTTATCGTGCAAGCGTAAGAATTTATCTGGTGAGCCGGAGGCGAACCGGATAAATTCCGCAGCTGAGCCTGATAAACTTTTCCATCTCAAGACACCTATCATATATTCTATTTATCCTGTTTCAATCTTTTTTTACATCATCTTTTTAAGTCTATCCGTTATTTATTTACAAAAAATTTAATCTGATCCTGATGTACAACTCCCATACTCGGCGAGTCCTCATCATAAGGGTTAAAGAGGTGGGGTGATCGCTTACAGCTAAGGAACTCGGTAATTGAGAGGATTTCTAATGTTGAAGCAAGAAAAAATTTAACAAAAGAAAATTTGAGTAATACATGCATACCTTAATGATTAAGAAGTCTTGATTCAAACCGGGTGATTTTGCAATCTTAAACGTCCTTTTTTCTCCTAAGTTTTGATGTCATGCAGCTAAAAGCAAATCTCTAATCAATGCCTTCCTTGCTCTTAATCAGAGGATGGACATAGATGGAGATCAGATGCAAAGCTTCTTTTTCCGACATCCTCCTTGGTTGAATAATTCTGCGTTAAATCCATTCAGATAAATGTTTTAAAATCCTGACAGTTTTCGAGGTCAAATGTAAACACCGAGATTATTCGTCACAATTTTATAGATTACGTCATCAGTCATGTATTACGTCATCTATATGGTCGTGATTTGATTTTAAAAACATATGAGAATCAAGTGAAATATTTTTTATCAGAAAATGAACTCAAATTCAAAAGAAAAAAATGTTAGGACTGTTTTCAGACCTAATAGCCGCAAAAAGAAGATCCGGCAGGCTTGTCACACGATCCATTGACCTGATATCAACAAGTTTATCATACCCCCTTTTATCAGGCAATATTTATAGCTAGTGACAGGATGAAATGACTTGTGAGAGTTGTAAGTCAAAGTGCTATTGCAGCTGAAGGTGACATGTGTAACAGTGATTTTCTTGGGAGTTTCGGAACAGGTCCGAAACCCTGCTAATCGGGGAAAATGTGTTAATTTGTCAAAAATTATGATAAATTATAATCAATATGGTTTGGGCAAAATCTTACATTTATGTATAACTTATCATCAAAATAAAGGTATTTTTGCCTATTTTGTTATTTGAAATGAAATTGAACTAAGAAACTTCATGATTTTCTCTTCTTTTTCATTTCCCAAAATTTACCAATTTACTAAAGTTGAGGATTTATTTGGCAAGATCCACAACTTTAGCAAATTGAGAATTTTTTTCCTGATTTTTGGAAAAATGGCTCTTCTTTGCATTGGGAACAGGTCTGTTTTGGGGACCCAAACTTCTTTTAAGAAGGAGAAAAAAACTCTGTGTAAACTGCTGACTTGCAATTTTCTATTTGGGGTTTAAAGTGTAAAGATGTATGAATATGTATTTTGCAAAACAAGACTTAAAAAACAAACTTTAACTATTTACCAATTTGAAAGTATCAGTTTAATTCTTAAACCTTGTAACTACAGCTTGATTCAAGCTTTAGTTACAAGGTTTTAGAAATAAATTGATGAATTGCTTCCTAGTAAATGCTGGATTTTGACACTTTCATCATGAAGGATGATTAAGATTTGGATGTTCCTGTTTTCAGAGACAAAAAGACCTAACATCAGGCCAGGAATTAGAGACTGCCATATTAAAGACTCTTGATGTCTCTAAAACACTGAGAAAACAGGTAAGATGTTTCTTTATAATTACTGCATGTTTTGGAATAAGTGCAGCCTCAAAATTTTGAAACAAGTGCAACCTAAAAAGTCCTGTGTGAACGATGTTTATAAAGCAAACTCAAGGTTTTAAGGGAAGGCAGATTTTGTTAGTCCGAGAATCAATTATTGATCCAGGACTTATAAATCTACCTAATTCCTAATTTGACTCTCATGCACACTCAAGGGGCTCACCTTAATGAATATCTGTCCAAACTGAATTTAAATTACCCAGAGAAAAAAACAATATGATAACAAAGAAGAAAGGACCATTATTTAAGCAGAGACTCAAAGAGCAGTTGTTTATTGCGGAATATAGGTATATTAGCATTTTGATAAATTCATTGCCAGTGAAATTATCAAATTTGAATTATCAAGGTCAAACTATGGAAAAAATTGTCAACTCAGGGGCATTAGTGTTTTACAAACACATCCTGTAACCTCAAAAAGTGTTTTCTCTTTCAGTGAATATTCTATAAGCACCAAAATGTCATTGTTTGTTAAATATTAATAAGTTTAAATTGGGAGGTTATCACAAGTTTTTGTTAGTGCATATACATACTGTTGCAAGTGCTTATATTTATCAGCATATCAGTAGTTTTGCCTTAATCTCTCAATACTTACATATGATTTACACATTTTCAGTTACAAGAAGGTGCCATGGAGCAAGCGTCAGATTTGTTCAAAAGTAACGAAGACCATTTGTTATTGAAAAACTTACGACTGGCTGGCATGGCGGGAGAAGTTGGGTCAGTTGATGAACTCTCTGTCAAGTTTGAGGAACATATAGAACAGTTGGAAGAAGTAAGCTTATTATGAAACTTACCCTTTCCCTCATGTCAGAAATTTGAGTTTCACCCAAAATAGTTTAATTTAATGATTTTTCAACAATGTGGTAGAAAATATTACTGGAAAAGAAGAAATGAGCCTGTGCCTGACATTTCCAACAATTTGAAATGTTCGTGAGGGACAAACATTTAGTAGCGTAGACAGCCACATACTGTCAATACTCTGAGACCTTATCTATCTACAAAACACATGGATGAAGACTCTGGTCAGACTGTGCAGATGTACAGGCTGGTCAGAGTCTTTACTTTGAACATATTTAAAATTCTTGGAAATGTCACACACAGGCTCATAGATCATAATAACATAAAAATTCTAGATGCTGTAAAGAAAAGGGTTAAAAGAGATTATGAAAAATTTAAGCATTATATGAAAAACTTATGATTTACATAAAAAACATGATTTTTATATGTATAACTAAAGATTTATATCAAAAACTTAAGTTTGAATGTAAAAACATTAGATTTATGTGAAAAATTATGACTTATATGAAAAACTTGAGATTTATCTGTAAAACTAAAAATTCATATGAAACTGAAGATTTATTTGAAACTCAAGATTTATATGAAAAATTTGATATTGATGAAAAACTTGTGATTAATATGATAACTTAGTAATATTGTTAAATGTGAACTCAAGATAAAAATTAAAAAAAATACAACAGATTTTGGACCAACTCACCAATTCTACTCTGAATTTGAGACCTGTTTTACGAAACATCTACGATCATTTTTTGCCTTAGTCAAAAATTAAACTTGCTTCTACAATAATAACTAAATATAGAACTCTGCGATGCACCATCTCATTGGAATTATCTTTTGTAAGGCAGAATCTACCAGTGATTGAAAACACCAGGTATGATTTGTGATTTGACTTGCAATTAATTTTGTCATAAGAAGTTATGAAAAACAAGCCCCTGGAGTATACATTTAACATTTTATTTCAGGTTTGTAAATTATTCCGTCACATTGCCACAACAGATCCACTAGTCATTACAGCAGAACATAATGAAATGATGTTACGATCTATGGGACCATTGGTAAGGTCTTTAAGCAGAAAAATTTCAATTTCATAAGTTAAGCCTTTGAAGTTTATTCAAGCCCCTTGTCTTTTGAATTTGAAATCATGTTGTCAAAACTGTTTTCAAGGTGAATCCAGATTATGTACTTAATTGTGTACTTATTTGCATGAATTGCTTTTTCCCTTTTTATGCCCTGAGAAGCTGCATTGTGGGCATATTATTTTACTGTGTCTGTAATTCTGTCTGTTTACAAAAAATTAATCTGTGAAGATTACTCACATTAAGCAGCATCTTCAATGTGTCAGGCTGGTCAGAGTCTTTGCGCATATTTGAAATTGTTGGAAATCTCATGCGCAGGCTCAAATGATAATCTACCGTTATTAATTGATAATTCACCAAAAAGCATTATAGAAATACTCAACTTGTATATTTAAGAGATGAAGAGAGTATTTGTTGATTTCATGAGGCGTGAAACTTAAAAACTATTCACACTGTATGAATCACAGAGCAGATTCTTACATGAGTTTGATTAGGTTTTTAGTTGCATACCTCCTTGAAATAAGCAAGAAGGTTCTTCATATCTTAAGATTTAATTTCTTGAAGCAAAAATGTAACCATGTACCCTCAAATACATTGGTTGTTTGTGGGACTAATAAATTGTTTTCATTGAGTTTTAAAACCATTTTTTTAGCCAATCAGAATGTAAGAATCTTGGTGAAAACAACTAAAACTTTTTTTCAGATATTACATGCTGCCAGGACATTGGCTGAGTATCCTGGGAGTAAAATTGCCAAAGAAAACCTGGATCTCTTCGCAGATGCTTGGGAATCTCAAATAAATGATTTGTCAATTCTGGTGAAAGAGGTGAATGATTTCTGTCAAGGAAAGACAGACAGATTGGTGTACTTGTCTTTACCCAGACCAGGGGTAGGTGGATATGTCAACCTTAAGGTAGTGGAACCATAAAAGTTCCGCAAAATTTCTGAAAATAAGATCTTTCACAATGTTGACCAAGGTTTCCTAATGAAAAGCATTAGAAAACCTTGGTTAACACTGTTAAAGTTCATTACCTACGAAACATTGCAGAACTTTTACGGGTCCACTACCTTTATGAAGCATGAATAAGTTTGAAGAATATCTAGATATAGGGTGTCTTTGAATGACTTCCAGCTATTCTGTGTTCATAAAGAATTCAATATACTGTACAATTTAAACTCATATCAGTTATATATAAATAAAACTACTTTCTTATACGCCTGTCGAAAGGCAGGAAGTAATGCGTGATTACCCATGGCATCTAGGCATGCAACATAGGGGCAGGCGTGTGGTGCCCATTTCTTTGTCCAGAACATAACCATGTCACTTTAAGTCAGACTTACAGTGGCAACCTGGCAGTTATGTTCCTCTCGTGACTAGAGTGCTGTGTGGGAGAACCCATAATCTTGCTATCTCAATTTTAGGGTTATTTCAGCAGTGTCATTGGCATCTCTTGTGTCAATTTGTCTAGCTTGACTTTTGGTAGAAAAGGGGGGCTATTCCAGTCACACTGGTGTCGGCGTCGGCTAAATGCTTTGGTAAAGTTTTTATGTGCAAGTGTTTAAAATCTCTGTTTCTACTAAAGCTGTTGCTTTGAAACTTAGCACATACTTCTGTTACTATAATATCAGCCCCTAGATTCATTACACTGGTATTGAATTTAGTGGAATTTTAATCCTTTTCGGACTTGAATATCTTAATAAGTTTTTACGTGCAACTGATGTATATCTGTAATATTTCTGTTTCTACTGAAGCTATTGCTTTGAAACTTTGCACATGCTTCTGTGACCATAATTTTAACCCACAGAAAAAGATTCTTCACTTTAATATTGAATTTAGTTGAATTTTAGCCCTCTTCAGACTTAGAAATTCTTGCTTAAGTTTTTACATGCAACTATTGTATATCAGATATAATTCTATTTCTACCTAAGTTATTGCTTGGAAACCTAGCTCATGCTTCTGTAAGCATAATGGCAGCCTCTAGACAAAGATTAATTACTTTGATATTGAATAAAATGGAATTCTAACCATTTTCGGACTTGCTTAAGTTTTTTCATGCAACTATTGTACATCAGATATAATTCTATTTCTATGTAATCTTTTACTTGGAAACTTTGCCATGCTTCTGTCACCGTAAAATCAGCCTCTAGACAAAGATTCTCACTCTTGACTTTCAATTAGTAGCTTTCCAATGTCAATATTGATTTGCTGTTACTATCCAGCACTAGAAATAGTCCAGCTTTACTGTCTCCGATCGCTCTTGTTTTTAAATCGATTAAGTAATTATGTAATAAGATAATTTTGATGAGATACTTGGTATAGAGTGTTTTATTAAATGTGACCTGTTACACGAAAAGGGACCTTCTGGGTTAGGCATAAAGTGTAGGCCCTAGTCAGACTAAAAAAGAAAAGATCAAGGAAAGGAGAAGAAGATATGTCTTCGTCATCGTCGGATTCCGATTCAGTGGTTTACACCGATGATTCAGGCACTGAAGCCTTCTTAAATGTAAATGTCAAGAAATGCGCAGCGTGTGATGGAGATTTTGATGGAAGTCCATTCTGGATTAGCTGTATTAGATGTGGTAGGAATATGCATCGACTTTGTGTGAAAAGTATAGATCTGTCGTATTTATCAGAGGATGAAATTGAGGCGCTCGAATTCGAGTGCGATTATTGTTAACAATAATAGATCTACAATAAGGCTGATGCATTTCCATATTGCGAGTTCACGAGTTAAACAATGTTGTTTTTTAATTTTATTTCGAAAATTAACTCAAGTTATCATATTAGACAATTTCTTACATACTAATCAAGCCTTTCAAGTAATGAATGGCTCAATGGAATATATGATACACTAAAACAAATTTGATCTGTTGTTTTTGTTTATCATACATCCAAATATTATGGTTGTAGTTGTTTTGTTTTGAAATTTAGAACGATTAGACCAGCGCGTTCTACAATTCACACAATTAAGAGTGCTATTTACGGTTAACGGTTTGATAGTGTCCTAGTTTTCAATCCCCATACGCACGCCAGCTCTGTCCTAAATGCATGTCCCCCTTCCTTACAAATGCATTTAAATATAAGATACCCGTCTGAACATAGGGACTCGTCTGACATGTCCAAAATATTGTCGACTGATGGATAATGTACTTTTCGGATGAAAACTGCTTCAAACCAAGGTCGGGCTGACTGTCCCTGTTATCAACTGAATATTTTTTCAGTGCATTACACAATCTCCATTTCTGGCGAAATTTAGCAGAAAACTGTATAGAAAGGGGCCGCGATAGAAAATTCTTTCTTAAAACAGACAATCCACGGGGGTGAACGGTAATATGATCAAATTTAGAGGGGAAGACTGATCGTTATCAGAGAAATTGTTGGTCGCTGACAGCTTTAAACAGATTTATTATGCTCCCTCATCGCTAAGATCGGGGGCATATTGTTTTACTGTTGTCCGGCCGTGTGTCTCTCTGTATAATCGTCTGTTTTTTCTGTCTGTAAAACTAAACATAGCTTCAATCCCGGCTGTTCATATATGTCATGATGAAAGAGTAGTATGTCGCTTACGGGAATCGAATTTGGGGCCTCTTGATCAAGAGGTCGACACACTACCTCTCGTCCACGGACACCACACAACTATCAGGCTGTCTTATGTTCCCTTGATAAGGTCTTTCCAGTACCACGGACTTCTTTTAAATCTCCTTACTTTCTTAGTTTGGTCTTCCGGTGTAGCGGAAATGGACATATTATTCATTTACAACTCGTCAATGAACCTTGTGCGTTTTTTTTTTTTTAATTATGTCGTCACGCACCATTGGCTTAAAGATTTGAGTGGAGTGACGATCGGTCCAATGTTCAGGATACGAAACGCTTGGCAAAATCATCAAGGTTCTCTGACTGCTTTTCACAAATAGGCCCCTACTCATAAAAAGCGGGGACAAATTCTGTGGTCGCAAACGTTTTTGCCCTCTGAACACAGGGCTAGTTCTCCTGGTTGATGATGTGAAGTCGAAAGATTGTAAATAGAGCTCATTCAAACTGTAGTTACCATGTTTCGGTCACAAAAACGATTTCGCGTGCTCTCACTGATGATCTTGTCGCAAGCAGGCCCAGCTAATAGACACTGTATCATATATAATGCTCGAAAACCATGCATATAATTCTGTTCGCTTGAAAGTACTGTTATCTATACGATGATTCCGTTGTTCTTAATATTTTTAAGCTACGTACGTCTTCACTTATCATCTAGTATTAGAAGATTCGCTTGAGTAAGCACCCACAGACTACTTTAATCTTACGTTTAAGCTCAGATCACTCAAAATATCGAAACTCATTTCTAATTACGCCTAAATAATCTTAATTGGCGGAATTCATCTCGCTCATAAAACGCGCCTCTGGTTTCTTTGATTACCCGAGGTGCTTTGATAGATGACCGAAATTGCTAAATATAGCTCACTGCACGCGTGATCGGTTGACTTTACATTACAACACCGTTCACAGCACATTCGTCACAGTAGTCCGACAAAATCAACTTTATTCTCATTACTTCATTACGAATTCTGCCGCTGTGAATGTTGATGTTTGGCAAAAGTTTGCGCCGTATCTACAGGTGTTTTCAATTGTGTCCGAAAATACCCGACGTCGTGTCCGATTAGACCCGATGTGTCCGATATTACAGGCCGTCTACTACTCAATTTCAGCTCTACTTGGTTTCCGACTATGTACGTAAAATGCAAAGTTGAAATAAGTGTTGCCGAGAAAAAGCTCCAAATTTTCTTAAGGTCACACGAGACTCGATTTTTCTTCTTCATTAGCTAATTGGTGTCTGATTTTCTCTTAACTGTCCGAAAGTACCCGACATTGCTCTATGCGGACTGTGCTAGGGTTGAAACTTTCCATACTTTCCATACTTTACTATTTTCATGGATCTAGAATGATTTGTCTACCTTCCCATGAATGAATTTTTGAAATGTGACATCAGGTTGACCTGTAATAGAATCAATCTCTTTTTCAAATGACTATTTTACGGACTTCCAAGATGGTCCCTTTTTGCTTGACAGATCACAAGTTCATTTCTTATATAATTGTAATGTGGAAGATAGTATATACCTTACATGTTTGAAGAAGTTTTTTTTTTTTTTTTTTATGAATCGTTTGATTTTCTGTCACTGTCACTTGAATTAATACACAACTTGTTTAAGCTCAATATGAACACTTCCCATTTAAAGGCTTCACAACCGGTACCTTCAGTAAGTAATGGTGTATTCAGAGTTGTTGATAAACATGGGTTAAACCAGTCTTTAATCAGTCTAGAATCTTTATTCCTCATCAAAACCCTATGTAGTTGGTACTCTTTTGAATCAACTCGATGAGACAATTCAAATGAGTACCAACAACATATAGTTTGTGTCAGTATTGTTAAAACTATAAAATCGCCATGAAAATACCCTCTTTATCAGTTGCTCTGGAATTATTCTTCATGTGACCTTCATTTATTGTACTGTATGGTGATCTTTGTTTTACTTATGATTCAACATCAATTTGTATGTCTCCTAGGAGGTACAGAGAAGAGGGGTATGCCCACTGAAAAATATGTATTTCTCATTAAAACCATATGTTTTGGGTACCTTTTTGAATCGTCTCATCAAGATGATTCGACTGAGTACCCACAAAATAGGATTTGGTCAAATAAATTTTGTTAACCCTTTGCTGTTTAATCCCTGCTTTTTACGTGCCTGTGATTTTATGATCGAGAAAACATTGTGAAAAAAGAAGAAATTGCTTCCGACAAGCAATTTCTTCATATTACACACTATTTTCTTCCCTACAGAATGGTTATTATGCCCCCGATAGGGAGGCATCATAAATTTGACTTGTCTGTCCGTCCGTCTGTCCGTCCGTCCGTCATTCCGTCCAAAAACTTTAACATTGGCCATAACTTCTAAATCAAAGCGGTGTCGGGGGCATTGTCATCTTACAGTGACAGCTCTTGTTTTTCAAATTAAGTCCACTTTTAATTTTCGTCTGCAAAACCTTTGAATTTGGACAGGAAAGGGTTAAATAATAAAATTAAAATAAAAAATACCCCCTCCATCTGTAGCTCTTGTCTCCTTAATATTGTTGAAAAAATCCTTTCAAAGCTGTCAAAGTAACACGGTATTCATTCTGTAAAGTCTTTTATGAATATTATCTATTGTTCATTGCCTATGAAATAATCTTCATTTTTCATGAACTCATTTAAAAAAGTTTAAAGTTTTCCAAACTAAAAGATGTTGTAGACATAACTTCTTAAATGATCTTATTCTAGCCAATATTTATTTCTATAGATAGAAAACATTGTTCATTTTGAAGAAATCACATTTTTTCAACCTTTTCACGTTAAGCTTTAGCAGCTGAGTTTGGCATCTGCTTTTGATATTTTTTATGCCCCTCTCGTGAAATGGTGGTGGGCACATAGAGTGACCTCATCTGTGTGTTAGTATGTGCTCATTTGTGTCGAGAGCCTAACTTCTATATTTAACAGATTTCTTGTGGGACTACGTTTTTTGGAAGCTTACAAATCAGGTGTGAACTCAAAATTGTTTTCATTTGGGGAATAAAACCAACTTTTCAGCACATGAATATTGATGAAAAAAAAAATAGGATCAAATTATTTATGGATGAATTTCAAAATGACTTGGCAAAGTTGTTCGCCTTGGTGAGACCTAGTGTCATGTAAAAGTTTGTAAGGTTGCACCAAAGGTCAAGGTCGTGGTAAAAGGTCAAATGGAGTATAGGTAGAAACCAAGTATTTTCTTTTGGCATCTGGGTCTATAACACATTTCTAAGCTCATTTCCTGATATCATAATTATTATATTCATCAGTCCAAGGTTATATAGATCATATTTTGTAAACTATCTTCATTTCCTATACCCCTAATCGTCTATCCTTAAAGTACACATATCAAGACATTTTTAATCAAATAACATGCTTGAATTACTTTTTAAGAAGTGTCCTGTAAATTTATTTTAAATGATATATAAATTAATCATATCAGTATTCGAAAAGGGATAAAAGATATTTATATTTAATGGTATCAGATAAATGTTTACTTGTAATTTTTGTCTTTCAACTTTCACTTTATATTTGTCAAATAGATGTTATAGATATTTCTGTTACGTCACTAGCTTAACAGTTATTTTAATTTTTAGCCTTAATTTTCTTAATCTTACGAAAAAGAATGAATAACCATTGATGCAAGTGTCTGGCATCACTGTCTTTCCCTGTTGTAGAGAACTCAAACACTAAACAAATCAGTAAGACACTCGGCATTGTTACAAGCAGAAATCGGCAGACATTTGTTTCCCCCCTTCCACTCCCTTAGAAACCTCACTTTACTTTAAGAAATAAATATTTTATTGTGTCCAAATTTTATAGGTGTGAATTACAATAATACAAATATATTCATTAAACAGATTACCATTAAAAAATTTGGTTGGAATAAAGGCCATCTGGCAGTGAATTCATTGCTCCATGAAATTATTATCGGAAGAAGTACATTATATCATTCTATTGTAGAAACATGGAACAACTTCCAAGCTTCTTCGACCAGCCAAACTGGATGCTGAGGTTAGTATTCATGGTTTGTAATATGTCCCACGCTGCCTGAGTAAAATAACCCCATTGAATATTTTTGATATTACACAGGTTTTATTACACAAATGGAATAACTATGCAAATGAGCAAAGAACAAAGAACAATGTTATATTTTTGTTAGGAAAATGACGTCCAAATGGATATGCTAATGTCATTTTGCAAAAAGCTGTATATGTTTCTTGGAATAACATGGATCCATAAATATTGTAATTTTCTCGTTTTATCACCAAAATTCAGTCATATTATAAATAGAATATCAAATTTGTGCTCTCAAATACCCAATTTATTAAACTCGTCATCTATAAATAGAAAAAAAATCTTGGCACAGCCTCATTTTTATCTGTTTACAGACGACTCATTTGATAAATTCTGTATTCCATGACCACTTATTCAATAACCTCCATATACAGGGCTTGAACTAGCTTTTCAAATTGAACCCTTGACAGGTTATTTTTTGGGCTCAAAATTATTCTTGAAAGGTTCAAAACAACAAAATGAATAGATAATTATGCTCTCTTTCGAAGAAGAGGGGGGTATATTGCTTTGCCTTTTTCAGTCTTTTGTTCCATCCATAGTCTTTTTAGCTCACCTGAGCACGAAGTGCTCAAGGTGAGCTATTGTGGTTAGGTGGATGTGCGTCGTGCGATGTCCGTCGTCAACATTTGCCTTGTATGCACTCTAGAGGCCACATTTTTTGCCCGATCAACCTGAATTTTGGTCAGAATGATTGTCTTGATGAAATCTCGGACGAGTTCGAAATTGGGTCAACTGGGGTCAAGAACTAGGTCACAGGGTCAAATCTAAGAAAAACCTTGTATGCACTCTAGAGGCCACATTTTTTGCCCGATCAACCTGAATCTTGGTCAGAATGATTGTCTTGACAAAATCTCAGACGAGTTCGATATTGGGTAAACTGGGGTCAAAAACTAGGTGACAGGGTCAAATCTAAGAAAAACCTTGTATGCACTCTAGAGGCCACATTTTTTGCCCGATCAACCTGAATTTTGGTCAGAATGATTGTCTTGATGAAATCTCGGACGAGTTCGAATTTGGGTCAACTGGGGTCAAAAACTAGGTCACAGGGTCATATCTAAGAAAAACCTTGTATGCACTCTAGAGGCCACATTTTTTGCCCAATCAACCTGAAATTTGGTCAGAATGATTGTCTTGATAAAATCTCGGACGAGTTCGAAATTGGGTCAACTGGGGTCAAAAACTAAGTCACAGGGTCAAATCTAAGAAAAATCTTGTATGCACTCTAGAGGCCACATTTTTTGCCCGTTCAACCTGAATTTTGGTCAGAATGATTGTCTTGATAAAATCTCTAACGAATTCGAAATTGGGTCAACTGGGGTCAAAAACTAGGTCATGGCGTCAAATCTAAGAAAAACCTTGTAGGCACTCTTGTGGCCGCGTTTATTGCCCAATCAACCTGAAATTTGGTCAGAATGATTGTCCTAATGAAATCTTGGACAAGTTCGAAATTGGGTCAACTGGGGTCAAAAACTAGGTCACAGGGTCAAATCTAAGAAAAACCTTGTTTGCACTCTAGAGGCCACATTTTTTGCCCGATCAACCTGAATCTTGGTCAGAATGATTGATTTGATGAAATCTTGGACAAGTTCGAAATTGGGTCAACTGGGGTCAAGAACTTGGTCAATGGGTCAAATCTAAGAAAAACCTTGTATGCACTCTAGAGGCCACATTTTTTGCCCGATCAACCTGAATCTTGGTCAGAATGATTGTCTTGATGAAATCCCGGACAAGTTCGAAATTGGGTCAACTGGGGTCAAAAACTAGGTCAAGGGGTCAAATCTAAGAAAAACCTTGTATGCACTCTAGAGGCCACATTTTTTGCCTGATCAACCTGAATTTTGGTCAGAATGATTGTCTTGATAAAATCTCGGACGAGTTCGAAATTGGGTCAACTGGGGTCAAAATCTAAGTCACAGGGTCAAATCTAAGAAAAATCTTTTATGCACTCTAGAGGCCACATTTTTTGCCCGTTCAACCTGAAAGTTGGTCAGAATGATTGTCTTGATAAAATCTCTAACATGTTCGAAATTGGGTCATTTGGGGTCAAAAACTAGGTCATGGCATCAAATCTAAGAAAAACTTTGTAGGCACTCCTGTGGCCGCGTTTATTGCCCGATCAACCTGAAATTTGGTAGGAATGATTGTCCTAATGAAATCTTGGACAAGTTCGAAATTTGGTCAACTGGGGTCAAAAACTAGGTCACAGGGTCAAATCTAAGAAAAACCTTGTTTGCACTCTAGAGGCCACATTTTTTGCTCGATCAATCTGAAATTTGGTCAGAATGATTAATTTGATGAAATCTTGGACAAGTCCGAAATTGGGTCAACTGGGGTCAAGAACTAGGTCAATGGGTCAAATCTAAGAAAAACCTTGTATGCACTCTAGAGGCCACATTTTTTGCCTGATCAATTTGAAATTTGGTCAGAATGATTGTCTTGATGAAATCTCAGACAATTTTGAAATTGGGTCATCCGGGGTCAAAAATTAGGTCACAGGGTCAATTCTTAGAAAAACCTTGTAGGCTGTCTAGTGGCCATGTTTATTGCCAGATCAATCTGAAATTAGGTCAGAATGATTGTCTTGATGAAATCTTGGACAAGTTCGAAATTGGGTCAACCGGGGTCAAAAACTAGGTCACTGGGTCAAATCTAAGAAAAACCTTGTATGCCTTCTAGAGGCCACATTTTTTGCTCGATCAACCTGAATTTTGGTCAGAATGATTGTCTTGATGAAATCTGGGACAAGTTCGAAATTGGGTCAACCGGGATCAAAAACAAGGTCACAGGGTCAAAACAAGAAAACCTTGTATGCACTCTAGGGGCCTCATTTTTGCTCGATCAACCTGAAAGTTGGTCAGAATGATTGTCTTGATGAAATCTCGTGACAAGTTGGAAATTGGGTCAACTGGGGTCAAAAACTAGGTGACAGGATCAAATCTAAGAAAAACCTTGTTTGCACTCTAGAGGCCACAATTTTTGGCCAATCAACCTGACATTTGGTCAGAATGATTGTCTAGATAAAATCTCGGATGAGATCGAAATTGGGTCATCTGGGGTAAAAAAATAGGTCACAAAATCAATTATAAAAATCCTTGTTAGTCAACCTTTAAATTGTAAAAAACGGATTCTCAAGTTGTATAGAAGCAACAGCTTTGTTTAGCTCAGTCATTCATCATTCTATTTCTCATTCTTCTTTTGAAAATTTTTGACAGTTCATTCAGGTGAGCGATTAAGGGCCACTATGGCCCTCTTGTTTTTTTTGTTCTGGAGCATATCTCATAAAGAATGTAAGCTAGAATCATGAAACTTCACAGGTGGATAGATCTCATTGAGGAAAATTGAAATGCACACAAGAATCTTAACTCTTCTCATAATATTTTATGAGTAATTGCCCTTTGTTTTTTTGACAAAGCATAGGCTATTGACCTGCTTTTATGGGGGGCATAAATGTTTTACAAACATGTCTTGTTTGTAAATATTTCTGGTTATGTTCATTGATTTCTTTAATCATAATTTTATCCATCATTTCTTTTTAAGAGATCCATATTTTACTTGAATCTGTTATTAAGGTGTGAAGACAATTCTTAAATTACAGCAGTATCAAGAAACATTACAGAAAATTCAAAGGGTCTAAAATAATCCTTCTGGCACACAATTTTCAAGGTCAAAATAGGGTAATCATAGATTTTTACAGGTAAAATCCTGTGATTATAAGTCAAAGCCGAGTCCTGGTTTATGTGAAGACCTCTGCATGGAACCTTTAAAAATCTTTTTTATCGTTTGAATCCTTTAAAACATTTATTTTGATTAGAAAACATTTAAAGCCTTATCTCCATGATTAAACCTTATATTTTGTGATATCAAGCATATTGTATCTTCAGCAAGTAATTAAACCACCAGTAGTAAACTTTTAGTTTCTCTATTTATCCACTTACTTTAAATAAGAGGTTGACAAATAGAGGGTTCAGTGCAACCCTATTGTAAGTGCCTATTAATAAATAGACACTTACAATAGTGGAACTCTGACCCCTCAAAATACCAAAATTCTAAAAAACAATATTGAGGTTTATTTATCTCAAACAGCCTTTGTGTTTTATTAGCTCACCATGAGCACTTTATAGAGGACTGTTTCAAAACAGGTTGTCCTACAGACTTTTATCAGATAAGTTTGAGAATCCTGGCACTTATTTGCAAGTCACAAACTCACAACACCTGTGTCCCTTAAAACCATGTCAGAATTTGTATGTTTGAATCCCGTCTACTAGAAATGCTGGATCCCCCCCCTTTGTATTTATTTGATAAAATAAATGTATGGACAGTAATTAATAGGTACCTGAGTGCTTGAGGGTAACAAGATCTCTGGTAGATCTATTTAGGTACAAAATTTCTGATTGTCACAGCTCAAGTTGTTACAACAGCAGTATTGTTTATATTTACAGGAGCAAGCAAAGATAGCCAAGCTGGGTTTAGAGATGAAATTAATTACTTCAGAAATGGACGCGGAGACTGACAAGTGGGAGGAGCCTGATAACGATATTGTCAAACGGGCAAAAAATATGTCAAGGTAAAGATCTCTGATACTCATTCCAAACACTTAACCTTTGGTTTGCTGAAAAGCTGTTCCCTATATTTATTTAGGTGTTTCCATCGATATGGGCCTGTGTGTGAGATTTCCGACAATTTGAAATGTGCATGAAGGGGCAAACATTGAGCAGCTTAGACAGTCACATACTGTAAATATAAAGTTACCTGATGGTCTACAGATACTTTAAGATCTTATCTCTCTACTATACGCATAGTGATGACTCTGGTCAGACTGTGAGGATGCACAAACTGGTCAGAGTCTTTGCTTTGTGCATATTTGAAATTGTTGGAAATCCCACACATTTTCATGAGGATTTTTTGCCGTTTTCCCTTTAGTTCAAGGTGAATTTCCTCTAAACAATCATGTAAATGATTGTTTAGAGGAAATTCATCTCAAATTTATGAAGAAGTCTAAAAAAAATCCTAAAATTTAGGCATTTGAAGTGGGTTTTCTTAGTAAAGAATGTAGGGGTGCTACTATTACATCCTTTCCTGGCCTCCAGCAGCTATCTCACATAGGTCTACGATTATCAACCCTTTGGTGAGAGACAAATAGTTTGAAAGAAAGAGTGCTGCCTTCAGGGATCGAACTCCATGAATAGATGCAACAGCCACTGTGATATAACAATAGTAATGTTGAAAGTGACTTTAAACTCAATTCATTAAATCAATCAAGTAAGTTTGCTAGCTGCATGCAATAACTTAGAAATGCTACTGATAGAGGAGGAATTTTGGTTTTCAAATATAAATATTTCATTAGTCCTTCCTTAAACCCTGGATTGTTGGTACTCCTTAGAAACGTCTCATTAAGACGGTTCAAATGAGTACCCACAACATAGGGTCTCATGTGAAATAAAGAATTTATACTTGCTTTACCCCCTGTTATCATCGATGTTAAATACCAAACAAATATAAACACAAACTTGAGAATGATTTTGAAATGCCTCAACCAGATATAATGGCAATGATTTTTCTTCTTTCTTTCACAGTATGGCGTTTTCCATGTATTTATTCACTAGAGGTGAAGGTCCATTAAAGACCACACAGGACCTATTTGTACAGGCAGAGTATTTTGCTGAGGAAGGGAAGAAACTCTATAGGACAGTCAGAGACTTTGCTAATAGGGTATGATACTTTTTAACCCTTATCATGCTGAACCCTGAATATTCCTGCTTTGGCAGGGGCTATAGACAAACATCAGCCTGCACATATGTGCAGTCTGATGTTAGTCTACACCACCTGTTTCTCTCTTTCAAACTAGAATTGTCAATAAATTTAGGTTTTCAAATAGAAATTGACCTACAGTTGGTACTTTGCGTGCTTTTTGCCCTTTGAATTTGATGAAATTTTTTAGCCAAAATTTATTCAGCATGACAAGGGTTAAGAGCCATATTACCTAACTATTCAAGTTTTTTTACGCCGCCGACTTATATTGGCGACATCTACTCCGTCCGTCTGTCCGTCTATCTGTCTGTCCATCCGTCCATCCGCCTGTATGTCTGTCCACTTTTCTTGTCAACGCAACTCCTCCTAAAGTTCTGGCTCGATCTTCTTGAAACTTGGTCAATGTTAACACCTCAATTGGTAGATGTGCATGAAGGAAGGATTTTACGGTTCGTTGATTTTTGCCTGAGTTATGCCCCTTGATAACTTAGTCTCTGGGTCCACTTTTCTTGTCAACGCAACTCCTCCTAAGTTTCTGGCTGGATCTTCTTGAAACTTGGTCAATGTTATAACCTCAATTGGTAGATGTGCATGAAGGAAGGATTTTACGGTTCGTTGATCTGCCTTAGTTATGCCCCTTGATAACTTAGTCTCTGGGTCCACTTTTCTTGTCAACGCAACTCCCCCAAAATTTCTGGCTGGATATTCTTGAAACTTGGTCAATGTTATCACCTCAATTGGTAGATGTGCATGAAGGAAGGATTTTACGGTTCGTTGATTTCTGCCAGAGTTATGCCCCTTGATTACTTAGTCTCTGGGTCCACTTTTCTTGTCAATGCAACTCCTCCTAAGTTTCTGGCTGGATCTTCTTGAAACTTGGTCAATGTTAACACCTCAATTGGTAGATGTGCATGAAGGGAGGATTTTACGGTTCGTTGATTTCTGCCAGAGTTATGCCCCTTGATAACTTAGTCTCTGGGTCCACTTTTCTTGTCAACGCAACTCCCCCTAAGTTTCTGGCTGGATCTTCTTGAAACTTGGTCAATGTTATCACCTCAATTGGTAGATGTGCATGAAGGAATGATTTTATGGTTTGTTGAATTTTGCCTGAGTTATGCCCCTTAAAAACTTAGTCTCTGGGGCTTATTGCCTCAGTTATGCCCCCTTAAAATTTAGTCTCTGGGGCTTATTGAAATTGCAGCCTTGTGAATGCAACTCTTTCTAAGTTTCTAGCTGGATCTAAATAAAACTTGGTGGATGTTATAACCGAAATTGGTAGATGAGCATGAAGTAAGGATTTTATGGTGCATTAATTTTACCATAAATTATGCCCCCTTAAAACTTAGTATCTAGGGCTTATTGAAATTGCAGCCTTTTGAACACAACTCCTCCTTACTTTTTGTCTTTATTTAAATGAAACTTGGTCAATGTCATCACCATAATTTGTAGATGTACATGGATCAAGGATTTTATGGCTCATTTATTTCCCTGAATTATGCCCCCTCAAAACTTAGTGCCTGGGGCTTATTGAAATTGCAGCCTTGTGAAGGCAACTCCTCCTAACTTTTTGTCTTGATTTAAATGAAACTTGGTCATTTTCAATTTGGTTCTGTCAAAATAAGTAGTGTGTACAATTATTTTCGTGAAACAGCAGCAAAGTGTCGGCGTATTTTGTGACGATGGCACTCTTGTTAAGGGATAGGTAATGACTCAGTCAACTCTATTCAATTTACCACTGGTTAAACTTCGGGCTGGTTGTTAACTGTCTTGCCCATAAACACATTCCATCCACTAAACCAAAGTTTTTTTTTCAGAAATGTTGAGATAATTTTGCAACATTTAAAAATTTGGCAATTAGTGCTATAGGAATGGCAACATGGTACTTATTTTTACTTTGAAATCTGAACACATCTTCTCCCAAACCACTTGGCAAATTTAAAAAACCAACAACTTGGCTTTAACCTTCTGGTTAAACCATCTGAAAACTTGTTTCTGAAGTTTTGATCAGGCCATAGATATTGGTATGGCAGGATGGGGCTTATTTCTAATGTAAAATATTTGACCTGTTGCTCAAAAAGAGACCATTCAGGAAATTTGTTGAAGAATCTATTTGAAAAAGAGATTTGGTCCAGCAAAGGTAAACTAGAGTTTGCATTTCTAAATTACTTATGCAAAAATGTATACTAATGATTTTAGATTCAGAAAATCAGCCATGTTTGAACCTAGTCAGCCCATTCGGAACACCACTCGGCCAATCTCACAATCAACCTCGGATGTACATAGACGAACTATTTTTAAAAAATGCAGGAAAACCTTGTAAAAACTCAATGACGTCACTTTAAATGGCGTTAGCCCTTGAAACTGTTGCCAACGCTACTCGTTTAAGTCACTGACGTGAAACCATCGTATCCTTATAAAGATAGCTTTAGATTCTGAAATATCGGCTGAGAAAATCCTGATTTTTGAGAATGATTCGTCATTCTCAAAAATTAAGACTTTTCAGCCGTTATTTACTGTAAAAGATATAAATCTACAGTGCTAGTTTTTCTTACACTGTTTCCGCCTAACAAAATGCACGATTTTGTTACATACCCATCCGCCTTACATACATCCGAGGTCTGTTGCAGTTTACAGAAATGGCCGAGTGATGTTCTGAATGCTAGTCAGCCTACACAGCGGTCAAAAATCAGATAGCCCCTTTTTGCGTGACGGGTCACACATTGGAATTCATCTCCTCTTAACTCTTTGGGCTTTCATTTACTGAGCTTGTTATACCCCAACTACCAAGTACAAAGTAGTAAAGTTTATGAAGTAGTATATTGGTTTCACCATGTCTGTCTGTCTGTCCATCCTTCCTTCCATCCATCTGTCTGTCCGTCCTACCTTTACGTTTCCTGACTCTAACTTAAGAACCAAGTGAACTAGAATCATGAAACTTCATACAAATGCTGCTTTTGACCTGAGGAAGTGCCTTAGTGATTTCGGGTCACATAGGTCAGAGGTCAAGGTCACATTCAGCCCTTGTTCAATTTTTGTTTCCAGACTCTTACTAGAGAAACAAGGGACCTAGACTCATGAAACTTCATGCAAATGCTGCTTATTACACAAGGAAGTGCCCTTTAATTTTTGGGTCACAAAGGTCAAAGGTCAAGGTCGCAGTCAATTTTTGGTTTATTTTTGTTTGACCCTTTGGTTTCCAGACTCTAACTTAAGAAACAAGTGACCTAGAATCAGTCACATGCATATAACTTGAATTATTAATATTTGTTACAAACTCATCCTGCACTAATAGCACTTACATTTTCACAAAGCGCCGGTTGGTGGTATAAGTCCGCTTTGGACAGCTCTAGTATATTCCTGTGGTGTTCCTTTTCAAACTTGTTGCATTGCAGGTTGTCAGTAGGGCTTAGTAGACATTATCAGGTGAAATTATCAAGTGAATATCCCCTGAAAAATATTGATTAGCAATTGAAAATTTCTCTTTTTCCTTAGGTTCCTATGTGTACACAGAAGGAAGAATTATTAATCCATGTAGAAAGAATTCCAACTTGCTGCCAGAATTTACATACAACATTGAAGGCAGCAACTTTTGGTAAATCTGCCACTTTTAACAAGGTGAGATCCTGCGGCCGGTTTTACTAAACTTCTTACAAAATATCCGTAAGTCAAAATCACAAATTGTACCTGGTTTCATTCATAGTCTGACTTGCAATATTTCATTGGAATTGACTTAGAAGACCATTGCAATGAAATATTGTAAGACGATTCTAATGAAATATTGCAAAGAAAAATTCTATAATCAGTTACTTAAAAGCAATATAAATTTTTAGCTCCACTGGCTGAAAGCCACTTGGGCTATTGTCATGGCGTTGTGTCCGTCTTGCTTCCATCAGTATGTGCATCCGGTCGTAAACTTTTTCTTTAAAAATCTTTTCCTCAGAAACAACTGAATGAATTTCAACCAAACTTCACAGGAATGATCCTTGGGTGACCCTCTTTCAAAGTTGTTCAAGAAATATTGATCCAATGAAAAACATGGATTTAATGGGCGTGGCTAATTTCCAAATATGGTAAAAAGTGATTTTTAGCTCCACTGGCTGAAAGCCATTGGGGCTATTGCCATGGCGTTGTGTCCGTCGTGCGTCCGTCCGTCCGTCCGTCCGTCCGTGCGTGCGTCCGGTCGTAAACTTTTCTTTAAAAATCTTCTCCTCAGAAACTACTGGATGGATTTCAACCAAACTTCACAGGAATGATCCTTGGGTGACCCTCTTTCAAAGTTGTTCAAGAAATTTTGATCCAATGAAAAACATAGATTTAATGGGCGTGGCTAATTTCCAAATATGGTATAAAGTGAGTTTTCTCAGATTCTAATCAATGGATACCAATTAAATTTTACATGAATGATCCTTGGGTGACCCTTTATCAGTCTACAAAAAATCATTGTGATCGGATGAAAAATATGCATTTTATGGGCAGAGGTCAATTCTCTATATGTTATATAGTGGAAACTTTGAAAATCATTTTCTCAGAATGTTATAGATGGATATCAACCAAATTTCACTGTAATGATCCTTGAGTGACCCTTTATCAGTCTATTAAAAATCATTGTGATTGGATGGAAAATATGCATTTTTTGGGCAGAGGTCAATTCTCTATATGTTATATAGTGGAAACTTTGAAAATCATTTTCTCAGAATGTAATTGATGGATATCAACCAAATTTCACTGGAATGATCCTTGAGTGACCCTTTATCAGTGTACCAAAAATTATTTTGATTGAATGGAAAATATGCATTTTTTGGGCGGAGGTCAATTCTCTATATGTTATATAGTGGAAACTTTGAAAATCTTTTTCTCAGAATGTTATCGATGGATATCAACCAAATTTCACTGGAATGATCCTTGAGTGACCCTTTATCAGTCTACTAAAAATCATTGTGATTGGATGGAAAATATGCATTTTTTGGGCGGAGGTCAATTCTCTATATGTTATATAGTGGAAACCTTGAAAATACTTTTCTCAGTATCTAATTTTTGGATATCAACCAAATTTCACTGGAATGATCCTTGAGTGACCCTTTATCAGTGTACCAAAAATTATTTTGATTGGATGAAAATTATGCATTTTATTGGCGGAGGTCATTCCTCAACATGTTATATAGTGGAAACTATGAAAATCATTTTCTCAGAATGTAACTGATGGAATCATTTTCAACATCAGTTGAACCCCAAATATCTAAAAATCTAGTCAAAACATTTATTTGCTTTTACAAGAATTTCATGCCTGTGGAGCGACTCAAGCCATTCATGGCTTTCTAGTTTTCAGTTCTAATTGATAGATACCAAATATATTTTACATGAATGATCCTTGAGTTACCCTTTATCAGTCTAAAAAAATTAATGTGATGGGATCAAAAATATGCATTTTATAGGTGGAGGTCATTTCTCTATATGTTATATAGTGGAAACTTTCAAAATCATTTTCTCAGAATCTAATGGATATCAACCAAATTTCATTGGAATGATCCTTGAGTGAACATTTATCAGTCTACAAAAAAATATTGTGATCAGATGAAAAATATGTCTTTTATGGGCGGAGGTCATTTCTCTATATGTTATATAGTGGAAACTTTCAAAATCCTTTTCTCAGAATTTAATGGATGGATATCAACCAAATTTCACTGGAATGATCCTTGAAAATATGTCTTTTATGGGCGGAGGTCATTTCTCAATATGTTATTTAGTGGAAACTTTCAAAATCATTTTCTCAGAATTTAATGGATATCAACCAAATTTCATTGGAATGATCCTTGAGTGAACATTTATCAGTCTACAAAAAAATATTGTGATCAGATGAAAAATATGTCTTTTAAGAGCCGAGGTCATTTCTCTATATGTTATATAGTGGAAACTTTCAAAATCCTTTTCTCAGAATTTAATGGATGGATATCAACCAAATTTCACTGGAATGATCCTTGAAAATATGTCTTTTATGGGCGGAGGTCATTTCTCAATATGTTATTTAGTGGAAACTTTCAAAATCATTTTCTCAGAATTTAATGGATGGATATCAACCAAACTTCATCGGTATGATCCTTGGGTGACCCATTATGATGCAGCAAAAAATTATTGTGATCGGATAAAAAATATGTCTTTTATGGGCGGAGGTCATTTCTCTTTATGTTATACTCTATATGTTATATAGTGGGACCTTTGACAATCATTTTCAACATCAGTAGAACCAAAAATATCTAAAAATCTAGTCCAAACCTTTATTTGCTTTTACAAGCATTTCAAGCCTGTGGAGCGACTCAAGCCATTCATGGCTTTGTAGTTTACTTATATGATAAATGATTATAAGATGTTTATTAAAACAGGCCCCTGAATTCTATTACACATATCATGACCAAAAGTTCATCTAGACTCAGGAGTTGGTGTCAACCCCTGGATATGTAGTCTGTTTTTGGCCTTTACTGCCTGCTTTCAACTTTAAAATTAATGTGTAAAAAACTGGCCAAAATGTCCATTAAACTGATTTGTTAATACAAAATTTAAATTTAGCAGGATAATTTGTTTGTTTGTTTGAATGGGGTTTTACCCTGCTTCCAGCAATGTTTCAGTTAAATCAAGGCCGTTGGAGCACCTAACAATGGATTCCTGGTATTTCTCTCACCAGTACAACCATCACACCCTTTCCTAGCCTCCAGCTGCTATCTCACATAGGTCTCCCATTATCAACCCATTTGGGTGCCTCCGTCAGGGATTGAACCTGGGACCTCTAGATTGATTTTCCGACACCCTACCATCTATGCTATGAGGACAGCCTTTAGCAGGATAAGAGATTATTTCAATTTTGTAATTTCAGGTGGATGGTGCCATACAAGAAACAAAGAATCTCATGAATGCTATAGCCAAAGTTGTCACTGTATGTTTTGTATGTGCCACAAAAGTAGGTATTTTTATACTTTCTGGGCCCGATATTATAAAACTACTCATTCTCAACAGAGAATTTTCTCAAATTTAGAATAAAAAATTAATGTATGGATATAAAAGCTAATAAATAACAACTTATTGTATCTATCTGTAATGCTTTTTAGCTCACCTGAGCACAAATCACACATACCAACCAAGCTCAATAAGTAAACTATTGCTTGAATGGGCTTGATACAATTGATAGATGGTAGTGGTAACAAGGCATAAATTAGGGATTTATTATGTGAAAGGCACACTGCACAAATTGATATTTTTCTTTATATTGCTTTTCAAATTAATTTGACCATTGATAGCATTGTTCATTTCTATAATGCAATGAGTAGTTGGAAAACTTTGGGTCAGAACTTGTCAAGCTCTTATTTGGAAGCTTAGTCTAAATTTTGCTGAAATCTCAATTCAGCCATTTTTCTACAGTCAAGTGTTAGGAAGACACAGATGATTTCTTTGTCTAGAATTTTCTCATCTGAAATTTGTTAATCATTACTAAAATGTTTTTGTGTTTCAGTTTAGTATAGATTATAGAAAATCACCAGTGGGAGGTTCCATGGGCTGGAGAAGCCAAAGGTCATTTGAAGGTCAAGGCCCAAGTCAGAAATCCTATGAAGGTCGAAGGTCGTATGAAGGTCGTTCCCATAGTGAAACCGATTCCATGTTTACCTCACCGCATTCCCAGTCAGAGAGTAGATTATATATGAGAGGTTCTAGTTTTGAAGCATGATTGTGATTCTGTGTGCATTAGTTCAATCCATTTAGTCACAATCCAAAATTTCCATCAGAAGAGCTACAGATAGAGGGGTTATTTTATTTTTGAATTTGAATATTTCACTATTCCTTGGTTAAACCCTAATTTGTGGGTCCTAATTGGAATTGTCTCGACTAGACAATTCAAATGAGTACCCACAGCATAGAGTTTCATTGAGAAATAAAGATTTTAGACTGGAACTACCCCCTCTTGTCTTTTTTTCTAATTATTTCAGAAAATATTGTTACAAAATGAGAAATTGCTTGTAAAAAAACAATTTTTCCTTTTCTCACAATGTTTTATATCCTTCTGGTGTCTAAAAACATTTTATTCACTTGAAAACTAGAATATATTGTCACTGAAACAACCCCTTCCATATAACATTAGTTTGAATATTTCATACCCCTCACCATGAAGAAGAGGGGGTATATTGGGTTTGCCTTGTCTCTTTCTGGCATTCTGTCTGTTGACTTTTTTTCATTTCAAAAACTCTAACTCAAGAATCAAGTGACCTAGGATCATGAAACTTCATAATTGTTGCCCATGACTCAAGGAGGTATCCTATCAGTTTTTGGGTCATGATGGTCAAAAGTGAAGGTCACAATTAACTTTGTCGGAAAACTGTTAATATACTGGGACAAAGGACGGGTGGAGGGTATTAGTCTGCTTTTCAACAGATCTAGTATCATCTAGTAATGCATTAAATGTTTCCAACTTGTTGTGTTTTCTTGCTGAAACATTTTTACAGCAGAGGTAAACAAATTGATTCCAGTAATTTTTACCAAAGCTTACATTAAAGATGCAAATGTTGTTGGAATTAAATACACATTACTAGTTAATTACAAAATATAATTAATTCCATATTGTTTTCCCTGATATTCAATTTTTGGACAGGAGAAATCTTATTGTTTGTTAAGTTATTTTTATCTTTGATCAAGAACACTATATAGAAATTAACAAAGTTTATTTATGCCCTTGCATGGAGAAGATCCAGGATTAAGATTTGTCAGTCTGTCCGTCTGTTTGTTGATATTTCAACATTACACTTGTGGTAAAGTCTCTGTAATGCATCAATTAGAAGCCCACCCTTGCTAACTCACTGGGTTACATCTTGGTCTTTTAATTCTGGGGTCAAAAGTTTGATCCCTGGCTGGAGTACCAAAAGATTTCGCCTACCAGAAAGACAAATGAGCCTGTGTGTGAGATTTGCTACAATTTCACAGGTGCCCCAAGCAAAGACTGGCCAGTCTGTGCATTGGCACAGTCTGTCCAGAGTCTTCACTTTGCACTTTTTAGATAGGTCAGATCTCAAAGTGTCTGTAGACATACAGGGAATCATCTAAAAATCACTGTGAGATTGGCTAGGCAGCTGGTTGTGTGCACCTTACACATGTTTTAATTGTTGGAAATGTCAGGCACAGGCTCAATTATTTTTTTTAACTTACTCTTGAGAAGTAACTTGATTAGGGTCTACAATGTTTGTTTGGATCTGTCAATCTAAATATTTAGGGTCTATCTGATACCCAAATTTGGCAGTAGCTGTAAGCTTTAGTGTTTCATTATTGTATTTTAGTGCCATTATGATGCCATTGTCCATTAAACCAGTATTGTTTATAGTTTTCATTTTACAAAGGAATGCCAGTTTTTAAGTTATAAAATAAATAGCATGTAGAAGAATAGAACTTAGATATTCATACATTTACTTACACAATGAACAATTGAGGGGTATATCAATGTAAGACTAGCAAGTGTCTATACATAGTATAAACACTTATTATGATCTTTATTTATATGCCTGTTGTATTACTTGATCACCCTGTTTCCACTTCTTTGTCATGCTCTTTGTCTGGAGCATGACACTATCACCTTGTGTTCAATTGGCTTGAAACTCTGCAGTTATGTTTCTCTCATTTCTCTTTGTTGTTTTGGACTTCCAGCAATATGATGTGCCTATCTTGTGATAATTTGCCTCCTTGTTGCTTCCTGGAGTCAATATTTAAATATGATTATAATCATTATTAAATTGATTTTCTAAATTAAACCTTATCCAGCTAAATTTGGGTTTGTTTCAAACAAATTGCCCTTTTATGTAATTTTCAGCTCCACTGGCGAAGGCCAGCAAGCTTTTGTCATGGCGGAGTGTCCGTCGTGTGTATGTGCGTCTGTCCGTGTGTGTGTAAACCTTTTCCTTAAACATCTTCTCCCAAACCAATGGGCGGAAGTTAACAAAACTTGATAGAAATGATCCTTGGGTAGCCCTCTTCTTAAATTGTTCAAAGAATTTTGATTCACCCTCAAATATGGGTGTGGCAGGGCGGGGCATTTTTTCACTTTCAAATCTTTAAAAATCTTCTCCTCTCAAACAATTCTGCTAATTTCAATGAAACTTGGCATGAATATTCCTTTGGTCATCTTTTAATTAAATTGTTCAAGAAATTTTGATTGGCCCATAAATATGGGCGTGGCATGGCGGGGCTTATTTTGAGCCCGAAATCTTTGAAGGACATCTCCTCCTGAACCACTGGGGCGATTTCAATGAAACTTTACCAGAATGTTCCTTGGGTGATCCTTTACTTAAATTGTTCAAGAAATATTGATTAGCCCATAAATATGGGTGTTGCAGTGTGGGGCCTATTTTGAGCCAGAAATCTTGAATGACATCTGAACCAAAGGGCCGAATTCAATGAAACTTTACCAGAATGTTCCTTGAGTGACTGTTTTCAAAAACTGTTTGCTAAATTTTGATTGGCCTATAAATATGGGCGTGGCAGGGCGTGGCTTATTTTGAGGCCAAAATCTTTTAATGATATCTTCTCCTAAACCACTAGGCTGATTTCAATGAAACTTTACCAGAATGTTCCTTGGGTGATTCTTTAGCCAACAAAACAGATTTTGGTGAGATAAAAAGATTTTAGACTGATATTTACCCCTTTTAACTGTACCTCTATCACTGATTTAATTACCTTAGTATGTCAGAATTTTGTGTAATTAGGTACAAAAAAAATCTAACCAATGCCTGGTCAAATGTACAACGCTTTGTTTTCAAAATTAAGTGAGTTTCCATTTCATGAGATGGTGTAAGGGAGGGGTTGAATTATAAACTGTACTACTTGAAAAATATTTCAAGCCTGTGCGTGAGATTTCCAACAAATTCAAATATGTGCAAAGCAAAGACTCTGACCAGCCTGTGCATCTGCACAGTCTGACCAGAGTCTTAACTATGCATTTAGAGATTGATATTGTCTCAAAGTATCAATAGACCATTAGGTAATTTTATATCTACAGTATGTGGCTGTCTACAGTATTCAATGTTTGCCCCCTCACGCACATTTCAAATTGTTGGAAATGTCACACACTGGCTCTTTTGTCTTCTTCCTTTATTCAGGTATTTTGTGCAATTATTAATTATTATTGGGGATCTGTGTTAGATTTTTAGCTCGGCTGTTTTCGGAGAAAATCTGAGGTATTGCTATAGCCTTCGTGTCGTCATTGTTGTCCTCGTTGAGCTAAAACTTTGACATTTTGTGATATCTCTGGTTCTACTGAAGGTATTTACTTGAAACTTGGCACACATGTTCGCATTTTGAACAAATTATGCCCCTTTTTCGACTTAGATTTTTTCCCACCATCCAGCACTCAACAGCCGAGCGTAGGCACCTGTATGCGGTGCTCTTGTTCTTTATTTCTAGTAATTGAAATTGCAAGCTTATGGATTGCTGGAAAAATGCGTTAAATTTTGCTCTGCGTAGATTTGAAACTGTTTTCCTTTCATACTTTATCGTAAAGTGCAATTTTAAACAAAGTGCAATGTTTTTGCTCTTCTGTTTTGTAATGAAAAATCATTATTAATTGTATTGCCCTGTTTTTGGTGCAAGGGGGCGTGATAAAACTTCTTCTTTTGCCATATATATCTTATTATTGAAGATGATTAATTGTAGCTGTACTAAGGGAGCTAACTATTGAAATGGCAGTCTAGGGTCGCATCTGCTTGTGATGCTCTTTTTTCTTTAAGAATTATGTCCATTTTCATAGATATAGCATTTTAGAGATAATTACTCCCTAGAAACAGACGTACTAAAATATTTGTTTTCTGAGATTTAAAATACATTAAGATATGAAATTGAAATAATTCAATCCTTAACAGATGTATGAATATGAATAGAACAAACTAAATTTTTTACCCCATATTTGTTCTATCACCTATTGAGATTGTTTCACCGGTGTCAATCCATTTGTCTGCAAAAATTAAACCCGCAAACTAAACAATTTCCCACAACTTCAACTATATTTACGCTACATAGAACATATTTGGCTAAAAGGTTCCTTTCATTAATCCATAATTTGAATGTCATGGGCATCTTAAAAGGTCAAGGTAAATTATTAAGGCCTAACTTTTTCTTTTAAAAAAAATGCTGTTTCTGGGACATTAGTATTCTTCATTACATCTTGTTAAATCTACAATTATAAAAACTCAATGAACAGCAATACCAATGTGCCATATGACTATTGTCTTGAATAAAGGAGAAAAAAATTTCTGCAAGAATTGTCTGTTATCCTTACCCTACAAAGGTTCATTAACCCTTGTCATGCTGAATAAAAACCCTTGGCAAAATGATGTATAAATCAAAGTGCTGAAAGCTCTGTACTTCCTTATTGTGAGTCAACATTTGATTTTGAAAATATGATTTCTGAAAAATTTCTGGTTTAAAAAGAAAAATCAGGTTGTATGGACTAAGATCAGACTGCACACATGTGCAGACTGATGTTTGTCTATAGCTCCTGCCAAAGCAGGAATATTCTGGGTTCACTATGACAAGGATTTAAGAGATGAAGAAAGTATTTGTTGATTTCATAGAGGTATGAAACTAAAAACCTGATCACACTGTATGAAAACGCAAAGCGTATTCATGCATGAGTGTGACTTGGTTTTTAGTTTCACTTAGCAGATGAAGAGATTACTTGTTGATTGAGGGATGAAACTAAAAACCTAATCAAAAGGTATTTGCATATTGAAAAAAGGTTGTGATTTGGTTTTTAGTGTCATACCTCTATTAAATGGACAAATATTTTCTTCGTATCTTTTGACTTTATATCATGAAGCAAAAATGTAAAAGATTTGTCACTTAGGAAACAGTTACCTTAATGGGCTATTTTTTGAGAACCTTACAAAACAACTGCATACTCTAAATTGTTTTCATTGGGGAGTAAAACCAACTTTTCAGCTAATCAGCACACATAAATGTTGTTGTACACAACTAAATTTAAATTATATTATTTGCAATTGTTATCATACAGTAACCTACCAGATGATGGCTGTTTACTGTTACTGAATGTTGTTACAATGCTTGTATAAAAGATCCTTGATTAACTTGCATTCTTTGGACCTAATCAGTGAAATTATCAAAGACTTATACCCTACTTTCATTCATTTCACCTAATGGTATGTTATCTAAGCAGAACCAAATAAATTATCAAAGTCATCAAGAGTGTTGCATAGCAATCACAAGCAAAAAGACATGCATTTTGAAAATCTGTCTCATTTATGTATTAAAGAAATAGAATAATTATTTGTTCTTCGAGTAAGATTGATTGATATTGCATTTCTTGAACAACAAAAGCTATATATATTCACTTGTAGCTCAACCTCCCGTGAAAATATAGCTTTTGTTGGGCACTCAATGATACATATAGCTTTTGTTGGGTACTCAATGAAATATAAATCAATCTTACTCTGAAATAAACTATAATCCTTCATATCATTCACAATATGGCCAAATGATAAAATTAATGTTGTGGACCCTTAATGGTTCAGCAAAGTTTCCAAAGTAATGAACTCCAACAGTGTTAACCGAGGTTTCCTAATGATTTTCATTAGGAAACCTCGGTCAGTATTGTGAAAGATGGCAAGTTCCAAAATTTCTGTGAACTATAAAAGGCCCACTACCTTAATTTACATTCCACGACTTCTCATGCTTCACAGCATAATAGCCCTGCATAATGCTGTGAACTGCATGAAAAGAGTGTACTTTAGAAATTTGAATTAAGGACTGCATGATAATGAAGGATCCTTTGATTTGCTTTTACATTTGTATACATTTGTATGCCTATTATAAATGAGCCTGTGCATGACATTTCCAATAATTTCAAATATGGGCCTGCAAAGACTCTGGCCAGTCTGTGCATGTGCACAGACTGGCCAGAGTCGTCACTTAGCACTTTGTAAATTAATAAGGTATCAAAGTGTCTAAAGAAAGTCACACAATCTTCTAATTACATTATGTAACGTCTGGGCTACTTTTTGTTGGATCATTCACGCACAGATTCAAATTGTTGGAAATGTCCCGCACAGGCTCAAATGAAATTTATTTATAGAAAATACTTAATAAATCCATTTATATGACTACTGGGTATTAATCAACTTTTAAATGTGATTACTTCTATATTGTGTTTGTAAAATCTTTATTTGCAATGCAATAAAAAATGTTTTATTTCAGAAAAAAAGTGTACCTTGATCAATTTCAGCCCATGAAAGTCTAACTTAAGCCTCATCCTGCTGAATTTAAAAATTGATTTAATTCAAGAGACGAACAAAGTATTAGTTGATTTTATTGAAGTATGAAACATTAAACCTAATCACACTACATGAATCCACTTTCTGAAAATGTTTTTAGTTTCATACCTCTATGAAATCAACAAATATTATGGTTATATCTTTAAATCTAATATGATGAACCAAAATTTAAAGATTTGTCAGTAAAGAAACAGATTTCTTAGGAGTCTACTTTTTGCAGAAGCTTACTTAAACAGCTGTGTACACAAAGTTGTTTTCATTTTTAGCTCACCTGACACAATGTCCGTCCTTCGTCATAAGTCGTCAACAATTTCTTTAAACATCTTCTCCTCCTAAACCAGTGTGCCAATCTTGATGAAACTTGACAAGGATCTTCCTTTGGTCAAGCTCTACCAAAGTTGTTTAAATAAATGGAATCCACCCTTAACTTTCCCTTGACCATTAACAAAAAGGGTGAAAATATGAAAATCTTCAAAAATCTTCTTCTCTGAAACCAGACAGTTTTCATATTTGGTATGTAGCATCATCTAGTGGACCTCTACCAAGTTTGTTCATATCAAGACCCTGGGGTCATATTTGGGCTCTACCTTAGCGCAACCCTTTTTACATAGAATCAGAGGGAAAATCTTAAAAAATCTTCTTCCCTGAAACCAGATGGCAGACAGCTTTTATTATACCCCCGCAACACGAATGTTTTCGGGGGTATATTGGAATCAGCCTGTCTGTCTGTCTGTGCGTCCGTCTGTCTGTGGACACATATAGTAGTAAATTTGTGTCGCGAACTCCTCCTTCAGTTTTCCTTCAAAAGCTTTGAAACTTTATAGAAACTTTCATCACATGTTGAAGTTTTGCAAGACGCAATTTTTAGGTCCCAACTTCCCCCTGGTTCATGAATTATCTCCCCTTGAACTTAGACATTTTTTCCTATTTGTTACCACATACTTATAATTTTGTGTCGCATACTCCTCCTTCAATTTTCATTCAATTGTAATGAAACATTTTTCAAATATTGATCACAAGTTGAAGTTTTGCAAGACGCAAATTTCAAGTGTCAACTCCGCCAGGTTCATGAATTATCTCCCCTTGAACTTAAGACATTTTTTCCTATTTGTTACCAAGTACTTATAATTTTGTGTCGCAAACTCCTCCTTCAATTTTCATTCAATAGTTATGAATCATTATACAAACATTCAGCACATGTTGAAGTTTTGCAAGACGCAAATTTCAAGTCTCAAATCCCCCTGGTTCATGAATTATTTCCCTTTGAACAATTTGTCAATTTTTCCTATTTGTAACCATGTACTTATCATTTTGTGTCGCAAACTCCTCTTTCAATATTCATTTAATTGTAATGAAACATAATGCAAATATTGATCACAAGTTGAAGTTTTGCAATACACTTATTTCAAGTGTCAACTCTCCCAGGTTCATGAATTATCTCCTCTTGAACTCAAGACATTTTTTTCTATTTGTTACCAAGTACTTATAATTCTGAGTCGCATACTCCTTCTTCAATTTTCATTCAATAGTTTTGAAACATTATACAAACATTTTATACATGTTGAAGTTTTGCAAGACGCAAATTTCATGTGTCAATTCCCCCAGGTTCATGTGTTATCTCCCCTTGAACTTTGACATTTTTTCCTAATTGTTACCACATACTTATAATTTTGTGTCGCAAACTGCTCCTTCAATGTTCATTCAAAAGTAATGAAACAGTATACAAGCATTTATCACATGTTGAAGTTTTGCAAGACTCGAATTTCAAGTGTCAACTCCCACAGGTTTACGAATTATCTCCCCTTGAACTTAAGACAATTTTTCTTTGTGAACACGTATACTTGTATTTTTTCCCAAATTCCTCCTTCAGTTTTCCTTTAATCAGTTTTCATGTAATATCTTTGAAATTTTATACAAACATTTACCACATGAAGTTTTGCAAGACACAATTATGAGGTCCCAACTCGTCCTGGTTTAAGAATTATCTGCCCTTACACTTACTACATTTTTTTCTTTTTCGTTCACATATACTAGTAATTTTGTGTTACAAACTCCTCCTTCAGTTTTCCTTCAATAGCTTGTAAACATTTATCACATGTTTAAGTTTTGCAAGACGCAATTGAGAGGTCTCAAATCCAAGACTTATCTTTATATTTGAAGCATTTTTTGCCACTTCTGTCAAAGTATCTTTTTCTCTGAAAGCACTTGCGGGGGTATTAAGTCACATTCAGTGACAAGCTCTAGTATTTGGTATGTAGCATCACCTAGTGGGCCTCTACCAAGTTTGTTCATATTAAGACCCTGGGGTCATGTTTGGCTTTGCCCAGGTGCATCCCTTTTATCTCTTCTGAGCACCAAGGGTGAAAATATGAAAACCTTGAAAAATCTACTTATCTTAAAGCAGAAGGCAGACAGCTTTCATATTTGGTATGTAGCATCATTAGTGGACCTCTACTAAGTTTGTTCATATCAAGACCCTAGGATCATAATTGGGCTCCACCCGGGCACAACCCTTTTCACATAGAATCAAAGAGTGAAAATCCTTTAAAATCTTCTTTTCCCAAACCAGAGAGCACACAGCTTTTATACTTGGTATGTAGCATCATCTAGTGGGCCTCTACCAAGTTTGTTCATATCAAGACCCTGGGGTCATTTTTGGGCTCCACTCGGGCACATCCCTTTTATCTCATCTGAGCACGATGGGTGAAAATAGGTAAACCTTCAAAAATCTTCTTCTCTGAAAGCAGAAGGCAGTCAGCTTTCATATTTACAGTACGGAACATCGGGAATTTGACAATCATTTCAATCACAATCCGATCATTCACGGGCAATCACGTTCAATCAGCGCTCAATCAGCGTTCAATCACAATTTTACAATCAGCGTTCAATCAGAATCGTTACAAAGCGTTCAATCAGAACCGTTCACTCATTCCGATCGGTTACATGATAAGAAACCGTTCAATCAGTTTTAACGAAATTATTTTCGTTTGATAAAAAAATAATTCATTTTGTTGATAGAATAGATAAATAAAAAAGCAAATTCACAATCTTCTCGAAATAAATAGCTCTAGCGAGTTTCGGAAACATCCAGGCAAATTAAAGGCGAGACGACGAGTACTTGCGCGTGTTTGTTTCTTATTCCAGTTCGATCCAAATACCGTTTTCGCCTCAATGCCAGTTCGTACCTAGTCCGCCAGTAGAGAATGAAAGGATGAACAGCCGAGAGATTTTCCTTACTTTCTTTAAACAATTTCGCTCCTCAGTGGCCGGCTTTACCGGGGCCAAAATGTTTTATTAAAGGCAAGAACATTGTTACCCTTATGAAATATTACTTAATGAAAGTGCTTTCAATTGACTGGTAAACCAATCCTATCCATGTTACTCTCCAATATTTCATTGATTAGGACATGCTCACGTGCCACGACATGCATCTCATTTTCATACGGCGGATTCATGGAGACTGTAATGTAGACTGGTAAACCTGTCCCATCTACGCTACCCTCCTATCTATATCGATAGATTGAGTCAGGCTAGCCAGTCAAAACCGTAATGTAGGTTTTACTCTACAGTTGGGTCTTCAAAGTTAACCACAAGTTGATTAAATTTCCCGAGAGAGAAAATGAATTACAAGACTCACGATAGGGGCTACTTTAGATCCGCAACTGCAGTCTAAGGTAATTGTGCGGCTGCATTTTTTATGAAAAGGTTTCGGTCACTGACTTGAATCGAAACTTCTTACATTTAACTATTGAGTCCTATGCCGGTGGTATGAGCACCTAATTATTGACTCTTGATATTACTGTATTTTACCAGTGAATACAGCAAGAAGAATCTGAAAATTGAATGACCTTAGAATGAAATTGAATGAGTGTGATGAGCAAAATTACATTGATTTTCAAGGGAGGTAAAACAAAATCGACAATAAATTAGTGCTAATTGATTACCTCCCTTTAAAAGATCTACCAACTTTTCTGAATTTGTGTCTTTACAGACAAATCAGACCCTTAAAAATCAACGACAGCCTTAAAAAATCATACAATCATTTTATTGGAATGCTGATTATTTTGCAGATTCAAAGTGTTTTTTTTCAATGATTTTGGAGCGTTTTAAATTGATTGGAGTGAGTGTTAGGAATGAAATATTTGAGCACTAGGCGAGTGATTTCGATTGGTTTTGATCTAGATGAATGTCAATTTCACAATGTGATTTGCTGTTACACAAGACCTTTTCTGAACCATCAGCTGGGAGAAGAAAACAATTAGATCCCTTCCTAGCCTCTAGCTGCTATCCCACATAGGTTTATGATGATTAATCCACAGGGGCTAAGCCTAGCAGTAACGCAGGGCTGTCAAACATGGGGTAGCGAGTTAGAACCCCGGCTCAGCTAACTTTCATCCGTCAATATTGATTATACTAGAGTCAACGGCTAATGATATTTTACTTACGATAAAATGTAACTCGCCTTAGATGGATGAGCAGCTATTGGCTCACAAGAAATGTTGAGGTTTTACTGGTGTGAGAAAGGATATGAGTTGGTGCACTGGCCAACTATAATATAACTGCACTAATATTGAAAGTGGTATTAAACCCCATGCAAACAAAACGTATCAACCCATTCGGGGGAACAACTTGTAGGAAAGGACGTTGGCTCTAGGAGCAAATGAATGGGTGTCGGATACACTACCACAGCAGTTACCCAAATACATCCGCCTATATAGTTGTGATGACAATATATTTCACATATCCTTGACTCACTTACAAAACATGCTAAATATGGCCATGATTTGTATAGAGGTAGTGGACCCTTAATAGTTCCTCCACATATCCGAACTCATGATCTTTCACAATGTTTACAGAGGTTTCATAATTAAAATCATTAGGAAACCTCAGTTAACACTGTTACAGTTCATTACTCTCAAAATGTTGTGTATCTATCACCGGTGTACTAACTTAATCCAATTCAATCTGAACCTGGAAATTCCCATTTTGGCAGGAGATATAGACAAGGATCATCCTGAACATATATGCAGTCTGATCTTAGTCTACACCATCTTTTTGACCAAGAACTGTGTTGAGACTACATTTTCAAGACAAAATTTGTTGGATGATTTTTCTTTCAGAGACATTCAGCACTTTGCTTTAAAGCTAGTGTAATTTAGCCTGGATTTATACTTAGCACAAGAAGGGTAAATGGCCATTGGCATTGATGAGCTATTTCACATGTGTGGATCCAGTGGGGGGGGATATCAGGACAAAAATATTACATTGAAATACATTTATACAAATATATCATCAGTAGGTGACCAAAATGCTACCCCATTTGAGGTTCATCTTAAACGTTTTGCTCACCAACTGATAAATTGATTAATAGACAACTATGTTTGTGCTGCTCTCATGGAAAACAAAAGCACCACATGTGGGTGCCTATGCTTGGCTGTTGGTGAAAAAAAATGTCAAAACAGGGGCACAATTTGCAAAATATGCATCTAGATTTATACATCTTGGCAGTAGAGTTGGTTCTTTGGTCAGAGAAAATATGAGACAAGTTCCAATTCAATACCTTTAGGAATACCATAGATATCACAAAATGTCAAAGGTCATGCAAGACAACAACCAAGGCTATAGCAACTACTTCACTAAAAATTCAGAATCAGCCCATGTATTTCTTGTTGTAGAAAAGTTCAAAACAAAAGGATTGGAACTTTTTATTGGACCAAATATTTACAAAATGCATAAAAGAGTGTAATTACATTTATTTAATTCTATAAACAAGACATACCAAACAAAAATCCCTAAAAAATCTGTATATGACCTGTTCAATTAATACATAAACTGTTATTAATAACTGCCAATCTGATTCTTTATTCTCTTAAGTAGCACTTTCCTTTCCATATCAATGAGTCATTCTACCCTACTATAAAGTCAAATTGTGAATAGCAGGAAGTGAAGTCTCAGAGTTTAAACTAAACTCAAACTTTTTCATTTGATTAATTTGTTACAGATAAAATTCAATTTCAGGGTGAAACAACAGTAGCTAAGTACAATTAAAGCTGTTGATTTTGTCTCTTGTACAATGATAAATTCAATCAATAGTTGAAAAAATGCATTTGATAAAACAATAATGATCAAGCAAAGAGGTGCGTTTTATAGATTGAGATTTTGAAGATATCTTAAGATTTTTAATCGGAATATCCCGTGCAATTCAGTTGAAATTCTACATAGCAGTCCGAGATATCCCGATTAAAAAATAAAAATAAATCTTTAAATTCTTCAACCTAAAAAAACACACCTCAGGTCAATTGAAATTCAATTTTAAAGATAAGTAATATGGCTTTTCTTTATTTAGAATTCTACTAAAAATGTTACCATCTTGCTCAGTCAATGCAGAGTGTACAGTCCAACAGGGATCAATATTTTGCTAGATCAGTATTGGTTTGAAGGTAGTGGACCCGTAACAGTTTCACTACACTTCAAAGCAATGAATTTTAACAATGTTAACCGAGGTTTCCTAATGATTATCATTTGCAGGCGTTTTTTTACTGAGAAACTGGGGCTTAATATCGGCCCCTTCCCCTCGGCGATTTTTCCCCCAAAATGGACCTTTGCCCCTCCCAAACGAATTTCCCCACCCAAACAAGGTTTTCCCCAGATAATGTTTATGTTATAAATCGAAGATAGTAGATAATTTGCTTTTAAAATGCATTTACGGTTCCATTTTTAGTCGTAAAACAGCATCATACATCTTTTATAAGGGGCAAAAATGTAAACATTCCGGAATTTCCTAGACATCATTAGGCTCCACTCGGTCTATTCTGTATCAATATTCGCCAAATGCGAAACCCTTGGCCAATACAAAATACTCGAAACATCGCTCTGCCTCAGACTTTTCCGTGATGCCCTTTTATTATGATTCTGCTCAGACCTTACACAAGGAACCCTATTTAGATAGTGGACCCGTAAAAGTTCCGCAACATTTCAGGAGGCATGAACTTTAACAAGTTAAACCGAGGTTTCCTAATGATTTCATTTGGAAACTAGGTTAAAATCATGAAATATTATGAGTCACAAACAGCATAGATTGACCACTTTAAGTCGGGATGTAAAATATTTGAGGTAAATTATGTGAGAGATTATAACTAGAACTAATTCTAGCATTCACTTTGGATAAAACAGTGTATCTCACTCAGTGCCTTTGTGGTAAAGGAACTTGATTCTTGACCTGGAAGTTAGTGGTTCAAGCCCAAATGTCATCAAGGTGTTAATAAATTGGCACTTAGTAGCCAGCCCCAGTTCACCCAGCTTTTTGTCACAATCTGAAATAAATGTTTCTGGCAACCTAACCAATGACTAACAGTTTTCATTCAGCACAGACACACACTTGCCAGTAATACCCGAAAGGGGAAATAGGCAGTAGATAGATAGGGAACCAGTCAAACCGGCTCCTCGTCAAACCAGTCCCACGGTCAAACAGGCTCCAATACGGTCATAAAGGCCCCCAAAAATAGTGAAACTGGCCCTAAATCAGATAAACCGGGCCTTATTTTATTTCAAACGTTGCTTATATTCATGCATTTTACTTTAATTTTTGAACTATTGACTGTAATGCGATAGATAAATAGTGACAAATATATCGACCGATAGAAAGTACACTCATGTCGGGTAATCCTGCGCGTCGTCTAAAGCTGCGCAGCTTTATGACGCCATGTAAATTAAGAAAATGGCCGCTAAAAATAAAAGCAGAACAACCTATTTTTCATGCCCAAAATTCGATTTTAAACAAAAAGTTCATGTGTGTATATTTAAGCAAAAAGATTCCCGTTTTTGTCTCAGTGTTTTCATTTTAATTTCAACAGATTACGGACATTAATTTTAGGTACTTTCCTCAACTGCGCAGGTTTAGCCGACGAAAACTGCGATGATAATACGCGACGGTGCCTCTGTTCATCACCGGATTGTGTAATTCTAGTGACATTTTGTTCTAGATAAAATGTCTTTTACATAGCTATAATGGTCAACGAGTACATTCGTGTATTGATTTTTTTTGTACAACCAATATCTTAACACAAATTTTGTACTTGACTTTCTTAAGTGCGCAGGGTTAGCCGACAGCACTGGATATGTTCCACTTTTGCTTAAGCTACTGTCACATAAACACTCTGTTTTCTTTGGTGAGGCATCACTGATGACTTAATGTAGAATAGTTGATGAAATTGATGACAAATTTCTGATAAGTTGACATCTAATTCATTCATTCGATGCAATACCCTGTGAATGGACCGGGCTAGGTCTAATCATCTGGTTGGCTCAGGTTTCCTTTTTTACATCACAGAAATAGAGTTTTAGTTTCTTTTCTGACCTGTTTACTTCATTTTGGAATCAGCCACTATCGTTGGCGACCCGACTAGTCAACGGCATCTAGTAGGATTAATGACCATGCAATTTCTGTCTGGTATGCAGGAAACTCGACAGGTGGAAAGGTTCGAGGTCCGAAAAATGGTGACTGGTCAACTCGGCCCATTTTCAACTCGGCCCATCGGCAACTCGGCCCGACGTATAACTCGGCCCAAATTTCATTTCATGCCAAATAATTATTATTTTGGATTCTTTATTCAGCATTTTTAGTTTAATTACAAAAGTGTTCAATCTTCATTCGGTTTTTAGAAAATTAACGTATGCAACAGAAAATTAAAAAGTTAAATTGAAATGTTAGGATCATTTTTAGAAACGAACATAATCAAACAATAATTCCATAAAATATTATTAAAAAGGCAAAAAATATTTATTAAAGAATAATTAATATAAACCCAGTATGGTATAATAGCATCGTTTGCACAAAACTTGTACATAATTTATGAAAAATAATCTATGTTAGTATAGTCTATATATTGGGGCCGAGTTGACCGGGCCGAGTTATTCGATGGGCCGAGTTGACTGGTAACCCGAAAAATTGACATCAGATTCAACTGTCGATTTCTTTGGCGATCCTAGTATTCTCAAATAAGATCAATGTCCAGTCTTAACGAAGCTTATTTTAACTCCAGCCAATGGTTTTCAAGATTAAAATCTGGAAACATGAGAATTTTTCCAAAAAGTTTTTTGGAGTTCAGTTGCGTGTGTAAATGGCGGCTTTTTATTCAAGGGAAATAATCTTTACAACATGATGGTAGGTAATTTGCTGTGGACGCCTGCGGATAAATTAAAAAAATATGCTTGGAAAAATATAATTTTCATATTTCGTTTAATTTCTTCCGTTATTTATGTATTAATTGAATGATTGAACGCAACGGATTTAGCATAGAAAGCGTTCAATCCAATCAGAAGAAAAAACGTTCAGCGGGCAATCACGATCATTCATAAACGTTCAATCACCGCACAGCGTTCAATCACGTCCCAATCGGATTGTCAAATTCCTGATGTTCCGTACTGTAGTTTGTATTATGATCTAATGGACCTCTACCAAGTTTTTTCATATCAAGAATCTGGGGTCACATTTGGGCTCTACCAGGGTACAACCCTTTTTACATAGAATCAAAGAGCGTAAAGGCATATCTGTCTTGCTCTTGGCTGAAAACACTTCATGGTATTGATCTTATGTAGAAATTGTCTCCTTGTTGACATCTGCCTTTTTAATTGATGTGATGTTCCAGGGATCAGATAGACTCAGGTGAGCGATCTAAGACCATCGTGGTCCTCTTGTTTAATAAAAACAACTTTTCAGCCAATGAGAAGGTATGAATGTTGATGGACACAACTAAAGTAAAATAATAAAAGTTTTAAAATTTCGGGGAGATGCTGATCATTCTTGATCAAGCTATGCCCACAATAATCAAATTGAAAGCAGGCAGTATTGGCTAAGATCAGACTGCATGACTATGCAGCCTGATCTTTTCTTTATTGTCTGTCAAAGCAGGAAAATGCTGTTAACAGCACACAATGGGTTGAGAAACCTATCATTAATTTCCTTTGTTATACCCCCACCTAGGAAGTAGAGGGGTGTATATTGGTTTCACCATTTCTGTTTGTCTGTCCATCTGTTTGTCCATTGGTCCGTAGACCTCTTCGTTTCCGGACTCTCACTCAAGAACCAAGCCACCTAGAATCATGAAACTTCTTACAAATGCTGCTGATGACCCAAGAAAGTGCCCTATTGTTTTTGGTTCACATAGGTCAAAGGTCAAGGTCACAGTCAGTCTTTGCTCAATTGACAAAGTACTGGTGGGGGGTATTAGTCCGCTTTGCGACAGCTCTAGTTTGTATCAAGTTCAAAACAAGTTTCAAATGTGTTTTACTGTAATGTCATGTGGCTGGCTGTCCGCTGTGTGTCAGGTCATAAACTTTTACTTATAAAATCTTCTCCTCAGAAAATATTGGATAAAATTTCACAGGAATGATCCTTGGGTGGCCCTCTTTCAAAGTTGTTCAACGATTTTAGATCCAATCCAACAAGGCTTTAATGGGCATGGCTAATTTCCATATATGGAAAATGTGTTTTTTCTCAGAAACTTATGGATGAATATCAAACAAAATTTCTATTTTGAATGATCCTTGAGTGACTTTATCAGTCTACAAAAAAGATATTGTGATCAGATGAAAAATATGCCATTCATGGTTAGAGGTCATTTCTTTATCGTGTTCTTTGGTGAAAACAACAAATCATTTTCTCAGAACCTAATCCTTGTGTGGCCCTTTACCAGTTTCAAAAAAATTATTGTGATCAGATGAGAAATCTATTCTTTATGGGCAGAGGTCATTTCTCAATATCTTTTATAGTAGAAACTTTAAAAATCATTTCCTCAGGACCTGTTTGATGGATATCAACCAAAATTCACTTTTTGGGTGAATGATATATACAGTAGTAATGGTCTCCGTCTGACATTCGGCCACTAAACTTGTCTAGAGAATATCTCCTAAAGTATAATAGCTATCAACTTGAAACTTAATGGGTGGTTAGATCTCATTTAGGAGAAGTGCAGTGCATAAAAACTACATCTCTTGCTTGCATAATTTTAGAGTAATAAATCTTTGTTATTTTAAATACTTAAGATTTTATCTGGAGCATATCTCTGAAAGTCAAAAAGCTATCAACTTCAAACTTTATAAGTGGAAACTCCAAATTTAGGAGAATTTAAGTGCAGTGCAAAGAACTACACCTCTTGCTTGCATAATTTTGGAAGTATTGCCCTTTGTTATTTGAAATACTAAGATTTTGTCTGTAGCATAACTCCTGGAGAATAAAAGCTATAATCTTGAAAAATTATTGGTGGATAGATCTCATGGAGGAGAAGTCCAGTGCACAAGAACTACAACTTGCTTGCATAATTTTGGAGTTATTGCCCCTTGCTATTTTAAATACTTAAGATTTTGTTCGGAGCATATCTCTGAAAGTTAAAAGCTATCAACTTGAAACTTTATAGGTGGATAGTTCTCATGGAGGAGTTGTACAGTGCACAAGAACAAGAACTCTTTGCTCGCATAATTTTGGAGTTATTGCCCATTGTTATCTTAAACTCTTACTCTATGTCGGGGGCACATCTCTTAAAGTATAATAGCTTTCAACTAGAAACTTCATAGGTTGATAGTTCTTAATAAAAAGAAGTGCAGTGCACAATAACTATAACTCTTGCTTGCATCATTTTCCAGTTATTGTCCTTTGTTATTTCAAAGACTTAGATTTTGTAGGGGGCATATCTCTTAAGTTCAAAAGAATCCTTAATATATTAGGCTTCAGTTTACCATCAAACTTTCATGTCAGGAGATGGCCATGTTCGACATGACTCTTGTAAGACAGCAAAAATTTATTTGACCAAGGTCATTTCTCTGATTGTTATTTAGTAAAAAACTCAAATATTCAATTTCTCACCGAAAAGATGGATATCAATCAAATATCAGGCCTGTGGAGCAAATCACCTGCTCAAGCAGCTCTAGTTCTATTTTATACCCCAAAAAGTGTAATAAAACTTATTTCAGAATTGTAATAATTATATTATATAATTATAATTTCATTTTTTGATGGATGGAGGAGTTATATGTAAAGCAAAATCTAGGGTTCTACCTTCTGATTTTACCTTTGGCATATAACCCCTCCTCCATAAGACTTAAATCAATTCAATTCAATTCAATATTTTAATAGTATAATATAATACAATATTGTTGCTATAATATAAATTTCACAAAACATATAATTGATGTGCACTTCAACCTAATAATGTTTGAACGTAGTACAAAATTATAATAGACAATCATAGAAAATTAACAAGAAAAGCATGAATTATTAAAAAGCAGTTTTCACGATACTTGAATTTCATCTTGGTCACAGATCTTAATTGCCTCATATAGAAATTTTGAAAATTTAACCAAAACATTCTTTCTCTCAATATTTATAAGCATTATAAATTTATTAATAGTGGGCCAAGTATAATAGAACTTTGGTAAAAAATTTTTCCTCAGGTCATATTATAGAGGACAAACTAAAGCAAAATCATGGACAAAACAAAGCAAAAAAGAAATTATTTCATTGTTCACATCCAGAGTTCAGAGCAAGACTGTACCAAGTATCTATACAATGTACATAATTCTAGTAGAGTCCTACTCTTAACCCTGGAGATGTGGGTTCAATCCCAGGTGGCGGCAAATGCCCTTTCCGACATTTGTCTCTCACCAATGGGTAGATAATTGTAAACCTACGTGAGATAGCAGTTGGAGGCTAGGAAAAGGTGTAATGGTAGTACAGGTGAAAGAAATACCATGAATCCATTGTTAGGTGCTCCGGCCACGGCGATATGATTGCGAAATTGTTGAAAGCAGCGTAAAAACCCATTCAAACATTCCAAACATTAACCCTGGAGATGTACAAATAATGTCTCCCTGTCACATGGTTTGAAACTTACAAATTAATGGCTCAGCATGAAACAGTTGTAACTGCCTATATGTTTATAGGCAGTTACAACTGTGTCACGCCAAGCCATCGATATGTCCTCAGACCCAAAGCAGGGCTCATGCAAGTGTTTGAAATTGCGGACTTATTGACTCCTTCATCATGAAATTCTTTGGGTCTAAACTGATTTAAAGAGGTCAAAACAACAGAAAGAGCAGATCATCCATAGAATTTGCAGGTTTATGGGTCCCCTTCTTGGGAGAAATTTCTATGGGTCAAATTGAGAAATCTTCAGTTTTGGGAGATCAAATTTGTTTTTTTGAATGGGGGTTTGCGCCGCTTTCAACATTTTTCAAGTTATATGATTGACACGTCATTCTATGATGAAGAACCTTTTAGCATGTGAGGTTTTTTTTATCTGTCAGTGACTTTGGTTCACACCCTGAAAGTTGCATTTTTCGTGTACCAATTAACCCTTTGCTGTTTAATCCCTGCTTTTTATGTGCCTGTGATTTTATGATTGAGAAAACATTGTGAAAAAAGAAGAAATTGCTTCTGACAAGCAATTTCTTCTTTTTGCACACTATTTTCTACCCTAATGAATGGTTGCTTTTCAATTTAAATCAACTTTATATTTTCGTCTGCAAAACCTTTGAATTTTGAAAGGTCCAAAATTTTGTAAAACAGGAAAGGGTTAAAGATCTGTGTCTTCAAGAAACAACATTGGGGAAATTCAAAGTTTGTCTAAAAGCCTGTCTTGTTTCTCAAAGCAGTAAAGACACAGGGTAATTTTCTTAATAGCAACTTAAATTTGTTAACTTTTTTGTGGCTATTAGCCTCAAGTTGCTATTATAAAAGCTCAATCAGTTGTACTTAAGTAGTAAGTTGCGATCATTTGAATGCAATTAAGAGAATTCCACTGTACAAAAGTTTTATTTGAGGCTAATAGTTACTCACCCAGCCTAACCCTTTCCTGTTTTACAAAATTTTGGACCTGTCCAAATTCAAAGGTTTTGCAGACGAAAACTTAAAGTGGATTTAATTTGAAAATAACCATTCTGTAGGGTAGGAAATAGTGTGGAAAACGAAGAAATTGCTTGTCATTGTTTTCTCAATCATAAAATCACAGGCACGTAAAAAGCAGGGATTAAACAGCAAAGGGTTAAGGCATATCACTTATCATTTTGCAAATTTAGGAATCTAGCCCTGTGTTCAGGGTGACAAAACATGGCAAAGTGTTTTCAAATTATACCCTGCTTGGCACATGCACTTGCATGCAAAGTGGGGTATACTTTGCAAACACTTTGCAAAATTTTGTCATCCTGAACACAGAGCAGGAATCCATGGTTATGTGCACCAGCTGCCACAATGGCTGAAATACTGTTAAAAGATAATCTAATGACTCAGCGCGAAACAGTTGTAAATGCCTTTAAACATATAGGCAGTTACAACTGTTGCACGCTGAGGAGTGGATTTGTCAAAATCCATTCAAACAGATATCTTGCAGAAAAAGAAATTTCAAATGAAAAGATAACAGGACACATGCTAGATGCTACATCCATATTTATTACAAACATATACAAACTAGTCCTCAAATTCATATTATAACATAACAATTTGTTTGACAAAAAGTAGGAATAACTAGAGCTGTCGCCCCCAAGGACTGACAAGAATACCCCCCACACCACCACAAAGGCTTTTCTATGAAGGAGAGGAATTTGAAGGGGCATTTTATGACCCAATCTTAAGAGATTTGCAATTTTAAATTTGGACTTCTCCCACCCCCTCCTTAAAAAGTTCAATGTGGCGTAACTTTGAAACTAATGACTGGATCAGGATGAAAATTGCAGATGCACAACTTCATATGATGGGAAACAACCTGATAAAATTTCAGCAAAATTGGTCCAAAACAGTGGGATGAGAAGAGGACACAAAATTATGTCTACAGACGGACAGACAGACGGATGGACAACCTGATTCCAGTATACCCCCCATAACTTCGTTGTGGGGGGTATAATGAAATCATTAAAATCTTGACCAGTCAGGGATCTACTGGCTAAAGGTCACCATTCATAGTGACAGAAACTCATCACAATTCTAATTTTCACTATGACTGCCAATGGTCTCTGGTAATTATTACAGAACAGGGGCCCGTTTTACTGAACTTCTTACGAAAAAATAGATCGCAAGTCAAAATCACAAATCGTACCTGGTGTTTTCTTTCATTGTTAGATTCTGCCTTGCAATATCTCATTGGAATCGTCTTTAGAAGATGATTCCAATGAGATGATGCATGACAGAATTCCATATGTAGTTACTACTGTAAAAGCACCTTTCATTTTTTGTTTTGTGCTAAAAAATGACCGTAAGACGTATAGTAAAACAGGCCTCTGATAAATAAATAATCATCACCTTTCATTGTGACAGAAACTCTTCACAATTCTTATTTTCACTATGACTTCCAATGGTCACCGGTGTATATTAAAGATCAGAGGCCTGTTTTACTAAACGTCTTAAGAAAAAAATGATCGTAAGTCAAAATCACAAATCGTACCTGGTGCTTTTATTCATTGTTAGATTCTGCCTTGCAATATCCAATTGGAATTGTCTCCTAAAGAGATGATGCATGACAAATTTCCTATTTAATTACTACTGTAGAAGCAACTTTGATTTTTGTCTTACGCAAAAAATGATCGTAAGATGTTTAGTAAAATGGGCCCATGGTTCTCGTTTTACTAAACATCTTACAATCATTTTTTTTAAGGAACTTTAGTAAAATGGCCCCCAGATCTATAAATAGCCTTATAGAGAGTGACAGAAATTTATAGATTTTCTGCTGTTTTCCATCACAAGTTTTTGAATTTTGAAAATGATAGGTACTTGTCAACAATTAAACGCATATTTATACTAGAATGAAATCGAACAAAGTGCCATTTTCATTATAAGATAAAGAAAAATAAATATATTTAAATATAATGAATAAAGTTTACTTGCACAAACTTGACACAAGATATCGATCACCAGCTGAAAAAATGTAAAACAAGAGATGTTAGTAAAACATTAATGCCCCCATAGGAGCAGGTCAATGGCCTATTCTTTGTCAATCAAACATAAATATATTTAAATATAAAGAATAAAGTTTACTTTCACAAACTTGACTCAAGATATCGATCACCAGCTGAAAAAATGTAAAACAAGAGATGTTTGTAAAACATTAATGCCCCGATAGGAGCAGGTCAATGGCCTTTTCTTTGTCAATCAAACAAAGAGCAATAACTATATGATGAGTAGATTTATGGTCTTTGTGCATTGCACTTGCTCTCAATGAGATCTATCCACATCTGAAGTTTCATGATTCGAGCTTGCATTCTTTTAGGTATGCTCCAAACTGAAAAAAAAAATGGTCCAGAGTTTTATCTAAGGAAAATTCCTGCTTATTTTAATCAGACTTGGCTCACCTGTTAAGAAAGAACAAAAATGTAAAGAAATAAACGATGACAGACATAGAACAATGATTAAAAAATCACACCTTGGACACATTGTATTCAGGTGAACCCACAAAAGTAAACTTAAGGTAGTGAGCCTGTAATAGTTCAGCATCGTTACGGAAGTAATAAACTTAAACAGTGTTAACCTAGATTTCCTAACAATTTTCATTGGTAAACTTTGGTCAACATTGTGAAAGTTCATGAGTGCCAAAATGTTGTGGAACTATTATGGTTCCTCTACCTTAATGTCAAGACTATAAACAAGGGCACTGCCTACGGGTCCAACGCTCGGTCGAAGTGCAGGATAATGCAAAAAATCTAAGTTAAAAAAGAACTCTTACAAAAATGCTTTCAGAGTTATCCCCATTGATTGTCTGGATTAAGCGCTTTTGATGGTGAACACATTATATTATGCCAAGTTTTATGAAGATATCTTCAATAACATCAGAGGAATGACCAATTATAGTTTGTCACGCCAATGCGAACGAACAACAAGGTGATGACAATATCTCGTGGTTTCTCCAAAAACAGCCGAGCTAAAACGGCATAGTTTAAGGAAAGCCATAGCAAATACACATTTATGTAATAGCACAAAAAAATCAGATCAAACTTAATAAAGAATGCATAAACCACACAACGAGACATATTTTGCAACTATGTATAATTTGCAGAATCATGTGCATGATTTAACCCAAAGCCCTATAAATTTTATGATTCCAAAGTAATACATGATGTCAGAATAAACTGAGAAAATATTTTGGGAACATCAGCATTTCCCAGCATTTTCTTCAATAGAAAAATGTTTTTCTTAACATTCGTTCATCAAATTTTGGTAAAAAAGTATTTTAGTTCTAGTCAAGTAGAAAATAATAAGAAAACCTGTTCTTCCACATCCCTGGCTTAAAGCATTTTATTGCATAAAATGTACGTTCAAGAGTGGTTATAGGCATACATTAACAGACAAAACCAGGGTGTTTACAGGTGAAGACATGGATAAATAAGTAAATTCATGTTTCGTTGACGCCTGGCTTTTTTCATTTTAATATCCTCAATCTGGGCCTATACACTGTATCAGTTTCTTTGTCTAATATTTATATAGAGCATAAATAAAAACATGTCCTATTCTCCCATTAAATTTTATGACATCATAAATTTACCAAGCAACCATGGTATAAACAAAGTGACAGCTCAATGCATATCACACTTTTCCGGCAAATAGGTGGGTTTGGAACTAGTTTTAAAACATTTTAAAGCTCTTTTGCATGGTAATTACACTAGTGTGAACACACTCATATAGTATCAAATATATTCAACGGAGTTATTTCACTCTAATGACGTAGCTCATATTATAAATCTTTATAATATGACCTACGTAGTGGGAGTGAAATAACCCTGTTGAATATTTTTGATATTACACGGGTGTTATTACACAGTGGAAAAATTATGCAAATGAGCTCAGATATAAACGACGCTATTTTGTAACAGCGAAAATGACGTCATAATGTATAGTTATATGTTCAGTTTCAAGCCACGTTATAAGTTTTGCGGAAAATTGAATTGTTGAATTTCAAGAATTTTGACGATTTTTCGCAAAAGTTCGTGTCATATTATAAATAGAATATGAAATTTGTGCTCATAAAATACAGAATTTATTAAACTTGTCTTCTATAAACAGATAAAAACTCGGCACAGCCGCAATTTTATCTGTTTATAGATGACTCGTTTAATAAATTCAGTCTTCCATGACCACTCATTCAATATCCATTATTTCTCTAGAGACAGATATAAAGGTGACAGAAGCATGTATAACATTTCTGAGCCAAAGAATAAGTTACAGAGCTACAGGTAGATGGGGTATTGCCTATTCCGTTTTCTATATAGAGGATATTGAATGAGTGGTCAGTGAATATCAAATTTATTAAACAAGTCATCTATAAACAGATAAAAACGAGTCAGTATTTGATGAGCACAAATTTGATATTTTATTTATAATATGATCCTATTTTTTGTGATAAAACCAGGAAATTATGATATTTATCGATTCAAGTTATTACGCGATACATATAACCCCATTTGCAAAATGACATCAGCGAATCCATTATGACGTCATTTTCACATTGAAAATATATTGCTGATATTCATTTTTAGCTCATTTGCATAGTTATTCCACTAGTGTAATAACACCAATGTAATATCAAAATATTCAACTGGGTTATTTCACTCTCGCAACATAGGTCATATTATAAATCAAAGTATTTCAATAATTATATCACAAATCCAATGTTGTAAGTACTCATTGAAATCGTCTTACCAAGACAATTCCAATGAATACTCACAACATAGGATTTCATTGAGATACAAAGATTTTGGGCCAGATCAAAATATTTCAATAACCATATCACAAATCCAATGTTGTTGGTACTCATTGAAATTGTCTTATCAAGAATGAATACCCTCTCCATTGGATTTCATTAAGAAATAGAGAATAATGTTTTAGTGTCTAAAAATAACAATGTTATCTGGTCAAGGTTTGGAGAATTTATCATGATGAGACTTTAAGCCTTGTCATGATAATTTCTCACAGCTGAGACCTGATAACATTAATACTTTAAGACACTAACATGTTATTCTATTTATCATGCAATCATTTTTCAGTGCTTAAGTATGATTCACCTTTGAAAATCAAAGAAATTCAAGTGAAAGTGTATGCAAATTGTTTCTAAAAATTGACTGCCTTATATCATGTTATGTTATCAGACAGGTGATATCAGGTCAATACAGGCTTCATTGCATAATAAATAAAGATTTAAGGCCGGTTTTACCCCTTTTATCTGTCCCCCTGGTAGAATTGCATGTAAAACCTTAGCCATTTTAGGCATTGAGTCAATGCTGACTTCTGGGTGACTGGAACAGCCCTATTTTATGTATAGCCAACAAGATGTGTTTGTTAAACACCAATGCCCCTGCCATTGACATTTCCAGAAATTTTCAACATATTTGACCTTGCAATATGACCTTGACAGATGAACTTGAAAGAGGTACACACAGAAAGTTCTTGTCACAAACACTGCTAGTTGAATTCGCTATTTTGATTCATCAATTGAATACAAATGTACTGTTATCACAAATCACAATATAGGTAGATTTTGTGTGGAGAGCCGTGAAATATATATTCACATATAGATTCAGGAGCTCAGTTTTGAATACCTATATACCTATACCGTTTTTGAGTTATACTCATGTGAAATAAGAAAGCTGTAACCATTACAAATCAAAAGTTATGGACAATGTTGAATATCTTAGGGGACAAATAGACAAACACACTAACAGATAGGTCAAAAGCAATATGCCCCTAACCTATCGATGCAGGGATATTTGAATTGATTGATTGAATGGAATTAAACGCCGCTTTCATCATTATTTCAGTTATATCATAGCAGCTGGAGCACCTAACAATGGTTTCCTGGTATTTCTCTCACCAATACTACCACAGGGCTTACCCTGCCCTTAGCCAATTTAGCCATTGGCTAAAATTTTGAAAAATTGGCTAAAAGAAAATTCAATTGGCTAAAATACTGGCTAAGGGTTGGAATCTATAGAAAAGGGAAAGTCAAAAGTGTTAAGATCATTGGTAGAATAATTAACAAATTGATATGAGAGATAATGCTTCACACATTCGATTGACCTGTTGACAGGTAAAAGATAGATGGTTACTAAGCCATTACACCATGACTTCTTTTAATTGATACTTTATAAAGGCTGTAATGTCAAGTTTAATGCATAAAAGTCTTAAAATTTCAATATTCTACTGATACTCTTCTATCCAATCATTGCTTCAAAATGAACACAGAAAAAAAATCAAAACTGCTTTAGTTGGTGTTGTCTAAAAAGGTATCATGACACTCCTCTCTGGTTTTTCTTTGCCAAGTGATAACAGCACATTTTGACATTTTTTTATTTTACTGTTAAAAGCTTCTTATTTTTTTTTATACATTTTGTAACAGTAGATCATTAAAAACAATATTTTTAATTCAAATGTAATAATCAAGTTAATTATTCATGCAATAATATTACAAAAAAGAATATTGCAAGATTTTTCTTCATGTCCGGAGAATACCGAAAGATGGCTACAATGTAGTCACTTTGGCTAAAGTATTTTCAAATTGGCTAAAGCGTTGGCTAAAAGAAATTTTGACCCAGGGTAAGCCCTGCTACCAGCACTACCACCACATTCTTTCCTAGCCTCCCCCTGCTTACTCACATAGGTCTACAATTATCAACCCATTGATGAGAGACAAATAGTGGAAAAGAATGAATGCCGCCATCGGGGATCAAACCTGGGACCGCTAGATTGACAGTCTGACGTGCTAACAACTGCAATATGACTGCGGCTTTGTGGATATAAAAAATTATCTGGGTAGATAACATTAAGGTAAATAATGAAATCTCTCATTTAAAGCAATTTCTTTGGTTTCTCAATATTTTCACTACAAAACTTATTCCTTGATGATCAAAAGTGAGGGATTGTGTTTAAATTGGTTAAACATTAATTGGATTATGCTTTAGTGATTATTTTGATTCGGGTTTTAAAACTCTGAATGTTTTCTGCCAGATTTGGGTTTAGCTGTTGTTGTTGTAGTTGCGTCAGATTTTCTGTTCTTTTCCATCCTTCGTTGTCGAAGAGTATTCAAGATATCACAGGCATTTTGAATTTCGATAAACTTTGCCTGCGCCTCTGCCTTTTCTTTTTCCGTTTTGTATTTGTCAGGATGCCATTTTCTTGAGAGTTTACGACATGTGGACTGTATTTCTTCTGGAGACGCAGATCTATCCAATTCTAATGTCTGTAATATATTTAGATTGATAATTTCAAAAATTTCCATCATAAATTGCACATAAATTTTATATTTTCTTTAATGCTTTTTGGTGCATATTAATTGAGATTTTCTCAGTAGGGGAAGGTGGATTTGACCTCAGTAAGACATTCCTGCTTATAGGATATCCAAACAGTGCATACTGTTCGTAAATTGTACCCTGCTTTGCACATGCACTTACATGCAAAGCAGGGTATAATTTTCAAACAGTTTCTGAATGCAAGGCATGTTACTATGAGATAAATACTCAAGAATATGGGTCAATGTTGTCATTGACATTTTTATATAAAACAAATATTCGACTCCGTCGGGATTCAAACCCTGGACCTCTACATCCCAAAGTGAGTGCGCTACCACGTCGCTATAAAAGCTAGCTTGTACGGCAAGGCAGTACAAACACCCCTTATACTCAACCCGGCTACAAAAGTATTTTAGATAAAATCCTTTCAAATAATTAGACCCGAGGTGCATTCGTTAGGGCGAGATTCTGAAGATTTCTATAAAGATTTTTGAGATAAAGCGTTTGGTAGAGCCAGATTTTTTAGCCGCTCAATAAGAATCTTAAGATATCTCAATGAGGAAACTTAGATGGTTTTGCATTGGCCGAAAAGGGTAGTCATGACGACGTCGAATGATTTCACTCAGATTATCAAAAATTCATTTTGACGTCTTAAAAATCTTATTAAGCGGATTTTTTCATCTTGCTCTTAGAAACCAACCTCTGGAACATGTAGAATTTTTGTACCCCAGGTCTTGTCACCAATGGGTACTTGAGTACCTGGGGGCCGTTTTACTAAACATCTTACGATAATTTTTTGCGCAAGTCAAAAATCAGAGTTGCTTCTACAGTGGTAACTAAATATCGAATTCTGCCATGCATCATCTCATTGGAATCGTCTTTCAAAGACGATTCCAATGAGATATTGCAAGGCAGAATCTATGAATAAATGAAAACACCAGGTACAATTTATGATTTTGACTTACGATCATTTTTTTCGTAAGAAGTTTAGTAAAACGGGCCCCTGATGATTACCGGTACTTTCCATATTTTTTTTTATCAAGAATTTCTGTAAAGGGGTTTTGAATACACTAGCTTTGACATGATTTTAAGGGTTTAAGGTGTGAGTCTGTGAGTAAGTAGCCAGGATTCTCAAACAAGAGCACCGCCTACGGGTGCCTACGCTCGGCTGTTGAGTGCTGGATGGTGGGAAAAAATCTAAGTCAAAAAAGGGGCATAATTTACACAAAAAGCATCAAGAGTTATCCACCTTGATAGTATAGGTTGCTCTTTTGATGGTGAAAAAGTGTGCCAAGTTTCAAGTGAATGCCTTCAGTAGAACCAGAGATATAACAAAACGTCAAAGTTTTTGCACGAAGACGACGACACGGAGGCTATAGCAATACCTCGGGTTTTCTCCGAAAACAGCCGAGCTGAAAAATCTGATGTTATTTTGTACGACCATCTGGAAATCAAGTTCAGAAACGAATTGAAGAATGTTTTAAACATTCTTCAACTCTTTTCTGAATTTGATTTCCAAAGGTACAAAGGTACATAGTGCTTATAAGATAGTGGGGTAATAGGTAATGACTCAGGACTCGTGAAGGAATGTTACCCTCTCCGATACCTGGGTACTCTAGTACTTGTCTGAGCTCTTCTCCAAATATAGCAAACAGGTTCTGTTGCATAGGGTCAAATCGCAGTTGGTAGCGCGTCGGACTGTCAATCCAGAAATCACGGGTTCGATCCCCGTCTCTCACGAATGGGTTGATAATCATAGACCTATGTGAGATAGCAGCTGGAGACTAGGAAAGGATGTGGTGTTGTACTGGTGAGAAAAATACCAGGAAACCATTGTTAGGTGCTCCAGCCGCCTCGATATAACTGAAAAAATGTTGAAAGCGGCGTAAAACTCCATTCAATCAATCAATCTGTTGCATAGGACATGTCTGTCTTAATATTAACAGTTAATACGGTACTTACAGAATAAGCATTTGATTCCCCTGTCGGATCTAACTGTTCTATAAAATGTGCGTAACACGTCCCCCAACCATTAGTCTGACAAAACTCATACAAATCACCCAGCGTTTTCTTCATTTCCTTCCATGCCGGAGATCGGAAAAAATTGTTTACTGCCTCATATATGGGCACCTGCTCTCCTTCGTTTGTCGTAATATGAACATTAAAATAAATCACTGAGGTCCATAGCGATAAATATATAAACCCTGCTAAAGATAAAATAAACACTCTCCTAAAAAAGTTACAGATCCCTTTTCTCTCCCTTTTTGAAGGGTCCCACTCGGACTTTTTGTGAGCAATGACAGCTGCTGCTAGAGGCCCCATCACAAGCGCTTGCTGCTCCAGTAAAAGCCAAGGTGATCCAATGCATGATCCCAACAGGCACCATTTGAATGGAGTTCGCTGGTGTCCAATAGAATATACCATGAACACACCTGCAATATATTTATAATATTTTTAAATTCTAGACAATGAATTTCTGACTAGAATTCAATTGATGATAATTATGCAAACAAGAAATGTATCACAGGCACAGGATGACCCCCCCCCCCCCCAAGCAAATACCGGTACTTGATTTTCACCATTGACCCATTTGACCTTCAGATGTGACCTTGACCTTCGGCATATCCAGACATTTTGCATGACCCTAATACACACCCAAAGGAACAACTGTGTCAAATTATTTGAAGTTCATAAATGTGTGAACTATGCTCTGTACAAGAATGGGACAACCAGGCATTCACGCATAGACAGAGGTAACTCTATATGCCCCTCAACATTTGAGAGATGAAGAGAATATTTGTTTATTTCATTAAGTTGTGAAACAAAAAACCTTATCACATTGTTTGAATACGTAAAGATAGGATATAAGATAAATCATTGAAATTTTAAGGATAAAACACAGTTTTGAGCCTTAGAATTTTCTATCAAGGGGGTCAAAATGACCTCCTGTGGAAAAAAAGGTATTTTCAGATTTTGGGGGTCAAAACCCTAGTTTAAGGGTCAAACACAAGCCCTCCAAGTTACAAATTTATGGGACATTTCAATGACTCTGGCTTAAGTTTCATCCACAGTAATCAAGTACAAGGGTGCGGAAATTAGAGCACATAAAATGAGTGGTCATTGAATGCCACATTTATTATATAAGTCATCTATAAACAGATAACAACGAGGCTGCGTCGAGTTTTTATCAGTTTTGGATGACAAGATTTAAAAATTTGGTATTTTATGAGCTCAAATTTTATATCCTTTTTATGATATGATACGATTTTTGCGATGAATCGAGAAAGTTCAAGAAATGTATCAAGTCAAGTTTTTCTGCAAAACATAACGCCATTTCCAATTTACGTCAGTGAATTTAATATGACGTCATTTTCACAACGAAAATATAGCTTGCTATACGTTCTGAGCTAATTTGCATAGTTATTCCACTAGTGTAATAACACCCGTGTAATATCAAAAATATTCAACAGGATTAATTATTACAGATTACTCTCCCGAGACAGAGGTCATATTATAATATAAATTTCCTCAACTAGTCTATGGACAAGTAAAATTCGTATCCCTACTTGTTCAGGATTAAAATGAGCTTGCCCACAAAAAAATGAATTATCTTACTAATGAAGGAAATGCTAATACCCAGCATTTTCTTCAATAAAGACAGTGTTTTCTCCCCTTTGATACAAACAAAAGGATGACTTACTGTATCAAGATTTGTTCTGGTATTTAGTTGTCAGCAGACAAAAGGCCTAGAAGAATGTACTTGCCCGCAAGTGGAAAAGCTGTGTCAGACTAGTCAGGCATGGGAATTCCACACTCCTGATAAAGTTCAAAGCAGGCAGAGTTAACTAAGATCAGACTGACTGGGCAAACTGATCTTAGTTTATACTGGCTACCAAAGCCAAATATTTCATGACCACCATGAGAAGGGTTAAATGTGGAAAGACTAGAACATTTTTGTTATCTGACAAATAGTTAATGGTTAGTGATTTAGTGGGAGTTTGAGTTTTTTAAAAATCCTCACCTAAAGCAGATCCAAAAATTGGCAAAACGACCTTCAGAAATCCACCCATAGCCAGTTCCTTTAAAATCATCTCTGGAATCGTTAGTCTGAATAGATATGCCAACAAATTACCTGCAAATATTAAGTACATTTTTTATTATGTTGATTCAATGTTTTATTTGTTCATTGTTTTTGAAAAGAACACTTTATAAGCCTGTGTGTGACATCTCCTTTTCTTTTTTTCCATGATAGTCAAGCTTGATCAGTCTTGACAGAATTACAATGTATCTATTAAAGCTACAGATAGAGGGGATTTCAAACCCTTTCTTGTGGGTGCTCGTTAAGAAAATTCAAATGAGTACCCACATCATAGGGTTTCATTGAGAAATTGAGATTTAGGACTAGTGTTACCCCCTTTTATCTTATAACTATACAAATATCTGTGTGATAACACACCGTATGATATTTTTTATGATATCACATAGTTATTTTTAGAACAATGATACAAAGCGGTTATTTTTAGAAACTTGCATTTCAGTTAGAAACACTGACGAAAACAAGACAAATATAGGTTATAAGATAAATATAATACGTACTTAGTGTATTGAATGAAAAAATATCAAACTCTGTTGTGAGAATTGATAATTGTCTCGGCAATTTTCAATTCTCCATACCTCGTTAGATATTTTTTTTCATATAATACACTAAGTATGTATTATATATTTATCTGTACCTAGGGTCTTGACAGCCTTACAGTGTTTTACAATTGAGTCTGTGCATGAGATTTCCAACAATTTCTAATATGCGAAAGCAATGACTCTGACCAGAGTCTTCACTTTGCATTTAGTAGATAGATAGGTTCTTGAGTATCTGTAAACTTTATAAGTATGCGGCTGTTTACCCTATTCAATGTTTGCCCCCTCACAAACATTTAACACTTTCCTGTTTTTCAAAATTTTGGACCTGTCCAAATTCAAAGGTTTTGCATACAAACATTTAAAGTGAATTTAATTTGAAAAATAACCATTCAGTAAGGTAGAAAATAGTGTGGAAAAAGAGAAATTGCTTGTCAGGAGCAATTTCTTCTTTTTCCACAATGTTTTCTCAGTCATAAAATCACAGGCACGTAAAAAGCAGGGATTAAGCAGCAAAGGGTTAAAATTGTTGGAAATATCACACACAGGCTCAATTATCTCCAACAGTAAGCAGACATTCCGAGACAGAAGCCATGTATTGATCCAGTGTGCAATGAAACCTCAGATCAGACTGTGCCTCAATGGTTGCACAGGCTGATCAGGAAGTTAAAAACTTAATTATTTCCAAATCACTGTAAAATAAATAGGTTTAAACAAACCAATCCTACCTATGAGCATTGCTCCAGCAAATCTAGCCGTGCTAAAAGATGGCTTTGGATAGCGTCTTCGTCGATCTTGAAATTCGTTAATAAACCTCGGATCTCTGTTACTTGAAAATACATATTCTGGCAATCTCCATAGGTCGCGAATCCAACCGAGGCCGAATCCGCCAAATGACATCCACCACACAAACGCATGTTTGTCTCGTCCCAAATAGAAATGATGTAGTCCAAAAAGACCTCCCAGAAGCCAACCTAAATACGCAATAACAATGTTAGCCATTTCTAGCTTCCAGTAAACTTGTCATGACAATAAAAATCGATTTTTCATATTATTCCGGATGTACAGAAATCCTTGACTTTGGAAATACCCAGTCTATTTTTAGCTTATCTACGTGTCAAGCCGTATGTTCGGATCAATAAAATGACATTTCAGCTTCTTTTTATGAATCTTATAAGTCAAAGCAAATCAAACAACATTACCTAAAATCCATAAAGTCACGATGTCATAAAGGTGCAGCCAACGTTAGTTTATATACTTAAGAAATTCGGTAGCAAAAACTGGGTCATACCTGGATTTCCCCAAACCCATAATGCATCAGTTTGTTTACGGTTGATCAGCAACAAGAAAGAGCATGCTATGGATAGACAGAGGGGTCATTTGACAAAGAACCCACAAGATGCTGTGGACAATCTTATCTGGATCAAGGTAAAATTATTTAAAGTATTTTTTTTTTACAAATATTAATAAAAAATTTTCTGTTCGTTTCCATACCACTAACCCCCTGTCGACCCGCCACTGTGCATAGGAATATTCTATTCTACCGTGTTATTGTCGGCAAGTAGTTGAATTTTATTATATCTTATGTCCGACGTTAAATAAATGTTCATGTTTAACGGTATCTTGTATCCTCTCGATATAATGTGAAAGTTTAGTGTTCGTGGGGTGGGTCTAAAACGCAGACAATATAGAATATATAGTAACGCAGACAATATATAACAAAGAAGGATATTGGACTAGGGTCTAAAACGCAGACAATATAGATAAAGAAGGATTATATCCTTACACAGACGATATAGAAAAAGAGCAGTTGACACCTATATAATGACCGGTGAATGGTAATAGTCACACGATTTTAATTAATTATTTGTCTTTCTTTCTTGGTTTTACCATGTCATGTGTCACGTGACTAGCGCGGGAAAGATGGCAAATTTTTGGGCTCTCGGAAAAAAATGGAAATTACTTTAATATATTCCTTGTATTGGATAATAACTGGAAGGATTGACATTCTAAGTGTAATGAAGTACGTATGAAATATATTTTTCGTAAAAAAATGGTTAGAATGAGAAGAATAGACTTCTAAAACCAATGTAGAACTGAGCATGAGTGAAAAAAGTGGGTGGGGTGGAACAACAAAAGTTAAAAGAGGTCGCGGGAGCGAATCAAGCGGGGATGAACTAAACGAACCAAAGCGAGATAGAAGACACAGTAATCAAGAAAATCAAAAACATAAACTGAACGTAAGTGACGTTATTAACGAAGCTAATTCTGTTTTATATGGCGATAGTGTAAACAACGTAGAAAAAGATAATGTCAAAGTTGGGAAAAGGAGCAGTAGTGTGAACACAAGTCAAAACTCTAAGAATAGTGAGATTGTTACTAAAAATAAGACTAACCCGTTAGGGAGTCAAGGCCACGAACATAGACAAACAAAACATTCCACTATGTCTGGTAACGGTAGCGGTACAACGGAAAAACCGAAACAATCTCACAACGAGGCTCAAAAGAATAACACGGGTAAAAAGAGTGTATCAGAAACATCAAAACCTCAGCCAGGAATTTCAGATGTCTTGGAAGCCATAAATAAATTACAGGTTCAATTGACAGTGGTTGATAACCGCCTGAAAACCCTAGATGTGTTAGAATCCAAAGTCGACAATGTCGATAAAGACATTAAAAGTTTATGGGCCTATATACATGACAATGAGAAAAAAGCAGAAGAAAGAATGAATTCAATGGAGGATAAACTTGATTCTGTTTCAATGTCCGCAGGGTTAAGTGCAGATGCCCTTGAACAAGTGCAAGAAGAGAATAAAAAACTTAAAGAGCAAATTATATATCTACAAAGCCAAAGCATGAGAAATAACCTGATCTTTGGAAACATCCCAGAAATGACAGATGAAAAACCAGAACAAACCGAGTCCTTACTACGCGATTTCATGAAAAGTAAGCTCACAATGGCTGAAGATTTGGTCGATCAAATGAAACTCGAAAGGGTACATAGAATGGGACCATATAATAAGAAACATACTGGTAGCGACGACATTCCAAGAAGAATAGTGTGTAAGTTTAACCAGTTTCAAGATAGAGAGGCAGTGAGAAAACTGAGTGTCAAACTTAAGGGTACAGATCAGTTCATCACCGAACAATTTCCTCCGGAAATAAATAAAATCCGAAAAGACTTATTCCCGAAAATGAGAGAAGCGAGAAAGCAAGATAAAAAGGCATGGATCAGCTACGACACATTGTACATAGACGGTAAACCAGTAAAAATGAAATAGGGACTCACGGGGGGTGAGCTGAAATGTATTGTTTGGAACTGTAATGGACTAAGTCTTCATAAACGATCCGATGAGGAATTCAATCGTATCTTAAATGAAAACCATATAATTATCTTATCTGAATCTTGGGCAAATAAAAACAGTAAATTAGACATCGAAGGATTTCAATGTTTCAATTTGTATAGAAAATATAGACACAGGAACGCAAAGCGCAATAGTGGCGGGATCGTGATTTATTGTAGAGACGAAATAAGCCGAGGAGTCTCGATTGTAAAAAATACTTACGATACTATAGCGTGGTTAAAGCTAGACAGGTGCTTTTTCAATCTAAATGAAGATTTATTTCTATGTGCTGTGTATATATGGCCAGAAAACTCTCCTATGTATACATTGTATAACTGTGATCTTTTTGAAAAATTGCAAAATGACTTAAATGAATTCGAAGGTAAGGGGAAAATTATCATAGCGGGAGATTTCAATGCGAGAACATCGACTAAAAATGATTTTATTGTATGTGATACAAATTTTGAAACAGACCCTGATGGATACGCCCCTGACAATGTATTAAGTCGACATTCTCAAGACAAGGGAAATAACTCGTTTGGAAATAAATTAATTGATTTTTGTACGTCAAGTTCAATGCGGATTGTTAATGGACGTCTATACGACGATTTTTCAATCGGCAAATACACTTATTGTTGTAATAAAGGGGCAAGTACAGTCGATTACGTAATTACGAATGAGTCTACATTTAACCTTTTAAGTCTTTTTTCAGTGGCAGATTTTAACGAATATAGCGACCATGCACCAATTTATTTTAATCTGAATTTGAATACAATGATCAAAACCGGAAATATCGACGACGGTTTGAGATTATTTGAAAAAATAATGTGGAACCCAGAAGAAAAAGAATACTTCAGAGCAAAACTTATTGGGCAATTGCCGAATTTTAACCGAGTTATGTCAGAAAATGGAAATGATATAGAAAAGCTAGTTTCTTCTTTTTCCACAATAATAACCGATATTGCAGATCCAATTTTCAAAAAAAGTAGGTCGTACTTATAACAGGTTCGAAGATACCTACCGTCAAGAGGATAAAAAATGGTTCGACCAGGAGTGTAAATTAGCACGTAATAAATACATGGTCACCCTGCAGAATTTTAACAAAAATAGGTCGGAGGCAAATAGAATTAAATTAGCCGCGGAGAGAAAAATATATAAAACTCTTACTAGGAAAAAACTGAGACAACATAAATCAAACCAAGCACGAGATTTTGAAAATCTAAAAAAGAGCAACCCTCGTCAGTTTTGGAAGTTTTTCAAAAAGCCGGCAAAGCCTGCAGACTGTAATATCTCAGTAAATGACTTTAAGGAATATTTCTCCGAAATGTTCGAAAATGTTAACCAAATGCGGAATGACTTAGCAGAAGAATTCTGCGAATCTTATAATTTCGATTCATCGGACCCATTAAATAGTGAGTTAAACCGCCCTATATCGTACGAAGAAGTGGTCAATAGCATCAATTCATTGAAGCGTAACAAAGCTTGCTCAAGAGATCGATTATTGAATGAGTATTTTATTGAATCATGTGACATACTGGCCGGCCACATCACAGAGATGTTTAATAAAATTTTAGATTCGGGCAATTTTCCGGAAACATGGACCAATGGAATTATTGTACCTATTTATAAAAAGGGACAAAAATCCGATGTTAATAACTATAGGGGAATAACTTTATTAAGTAACTTTGGTAAATTATTTACCAGTATTTTAAACGAGCGTCTCTCAAATTGGGCTAACATTAATGAAAAAATTTCCGATTCTCAATTTGGATTTAGAAAAGGACGATCAACGGTAGATGCAATCTTCATTTTGCATTATTTGATAAATAAATATTTAAGCAATAATAAAAAGTTATATTGTGCTTTTATTAATTTACGTAAATGTTTCGACAGTATTTACCGTAACGGCCTATGGTATAAACTATTTAAAATGGGACTTGATGGCAAAATTTTACGAATAGTAAGATCAATGTATACATCGGTCAAGTCGTGTGTGCGCCATTGTAACGAATACTCTCAGTTCTTTGATATCGCGATAGGTCTCAGGCAAGGGGAGATAATTTCACCAATAATGTTTAGTCTTTTCGTCGAAGACCTAGAACTATTTTTACAATCAGATACGGACAGTGGTCTTACTATAGACGAATTGTGTATAATAATTCTGTTATTTGCAGATGATATGGTCATACTGGCCGAAAGCCCGATTGACCTCCAAAAATCTCTCGATAATTTAAGCATCTATTGCGATAATTGGGGTCTCGAGGTCAATGTTGAAAAGACAAAAATAGTCGTTTTTCGAAAACGAGGACGATTATCCGAGTATGAAAAATGGTCGTATAAAAATACATGCATAGAAACGGTGAGCGATTTTAATTACCTCGGTTGTACATTCAACTTTTCCGGAGGATTCACTTTAAATAACCAAACGCTGTATGGTAAAGGGTTAAAGGCAATGAATGTACTGATAGCTAATCTTAAACGTTATAACACTAGCCCGCGGACAGCTCTTCAGCTATTCGATTCATTTGTTGCTCCTATTCTGTTTTATAGCTGCGAAGTTTCGGGATTTACTCGGGCAGATATATTAGAAAAAATTCATTTGAAATTTTGCAAAATAATTTTAGGAGTCAGACAATCAACTTGCAACGCCGCGGTGTACGGTGAACTTGGTAGATACCCCCTATATATAAATCGATATGTACTTATTATAAAATATTTTTTCAAAATCATTCACTCCGAAAACATCATAATAAATACAATCACGCACGAAGGTATGAGTGATAACACGATGGTAACATCAAGCTGGTTCTATAAAGTGAGAAAATTACTTAGTGATCACGGTTTCGCATACGTTTGGGAAAATCCCGCAGCGGTAAATCCCACAAACTTTATAAGTACTTTTAAACAACGCCTAATTGACGTATTTTTGCAGAAATGGTTTAGCGATATAGAAAAAGGTCGAACATTTGATACTTTATATAGACATATTAAACTGGATTTTGGTATGGAAAACTATTTAGAAGAAAACATAAATCGGAAATTAAGAATCGGATTGACTAAGTTTAGAACTTCGGTACATGGTTTAAGATTAGACACCGGTCGGTTCACGGGACAAGCAATCGATCGCAATGGTCGTATCTGTCAATTTTGCAATCTAATGGAAATAGAGGATGAATATCATTTTGCTCTAGTTTGTCCTTTTTACACGGATTTAAGGCAGCTTTATATTAAATCTATTTATATAAGAAATCCAAGTATGTGGAAATTAGTAAATCTTATCAATACTAAATCCAAATACGAATTGAAACAATTTTGCAGGTATCTTAACCAGGCATTTAAAAGACGCAATGAAACTTAAATAGTTTGTTATGTTTTAACACAATCCCTTTTGATGTATTTTATACGGTTGTCTTATAACAGTAATTGCATAAAAAAAGATATTTTACTACCTAAAAAGGAAATGATTATATCGCTATTTACATAAATAAGAGCAGAACTGTTCTGTTCTATTCATATTAATCAAAAGTGAAAAATTGCGAGTCGTCCGTTAATACAAGCACACGACGGATGGTTTTCACACCTATAAATGATAAGTTTTAGGATTAATAATATGCATAAGTTAAAGATAGCGCATTCGATATACGTCGAACATCCCTTACTTTCTTAAGGTAACGGATGTTCTATATAAACCGAGATGCTCATAGTAACGGTTTGTCCTCCATACACCGTTTAATAATAATAATTATGATAAATTATAATATCTAATAACAAAAAATGAGATGCTCAAATGATTGAAACATAACTGTAATAACACGTGATTGAAATTGTCATTTATTAATTCATATTTTGTATATGACTATAAACTTGTATAGTTTTTGTCAATAAACTATATTCTGTTCTGTTCTGTTCTGTTTTACGTTATGAGCAAAAACATTCGTTGAACTCGTGTTTTTCGAAAATAATGACAATGTATATTTTTTCTAATAAAATTTAAAGTTATGTCATTTAAAAAGGTATATCAGACCTGCCAAACAAGAAATATTCATGCATTTTCAATTTCTTTATGTCATGATTAGATTTGCTTGCACCTACATTTAATATTTTGAATACTAACTTTAACTAGAACTGTATATGTTGTTTAATCAGGCTCACTTCATGACTGAATACGAAATTTAAATGATCAATAACTCTTCACGGGCCAATTCATATATTTGAAAACGAGTAAAGCAATGCTGCAATATTGATAATGATTTATGAGCTTAAAAAAAGATATATAAATAAAAAATTAAATAAATTATACAAATGAAATAAAAAAAGGTGTTTATGAAATTGAAAAAAAAATTAACATTGGTGTATTTCAAATCGACCGTAGATTCAAAGGCGGCCGCTAAATATTGTAACAACAGTCAGGTTGTTTATGCCATGATCGCAAAGTGAGGACACCCATTGATTTGTGATTTCATCTTTGAATGTAAATACCACGTATCAGATAGAGTAAAATGCAGAACACGATATATTTGCATTGATCAAATGCACAAAAAGGTATATACAGTTTAAATTAAAGCTGCAAAATCATTAATACTTGCATTCTTGATATATTCGAGTGCATCTGGGGGTTGTCGTGTGCCAAAAGCGGCACGATAAGATACAACAATACAATCAACGAAAGGTGTGAAATTGACAACGTAGGTCATCATACTTCATTTTGCCACATTTTTACCTAAAATAAAGCGAGGCAGCTACATATGACACCTTCGCTGATTATGGAAAACTCCCTTCCTGGTCCGTTTTTCGCTTTAATTTTTAAAGATACAGATACAGCTTTAATTTTTAAATTGATGTTTCCTTCCTTCTTTCCTTTGAAAACATATTCACAAGGAAAATCGTTCTTTTAAATTGGGAAGAATGGATAAGATATCGTAGATGACCGACCAAAGTTGTATGCTAAGATTTTTATACGGGCACATGTTTGTACAACATGCATTTTGGTTGCTATAAAAACGTCGCAATTTCGGCCTTTCAGGTAAAACCACGCACACAACATAAACGGTATTGTATTGAGAGTCTATGTTGAGATTTTTTAATTTATCTAACAGCACATTTTTGGTTCCTTCAAGAATGATTAACTTCAAAATTTTGCCTTTATCTTTTTTCTAAGTTACATAAAATATGAAAACTTCGAAGCGAGACAGTCATTGCTTCTAAATATCCTTACTTGGTGGACCTGACCCATGTATATTTCACTATTCTGCAATATTTGATTTTATATTAAATTAAAAATAAAAGTACGTAACATGTTCAAAATAAGATTTATTTCTTCGGCGATTCGGTATTGTCGGAAATACTAAGTGAATTGTAGCAAAATTATTATAAGTTGTTTTTCAAGGTTATTATTCTACTAATCAAATAAATATAGTTTTAGTACACATTTTATTTTTACGCTGTGACCAAACCATTTTTTTATTATACTGAACTTCTTTCTTTTTTTGAATAGGTCAATTATTCTTTCTTGGCTGCATTCTACACAATTGAAATTCCAGAATTACAGTGTCTAATATTCTTGATCAAGTGATTAAATTGGTGAATACTTCATACCATGTAATTCTACGATGAGTTGGTTAGAAACCCAAAAACAATATAGTTTAAAAATTAATAGTTTTAAATAGAAATACTGTTCTAAAAATCAATATTACAGTTACCTATTCATTGAATTTCAGATTCTATGTCAGTTCAGATTTTTTATGCTCATGGCCTTAATCTACACAATATCAAAGTAGAGCATCAAAAGATAGGATAAATAATTTCTAAACCATCTTCATCAATAAACATTTACATGTCAATAGATAGGTATCAACTGCTCTTTTTCTATATCGTCTGCGTAAGGATATAATCCTTCTTTATCTATATTGTCTGCGTTTTAGACCCTAGTCCAATATCCTTCTTTGTTATATATTGTCTGCGTTACTATATATTCTATATTGTCTGCGTTTTAGACCCACCCGTGTTCGTGCTTCTGAAACGACGAAATTGGCTAGACTATCTTATACACAGGTAGCCAACACGGGTGGGGATAGTGTAAATTTACCAAAACTTAACCACAAGAAACTTTAATACTATTTCTTTTTATCACAATGTATGATATAGATATATTATATCATTGTGATAGAAAAAATAGTATAATAATTTTTTGTGGTCAAAATTTGGTAAAATTATACTATCCCCACCCGCGTTGGCTACCTATGATCTTATACCTTGAAATACAGCGGTGTTTAAGATAGTGGACCCTTAATGGTTTTGCATTGTTTCTGAAGTAATGAACTTTAACAGTGTTAACTGAGATTTCCTAATGATTTTCATTAGGCCACAGGTCCCCACCTATGGATCCGTGCCATATTAGAGAGAATGTATAACAAATATTATTGTAAAATCAATTTGAAAAGACCCACGGCTTTTTATTTCAATAAATATTACGGACCCTAAATGTATATGTGTGTCTAGACTGGTCCCATTGTCGACTATCATAAAAGCCTCCTTCATACACGAGTCGACAGTAGGACCAGTCTAATGTGTGTTGAGAGTCAGTGGGCCAACTTATTTCACGCCCGACCGGGGCCCGTTTTTGAGCTTGAATCAAGCCCTGTGTTCAGGATGACAAACCGGTTCAAATCGTGTCCCGCTTTACCCGTATACTTGCGTGTAAAGCAGGGTATAATTTACAAACGGTTTGCAATATTTTTTTCAGCCTGAACGAAGGGCGGGTTTCAAGCTGAAAAACGGGCCCCGATAGGGCGTGAAATAAGTTGGCCGCCCTGATACATAAGAATAATAATAATAACGATAATAATAATGATGATGATGATGATGATAAAAATAATAATGATACTTAACTTAAGAGATGAATAGAAAAAATAATTTAAAAAAGATAATAATAATAAAAATAAGCAAAACAATTAAAATAGATTAATTTATACATTTGCATGTACCTGTTTCATTGTAGGTTGTGGGAATTGGAAATACTGGCGTCGGAAAAACATGTCTTATAAAACATTTCTGCGAGAGCAAGGTAGGCAATGAAGACTTTATACTTTTAATCTGAGGTGCGTTTGTTAGGGCGATTCTCTTAACCCTTGCCATGCTGAATAAATTTTGGCTTTTATATTTTCATCAAAATCGGAGGGCAAAAAGCACTGAAATTATCAACTGTAGGACATTTTTTATTTGAAAAACTAAATCTATTGACAATTCTGGTTTGGAAGTGAGAAACAGGTGGTGTAGACTAACATCAGACTGCACATATGTGCAGGCTGATGATTGTCTATAGCTCCTGCCAAAAGCAGGAATATTTCGGGTTCAGCATGACAAGGGTTAAGATTCTAATTAAGATTTCTTAGATACTTAGCGTTCGGTAGAGCGAGATTTTTAAACCGCTAAATAAGACTCTTAAGAAATCTAAATGAGGAAACGAAGCCTGCTTGGCACTGGCTTAAACGAGTAGTCTTAAGACGTCGAATGAGTGTTTTCACTCAAATTATTGAAAATCGTTCATTATGACGTCTTAAAATTTTCATTTAGCTGAATTTTTCACCTCGCTCTAACGAACGCACCTCCGAATACCGAATAAGTTCCAGGTTGAAGTCAGTTGTGCCTTAGCGTGACATTTCCAACAAATACAGATGTGTGCATTGTTAAGACTCAAATCAGTCTGTTTATCTTTACAGTCTGATCAGAGTCATCATTATTCGATTTATAGATAGCCACGGACATATTTTATCTGCTCATGATAAAAGATTTTTTTAATTCCTGTCATCAATATCGCAGCGGCGTGAGCGCATAACCACACATTCTGGTATTTCTCTAACCAATACAACCTTTTATAAACGAGGAGTTTGGGGCTGATGATTGGATGTTCAGATTGTTACCAATTGCCGCTATGGTCGTTTCGTCCCAAGAATCACCAAAAGACACACTATATGACATGCACTTGTATTAATTTGAAGTAAGAATCTCTTTTTTTCTAGACCATTGACACTTTAGTTTAGTTTAAACATATTTCATTCAGAAAATTTTTACAGACAGTATAATGAACAACATTTTTTGTGAAAAGGATTGGAACGAAAGCTTGGGAAACTTATATAGTTCCTCTCCTAACATCAGCCATCGTAATAAAATGGTCTGTATTCAGAATTTCAAAACAGGTAATACATTTTACAGAAAAATATATAAGATTAGTGATACAACAAAAAATACTATACGTAAAAAAAATTAGGGTTGAAGGTTATTGGTAAGGTTATTGGTAAGTGCAGAGAAGGGCCTATTTGATGATCTTTTTTTTATTTCCATTTCTATGCTGGAGTACATTATTGAAATCTTTCACTCCTACGTATAAATTCATGTACAGCATCAAACAACAATTCGTTATTCCTATAAGAAATGTTTTCATCGCCAAACAAAATGTTTTTAATATCAACAGAGGATAGTTCTTCCACTGATTGAATGAGAGATATTCGTAAGTCTGAGTAGAATCTGCATTTTAGGAAAAAATGTGTGCTAGATTCGATTTCGCCACATCTACAGAGAGGAGAATCGACAATATTTCGATAGAAGAGGTGTTGGGAAAGAGAACTACAATCGTTTCTTAAGCGAGCATGAATTGTTTGCATTTTCCTGTCTCCGTAAAAAAATAACTGATTCGGAACTGGCTTGTCTCTATTCAGTTCGAGTTTAAACGATGCCAGTGATTCGGCATTTTTAATTTCAGGTGGAAGTTCATTCCATTGACTTATAACTGACGGGAGAAAAGACATATTATATTGGTCAGTTTTACATGCAATACCTTTTATATGATTAGAATTACGAAGATTATACGAAGATGTGCTTCCAACTGTATAAGGAATTAACGCACAAAGGTAGTTAGGAGCTAAACCAGATTTCATTTTAAAAAACATTAAAAGTTAATGCTTTCGCCTCCGTTCCTTCAACGTTTCCCACCCAGATTCCCTCATTAAATTTACAATTGAGACCAATTTGCTGCACCCTGTTACAATTCTTGCAACTTCATTTTGATTTTTTTCTAATTCTTCTTGTTGGCTTATATTAATGTTGTCCCAAATTACGTCCCCGTATTCAAGGATTGGCCTGATAAACGAAAAATAAAGTATTTGAAGCGAGAGGCGATCTAACGTGTATTTAAGACGACGCATTGAATTGATTCTAGTCCAGGCTTTTTTGCATATATTTTGGATATGAAAACTCCAATTCCCATCGTTTGAGAATGTTACACCCAAGTGCTTATGATTTACAACTGATGGGATTTCGATATTATCCATAATGGAGACTTGGATGCAATGGCTTATTGCGCTTTCGTGATATGACTAAGGATTCTGACTTCTTTGGATTAAACTTAACCAACCATTTATTTGCCCATGCATTGACTTTATCGATATCGGATTGCAAAATGCTATGCGCTTCATTTGGATCCCCGACAATAATCGATAGACATGTGTCGTCTGCGAAAAGGTTAATAGATGTTTGGATACTTTCAACTATGTCATTAATGTAAACTAGAAATAATAAAGGGCCTAATATAGATCCTTGTGGAACACCAGCTTTAATATCACATAAGTCAGATGACCCCCCTGGAATTATAACTCTCTGTTTTCTTTTGGAAAGGTAGTCTTCGAGTAGACCTAGCAAGTTGCCTCGGATACCTGCAGATTCTAATTTCAAGATAAGTCCTTTATGCCAAACTTTATTAAAGGCTTTACTTATATCGAAGAACACGACCCGGATTTCAAGACCGTTATCGAGAGCCTTACCAATTTGATTATACAAATGCGTTAATTGGTTGACGGTAGAGTCTCCTGGCAAAAAGCCAGACTGTGCAGGAGTGAAAAAATTATTAAATTTCAGATGGTTATATATGTGTTTAAAGAGTATTTTCTCAAATACCTTTTCAGTGGTATTTAATAGCGAAACTGGTCTATAGTTAGATGGGAGAGATGAGTCACCACCTTTAAAAATTGGACACACATTAGAGATTTTCCAAGAAGAAGGAAATATGCAACTCTGAAGACAAAGATTGAAAAGATTACATAAAGGTGCACAAATTTGAGAGGCTGATTCCATAAGGACTCTATTGTCAATTCCATCAGGTCCATGTGCTTTACCAGCTTTTAGTGTTTGAATAGTATCGTGTACTTCAGTCGGTGTAACAGCCAATATTGCAAGAGAGTTTTCAACTAATGTAGGATAATCATTTGGCAGTGCTTGAAGAGAATCATCGACGTATGATTGACTAGTGAAATATTCATTGAACACGTTTGCTTTTGCGTCATCTTCAATAACCATTGTACCCAAAACGGGGTCTAAGATTGGTGGCAATGCTTTACTGGATGAGGAAGGGGAAATAAAGCCTTTCAATATTTTCCACCAGTTTTTAGATTTAACATTACCGGATTTCAAATTGTATGACAATCTCTCTATATATTCTTTTTTAGTTGTTTTGATAAGAGAAATTGTTTCATTTCTAATTCTTTTGAATTTTGACCAGTGATAATCTGAATTTATTTTTTTTTTGCCTTTTGATATGTTCTTTTCCGCTGGCGAATTTTCCTTTTAATGTGAGTTGTTATCCATGGTGGGTCATTTGGGTTAATTGTTAATAATTTGCATGGAATACTCATTTTTGCATGTTCCATTATTGCGTTAGAAATATTAACAGCGCACGTATGTGGATCATCACCAGAAATAGAATCCCAATTAACCCCCAGACAGCCCCCTTCTTAGCTGATCATAATTACCCCGGTTATAATTCCAAACTAACCTGTCAATTCTTTTGATTCTAGGCTTAAGATAGTTAAAAACTCCGAAAGTTGGACAATGATACCTTAAATTAGAATCAAAACATGGCTCTCCTACTCCTGATGTCAATAGAGAATCAATATTACTTATAAGTACAAGGTCGATAGTTGATGACGAATTTTCTGTAAAATGCATAGGTTCGTCAATACACTGAACTAAATCAAATTGATTGCAAATTGAATCTTCCTTTGAAAATGAACTGCTTTTATTAATATCATAGTTAAAATCACCCATTATAATTATATCATTTATTCCTGTATCACGTGCTAAACTTATAGAATCTTCAATCAGTGCATTATATACTTGATCCGAACTTGGTGGTCTGTAAAAGACACCATACAGAACGTTTTTATTATTAGGCAATTTCAGTTCAATCCAAATGCATTCTAGATGGTTGAATTCTAAGTCATGCCTACGTTTGAAAGTTAAATTATCTTTGATATATACGATGACACCCCCGTAACGGTTGTTTAAACGATCTTTCCTTTCTGGAGTCTGAAAGCTAGGGAAAAGTAAGTTTTCGGACAAATTATGATCGCTTAACCAAGTTTCAGTAAAGGACAAAACATCAAATCATGAAAATTCTGGTTTAAGGATATCGATCTTATTGGCAAGGCTTTATACATCAGTATAGTGTATAACCGACAGATGGTTTGGACGACTTAAAAAGCTGTACAAGTCATTTGTACAAAAGGACGAATCGGGACTTCGAGGTTGGCTTTGAGGTCCTGGATTGGGATGAATATCGCCAGGTAATATCAATGCATAAAAAATTATCGATGAAATTAAATTTGCGTTGAAAAAAGAGAAGAGGGCCAATAAATATTTTGTAAGAAGGATGTTCGAGTTATGATTGACACTAATCAAGTATGACTTTTTCCCATGATCTATGAGACGTTGAGGCGAAGATCTGAAATAAGTGTTTAAAGAAAAATCAAAGATATCTGACTTTTGTACTGCAACAAAGAAAAGAAAAGTTATTACAAATCTGTAGGCGAAATTAGGGCGGAATATCGGACTGCTAGTTTTGCACATAACTTTCATGTTATCTCGAATTCAAGGACTAAGAAAAGTAAGCATTCCGATAGCCGCCAAAAATTAGCCCATACATGAGTACTAAAGATGTCAACACAAGTAAAAATATATATGTATGCAATAATAACATCAAGAAGCCCTGTCTCTGCACCTTCACAAACAACAAAAATACAAAATTCGAGTGAATTGATATTATTTACAAAAAGTAAAAAAAGAACAAAACTCAAAATGTGGACCATTTAGAAAATATGATAAAAAGGCGTCAAGTATATAATTGAAGATAAATAGAAAGAATATTGAGTATTTTGATATTTGATCATAACAATCAAAGCTACTGCATTTACTAACGTATTGCGTTTAGAGACGGCAGTATGATATCACTCATCTACTTAGCCCGAAAATTAAGTAATAAACTCTTGCGTTGAAGATGAATTGATCGAATTGATATTGATGAGAAATTTCAGAAACTTTCATTTGAAATAATAATAATAATAATAACATATATTTAGATATATAAACCTGCATTCTTTAATCACCATTAACGAAAGTAACCATTGACCTACTAAGCAATATATTATATTAATGGTTTTATAGAGATATAGCGGATGGACCTTTTCAATTTATAAAGTTTTCAAATTAATAAGCCGAACAATTGCTACTGGTACCACGCAGAAACGCTAAAAAGACGATTTCAAAAGCACTGTCCCATGCCAGATATATGCAAATAAGACAATCAGTTCTTATTATAACAGTCATATAGGAACAAATAAGTTCAACATTTTTCAGTCCTACAGTGATAGATGTATACTTTATCAACATTAATAATAAAGGTTTAACATTGATTAATTTTACATGAAAGTCAAGACAATAATCACTAGAACAGCTATAATACTACATTTTACACAAACACTGAGTTATGGACAGCGTGAACCTGACAATGTAAATTATTTGAATGGTTTCGGAATGAAATTGAAAACATGGTTTGTGAGTACTGGATGAAATTAGAGCTTCAACAATAAGTAGAATTAAAGTTAAACTGAGGTCATGATCTAAAATCGTCATTTATGTTAAAGGTGAATAGCAATAACGAAATTAGTCAATACCCTTTATAAACGTATGCATACAAGCTTTCTATATCTTCACGTACCTATGAGACTCTTGCAAAATTCAATAAAGTCAATGAGATTGTTGTTTTTTATAACGATTTTAATTTTGATTTTGAAGATAGCCGTTGGTCTTATCGTGTTAGTGATTTTTGATCGTTTGTTGAATGATTAATGTGAGAGATTGGAATGAATGATTGGAGCGCTGAGTGAGTGATTTAGAATGGTTTTGATCATGTTGATTGTTAGTTTCACAATGTTCTTAACTGTTCAATTTCAATTTTGTAGAAGTACATAACAATTGAGATAAATAAAAATATGGTAAGCTGATTTCACATTGCTTTAGCCGTCATGCTTATCACAATTCGTACAAAACCCAACCATTCGATGAGCACCAGCATTGGCCTGTTTTACATACAAGAGTTACATAGAATACAAACAGGTTAAGGCTGAGATTAGACTATAATTTCAAACCAGCTGGCTTCAGTATGTACTTTCAGTCCTATGTGTCCATTGGCTTTATAATTTGAGCACCCCTACAAGGGATATATCTTGTGCCGCATTTTTCACTATTTCGCCTAGAGTTTTTTACTTATCATTGTACGACTGGTACTTAGCTAATAAGATGAAGGTATATAAATCGGGATTAACGCAATAAATAATCGATTACCATAAAACGCCCGTCGAAACGAGAAGATATGCATATCAAATCAAACACAATCTTTTGAAACTTGGAAACAAAATTATTGGTATGACAGGAAATTATTCAACGAAAACAAAATTCAAGAATACCTGACTAGATTATGATATCTTGCTTATTAAAGGGAAGCAATACGGTTCGTATCAAATCGGGTACCCGAGAAATAGCGGAATTATTTGAGTATAACATTCTCATGGTCAAATATCGTGGCGGCTGGAGGACCTAACAATGCATTCCTGGTATTTCTCTCACTAATACAACCATCAAACGGTACCAGTTTGGCTGTTTTCTGCGAACGCTTGCAATATAGCAATATATTCATTGACACTTTAATTAAGGACTTTCAAAAAACAGTAAAGGTTGTGGTAAGCACCCACTTTTGGGAACAGCCAAAAAGCGGTCACTTTTGGCAGAGACATAGAATAACAATGTATATTTATGTCTCTGCTTATGGGAATGGGAATAGTCGATACAATATTCCATGATAAATAAGACATGCAATGTTAATAGCATACAAAGAATGTTGCGATCATCTTCAGTAATGAAACCCTATGATGTTCGAACCTATTTGAATCGTCTCAATGACACGATTTTCTTTAATGCTTTTCGGTGGTTTATCGAGGAATAACGGTATATTATCACTTGATAATCTCACCGCAAAAGCAGTGAGATTATCAAAAACTTATACCCTGCTTTTGTGGATTTCACCCTATCTGACGTCATCTATGCGGGGCGAAATATGTGACATCACAATGAACGTTGCATAGCAATCACGTGTAAAATGACGCGCTTTACGAAAATATGTCCTAGAAATGTCACATTTTGTCTCCTTTTTGCATTAAAGAAATAGAATAATCGTTTGTTTTTCGAGTAAGATCGATTAATATTTCATTTCGTGAACAACGAAATCTATATTTCCACTCGTGGCTCTGCCACTCGTGAAAATATAGCTTTTGACGTTCACTCAATGAAATATAAATCGATCTTACACTGAAACAAACGATTATCCTCTATATAATAGTTTAGAATATTATGTTTAGGATATTATGTTATTCAATAGTAAACCAATTTTCGTAAAAGAAAGGCCATTTTTCAGAGATTTTTATGCTGGTCGCCAAATAAAAGTGGTTACACAACAGAACACAGGAGGCAGTATCAAAGAAATTAAAAAACACTTAATGATGTCTATATTTAGAAGATATATAAATTTTATGGGGAAAATGATTTGATACCGCCACCTAGACAATAAAAGTGGTCGCTCGAGCTATATAGACTGTACAAAATAAAGGCCCGTGTTTAAATATACGGAAAGAAATTTTGGAATACGTTACTAATTTTCAAACGGTAGAGACATCAAAAAAGGCACCAAGAATGCATAGGTTTGAAATGTGTTTTTTTATTCCGTGTAGCTCGTTTTGTAAATCGCTCTACTTAAAAGTTCAATTAATTATTGCCAGGCAAGCGACCCAAAAACATGATTTGGAAAATTGATACCTGGCTTTAGCCCTTTCTGTTCTCTACTTGGAGGTAAAGTCCTTTTGGTTCTATTCTCGGTAAACAGTGTGGGAAAAGAAAAAAATGCTTGCAACAGGTAATTTCTTCCTCTTCCACAACATTTTACAACACTTTTTTTCTTGTCGCCTGCAACATTTTTGAATCAGAACTAGTTTAAAATTTCGAAAAATTGGGAAAGATTTCAACTTTTTTTTCAGTTTAGTGGCGGGTACCAGCCAACTGTCGGCGTAGATTATGGTTTTAAAATTCAAAATGTGAAGGGATTCGAGTGTAAGTATATATTTGCCGCGGCTGATCTAGGATTTCTGCAAAGGGGGTTCGAACAAACAAAAAGGGGTTCGTTTTCTTGGTGTTGCACAATCTTTAACCCTTATCCCGCTCAATTTAAATATTTTTTTGTCATATCGACATTCTACAGCAATCAAGTAGATGGCAGACAGTTTAGGCGAAGATCAGACTGTACATCTGTGCAGACTGATCTTAGTCTATACTCTCTGCCAAAGCTTTGATCACAACAGGAATGTGTCGTGAACAGTAGAAGAAGGGTTAATTGAAATTTTTCATAAAAATGAAACCTAATCTAACCTAATTTATCGAAACTCATTAAATCGTCGATGACAGGGATAGAACCTGTTGAATTTAAACTGTTCGCAATCATTTAACGAAATAGGTTGTTTATCAGTCGTCGTTTACCCTATATTTTTTGTTTGAATGGTGTTTTACGCCGCTTTCAACAATCTTTCAGCTATATCACGGCGACTGGAGCACCTAACAATGAATTCCTAGTATTTCTCACACCAGCACTACCATAACATCCTTTCCCAGCCTCCATCACATCCTCCTCCCACAAAGGTCTACGATTTATCTACCCATTGGTGAGAGACAAGTGGTCAGAAAGAATAATTGCCGCCGTCGGGGATCGAACCTAGGACCTCAAGAATGACAGTCCAACGCGCTACCAACTGCGGTATGACGGCGGCTCGTTTATCTAGAAATGTCATTTGTAAACTACACGCATTTCTTATGTTTCAGTGCGAGTACATTTATGGGATCTTTCTGGTAGTCCGGAGTATATCGACGTGAGAAATGAGCTTTACGGACAGTCTGATGCCATATTTCTTGTGTTTGACGTCACCAGCCAGGCGTCATTTGAAGCCCTAGATACGTGGATGAAAGAAGTGAATAAATATAGCGGAGGATTTCACGAGATTATTCTTGTGGCAAATAAAGTAAGAATATAAAAATTTTGTTTCCCACGGTTAAGCTTAATTTTAAAAATAAGTGACATTGAAATCAAAGCTAAATCACTGTTTTCAAATAATTTTGTAAAAAAGAAAAAAAAAAACATTTAATATTCTTCCTCATTTTTCATTAGTATAAACTCAGTGGAACCCTAAATATTTTGAGGATAGAGGAAATGTTTAATTACTTTAATATGTGTTTACATTACGGATCCACTACCTTGTTATTACGTGTATATTATTTCACATAGGAGATTGTATTTTTATGAATATTTTATGTGTATAAAATGACGTCTGTAGTACTTTCAAAACTGAGCTCTTACGTAGGCGCTGAACCATTAGTACATAGGTAAATCGGGTATAATTAAAAAGGAATTGATAGGAATTTTACCTGGCCCCCTTCACTGCAATTATGAAAGTACATGTTTTAGTGAACCTTACGTTTTAATACCAGCAATATCGTTGGTTTACAAGGTAAATTTTAAATTCTCTTAATGTGTTATTTTAACCTGTTTTATCTATTTCAAACAAATGGCACGAGAATCTAACAGTAAAAAGTTGATTTCACGGCTCATCGCGCAAAATCTACCTATAATAATAGTAGCACAAAATTCCACCATCTGCATATTGTGTAGTTTTAATTAAATTTAGCACGATTCTCTAATTTAAATTCAATTTTCTCATTTAAACATAACTGAAATCTTTCATCTTTATTCATAATTATATCGTTAGATTACTTGACTCAATGTTTGAAACTTTGCATCATCCTGATTATTTTGTTTTTAAACATAAATAGTGAAAAATAGAGACCTGTGTTGCACCGGTCTTTCTATGTTTACCTCCAAATTCTGGTATCCCCCGAGTTACCTACATCGGGTTACCCCGGGTAGTATGTTACGTGTATATTTTTTCACATCGGAGATTGAATTTTTATGAATATTTTATGAGTATAAAATATAATGATAATAATAATAATATCTTCTTTTACAGAAGGTAACATGTTAAGACATGTAACATAATATCTTATTTACAACATGGCCTTCTAAACATATAAAAATGAAAGAATAACAGTCTCTCTCTCTCTCTCTCTCTCTCTCTCTCTCTCTCTCTCTTTCTCTCTCTCTCTCTCTCTCTCTCTCTCTCTCTCTCTCTCTTTCTCTCTCTCTCTCTCTGTCTCTCTCTCTCTCTCTTTATTCGCAAAACGTTCAACATGCAAATGTTATCATGTGATCAGATTAAACAATAAATGTATATACACAAATGATGTCTGTAGTACTAACAATAGTAGCACAAATAAATCTATCATTACTTTCAGTGTGACAATCGAGCTGGCAAGAGAGTTATTTCAACTCAAGACGTCAAAAAGTGGGCACTGAGTCATAAAATGAAGTAAGAATAACTAACTTATTTTTTACAGGGCCAACTTATTTCTGACCCGAATCATACCCGAGTGTAGACTGGTCCTACTTTCAACTATCAGAATAGCCTATTCTAGCCTATTCTGATAGTCGATAGTTGGACCAGTCTAGAGCTGGTTACCCGCTGTCTGAGAGATACTCTGATAAAGCGGGCAATAATACCCGCCCAGGATCAGATAAAAGTTGGTCTCTATAGTCCACTTGCTTGTTTGTTTATTGATTGGGGATTGATGTCGCTTTTAACGGTTTGTTCTTTCATATGATCGTAACGGTTGTCCAGAACATCCAAAAATGGAATCTTGGTATTAATCGCACCAGAACCACAATTACATCCTTTCCTACCCCAATCCGCCACCAAACTAAGGTTTTCGATTATCACAGGCAAATCATTGGTTGGAGACAAAGGCCGGAAAAGATAGCAGATGCCGCCGGGATTCGACCCCAATGGCACATTTTTTGTTACGTCATCCTAAGCGCGACCGTTAATGTTTCTGGCGTCATATAAGGCCAACGTGCGAAAAGACGCGCTTTCATGGCTGGGCCCCTAGTATTCCCGATGCCTATTCCGTAGAATCGCCAGGGTTTCCCTTTATTGACCCAAACTTTATTGACCTCTTGATTGAAATTTGGTAGTTTGGTGCGCTAACAACTGCGCTATGACGACAGTTGAGTCTATCTATAGTTAGCAAAACAATTGCCAAAGCTTAACGACGATGAGAGTTAAAAAAACGCTGCTGTCAATCAAATGCAGGGTGGGAGCCGATATGCTCAGTCGGTAGAGCACCGGACTTCCAAACCATTGAAGTTCGATTGCATGGGTTCGATTCCCGGGCTGGCACACTAACAAAACTGATTGTCTTTCGGGTGAGATGTTAAACCGAGGTCCCGTTAGACGGTGCTTTACACCAAAAGATGGATCTCAGCAGTTGTTTCGTCATGTACCCTTGCACTTTCCCCCGTGCCAACTAACTTGTTCTTTGGGCGCCGCTCATATGGGCATATTCTACGGTAGCGACGATAAATAAACGGAAATAATCCGACAAAACCCCACCTTTTTCCACAAGTTTGTCTGAAAAACGTTTTTTCGTGGATAGGCAATTTAAGTTTGTAAACCCGTTATATTTCTGCAACGTTTAGGCAGTCATGAACTTTAACAGTGTTAACCGAGGTTTCCTAATGATTTCAATCGGAACCTCGGTTAATATTGCGAAATATCATGAGTTTCGAAACGTGCCGAACTTTTACGGGTCATATTCTTAAGAATAACTTCTTTAATTGCTAGACTGAAAGGCTTCAGAGGCCCGAAAAGACGTGAATTTGTGGGAAAGGAATAATGCATTCAATAAAATCAGTTTGAATATCGTTTAAATAGTCTAAATAGGGGATTTGGAACATCCCATGTTTATTGTTGTGAAAACAACAAAACGTACTAAAAAACCTCAATACAATAATGATATATTCGAAGTATAACAGAGATAATTCACGTTCGATTTTTTCCCATTTCAGTGTGTATGAAGCAAGCGCGGCAACAGGAGATGGTGTCCAAGTTATGTTTGATGAAATGTTGAATAATGTGTTACAAAAACGGCGAGCAGCAGGACTTTTGCCAAAAACTGACGGAAGTTGATACAAAGCTTTACTATTATTTTGACAATGAGTTCAATTAAAGCGAACATTCAAAGAACCGACAGCAGTTAATACATTTGTTATCCGCTATTCGAACCTGCGTTTAGGATCACAAAACGGAATAAAATTTGCAAACTGTTTGCACCGTTTTGTGATCCTGTGTGTTTGCACCGTTTTTTGATCCTGTGATCCTTGTGAGCGTAGGGCTGGAAAATCTACCTAAATGACGTTACCTTTTAATTTCAGATATCTAACTCACATACCACATTTTTTTTTATAATTTATAGTTAATACGCACCTAGTGTATTGTATGAAAAAAAATCTAACGAGGTTGGGAGAATTGAAAATTGTCGAGGCTCTATCGAGACAATTATCGGTTCTCACAACCGAGTTAGATATGTTTTTCATACAAAACAATAAGTACGTATTATATTTATCTTATAACATCTATTTTTATTTTTTTTCGTCGATGTTTCTAACTGAAATGCAAGTTTCTAAAAATAACCGCATTATATCCTTGTTCTAAAAAAAACTATGTGATATCATAGAAAATATCATATGGGATGTTATCACGCGTATATGTGTATAGTTATAAGATAAAATTAGATATGGGGTAGAATTGAAAAAAAAAAGACTAAAAAAAGTTGTTTGAAATGTCACAAAAACGCCCATATGTTATTTTGATATGAATGAGTTACGATTCGGTGAGCGACAGCCTTTTTTTCAACTAGTAGTTGTATCTGGAAAATGCATTGTTATTTGCAATTTGAACTTTACATTTTTTCAATTGATGCAAATCCTGTTAATAAACATTGTGATAATTGTCGGTTTCGGTTGATTTAATGTTTGTCTTATAAAAGGACCACCTGCTACAAATCCCATTTTAAGGATTTATTTTACGGATCACCTAGATGGGTTTTTTTTTTATTGTTTTTTTCCATGACGGGTCACAAATTTAAGCTTTGTAATTCAAGTTGTCGGTAACTACAAACGCCTTCAAAAGCAAGATTTTATTTATAACAATAATAGTATTTTACCGATATAAAGTGGTGACCACATTGGTTGACCAATTATTTGGGTTTCAAAGTGCCAGGTAATTTCCACCATTGAGCACGGGGATATCAATTTAAGATGAAAAAAGTTAGTAAATTGTCGAAGGAAATGGCTGCTGTATCTTAGTTGTTTGAAAAAGTGGTCAGACCCCGTGTCTACAATATGTCTACATGTTTATTGACATTTAATTAATTTCTGCATTCTACTGGCATTTAAATGACTTTGTTTTAATTGATTTCAAGGACGTATTAAATAAAAAAATAAATTACACTTAATGAATACAATAAGCTAGTTTTCATACACAAATGATATAAAAAAAGAAAAGAAAAAATAAAAGAAAAAACAAGAGACGCAAAAGGGCCTTAGATGCTTTGCTGACCGTCTGAAAAATAAATTGCACGATAGGTGAAATACATTGACAAGCACTGGAGTAACCCCGAGTAATTTCGCCAGGAATCGGGAACCTTCGGTGATTCTACGGAAAAGACCTCGGGAATAATAGGGGCGCAGACATGAATACGCGTCATTTCGCACGTGGGTAAATCACAGGGTATAACGTGCCACGCCGACACCAGATGGTTCGTGGACACCTGATCGATACGGAACTAACGGTGGAGCAAGTTTTTGACGGTTTTGTAAACCAAAATAATCATTTTCATTTCAAATTTTAGTACCACTGTCGAGATAAATGGTTCTTATTTTAGGAAATAAAGGTAGAGTGTAACAACTAAGGAAAATGAGCGAGTACTAGCCCTAGGAGTGAGTGACTTTGCTTGTTTTATAGGTTTGTCATTAATTTTTTTGTCAAACAACCAGACTCTTTTTCATTGTTTGTGAGTGTCTAAGAGCATTTATGTATCCTCTACACGCATACTAAATTTATCGACGAAAGATCCAAATTAAGCGAAGATATTCGTACTTTTATGGGCCTGGGTAGAGGAAAAAATGATAACAAGACACCCCCTGAATTTTTTGCGATTTGAAATCGACACCAGAGCTAAAAGAAGTTGTGATAACTCGACACCTAACTTTAAATCATCCATATTCCTCCCTAAATGCTCGTGTACAAACCGTTTACGGAGAAGTTTCTGTACATTTCAGCTTATAAAGGCTCGATGATTAATTTAGGAGCATATTCAAACCAATACCGTAAATTATAGCACTTATTTTTACCGTTCTGCCCATCATACATTCGACCAAGTTGGCCAACTCCGTTTGAATATTTGTATTCATAATTGCGATCTTTGAAACGCTCATAGGACGTGGAATCTCGTGAAATCGTATATCCCCTTCTTTACCAATATCGGGTATATATCGTTTTCATGCGTCCTGTTACTGTTACGTGTATATTCATTTGCGTCTGAATGATGTAAAAATATAAGCGGTCGACCTAAACAGCGTATATTCAGCTAACCTACGTGTATGACATGTTGGTCACACTGCGTCATTATAGATTACATTTCATCAAAGGACAATTAAAGTGCCTTGCATTCAGGATACGAAAACGCTCGCCGCGAGCAGTTTTTGGCCTGGTTTAGGAAACAACCCTGTACTCTAGAAATCGCCTAGGAAAACGACAATCTAGTAAAAAACCGAACAACATGTGTACTACGTAGCTTTTTTGTGCACATGCGCGCATAAAAAATAGGTCTAGTACACGTAATCAACCTTTGTGCGACACGAAGTGCTTTGTGTGTTCAACACAATAAAATCAAAGTACTGATAGTACTGAAGGCGAGGGAACTGAATAGACGCAACAACACCCGATGTCAATTTTCATGAATATAACCTTAATTATTCACCTTGTCCTTATCATATATACCAGATATTTTCTAACTTATCACTGTCATTATCGCTGTTGTGTTTAAGATACATAGCTTTTTAATTTGATCACGGACTCAGCGGAATATAGTGAGCATACCGTTTGACATTTTCCCTTTGAAGAGAGTTCGGAATATGGCTTACGATCACTATAGGTAAATGGAACCCTTGGTTTTCCTCGTCTAAAAAAGCCTTGCCAAAAAGATTTAAAAATTGGAGTACATGCCTTCAAATGTCACATTGCCTCTTTATAAACCAGGCCTTCAGCGCTTTGATTATAGCAAGTCGTCAATTTGCTATTTATTGGTATCGACTTTCCACAGAATGTTATTTTTTGAAAGTTGACTGAAAATTTCAAATGTTTGTTCTTGTAATGTAGATTGATATACTAAGGCTGTAGAAAGAATTACAATTTTTGTATGGAATCATATCGGTAAATGTTAGTATCTATTAGTAGCTGTATGTCGTATTTATCCTTTTTGATCCGTATCATTATTATAAATTAAAGATCAAACGTAGCACAATCGTCCGTGGTCGCGTCATACGTATCGCGGAGCAGCAAACCACTTTTTTCGAGACTTTTGTCTTGATTATATCAACATTTATGCCCTGTCACGCCCATATTTGGGGGTAAATCCAAATTTCTTCAACAACTTTAGAAGAAGATCACACAAGGTTCATTTCTGCCAAGCTACACTGAAATGAGACCCACGGTTTAGGAGGAGCAGAATTTAAAAGATTTTAAATAAAAAGCCACGCCCTGCAACACCCATATTTAGGGATAAATAAAGAATTCTTGAATAACTTAAGAAGAGGGTCACCCAAGGAACTTTCATGCTAAATTTTATTTAAATTTGGCCATTGGGTTGAGAGAACGAAATATTTTCAAACATTTCATAGTGAAAACAAGCCCCACCCTGACACTGCCTTATTTAGGGTAAATACAAATTTCTTTAACATTTTCAAAAGAGGGTCACCAAAGGAACATTTTTTTTTTCGAAGAAATTTAAAAGAAAAAAAACCCACATTATTTTCAAAGTTCTGAGAGTCTCCTTAAATACATGAAAATGTCACCTGACTGTAAACACATCGACGTAGATCTAATGTGATTAAACGCCGAAATTAAAGATCATCCTCTGATGAAATGTATTCTATAATGACATTGTAGGACCAACTTTTCATACGCGTAGGCAAGCTGTTAAAATGATAGCTAGATCAACCGATTTTTTCCTCATTCAGACGCCTTTTATACCCAAATGAATTTACATGTAACAGTAACAGAACAAATGACAAGAGGACCATGGTGGTCCAAGATCGCTCACCTGAGTCTCTTTGTCCCCTGTGATATCACATCAATTAAATAGGCAGATGTCATCAAGGAGATAATTTCTAAACAAAACCAAGTTTCATGACGATTGGGCCAAAATTGTGGCCTCTAGAGTTATAACAAAAAAAATTTCATAAAGACCCCTTTTTCTGTGTTATGGCATGGATCCTTCCCATTTTCAAAAGGGTTCATCCTTGTGACCGGACCAACATTAAGACAAAGTTTCATGAAAATTGGTCTATATTTGTGGCCTCCAGGGCATAAACTTGAAAAATATCATTAAGGCCCCTTTTCCCATGATATAGCATGGATTATTCCCATTTTCGATAGGCTGCATCCTTGTGACACGAACATCATTCTGACGAGGTTTCATGAAGATTGGGCCATATTTGTGGCCTTTAGAGCATAAACAAGAAAATTGTCATAAATGCCTCTTTTCCCATGATATGTCATGGATCATTCCTTTCTTAATAGGGTTCATCCTTGTGACATGGTTATCATTCTGCCTAAGTTTCATGATGACTGGGCCATATTTGAGGCCTATAGAGTGTCAACAAGAAAAAATGTCAAAAAGGCCCCTTTTTCTGTGATATGGCACGGATTTTTCCCATTTTCAAAAGGTATTATCCTTGTGACATGGCCAAGATTCTGACAATGTTTCATGAAGATTGGACCATAATTGTGGCCTCTAGAGTGTAAACAAGAAAATTGTCAAAAAGGCCCCTTTTCCCATGATATGTCATGGATCATTCCTTTCTTAATAGGGTTGATCCTTGTGACCTGGCCATTATTATGACAAAGTTTCATGATGACTGGGCCATATTTGTGGCCTATCGAGTGTCCACAAGAAAATTGTCAAAAAGGCCCCTTTTTCCTGTGATATGGCACGGATTTTCCCCATTTTCAATAGGTATTATCCTTGTGACATGGCAAAGATTCTGACAATGTTTCATGAAGATTGGGCCATAATTGTGGCCTCTTGAGTGTAAACAAGACAATTGTCAAAAAGGCCTCTTTTCCTGTGATTTGGCATAGAGCCCTCCCATTTTCGATAGGTTTCGTCCTTTTGACCTGGCCAACATTCTGACCAAGTTTCATGAAGATTGGACAATATTTGAGGGCTCTAGAGTGTAAACACTTAAATTGTTTACCCGGACGACGATCTACAGACGACGCACGACGCACGACGGACATTCAATGACCACAAAAGCTCACATTGAGCATAATGTGCTCAGATGAGCTAAAAACGCTACAAAACCGATATTGGTAAAGAATGTGAAATACGATTTCGCGAGATTCAATGTCCTATGGCGTTTCATAGATCGCATTTATGAATACAAATATTCAAACGGATTTGGCAAACTTGGTCCAGTATATGATGGGCAGAACGGTGAAAATAAGTGCTATAACTTTCGGGATTTGTTTGAATATGCTCCTAAATTAATCATCGAGCCTTTATAAGCTGAAATGTACAGAAACTTCTCCGTAAACGGTTAGTACACGAGCGTTTAGGGAGGAATATAGATTATTAAAAGTTAGGTGTCGAGTTATCACACTTTCTTTTAACTCTGGTGTCGATTTTCAATCGCTAAAAAATCAGGGGGTGTCTTGTTATCATTTTTTCCTCTACCCAGGCCCATAAAAGTACTAATATCTTCGCTCGATGTGGACCTTTCGTCGAAAAATTAAGCATGCGTGTAGAGGATACAAACATGCTCTTAGACAAACACAAAATATGAAGAATAGTTAGGTTTTTTGACAAAAAAATTAGTGACAAACCTACAAAGCAAGCAAAGTCACTCACTCCTAGGGCTAGAACTCGCTCATTTTCCTTAGTTGTTACCCTCTACCTTTATTTCCTAAAAGAAGAACCAATTTTCTCGACAGAAATACTTAAATCTTAAATGAAAATGATAGTTTTGGTTTACAAATCCGTCAAAAACTTGCCCCACCGTTAGTTCCGTATCGAAAAAATCGATCAGGTGTCCACGAACCATCTGGTGTCGGCGTGGCACGTTATACCCTGTGTTAATATGACGTCACAAACATTTACGGCCCCGCTAAGGATGGCGTTTCAAAAACTAGGATCCACGAAAGAATGAAAATAAGCATATCATTATTTGATAACAAAATACAATGTTTTACTGCGTTTAGTCATCAAATTATAATATGTCCAAAAGATTTCCAGAGACGATCAGAAGAAATCAACAAAATGATTTCCTTCAAGTGTATTTTAAAATAACCGAAGCACAACCAGAACCCGAATTACCTAAAATATTACCCAAAATTAATACACTTAGATCTACGTCCGAGTTACTTTTCAATTTCAACTCAATTCAATTCAATTCTTTAATGATAACTGAATATAACATTAGTGAAACCATACATTACAAAGAATAGATGACATATCATACCAAAAAACATTGTACAATAGACTAGAGATTATCTTTATTTCATGTTAAAAATAACACTAGTAGGCCACGAAAAATATTTAAAAACATCAAGAATCTCTGATTTCCAAAACTTTTGACAAGTATTCATACATAGATGTTGCTTAAGATCTATTTTTCGGATTAAACAGTAATTTCAAAATATCTGGTTCTTTGTCCTCAGAGGTGTTTACAGGAAAGTCCGGGCGATGTTCCGAATGCTTACGCTAGCCCGATCGAGTAGAAAATTGCTTGGCGTGCGCCCGAAAATGCCATTAAGTGCGATATTCACACACTCCTTTCTGATTTAAATGACCGACTAAATACTCGGAATGTAGCAATCATCTTGCTACCACTGAGCACATGGGCAAGCCTTGTCGAGCCTCATGAGCTAAAGCTTGTTTGGCAAGCTCGAGATTGCCGCAATATTTTGTGTGCGATTCCCCACTCTCCGAATGGGCCAATCGACTCGTTACTCGCAATGTAGGGTATCCTTGAGCATTTGCGCAAGACCGGCCAGCCGCTTGAGCCGATGCTCGGTTGGCGCGTGCAAAATATTGACAAAACTGAGATATTTATTCGTGTCTTTGACACAGCCCGATTTTGCACAACGTGCTCAAGGGGAGCTTTTAGGATCACCTTGAGTCCGTCGTGCGTCTTCCGTCGTCAACCATCTGAAAAACTTTTTCTTCTCTTGAACCCCTGGGCTGATTTCAATGAAACTTTACCAGAGTGTTCCTTGAGTGACCTTTTTCAAATTTGTTCTTGAAATTTTGATAGGCCCATATAAATGGGCGTGGCGGGGGGGGGGGGGATTTATTGAGCCCAAAATCTTTGAACCACTTCGCCGATTTCAATGAAACTTTACCAGAGTGTCCCTTGGGTGACTCTTTTCAAATATTGTTCGCGAAATTTTGATTGGCCCATAGATATGAGCGTGGCAAGATTAAGCCCGAAATCTTTGAACGACAATTTCTTAACCACTGGGCCGATTTCAATGAAACGTTATCAGATTGTGATTTGGTGGACCCTTTTCTAAAATTCCAAAATTTGAGAAATTTTGATTTGCCTATAAATATGGGCGTGACAGGGCGGAGCTGATTTTAGCCCGAGATCTTTGAACTACATCTCCTCCTGAATCGCTGGGCCGATTTCAATGAAATCTCACTAGAATGTTCCTTGATGACCCTTTTCAAAAATTGTGCGCAGAATTTTGATTGAACCTTAAATATGGGTGTGGCAGGGCGGGGCTCATTTTGAGTCTCCACAGTAATTAATGGATGGGCAGGGATTATTTTCACTTTAAATTCTTGGAACAACATCTCCTCTCTAACAATTTGGCAAATGCCAATGAAACTTTGCCAGAAAGTTACTTGGATGATATCCACTGGACCAAAAAAAAATCAGGTGAGCTGTATAGGGCTATTCGTGCCCACTTGTTTATTGAAAGCAGTGAATTTTGTATGGACAAAAAAGGCGTTAAACGTTAATTGGCAGATGTTTTTCTGAGCAGCGTGCCACTAAACGTAGTAGCAAAGTCAGAATAATAAACACCACTCCATCCGGCACAGCTTCCAGACAGACAGACAGACATATCCTTTTAATGTTCAAATTCACAACTTGTAAATACATGAACATATATTTCATACATGTAAACAATCAATATCAAAATATGTAAGCCAGTCTTGACAAGAGGGGCGGGTGTTTTTTTTTTTTTTTTTTTAATCATTGGGTAGACACTGATTACTTTGGTCCTTATATTTTCGCGAGATACCTTAAGTTGGTTATTTAAAGAAATCAAGGCAAGTAATAGTGAAACGTGCTGAAATCCATTCACCGTATATTGGAGAATAGGTTTGAGAACGTTTCATTATTTTTTTGAGACCGGGTACCAAACTTTTAAGAAATAGACTTTAGCGTTACTCATCTGGTCACGTGACTTGCTCAAAACATATTTGATTTGAATTGGGGTTTTACGTCGCTTTCAACAATGTCTCAGTTATATCGCGACGACTGGAGCACCTAACGATGGATTCCTGGTATTTCTCACACCAGTACTACCACCACATCCCTTTCCTAGCCTCCAGTTGCTATTCCACATAGGTTTACGATTATCTACCCATTGGTGGAAGACAAATGTCGGAAAGGATAAGTGCCGCGGCCGGGGATCGAACCCGTGCGAATATAGACTCCTGGATTAGAAGTCCGGCGCGCTACCAACTGCGCTATTGCCGCGGCTCTGCTCAAAACATAATAGTTTGATTTCGTTTACAAATAGATACGCGTGACAGAATTAAATCGGGAAATTAAAACGGTCTCATCAGTAACTGACATTTATTCAGTTTGAGTCTATGAGTGTTATAAAAAGTTTGAGTGAATGACTCTTTGTGAAATCAGCTGATAATTCGCATTTTTAATCAGGATATATAATTGGATCCGATATTCACCCGATCTCCAATCGTTAACTGCAGAAGTACAGATGTTGACGCCGTAGTATAACTGTTATCACTGTAAGAACGGGCAAACACTTTTTTATTATCGTTGTGTCGAATCCAACAGTAAACATCGTGCGATCCCATCGATGCGAGTGTAAACATGAACGAATATAGTCCGTCAACAGGACTCGTAAATACGCCCGTGTCAGTGTCGTAGCCTCCACCGATGTTGGTGACAACGACAGAAAACGTTGGGACGCCATTAACAAGGTTTTGGGTTGGGTTTGTGACGGTGAAGGCAATGGTTGGACCTGAAAGCAACAGGAAGAAGAATGCATGTATCTATTTATGAACCTGCACGTGGCATTGTCAGCAATTTCACAAAAGCATAAAGCACAGGCTCTAAGCAGCCCGTGCATCCACACAGATTGACTCTAGTCTTCCCTATACACTAAATTGTAGATAGATAAGTTCTTTTCATCGCTCGATTATTTTTATTGTATTACGTGGCAGTCTAGGCCGCTAAATATTAGTGTCTCATGTATAGAAGAAATTGATATGAATAGTAGAGCTACGAACTAAAGAAAATTATGGAAATATTACGCGCGTAAGAAAGTGATGGAAATAATACTCACAGGTTATATATCGTAGTTGGGCACATATTGTGAATAGTTTTCTCAAATGCTCAAATGTATTTAAGCCTGTGCCTGACATTTCCAACAATTTCAAATGTGCGCAAAGCAAAGATTCTGGCCAGTCTGTGCAAAAATAAATAAGTTTCCAAAGTATCTGAAGAAGTTTAGACAAATTTCTTATTACACTGTGTAACTGTCTTGACTGCTAAATGTGTGAATCTTATGCAGATATCAAATTGTTGGAAATGTCACACACAGGGTCATTTTAACTTTTAAAACGTACCGTCCGAGGGAGTTCTTACAACTTAAGCTGGAATACTTCGGGTACGGTTTTATATATGATTCTTATAATTACGATATATCTTTCTTTTTAGATAGATCTAATTAACGAATTTACGTTTAGCTTTACCATGTAAGTTAACCATGGTTTCTCTGCCAAACATTTCTTTTCTTTATAAGATTTAATGTTTGAAAGGAATTCCGTTCTGAAGAATTACGCACATTTAGAACGAAAGCTCTGAAGATTCTCAAAGCCAGCATCTAAGAGGGACTAACCCTAGCCGCAATAAAATAGGTCTTTCTCTCTCTGAGAAGCTAACGAAAATCCTCTCCATCAGCTTATGAGCGGAGAGGGCCGCGTTATAGCACAGCTAGGTTACTCTATCGCATCGTCCTCTTTTCGGTAGAGTTACGCCTTCGTTCTATCTTAGCCAGGGCTCGTTTTTGCCCTTAAATCAGGGGTTTGACCCTCAAAAATCTGAAAATATCCATTTTTACCTTTAAAAATCACTCCCAAGGGGGTCATTTTGGCCCCCTTGAAAGAAAATTCTAAGGATCAAAACTGTGTTTTATCACTCACTTTTTCAATGATGTATCGTGTATTCTAAATTTGACCCCTTAAAATGAGTTTTGGCCCACAGAATATCGTGTTTTAGAAGGCAGTGACTCCTCAATTTCAAATACTAGCACGAACCCTGCTAAGCGTCTCCGTAAGTTTCCTTATGTTTCCGCAAACTATGCGCTTATATTCTGCGCAATTAATGAACTGGCAGGGCGGGGCTTAACCATGACGTAATTTGGCGAGTTTACTTTTCAATAGTTTGGGTTCATTCAAATTTTAGTCGGTAATCTTCGCTAACGCGTGCAAATAACTGTATCCTAAAGCCTAAAGGATTCTCGTGATTTGAGAGACTGAACACATTTCATCGTTTGGTTACCAAGGCCTCGTAACTTCAGCTTGATTTACGAGAATTTGGCTACCAATTTACGACTTAAGGTCTCGAGTTATTTATGTCGACTCTCTTTAGAAGAGGTTGTATTAGATAAAAGCTGATTTCCCTTAACATTAAGTGCAACGACCCGTTACTTAAGCTCTGCCCTGCCAGGGCATCAATCATGGATAATACTAACCGTCTGTATTGCTTCCCTGTTTATTTTCATGCTCATATTTTCGAGTCAGAGCTTCAATTTGATCCTGTATCTCTGCTTTCTTGTTTTCAATCTCTATTTTCGCTGTTTCTATCTCCGACGCAATATTCGAATTCAGCCTGTCGAAGTCTCGCTGCATGGTGGATCTTAGCTCTTTTGATTCCACCAGTTCCTTAGAAACTTCGTGTTTCAACACTTTCACTTCTGATGCCATTTTTTCAACCCTCTGCTCTATCCTCAACATGGCCTCTAATGTCTTCAATTCGTAATCGAATTTCGAGCAAGCTGGCTCGGACTTAACTGCAAGCGCTTCAACATTGAGTCTTGAAAAAACCAAAGATGTGACAAGAAAAAACATGTTTGTAGTTTATATTGGGACGTTAAGCACGAAAAAGCAGATTATACCAACTTTTAAGTTCAACTTTACTCAAGCGCACTGAAGATCAGGCGGTCATATTTTATACTTAAGGATTCGAGGGTTGATTCTTATTTTTGAGAAAGCGAAGTTTAGATTTGGTCTGAGAGATCATTTTTCCTCACTACCCCCCCCCCCCCCCCCCCCCTTGTCTGCTAAAACGTGTAGCCCGAGCGTGTCTCAAACAAAGTCAACTCATAGATATTTTTCAAACTTAAACAAGCTAGGTTATTTTTGTTGAAATCAATGTTTTGAAATCACCTGAAAAAAAAAAAAAAAAACAAAAAAACAAAAACCCCGAGATAACGTGCGCTAGTTGACGTCGTAATTACGTCATTTAGAAAGTAACCCTTCACATGACCCTTCACATGAGTAGGGCCATTCGGAACACCACTCGATCATTCTCACAATCAACCTCGGATGTACATAGACAGACTTTTTTTAAAAATTACGCGAAAACCTTGGAAAAACGCGATGACGACAGTTAAATGACGATAGCCCTCAAAACTTTGAGTGAAAACATTTGACGTCGCAAACGTTACTCTTTTAAGTCACTGACATGAAACCATCGTATCCTTATTATAAATATCTTTAGATTCTTAAATAACGGCTGAAAAATCTTAATTTTTGAGAATGATTAGTCATTCTCAAAAATTAATATTTTCAAGCCGTTATTTACTGTTAAATGTATTAATCTAAAGATAGCGCCGGTTGTTTCTGCCCTAGCTTTTCCTACACTATTTCCGCTTAACAAAATGCACAATTTTGTTACATACCCATCCGCCTTACATACATCCGATGTCTGTTGCAGTTTACGAAAATGACCAAGTGATGTTCCGAATGGAGTAGGACATGGAAATCTGATGGTTGTTGTAATTGAAAATGGGACGTATATTGGTATCAACTTCTGTGTCTTTACGTCCTTTCCGGTGTCCGTACGTCCAGATGTCAGTGTGTCCGTCTTAACGTACGTCCGGACGTTTACATCTTGAGAACGTAACTCAATTATTGGTGGATTTGGATGAATTACTCGCATAACATTCCTAACAGGGTGCATATTTGTGAGATTTGGTGATTTTCTCCTTGTCATTTTTGACGGAGTATTTTGTGACTCTGGTACTTTTGATTATGTAGACTTTTATGTAAACCTTCATATGAAATAACTTCTATGAAACAAAAACTAGATTATGAAACATTCGCCTATTCATTCATTACAACTTTATTGACCAACCCTCAAACTTAGACAAAGACTCCGTAATTTAATTTTAATTGGTGATTGGTCACGAACGCCAATATCATATGTCATGCGAAAAAGGACATTCTTGTTACTCCGATAACTAAGAAATCATTAGTGACTAATGTAAGCCTACCAGCCCTGCGTTCAGGATCACCAAACGGTGCAAACAGTTTCCCAATTTTATCCCGCTTTGCTCGCGCGCTTGCTTGCAAAGCGGGATATAATTGGAAAATTCTTTGCACCGTTAGGTGATCCTGAACGCAGGGCAGGTTTCGCATTGTGCGAACGATTATACAGGAAGGTAGAATGATCATTATTTATGTAAACTAGAAATGTGTCACGGACACAGATGCCCCCCCCCCGCAAATACTTGATTTTTACCCATGAACCATTTGACCTTCAGCCGTGACCTTGGCATTTGGCGTAACCGGGTTAACTCTAAATGCCCGTCACCATTACAAAGCGGAGGCATACAAACCTGACCGGGAAGCGCACAGTCGGACCAAGGGCCTCTTTTACTAAACATCTTGCAATCAATTTTTCGAGTAAGTCAAAAATTAAAGTTTCTTCTTCAGTAGTAACGAAATATGGAATTCTTCCATGTTTCAACTCATTGGAATCGTCTTCTAAAGACAGTGCCGATGAGATAATGCAGGCAGAATTTAACAATGAACGAAAACACCAGGTACGATTTGTGATTTTGACTTACGATTAATCTTTTTCGTAAAAAATTTAGTTAAACGGGCTCCAGGATCGGCATTTTGTACACTTGTAAGATGTTTCCTTATTCTTGTGACGGGTCTACTATAGACATATTTATTTTTTCTACCTTGTGCATGCAACATCATGCTCCATACTGATAAGTACGTTCTTTAGTGTGTGTTTTTCTAGAACCGGTTGATATCAACGTTTAACTCTTACCATGATGTTCACCACATCGTTCGGCTGTACAAAGAGTTATGGCAAACACTGTTTAAGACTAAGATCAGCTTGCATTGATGTGCAGACTGATCTAAGTCTACATTGCCTGCTTTCTAAATATGTTTATCTAATAATCGTTGAGAATGTTTTATTCAGACTTTTGGAAATATTAAAATAATGACAAGTTAAGGTAGTGGACCAATAGTGCATCAGCATTACGGAACTCACGGTCTTTCATAACGTTAACACTGATTAAGTTTATTACCTCCGAAACGTTGCGGAACTATTACGAGGCCACCACCCTAAACTGACGAAATTCATATTATGCAGGACATTGATTAATTATTTCCATTTATGCATGTTGTTGAACTTATCAGAACACGGATTCGTAAATGATTTTTATTCTGTTTACAAATTCTCGTTCTCAAAAATGAGAATGTGTAAAATTCTAATTACAGCCAATTGAAAAATTTTCTACCCGGTTAGGTGATTTTTTTTTTCTATCTAGCCAGATGAAAAATATTCTTCGTTACCAATGTGAAAAAATGTCTTATTACAGCCAAATGAAAAATGTTCTTCCCAATTAGGTGAAAAGTTTTTTCTATCTAGTCAGATGAAAAAAATTTTCGTCATCAAGAGGAAACATTTCTAATTACAGCCAATTAAAAAAAATTCTCCCCAGTTAGGTAAAAAGAATTCCTCCCTGGCCAGATGAAAAATAAAATATTCGACTCCAATGGGATTCGAACCCGGGACCTCTATATCCCAAAGCGAGTGCTCTACCACGTCGCTATTAAGGCTAGCTTGTACGGCAAGCAGTACAAACACCCCTTATACACATCCCGGCTACACCAGACAAAAAAATTTCTTCGTAACCAAGAAATTTTTTTTTCCTCGTTAGGTTAAAAAAATTTCTACCAGGCCAAAGCAAGGTGAACACGTTTTTAATAACAGCCAATTGAAACCATTTCTCCCCAGTTAGGTGGAAAAATCTTTTCTATCTGGCCAGATGAAAAATTTTTCTTCGTAACCAATGTGTAAAATTCTAATTACAGCCAATTGAAAAATTTTCTACCCGGTTAGGTGATTTTTTTTCTATCTAGCCAGATGAAAAATATTCTTCGTTACCAATGTGAAAAAATGTCTTATTACAGCCAAATGAAAAATGTTCTTCCCAGTTAGGTGAAAAGTTTTTTCTATCTAGTCAGATGAAAAAAATTCTTCGTCACCAAGAGGAAACATTTCTAATTACAGCCAATTGAAAAAATTTCTCCCCAGTTAGGTAAAAAGAATTCCTCCCTGGCCAGATGAAAAATAAAATATTCGACTCCAATGGGATTCGAACCCGGGACCTCTACATCCCAAAGCGAGTGCTCTACCACGTCACTATTAAGGCTAGCTTGTACGGCAAGCAGTACAAACACCCCTTATACACATCCCGGCTACACCAGACAAAAAAATTTCTTCGTAACCAAGAAATTTTTTTTTCCCGTTAGGTTAAAAAAATTTTCTACCAGGCCAAAGCAAGGTGAACACGTTTTTAATAACAGCCAATTGAAACCATTTCTCCCCAGTTAGGTGGAAAAATCTTTTCTATCTGGCCAGATGAAAAATTTTTCTTCGTAACCAATGTGTAAAATTCTAATTACAGCCAATTGAAAATTTTCTACCCGGTTAGGTGATTTTTTTTTCTATCTTGCCAGATGAAAAATATTCTTCGTTACCAATGTGAAAAAATGTCTTATTACAGCCAAATGAAAAATGTTCTTCCCAGTTAGGTGAAAAGTTTTTTCTATCTAGTCAGATGAAAAAAATTCTTCGTCACCAAGAGGAAACATTTCTAATTACAGCCAATTGAAAAAAATTCTCCCCAGTTAGGTAAAAAGAATTCCTCCCTGGCCAGATGAAAAATAAAATATTCGACTCCAATGGGATTCGAACCCGGGACCTCTACATCCCAAAGCGAGTGCTCTACCACGTCGCTATTAAGGCTAGCTTGTACGGCAAGCAGTACAAACACCCCTTATACACATCCCGGCTACACCAGACAAAAAAATTTCTTCGTAACCAAGAAATTGTTTTTCCCCGTTAGGTTAAAAAAATTTTCTACCAGGCCAAAGCAAGGTGAACACGTTTTTAATAACAGCCAATTGAAACCATTTCTCCCCAGTTAGGTGGAAAAATCTTTTCTATCTGGCCAGATGAAAATTTTTTCTTCGTAACCAATGTGTAAAATTCTAATTACAGCCAATTGAAAAATTTTCTACCCGGTTAGGTGATTTTTTTTTCTATCTAGCCAGATGAAAAATATTCTTCGTTACCAATGTGAAAAAATGTCTTATTACAGCCAAATGAAAAATGTTCTTCCCAGTTAGGTGAAAAGTTTTTTCTATCTAGTCAGATGAAAAAAATTCTTCGTCACCAAGAGGAAACATTTCTAATTACAGCCAATTGAAAAAATTTCTCCCCAGTTAGGTAAAAAGAATTCCTCCCTGGCCAGATGAAAAATAAAATATTCGACTCCAATGGGATTCGAACCCGGGACCTCTACATCCCAAAGCGAGTGCTCTACCACGTCGCTATTAAGGCTAGCTTGTACGGCAAGCAGTACAAACACCCCTTATACACATCCCGGCTACACCAGACAAAAAAATTTCTTCGTAACCAAGAAATTTTTTTTCCCCGTTAGGTTAAAAAAATTTTCTACCAGGCCAAAGCAAGGTGAACACGTTTTTAATAACAGCCAATTGAAACCATTTCTCCCCAGTTAGGTGGAAAAATCTTTTCTTTCTGGCCAGATGAAAATTTTTTCTTCGTAACCAATGTGTAAAATTCTAATTACAGCCAATTGAAAAATTTTCTACCCGGTTAGGTGATTTTTTTTTTCTATCTAGCCAGATGAAAAATATTCTTCGTTACCAATGTGAAAAAATGTCTTATTACAGCCAAATGAAAAATGTTCTTCCCAGTTAGGTGAAAAGTTTTTTCTATCTAGTCAGATGAAAAAAATTCTTCGTCACCAAGAGGAAACATTTCTAATTACAGCCAATTGAAAAAAAAATCTCCCCAGTTAGGTAAAAAGAATTCCTCCCTGGCCAGATGAAAAATAAAATATTCGACTCCAATGGGATTCAAACCCGGGACCTCTACATCCCAAAGCGAGTGCTCTACCACGTCGCTATTAAGGCTAGCTTGTACGGCAAGCAGTACAAACACCCCTTATACACATCCCGGCTACACCAGACAAAAAAATTTCTCCGTAACCAAGAATTTTTTTTCCCCGTTAGGTTAAAAAAATTTTCTACCAGGCCAAAGCAAGGTGAACACGTTTTTAATAACAGCCAATTGAAACCATTTCTCCCCAGTTAGGTGGAAAAATCTTTTCTATCTGGCCAGGTAAAAAATTTTTCTTCGTAACCAATGTGTAAAATTCTAATTACAGCCAATTGAAAAAATTTCTACCCGGTTAGGTGATTTTTTTTTCTATCTAGCCAGATGAAAAATATTCTTCGTTACCAATGTGAAAAAATGTCTTATTACAGCCAAATGAAAAATGTTCTTCCCAGTTAGGTGAAAAGTTTTTTCTATCTAGTCAGATGAAAAAAATTCTTCGTCACCAAGAGGAAACATTTCTAATTACAGCCAATTGAAAAAATTTCTCCCCAGTTAGGTAAAAAGAATTCCTCCCTGGCCAGATGAAAAATAAAATATTCGACTCCAATGGGATTCGAACCCGGGACCTCTACATCCCAAAGCGAGTGCTCTACCACGTCGCTATTAAGGCTAGCTTGTACGGCAAGCAGTACAAACACCCCTTATACACATCCCGGCTACACCAGACAAAAAGATTTCTTCGTAACCAAGAATTTTTTTTCCCCGTTAGGTTAAAAAAATTTTCTACCAGGCCAAAGCAAGGTGAACACGTTTTTAATAACAGCCAATTGAAACCATTTCTCCCCAGTAAGGTGGAAAAATCTTTTCTATCTGGCCAGATGAAAAATTTTTCTTCGTAACCAATGTGTAAAATTCTAATTACAGCCAATTGAAAAATTTTCTACCCGGTTAGGTGATTTTTTTTTCTATCTAGCCAGATGAAAAATATTCTTCGTTACCAATGTGAAAAAATGTCTTTTTACAGCCAAATGAAAAATGTTCTCCCCAGCTAGGTGAAAAGTTTTTTCTATCTAGTCAGATGAAAAAAATTCTTCGTCACCAAGAGGAAACATTTCTAATTACAGCCAATTGAAAATTTTTTTCCCCAGTTAGGTAAAAAGAATTCCTCCCTGGCCAGATGAAAAATAAAATATTCGACTCCAATGGGATTCGAACCCGGGACCTCTACATCCCAAAGCGAGTGCTCTACCACGTCGCTATTAAGGCTAGCTTGTACGGCAAGCAGTACAAACACCCCTTATACACATCCCGGCTACACCAGACAAAAAATTTCTTCGTAACCAAGAATTTTTTCCCCCCGTTAGGTTAAAAAAATTTTCTACCAGGCCAAAGCAAGGTGAACACGTTTTTAATAACAGCCAATTGAAACCATTTCTCCCCAGTTAGGTGGAAAAATCTTTTCTTTCTGGCCAGATGAAAAATTTTTCTTCGTAACCAATGTGTAAAATTCTAATTACAGCCAATTGAAAAATGTTCTACCCGGTTAGGTGATTTTTTTTTCTATCCAGCCAGATGAAAAATATTCTTCGTTACCAATGTAAAAAATGTCTTATTACAGCCAAATGAAAAATGTTCTTCCCAGTTAGGTGAAAAGTTTTTTCTATCTAGTCAGATGAAAAAAATTCTTCGTCACCAAGAGGAAACATTTCTAATCACAGCCAATTGAAAAAAATTCTCCCCAGTTAGGTAAAAAGAATTCCTCCCTGGCCAGATGAAAAATAAAATATTCGACTCCAATGGGATTCAAACCCGGGACCTCTACATCCCAAAGCGAGTGCTCTCCCACGTCGCTATTAAGGCTAGCTTGTACGGCAAGCAGTACAAACACCCCTTATACACATCCCGGCTTCACCAGACAAAAAAAATTCTTCGTAACCAAGAAATTTTTTTTCCCCGTTAGGTTAAAAAAAATTTCTACCAGGCCAAAGCAAGGTGAACACGTTTTTAATAACAGCCAATTGAAACCATTTCTCCGCAGTTAGGTGGAAAAATCTTTTCTATCAGGCCAGATGAAAAATTTTTCTTCGTAACCAATGTGTAAAATTCTAATAACAGCCAATTGAAAAATTTTCTACCCGGTTAGGTGATTTTTTTTTCTATCTAGCCAGATGAAAAATATTCTTCGTTACCAATGTGAAAAAATGTCTTATTACAGCCAAATGAAAAATGTTCTTCCCAGTTAGGTGAAAAGTTTTTTCTATCTAGTCAGATGAAAAAAATTCTTCGTCACCAAGAGGAAACATTTCTAATTACAGCCAATTGAAAAAATTTCTCCCCAGTTAGGTAAAAAGAATTCCTCCCGGGCCAGATGAAAAATAAAATATTCGACTCCAATGGGATTCGAACCCGGGACCTCTACATCCCAAAGCGAGTGCTCTATCACGTCGCTATTAAGGCTAGCTTGTACGGCAAGCAGTACAAACTCCCCTTATACACATCCCGGCTACACCAGACAAAAAAATTTCTTCGTAACCAAGAAATTTTTTTTCCCCGTTAGGTTAAAAAAAATTTCTACCAGGCCAAAGCAAGGTGAACACGTTTTTAATAACAGCCAATTGAAACCATTTCTCCCCAGTTAGGTGGAAAAATCTTTTCTGTCTGGCCAGATGAAAATTTTTTCTTCGTAACCAATGTGTAAAATTCTAATCAGCCAATTGAAATATTTTCTACCCGGTTAGGTGATTTTTTTTCTATCTAGCCAGATGAAAAATATTCTTCGTTACCAATGTGAAAAAATGTCTTATTACAGCCAAATGAAAAATGTTCTTCCCAGTTAGGTGAAAAGTTTTTTCTATCTAGTCAGATGAAAAAAATTCTTCGTCACCAAGAGGAAACATTTCTAATTACAGCCAATTGAAAAAATTTCTCCCCAGTTAGGTAAAAAGAATTCCTCCCTGGCCAAATGAAAAATAAAATATTCGACTCCAATTGGATTCGAACCCGGGACCTCTTCATCCCAAAGCGAGTGCTCTACCACGTCGCTATTAAGGCTAGCTTGTACGGCAAGCAGTACAAACACCCCTTATACACATCCCGGCTACACCAGACAAAAAAATTTCTTTGTAACCAAGAAATTTTTTTTCCCCGTTAGGTTAAAAAAAATTTCTACCAGGCCAAAGCAAGGTGAACACGTTTTTAATAACAGCCAATTGAAACCATTTCTCCCCAGTTAGGTGGAAAAATCTTTTCTATCTGGCCAGATGAAAAATTTTTCTTCGTAACCAATGTGTAAAATTCTAATTACAGCCAATTGAAAAATTTTCTACCCGGTTAGGTGTTTTTTTTCTCTATCTAGCCAGATGAAAAATATTCTTCGTTACCAATGTGAAAAAATGTCTTATTACAGCCAAATGAAAAATGTTCTTCCCAGTTAGGTGAAAAGTTTTTTCTATCTAGTCAGATGAAAAAAATTCTTCGTCACCAAGAGGAAACATTTCTAATTACAGCCAATTGAAAAAATTTCTCCCCAGTTAGGTAAAAAGAATTCCTCCCTGGCCAGATGAAAAATAAATTATTCGACTCCAATGGGATTCGAACCCGGGACCTCTACATCCCAAAGCGAGTGCTCTACCACGTCGCTATTAAGGCTAGCTTCTACGGCAAGCAGTACAAACACCCCTTATACACATCCCGGCTACACCAGACAAAAAATTTCTTCGTAACCAAGAAATTTTTTTTCCCCGTTAGGTTAAAAAAATTTGCTACCAGGCCAAAGCCAGGTGAACACGTTTTTAATAACAGCCAATTGAAACCATTTCTCCCCAGTTAGGTGAAAAAATCTTTTCTATCTGGCCAGATGAAAAAATTTTTCTTCGTAACCAATGTGTAAAATTCTAATTACAGCCAATTGAAAAAATTTCTACCCGGTTAGGTGATTTTTTTTCTATCTAGCCAGATGAAAAATATTCTTCGTTACCAATGTGAAAAAATGTCTTATTACAGCCAAATGAAAAATGTTCTTCCCAGTTAGGTGAAAAGTTTTTTCTATCTAGTCAGATGAAAAAAAATTCTTCGTCACCAAGAGGAAACATTTCTAATAACAGCCAATTGAAAAAATTTCTCCCCAGTTAGGTAAAAAGAATTCCTCCCTGGCCAGATGAAAAATAAAATATTCGACTCCAATGGGATTCGAACCCGGGACCTCTACATCCCAAAGCGAGTGCTCTACCACGTCGCTATTAAGGCTAGCTTATACGGCAAGCTGTACAAACACCCCTTATACACATCCCGGCTACACCAGACAAAAAAATTTCTTCGTAACCAAGAAATTTTTTTTCCCCGTTAGGTTAAAAAAATTTTCTACCAGGCCAAAGCAAGGTGAACACGTTTTTAATAACAGCCAATTGAAACCATTTCTCCCCAGTTAGGTGGAAAAATCTTTTCTATCAGGCCAGATGAAAAATTTTTCTTCGTAACCAATGTGTAAAATTCTAATTACAGACAATTGAAAATTTTCTACCCGGTTAGGTGATTTTTTTTTCTATCTAGCCAGATGAAAAATATTCTTCGTTACCAATGTGAAAAAATGTCTTATTACAGCCAAATGAAAAATGTTCTTCCCAGTTAGGTGAAAAGTTTTTTCTATCTAGTCAGATGAAAAAAATTCTTCGTCACCAAGAGGAAACATTTCTAATTACAGCCAATTGAAAAAATTTCTCCCCAGTTAGGTAAAAAGAATTCCTCCCTGGCCAGATGAAAAATAAAATATTCGACTCCAATGGGATTCGAACCCGGGACCTCTACATCCCAAAGCGAGTGCTCTACCACGTCGCTATTAAGGCTAGCTTGTACGGCAAGCAGTACAAACACCCCTTATACACACCCCGGCTACACCAGACAAAAAAATTTCTTCGTAACCAAGAATTTTTTTTCCCCGTTAGGTTAAAAAAAATTTCTACCAGGCCAAAGCAAGGTGAACACGTTTTTAATAACAGCCAATTGAAACCATTTCTCCGCAGTTAGGTGGAAAAATCTTTTCTATCTGGCCAGATGAAAATTTTTTCTTCGTAACCAATGTGTAAAATTCTAATTACAGCCAATTGAAAAATTTTCTACCCGGTTAGGTGCTTTTTTTTTCTATCTAGCCAGATGAAAAATATTCTTCGTTACCAATGTGAAAAAATGTCTTATTACAGCCAAATGAAAAATGTTCTTCCCAGTTAGGTGAAAAGTTTTTTCTATCTAGTCAGATGAAAAAAATTCTTCGTCACCAAGAGAAAACATTTCTAATTACAGCCAATTGAAAAAAATTCTCCCAGTTAGGTAAAAAGAATTCCTCCCTGGCCAGATGAAAAATAAAATATTCGACTCCAATGGGATTCGAACCCGGGACCTCTACATCCCAAAGCGAGTGCTCTACCACGTCGCTATTAAGGCTAGCTTGTACGACAAGCAGTACAAACACCCCTTATACACATCCCGGCTACACCAGACAAAAAGATTTCTTCGTAACCAAGAAATTTTTTTTCCCGTTAGGTTAAAAAAATTTTCTACCAGGCCAAAGCAAGGTGAACACGTTTTTAATAACAGCCAATTGAAACCATTTCTCCCCAGTTAGGTGGAAAAATCTTTTCTATCTGGCCAGATGAAAAATTTTTCTTCGTAACCAATGTGTAAAATTCTAATTACAGCCAATTGAAAAATTTTCTACCCGGTTAGGTGATTTTTTTTCTATCTAGCCAGATGAAAAATATTCTTCGTTACCAATGTGAAAAAATGTCTTATTACAGCCAAATGAAAAATGTTCTTCCCAGTTAGGTGAAAAGTTTTTTCTATCTAGTCAGATGAAAAAAATTCTTCGTCACCAAGAGGAAACATTTCTAATTACAGCCAATTGAAAAAATTTCTCCCCAGTTAGGTAAAAAGAATTCCTCCCTGGCCAGATGAAAAATAAAATATTCGACTCCAATGGGATTCGAACCCGGGACCTCTACATCCCAAAGCGAGTGCTCTACCACGTCGCTATTAAGGCTAGCTTGTACGGCAAGCATTACAAACACCCCACATACACATCCCGGCTACACCAGACAAAAAATTTCTTCGTAACCAAGAAATTTTTTTTCCCCGTTAGGTTAAAAAAAATTTCTACCAGGCCAAAGCAAGGTGAACACGTTTTTAATAACAGCCAATTGAAACCATTTCTCCCCAGTTAGGTGGAAAAATCTTTTCTATCTGGCCAGATGAAAAATTTTTCTTCGTAACCAATGTGTAAAATTCTAATTACAGCCAATTGAAAAATTTTCTACCCGGTTAGGTGATTTTTTTTTCTATCTAGCCAGATGAAAAATATTCTTCGTTACCAATGAGAAAAAATGTCTTATTACAGCCAAATGAAAAATGTTCTTCCCAGTTAGGTGAAAAGTTTTTTCTATCTAGTCAGATGAAAAAAATTCTTCGTCACCAAGAGGAAACATTTCTAATTACAGCCAGTTGAAAAAAATTCTCCCCAGTTAGGTAAAAAGAATTCCTCCCTGGCCAGATGAAAAATAAAATATTCGACTCCAATGGGATTCGAACCCGGGACCTCTACATCCCAAAGCGAGTGCTCTACCACGTCGCTATTAAGGCTAGCTTGTACGGCAAGCAGTAAAAACACCCCTTATACACATCCCGGATACACCAGACAAAAAAATTTCGTCGTAACCAAGAAATTTTTTTCCCCCGTTAGGTTAAAAAAAAATTCTACCAGGCCAAAGCAATGTGAACACGTTTTTAATAACAGCCAATTGAAACCATTTCTCCCCAGTTAGGTGGAAAAATCTTTTCTATCTGGCCAGATGAAAAATTTTTCTTCGTAACCAATGTGTAAAAGTCTAATTACAGCCAATTGAAAAATTTTCTACCCGGTTAGGTGATTTTTTTTTCTATCTAGCCAGATGAAAAATATTCTTCGTTACCAATGTGAACAAATGTCTTATTACAGCCAAATGAAAAATGTTCTTCCCAGTTAGGTGAAAAGTTTTTTGTATCTAGTCAGATGAAAAGAATTCTTCGTCACCAAGAGGATACATTTCTAATTACAGCCAATTGAAAAAAATTCTCCCCAGTTAGGTAAAAAGAATTCCTCCCTGGCCAGATGAAAAATAAATTATTCGACTCCAATGGGATTCGAACCCAGGACCTCTACATCCCAAAGCGAGTGCTCTACCACGTCGCTATTAAGGCTAGCTTGTACGGCAAGCAGTACAAACACCCCTTATACACATCCCGGCTACACTAGACAAAAAAAATTCTTCGTAACCAAGAAATTTTTTTTCCCCGTTAGGTTAAAAAAAATTTCTACCAGGCCAAAGCAAGGTGAACACGTTTTTAATAACAGCCAATTGAAACCATTTCTCCCCAGTTAGGTGGAAAAATCTTTTCTTTCTGGCCAGATGAAAAATTTTTCTTCGTAACCAATGTGTAAAATTCTAATTACAGCCAATTGAAAAATTTTCTACCCGGTTAGGTGATTTTTTTTTCTATCTTGCCAGATGAAAAATATTCTTCGTTACCAATGTGAAAAAATGTCTTATTACAGCCAAATGAAAAATGTTCTTCCCAGTTAGGTGAAAAGTTTTTTTCTATCTAGTCAGATGAAAAAAATTCTTCTTCACCAAGAGGAAACATTTCTAATTACAGCCAATTGAAAAAATTTCTCCCCAGTTAGGTAAAAAGAATTCCTCCCTGGCCAGATGAAAAATAAATTATTCGACTCCAATGGGATTCGAACCCGGGACCTCTACATCCCAAAGCGAGTGCTCTACCACGTCGGTATTAAGGCTAGCTTGTACGGCAAGCAGTACAAACAACCCTTATACACATCCCGGCTACACCAGACAAAAAAATTTCTTCGTAACCAAGAATTTTTTTTCCCCGTTAGGTTAAAAAAATTTTCTACCAGGCAAAAGCAAGGTGAACACGTTTTTAATAACAGCCAATTGAAACCATTTCTCCCCAGTAAGGTGGAAAAATCTTTTCTATATGGCCAGATGAAAAAATTTTCTTCGTAACCAATGTGTAAAATTCTAATTACAGCCAATTGAAAAAAATTCTACCCGGTTAGGTGATTTTTTTTTCTATCTAGCCAGATGAAAAATGTTCTTCGTTACCAATGTGAAAAAATGTCTTATTACAGCCAAATGAAAAATGTTCTTCCCAGTTAGGTGAAAAGTTTTTTCTATCTAGTCAGATGAAAAAAATTCTTCGTCACCAAGAGGAAACATTTCTAATTACAGCCAATTGAAAAAATTTCTCCCCAGTTAGGTAAAAAGAATTCCTCCCTGGCCAGATGAAAAATAAAATATTCGACTCCAATGGGATTCGAACCCGGGACCTCTACATCCCAAAGCGAGTGCTCTACCACGTCGCTATTAAGGCTAGCTTGTACGGCAAGCAGTACAAACACCCCTTATACACATCCCGGCTATACCAGACAAAAAAATTTCTTCGTAACCAAGAAATTTTTTTCCCCGTTAGGTTAAAAAAATTTTCTACCAGGCCAAAGCAAGGTGAACACGTTCTTAATAACAGCCAATTGAAACCATTTCTCCCCAGTTAGGTGGAAAAATCTTTTCTATCTGGCCAGATGAAAATTTTTTCTTCGTAACCAATGTGTAAAATTCTAATTACAGCCAATTGAAAAATTTTCTACCCGGTTAGGTGATTTTTTTTTCTATCTAGCCAGATGAAAAATATTCTTCGTTACCAATGTGAAAAAATGTCTTATTACAGCCAAATGAAAAATGTTCTTCCCAGTTAGGTGAAAAGTTTTTTCTATCTAGTCAGATGAAAAAAATTCTTCGTCACCAAGAGGAAACATTTCTAATTACAGCCAATTGAAAAAAAAAAAATTCTCCCCAGTTAGGTAAAAAGAATTCCTCCCTGGCCAGATGAAAAATAAAATATTCGACTCCAATGGGATTCGAACCCGGGACCTCTACATCCCAAAGCGAGTGCTCTACCACGTCGCTATTAAGGCTAGCTTGTACGGCAAGCAGTACAAACACCCCTTATACACATCCCGGCTACACCAGACAAAAAAATTTCTTTGTAACCAAGAAATTTTTTTTTCCCCGTTAGGTTAAAAAAAATTTCTACCAGGCCAAAGCAAGGTGAACACGTTTTTAATAACAGCCAATTGAAACCATTTCTCCCCAGTTAGGTGGAAAAATCTTTTCTATCTGGCCAGATGAAAAATTTTTCTTCGTAACCAATGTGTAAAATTCTAATTACAGCCAATTGAAAAATTTTCTACCCGGTTAGGTGATTTTTTTTTCTATCTAGCCAGATGAAAAATATTCTTCGTTACCAATGTGAAAAAATGTCTTATTACAGCCAAATGAAAAATGTTCTTCCCAGTTAGGTGAAAAGTTTTTTCTATCTAGTCAGATGAAAAAAATTCTTCGTCACCAAGAGGAAACATTTCTAATTACAGCCAATTGAAAAAAATTCTCCCCAGTTAGGTAAAAAGAATTCCTCCCTGGCCAGATGAAAAATAAAATATTCGACTCCAATGGGATTCGAACCCGGGACCTCTACATCCCAAAGCGAGTGCTCTACCACGTCGCTATTAAGGCTAGCTTGTACGGCAAGCAGTACAAACACCCCTTATACACATCCCGGCTACACCAGACAAAAAAATTTCTTCGTAACCAAGATTTTTTTTTCCCCCGTTAGGTTAAAAAAATTTTCTACCAGGCCAAAGCAAGGTGAACACGTTTTTAATAACAGCCAATTGAAACCATTTCTCCCCAGTTAGGTGGAAAAATCTTTTCTATCTGGCCAGATGAAAAATTTTTCTTCGTAACCAATGTGTAAAATTCTAATTACAGCCAATTGAAAAATTTTCTACCCGGTTAGGTGATTTTTTTTTTTATCTAGCCAGATGAAAAATATTCTTCGTTACCAATGTGAAAAAATGTCTTATTACAGCCAAATGAAAAATGTTCTTCCCAGTTAGATGAAAAGTTTTTTCTATCTAGTCAGATGAAAAAAATTCTTCGTCACCAAGAGGAAACATTTCTAATTACAGCCAATTGAAAAAAATTCTCCCCAGTTAGGTAAAAAGAATTCCTCCCTGGCCAGATGAAAAATAAAATATTTGACTCCAATGGGATTCGAACCCGGGACCTCTACATCCCAAAGCGAGTGCTCTACCACGTCGCTATTAAGGCTAGCTTGTACGGCAAGCAGTACAAACACCCCTTATACACATCCCGGCTACACCAGACAAAAAAATTTCTTCGTAACCAAGAATTTTTTTTCCCCGTTAGGTTAAAAAAATTTTCTACCAGGCCAAAGCAAGGTGAACACGTTCTTAATAACAGCCAATTGAAACCATTTCTCCCCAGTTAGGTGGAAAAATCTTTTCTATCTGGCCAGATGAAAATTTTTTCTTCGTAACCAATGTGTAAAATTCTAATTACAGCCAATTGAAAAATTTTCTACCCGGTTAGGTGATTTTTTTTTTCTATCTAGCCAGATGAAAAATATTCTTCGTTACCAATGTGAAAAAATGTCTTATTACAGCCAAATGAAAAATGTTCTTCCCAGTTAGGTGAAAAGTTTTTTCTATCTAGTCAGATGAAAAAAATTCTTCGTCACCAAGAGGAAACATTTCTAATTACAGCCAATTGAAAAAAATTCTCCCCAGTTAGGTAAAAAGAATTCCTCCCTGGCCAGATGAAAAATAAAATATTCGACTCCAATGGGATTCGAACCCGGGACCTCTACATCCCAAAGCGAGTGCTCTACCACGTCGCTATTAAGGCTAGCTTGTACGGCAAGCAGGACAAACACCCCTTATACACATCCCGGCTACACCAGACAAAAAATTTCTTCGTCACCAAGAAATTTTTTTCCCCGTTAGGTTAAAAAAATTTTCTACCAGGCCTAAGCAAGGTGAACACGTTCTTTATAACAGCCAATTGAAACCATTTCTCCCCAGTTAGGTGGAAAAATCTTTTCTATCTGGCCAGATGAAAAATTTATCTTCGTAACCAATGTGTAAAATTCTAATTACAGCCAATTGAAAAATTTTCTACCCGGTTAGGTGATTTTTTTTTTCTATCTAGCCAGATGAAAAATATTCTTCGTTACCAAGGTGAAAAAATGTCTTATTACAGCCAAATGAAAAATGTTCTTCCCATTTAGGTGAAAAGTTTTTTCTATCTAGTCAGATGAAAAAATTCTTCGTCACCAAGAGGAAACATTTCTAATTACAGCCAATTGAAAAAATTTCTCCCCAGTTAGGTAAAAAGAATTCCTCCCTGGCCAGATGAAAAATAAAATATTCGACTCCAATGGGATTCGAACCCGGGACCTCTACATCCCAAAGCGAGTGCTCTACCACGTCGCTATTAAGGCTAGCTTGTACGGCAAGCAGTACAAACACCCCTTATACACATCCCGGCTACACCAGACAAAAAAATTTCTTCGTAACCAAGAAATTTTTTTCCCCGTTAGGTTAAAAAAATTTTCTACCAGGCCTAAGCAAGGTGAACACGTTCTTAATAACAGCCAATTGAAACCATTTCTCCCCAGTTAGGTGGAAAAATCTTTTCTATCTGGCCAGTTGAAAAATTTTTCTTCGTAACCAATGTGTAAAATTCTAATTACAGCCAATTGAAAAATTTTCTACCCGGTTAGGTGATTTTTTTTTCTATCTAGCCAGATGAAAAATATTCTTCGTTACCAATGTGAAAAAATGTCTTATTACAGCCAAATGAAAAATGTTCTTCCCAGTTAGGTGAAAAGTTTTTTTCTATCTAGTCAGATGAAAAAAATTCTTCGTCACCAAGAGGAAACATTTCTAATTACAGCCAATTGAAAAAAATTCTCCCCAGTTAGGTAAAAAAAATTCCTCCCTGGCCAGATGAAAAATAAAATATTCGACTCCAATGGGATTCGAACCCGGGACCTCTACATCCCAAAGCGAGTGCTCTACCACGTCGCTATTAAGGCTAGCTTGTACGGCAAGCAGTACAAACACCCCTTATACACATCCCAGCTACACCAGACAAAAAAAATTCTTCGTAACCAAGAATTTTTTTTTTCCCCGTTAGGTTAAAAAAATTTTCTACCAGGCCAAAGCAAGGTGAACACGTTTTTAATAACAGCCAATTGAAACCATTTATCCCCAGTTAGGTGGAAAAATCTTTTCTATCTGGCCAGATGAAAAATTTTTCTTCGTAACCAATGTGTAAAATTCTAATTTCAGCCAATTGAAAAATTTTCTACCCGGTTAGGTGATTTTTTTTTCCTATCTAGCCAGATGAAAAATATTCTTCGTTACCAATGTGAAAAAATGTCTTATTACAGCCAAATGAAAAATGTTCTTCCCAGTTAGGTGAAAAGTTTTTTCTATCTAGTCAGATGAAAAAAATTCTTCGTCACCAAGAGGAAACATTTCTAATTACAGCCAATTGAAAAAAATTCTCCCCAGTTAGGTAAAAAAAATTCCTCCCTGGCCAGATGAAAAATAAAATATTCGACTCCAATGGGATTCGAACCCGGGACCTCTACATCCCAAAGCGAGTGCTCTACCACGTCGCTATTAAGGCTAGCTTGTACGGCAAGCAGTACAAACACCCCTTATACACATCCCGGCTACACCAGACAAAAAAATTTCTTCGTAACCAAGAATTTTTTTTTCCCCGTTAGGTTAAAAAAATTTTCTACCAGGCCAAAGCAAGGTGAACACGTTTTTAATAACAGCCAATTAAAACCATTTCTCCCCAGTTAGGTGGAAAAATCTTTTCTATCTGGCCAGATGAAAAATTTTTCTTCGTAACCAATGTGTAAAATTCTAATTACAGCCAATTGAAAAATTTTCTACCCGGTTAGGTGATTTTTTTTCTATCTAGCCAGATGAAAAATATTCTTCGTTACCAATGTGAAAACATGTCTTATTACAGCCAAATGAAAAATGTTCTTCCCAGTCAGGTGAAAAGTTTTTTCTATCTAGTCAGATGAAAAAAATTCTTCGTCACAAAGAGGAAACATTTCTAATTACAGCCAATTGAAAAAATTTCTCCCCAGTTAGGTAAAAAGAATTCCTCCCTGGCCAGATGAAAAATAAAATATTCGACTCCAATTGGATTCGAACCCGGAACCTCTACATCCCAAAGCGAGTGCTCTACCACGTCGCTATTAAGGCTAGCTTGTACGGCAAGCAGTACAAACACCCCTTATACACATCCCGGCTACACCAGACAAAAAAATTTCTTCGTAACCAAGAATTTTTTTTCCCCCGTTAGGTTAAAAAAAATTTCTACCAGGCCAAAGCAAGGTGAACACGTTTTTAATAACAGCCAATTGAAACCATTTCTCCCCAGTTAGGTGGAAAAATCTTTTCTATCTTGCCAGATGAAAAATTTTTCTTCGTAACCAATATGTAAAATTCTAATTACAGCCAATTGAAAAATTTTCTACCCGGTTAGGTGATTTTTTTTCTATCTAGCCAGATGAAAAATATTCTTCGTTACCAATGTGAAAACATGTCTTATTACAGCCAAATGAAAAATGTTCTTCCCAGTTAGGTGAAAAGTTTTTCTATCTAGTCAGATGAAAAAAATTCTTCGTCACCAAGAGGAAACATTTCTAATTACAGCCAATTGAAAAAAATTCTCCCCAGTTAGGTAAAAAGAATTCCTCCCTGGCCAGATGAAAAATAAAATATTCGACTCCAATGGGATTCGAACCCGGGACCTCTACATCCCAAAGCGAGTGCTCTACCACGTCGCTATTAAGGCTAGCTTGTACGGCAAGCAGTACAAACACCCCTTATACACATCCCGGCTACACCAGACAAAAAAATTTCTTCGTAACCAAGAATTTTTTTTTTCCCGTTAGGTTAAAAAAATTTTCTACCAGGCCAAAGCAAGGTGAACACGTTTTTAATAACAGCCAATTGAAACCATTTCTCCCCAGTTAGGTGGAAAAATCTTTTCTATCTGGCCAGATGAAAAATTTTTCTTCGTAACCAATGTGTAAAATTCTAATTACAGCCAATTGAAAAATTTTCTACCCGGTTAGGTGATTTTTTTTCTATCTAGCCAGATGAAAAATATTCTTCGTTACCAATGTGAAAAAATAATTTATTACAGCCAAATGAAAAATGTTCTTCCCAGTTAGGTGAAAAGTTTTTTCTATCTAGTCAGATGAAAAAAATTCTTCGTCACCAAGAGGAAACATTTCTAATTACAGCCAATTGAAAAAAAAAAATTCTCCCCAGTTAGGTAAAAAGAATTCCTCCCTGGCCAGATGAAAAATAAAATATTCGACTCCAATGGGATTCGAACCCGGGACCTCTACATCCCAAAGCGAGTGCTCTACAACGTCGCTATTAAGGCTAGCTTGTACGGCAAGCAGTACAAACACCCCTTATACACATCCCGGCTACACCAGACAAAAAAATTTCTTCGTAACCAAGATTTTTTTTTTTCCCCGTTAGGTTAAAAAAAATTTCTACCAGGCCAAAGCAAGGTGAACACGTTTTTAATAACAGCCAATTGAAACCATTTCTCCCCAGTTAGGTGGAAAAATCTTTTCTATCTGGCCAGATGAAAATTTTTTCTTCGTAACCAATGTGTAAAATTCTAATTACAGCCAATTGAAAAATTTTCTACCCGGTTAGGTGATTTTTTTTTCTATCTAGCCAGATGAAAAATATTCTTCGTTACCAATGTGAAAAAATGTCTTATTACAGCCAAATGAAAAATGTTCTTCCCAGTTAGGTGAAAAGTTTTTTCTATCTAGTCAGATGAAAAATTCTTCGTCACCAAGAGGAAACATTTCTAATTACAGCCAATTGAAAAAAATTTCTCCCCAGTTAGGTAAAAAGAATTCCTCCCTGGCCAGATGAAAAATAAAATATTCGACTCCAATGGGATTCGAACCCGGGACCTCTACATCCCAAAGCGAGTGCTCTACCACGTCGCTTTTAAGGCTAGCTTGTACGGCAAGCAGTACAAACACCCCTTATACACATCCCGGCTACACCAGACAAAAAAAATTCTTCGTAACCAAGAAATTTTTATTTCCCCGTTAGGTTAAAAAAAATTTCTACCAGGCCAAAGCAAGGTGAACACGTTTTTAATAACAGCCAATTGAAACCATTTCTCCCCAGTTAGGTGGAAAAATCTTTTCTATCTGGCCAGATGAAAAATTTTTCTTCGTAACCAATGTGTAAAATTCTAATTACAGCCAATTGAAAAATTTTCTACCCGGTTAGGTGATTTTTTTTTTCTATCTAGCCAGATGAAAAATATTCTTCGTTACCAATGTGAAAAAATGTCTTATTACAGCCAAATGAAAAATGTTCTTCCCAGTTAGGTGAAAAGTTTTTTCTATCTAGTCAGATGAAAAAAATTCTTCGTCACCAAGAGGAAACATTTCTAATTACAGCCAATTAAAAAAAATTTCTCCCCAGTTAGGTAAAAAGAATTCCTCCCTGGACAGATGAAAAATAAAATATTCGACTCCAATGGGATTCGAACCCGGGACCTCTACATCCCAAAGCGAGTGCTCTACCACGTCGCTATTAAGGCTAGCTTGTACGGCAAGCAGTACAAACACCCCTTATACACATCCCGGCTACACCAGACAAAAAAATTTCTTCGTAACCAAGAAATTTTTTTCCCCGTTAGGTTAAAAAAATTTTCTACCAGGCCTAAGCAAGGTGAACACGTTCTTAATAACAGCCAATTGAAACCATTTCTCCCCAGTTAGGTGGAAAAATCTTTTCTATCTGGCCAGTTGAAAAATTTTTCTTCGTAACCAATGTGTAAAATTCTAATTACAGCCAATTGAAAAATTTTCTACCCGGTTAGGTGATTTTTTTTTCTATCTAGCCAGATGAAAAATATTCTTCGTTACCAAGGTGAAAAAATGTCTTATTACAGCCAAATGAAAAATGTTCTTCCCAGTTAGGTGAAAAGTTTTTTCTATCTAGTCAGATGAAAAAAATTCTTCGTCACCAAGAGGAAACATTTCTAATTACAGCCAATTGAAAAAAATTCTCCCCAGTTAGGTAAAAAAAATTCCTCCCTGGCCAGATGAAAAATAAAATATTCGACTCCAATGGGATTCGAACCCGGGACCTCTACATCCCAAAGCGAGTGCTCTACCACGTCGCTATTAAGGCTAGCTTGTACGGCAAGCAGTACAAACACCCCTTATACACATCCCAGCAACACCAGACAAAAAAATTTCTTCGTTACCAAGAAATTTTTTTCCCCGTTAGGTTAAAAAAATTTTCTACCAGGCCAAAGCAAGGTGAACACGTTTTTAATAACAGCCAATTGAAACCATTTATCCCCAGTTAGGTTGAAAAATCTTTTCTATCTGGCCAGATGAAAAATTTTTCTTCGTAACCAATGTGTAAAATTCTAATTACAGCCAATTGAAAAATTTTCTACCCGGTTAGGTGATTTTTTTTTCCTATCTAGCCAGATGAAAAATATTCTTCGTTACCAATGTGAAAAAATGTCTTATTACAGTCAAATGAAAAATGTTCTTCCCAGTTAGGTGAAAAGTTTTTTCTATCTAGTCAGATGAAAAAAATTCTTCCTCACCAAGAGGAAACATTTCTAATTACAGCCAATTGAAAAAAAATTCTCCCTAGTTAGGTAAAAAAAATTCCTCCCTGGCCAGATGAAAAATAAATTATTCGACTCCAATGGGATTCGAACCCGGGACCTCTACATCCCAAAGCGAGTGCTCTACCACGTCGCTATTAAGGCTAGCTTGTACGGCAAGCAGTACAAACACCCCTTATACACATCCCGGCTACACCAGACAAAAAAATTTCTTCGTAACCAAGAAATTTTTTTTCCCCGTTAGGTTAAAAAAATTTTCTACCAGGCCAAAGCAAGGTGAACACGTTTTTAATAACAGCCAATTAAAACCATTTCTCCCCAGTTAGGTGGAAAAATCTTTTCTATCTGGCCAGATGAAAAATTTTTCTTCGTAACCAATGTGTAAAATTCTAATTACAGCCAATTGAAAAATTTTCTACCCGGTTAGGTGATTTTTTTTCTATCTAGCCAGATGAAAAATATTCTTCGTTACCAATGTGAAAACATGTCTTATTACAGCCAAATGAAAAATGTTCTTCCCAGTTAGGTGAAAAGTTTTTTCTATCTAGTCAGATGAAAAAAATTCTTCGTCACAAAGAGGAAACATTTCTAATTACAGCCAATTGAAAAAATTTCTCCCCAGTTAGGTAAAAAGAATTCCTCCCTGGCCAGATGAAAAATAAAATATTCGACTCCAATTGGATTCGAACCCGGAACCGCTACATCCCAAAGCGAGTGCTCTACCACGTCGCTATTAAGGCTAGCTTGTACGGCAAGCAGTACAAACACCCCTTATACACATCCCGGCTACACCAGACAAAAAAATTTCTTCGTAACCAAGAATTTTTTTTCCCCGTTAGGTTAAAAAAAATTTCTACCAGGCCAAAGCAAGGTGAACACGTTTTTAATAACAGCCAATTGAAACCGTTTCTCCCCAGTTAGGTGGAAAAATCTTTTCTATCTTGCCAGATGAAAAATTTTTCTTCGTAACCAATATGTAAAATTCTAATTACAGCCAATTGAAAAATTTTCTACCCGGTTAGGTGATTTTTTTTCTATCTAGCCAGATGAAAAATATTCTTCGTTACCAATGTGAAAACATGTCTTATTACAGCCAAATGAAAAATGTTCTTCCCAGTTAGGTGAAAAGTTTTTCTATCTAGTCAGATGAAAAAAATTCTTCGTCACCAAGAGGAAACATTTCTAATTACAGCCAATTGAAAAAAATTCTCCCCAGTTAGGTAAAAAGAATTCCTCCCTGGCCAGATGAAAAATAAAATATTCGACTCCAATGGGATTCGAACCCGGGACCTCTACATCCCAAAGCGAGTGCTCTACCACGTCGCTATTAAGGCTAGCTTGTACGGCAAGCAGTACAAACACCCCTTATACACATCCCGGCTACACCAGACAAAAAAATTTCTTCGTAACCAAGATTTTTTCCCCCCGTTAGGTTAAAAAAATTTTCTACCAGGCCAAAGCAAGGTGAACACGTTTTTAATAACAGCCAATTGAAACCATTTCTCCCCAGTTAGGTGGAAAAATCTTTTCTATCTGGCCAGATGAAAAATTTTTCTTCGTAACCAATGTGTAAAATTCTAATTACAGCCAATTGAAAAATTTTCTACCCGGTTAGGTGTTTTTTTTTCTATCTAGCCAGATGAAAAATATTCTTCGTTACCAATGTGAAAAAATGTCTTATTACAGCCAAATGAAAAATGTTCTTCCCAGTTAGGTGAAAAGTTTTTTCTATCTAGTCAGATGAAAAAAATTCTTCGTCACCAAGAGGAAACATTTCTAATTACAGCCAATTGAATAACTTTCTCCCCAGTTAGGTAAAAAGAATTCCTCCCTGGCCAGATGAAAAATAAAATATTCGACTCCAATGGGATTCGAACCCGGGACCTCTACATCCCAAAGCGAGTGCTCTACAACGTCGCTATTAAGGCTAGCTTGTACGGCAAGCAGTACAAACACCCCTTATACACATCCCGGCTACACCAGACAAAAAAATTTCTTCGTAACCAAGAATTTTTTTTTTTCCCCGTTAGGTTAAAAAAAATTTCTACCAGGCCAAAGCAAGGTGAACACGTTTTTAATAACAGCCAATTGAAACCATTTCTCCCCAGTTAGGTGGAAAAATCTTTTCTATCTGGCCAGATGAAAAATTTTTCTTCGTAACCAATGTGTAAAATTCTAATTACAGCCAATTGAAAAATTTTCTACCCGGTTAGGTGATTTTTTTTTCTATCTAGCCAGATGAAAAATATTCTTCGTTACCAATGTGAAAAAATGTCTTATTACAGCCAAATGAAAAATGTTCTTCCCAGTTAGGTGAAAAGTTTTTTCTATCTAGTCAGATGAAAAATTCTTCGTCACCAAGAGGAAACATTTCTAATTACAGCCAATTGAAAAAAATTTCTCCCCAGTTAGGTAAAAAGAATTCCTCCCTGGCCAGATGAAAAATAAATTATTCGACTCCAATGGGATTCGAACCCGGGACCTCTACATCCCAAAGCGAGTGCTCTACCACGTCGCTTTTAAGGCTAGCTTGTACGGCAAGCAGTACAAACACCCCTTATACACATCCCGGCTACACCAGACAAAAAAAATTCTTCGTAACCAAGAAATTTTTATTTCCCCGTTAGGTTAAAAAAATTTTCTACCAGGCCAAAGCAAGGTGAACACGTTTTTAATAACAGCCAATTGAAACCATTTCTCCCCAGTTAGGTGGAAAAATCTTTTCTATCTGGCCAGATGAAAAAATTTTCTTCGTAACCAATGTGTAAAATTCTAATTACAGCCAATTGAAAAATTTTCTACCCGGTTAGGTGATTTTTTTTTTCTATCTAGCCAGATGAAAAATATTCTTCGTTACCAATGTGAAAAAATGTCTTATTACAGCCAAATGAAAAATGTTCTTCCCAGTTAGGTGAAAAGTTTTTTCTATCTAGTCAGATGAAAAAAATTCTTCGTCACCAAGAGGAAACATTTCTAATTACAGCCAATTGAAAAAAAATTCTCCCCAGTTAGGTAAAAAGAATTCCTCCCTGGCCAGATGAAAAATAAAATATTCGACTCCAATGGGATTCGAACCCGGGACCTCTACATCCCAAAGCGAGTGCTCTACCACGTCGCTATTAAGGCTAGCTTGTACGGCAAGCAGTACAAACACCCCTTATACACATCCCGGCTACACCAGACAAAAAAAATTCTTCGTAACCAAGAAATTTTTTTTCCCCGTTAGGTTAAAAAAATTTTCTACCAGGCCAAAGCAAGGTGAACACGTTTTTAATAACAGCCAATTGAAACCATTTCTCCCCAGTTAGGTTGAAAAATCTTTTCTATTTGGCCAGATGAAAAATTTTTCTTCGTAACCAATGTGTAAAATTCTAATACAGCCAATTGAAAAATTTTCTACCCGGTTAGGTGATTTTTTTTTCTATCTAGCCAGATGAAAAATATTCTTCGTTACCAATGTGAAAAAATGTCTTATTACAGCCAAATGAAAAATGTTCTTCCCAGTTAGGTGAAAAGTTTTTCCTATCTAGTCAGATGAAAAATATTCTTCGTCACCAAGAGGAAACATTTCTAATTACAGCCAATTGAAAAAATTTCTCCCCAGTTAGGTAAAAAGAATTCCTCCCTGGCCAGATGAAAAATAAAATATTCGACTCCAATGGGATTCGAACCCGGGACCTCTACATCCCAAAGCGAGTGCTCTACCACGTCGCTATTAAGGCTAGCTTGTACGACAAGCAGTACAAACACCCCTTATACACATCCCGGCTACACCAGACAAAAAAATTTCTTCGTAACCAAGAAACTTTTTTTCCCCGTTAGGTGTAAAAAAATTTTCTACCAGGCCAAAGCAAGGTGAACACGTTTTTAATAACAGCCAATTGAAACCATTTCTCCCCAGTTAGGTGGAAAAATCTTTTCTATCTGGCCAGATGAAAAATTTTTCTTCGTAACCAATGTGTAAAATTCTAATTACAGCCAATTGAAAAATTTTCTACCCGGTTAGGTGATTTTTTTTCTATCTAGCCAGATGAAAAATATTCTTCGTTACCAATGTGAAAAAATGTCTTATTACAGCCAAATGAAAAATGTTCTTCCCAGTTAGGTGAAAAGTGTTTTCTATCTAGTCAGATGAAAAAAATTCTTCGTCACCAAGAGGAAACATTTCTAATTACAGCCAATTGAAAAAAATTCTCCCCAGTTAGGTAAAAAGAATTCCTCCCTGGCCAGATGAAAAATAAAATATTCGACTCCAATGGGATTCGAACCCGGGACCTCTACATCCCAAAGCGAGTGCTCTACCACGTCGCTATTAAGGCTAGCTTGTACGGCAAGCAGTACAAACACCCCTTATACACATCCCGGCTACACCAGACAAAAAAATTTCTTCGTAACCAAGAAATTTTTTTTCCCCGTTAGGTTAAAAAAAATTTCTACCAGGCCAAAGCAAGGTGAACACGTTTTTAATAACAGCCAATTGAAACCATTTCTCCCCAGTTAGGTGGAAAAATCTTTTCTATCTGGCCAGATGAAAATTTTTTCTTCGTAACCAATGTGTAAAATTCTAATTACAGCCAATTGAAAAATTTTCTACCCGGTTAGGTGATTTTTTTTTCTATCTAGCCAGATGAAAAATATTCTTCGTTACCAATGTGAAAAAATGTCTTATTACAGCCAAATGAAAAATGTTCTTCCCAGTTAGGTGAAAAGTTTTTTCTATCTAGTCAGATGAAAAAAATTCTTCGTCACCAAGAGGAAACATTTCTAATTACAGCCAATTGAAAAAATTACTCCCCAGTTAGGTAAAAAGAATTCCTCCCTGGCCAGTTGAAAAATAAAATATTCGACTCCAATGGGATTCGAACCCGGGACCTCTACATCCCAAAGCAAGTGCTCTACCACGTCGCTATTAAGGCTAGCTTGTACGGCAAGCAGTACAAACACCCCTTATACACATCCCGGCTACACCAGACAAAAAAAATTCTTCGTAACCAAGAAATTATTTTTTTCCCCGTTAGGTTAAAAAAAATTTCTACCAGGCCAAAGCAAGGTGAACACGTTTTTAATAACAGCCAATTAAAACCATTTCTCCCCAGTTAGGTGGAAAAATCTTTTCTATCTGGCCAGATGAAAAAATTTTTCTTCGTAACCAATGTGTAAAATTCTAATTACAGCCAATTGAAAAATTTTCTACCCGGTTAGGTGATTTTTTTTCTATCTAGCCAGATGAAAAATATTCTTCGTTACCAATGTGAAAAAATGTCTTATTACAGTCAAATGAAAAATGTTCTTCCCAGTTAGGTGAAAAGTTTTTTCTATCTAGTCAGATGAAAAAAATTCTTCGTCACCAAGAGGAAACATTTCTAATTACAGCCAATTGAAAAAATTTCTCCCCAGTTAGGTAAAAAGAATTCCTCCCTGGCCAGATGAAAAATAAAATATTCGACTCCAATGGGATTCGAACCCGGGACCTCTACATCCCAAAGCGAGTGCTCTACCACGTCGCTATTAAGGCTAGCTTGTACGGCAAGCAGTACAAACACCCCTTATACACATCCCGGCTACACCAGACAAAAAAAATTTCTTCGTAACCAAGAAATTTTTTTTTCCCCGTTAGGTTAAAAAAATTTTCTACCAGGCCAAAGCAAGGTGAACACGTTTTTAATAACAGCCAATTGAAACCATTTCTCCCCAGTTAGGTGGAAAAAATCTTTTCTATCTGGCCAGATGAAAAATTTTTCTTCGTAACCAATGTGTAAAATTCTAATTACAGCCAATTGAAAAATTTTCTACTCGGTTAGGTGATTTTTTTTTCTATCTAGCCAGATGAAAAATATTCTTCGTTACCAATGTGAAAAAATGTCTTATTACAGCCAAATGAAAAATGTTCTTCCCAGTTAGGTGAAAAGTTTTTTCTATCTAGTCAGATGAAAAAAATTCTTCGTCACCAAGAGGAAACATTTCTAATTACAGCCAATTGAAAAAATTTCTCCCCAGTTAGGTAAAAAGAATTCCTCCCCAGCCAGATGAAAAATAAAATATTCGACTCCAATGGGATTCGAACCCGGGACCTCTACATCTCAAAGCGAGTGCTCTACCACGTCGCTATTAAGGCTAGCTTGTACGGCAAGCAGTACAAACACCCCTTATACACATCCCGGCTACACCAGACAAAAATAATTCTTCGTAACCAAGAAATTATTTTTTCCCCGTTAGGTTAAAAAAATTTTCTACCAGGCCAAAGCAAGGTGAACACGTTTTTAATAACAGCCAATTGAAACCATTTCTCCCCAGTTAGGTGGAAAAATCTTTTCTATCTGGCCAGATGAAAAATTTTTCTTCGTAACAAATGTGTAAAATTCTAATTACAACCAATTGAAAAAATTTCTACCCGGTTAGGTGATTCTTTTTTTTTTCTATCTAGCCAGATGAAAAATATTCTTCGTTACCAATGTGAAAAAATGTCTTATTACAGCCAAATGAAAAATGTTCTTCCCAGTTAGGTGAAAAGTTTTTTCTATCTAGTCAGATGAAAAAAATTCTTCGTCACCAAGAGGAAACATTTCTAATTACAGCCAATTGAAAAAAATTCTCCCCAGTTAGGTAAAAAGAATTCCTCTACAGATGAAAAATAAAATATTCGACTCCAATGGGATTCGAACCCGGGACCTCTACATCCCAAAGCGAGTGCACTACCACGTCGCTATTAAGGCTAGCTTGTACGACAAGCAGTACAAACACCCCTTATACACATCCCGGCTACACCAGACAAAAAAATTTCTTCGTAACCAAGAATTTTTTTTCCCCGTTAGGTTAAAAAAAATTTCTACCAGGCCAAAGCAAGGTGAACACGTTTTTAATAACAGCCAATTGAAACCATTTCTCCCCAGTTAGGTGGAAAAATCTTTTCTATCTGGCCAGTTGAAAAATTTTTCTTCGTAACCAATGTGTAAAATTCTAATTACAGCCAATTGAAAAATTTTCTACCCGGTTAGGTGATTTTTTTTTTCTATCTAGCCAGATGAAAAATATTCTTCGTTACCAATGTGAAAAAATGTCTTATTACAGCCAAATGAAAAATGTTCTTCCCAGTTAGGTGAAAAGTTTTTTCTATCTAGTCAGATGAAAAAAATTCTTCGTCACCAAGAGGAAACATTTCTAATTACAGCCAATTGAAAAAATTTCTCCCCAGTTAGGTAAAAAGAATTCCTCCCTGGCCAGATGAAAAATAAAATATTCGCCTCCAATGGGATTCGAACCCGGGACCTCTACATCCCAAAGCGAGTGCTCTACCACGTCGCTATTAAGGCTAGCTTGTACGGCAAGCAGTACAAACACCCCTTATACACATCCCGGCTACACCAGACAAAAAAATTTCTTCGTAACCAAGAATTTTTTTTTCCCGTTAGGTTAAAAAAAATTTCTACCAGGCCAAAGCAAGGTGGACACGTTTTTAATAACAGCCAATTGAAACCATTTCTCCCCAGTTAGGTGGAAAAATCTTTTCTATCTGGCCAGATGAAAAATTTTTCTTCGTAACCAATGTGTAAAATTCTAATTACAGCCAATTGAAAAATTCTCTACCCGGTTAGGTGATTTTTTTTTCTATCTAGCCAGATGAAAAATATTCTTCGTTACCAATGTGAAAAAATGTCTTATTACAGCCAAATGAAAAATGTTCTTCCCAGTTAGGTGAAAAGTTTTTTCTATCTAGTCAGATGAAAAAAATTCTTCGTCACCAAGAGGAAACATTTCTAAATACAGCCAATTGAAAAAATTTCTCCCCAGTTAGGTAAAAAGAATTCCTCCCTGGCCAGATGAAAAATAAAATATTCGACTCCAATGGGATTCGAACCCGGGACCTCTACATCACAAAGCGAGTGCTCTACCACGTCGCTATTAAGGCTAGCTTGTACGGCAAGCAGTACAAACACCCCTTATACACATCCCGGCTACACCAGACAAAAAAATGTCTTCGTAACCAAGAAATTGTTTTTCCCCGTTAGGTTAAAAAAAATTTCTACCAGGCCAAAGCAAGGTGAACACGTTTTTAATAACAGCCAATTGAAACCATTTCTCCCCAGTTAGGTGGAAAAATCTTTTCTATCTGGCCAGATGAAAAATTTTTCTTCGTAACCAATGTGTAAAATTCTAATTACAGCCAATTGAACAATTTTCTACCCGGTTAGGTGATTTTTTTTTTCTATCTAGCCAGATGAAAAATATTCTTCGTTACCAATGTGAAAAAACGTCTTATTACAGCCAAATGAAAAATGTTCTTCCCAGTTAGGTGAAAAGTTTTTTCTATCTAGTCAGATGAAAAAATTCTTCGTCACCAAGAGGAAACATTTCTAATTACAGCCAATTGAAAAAATTTCTCCCCAGTTAGGTAAAAAGAATTCATCCCTGGCCAGATGAAAAATAAAATATTCGACTCCAATGGGATTCGAACCCGGGACCTCTACATCCCAAAGCGAGTGCTCTACCACGTCGCTATTAAGGCTAGCTTGTACAGCAAGCAGTACAAACACCCCTTATACACATCCCGGCTACACCAGACAAAAAAATTTCTTCGTACCCAAGAAATTTTTTTTCCCCGTTAGGTTAAAAAAATTTTCTACCAGGCCAAAGCAAGGTGAACACGTTTTTAATAACAGCCAATTGAAATCATTTCTCCCCAGTTAGGTGGAAAAATCTTTTCTATCTGGCCAGATGAAAAATTTTTCTTCGTAACCAATGTGTAAAATTCTAATTACAGCCAATTGAAAAATTTTCTACCCGGTTAGGTGATTTTTTTTTCTATCTAGCCAGATGAAAAATATTCTTCGTTACCAATGTGAAAAAATGTCTCATTACAGCCAAATGAAAAATGTTCTTCCCAGTTAGGTGAAAAGTTTTTTCTATCTAGTCAGATGAAAAAAATTCTTCGTCACCAAGAGGAAACATTTCTAATTACAGCCAATTGAAAAAAATTCTCCCCAGTTAGGTAAAAAGAATTCCTCCCTGGCCAGATGAAAAATAAAATATTCGACTCCAATGGGATTCGAACCCGGGACCTCTACATCCCAAAGCGTGTGCTCTACCGCGTCGCTATTAAGGCTAGCTTGTACGACAAGCAGTACAAACACCCCTTATACACATCCCGGCTACACCAGACAAAAAATGTCTTCGTAACCAAGAAATTTTTTTTCCCCGTTAGGTTAAAAAAATTTTCTACCAGGCCAAAGCAAGGTGAACACGTTTTTAATAACAGCCAATTGAAACCATTTCTCCCCAGTTAGGTGGAAAAATCTTTTCTATCTGGCCAGATTGAAAATTTTTCTTCGGAACCAATGTCTAAAATTCTAATTACAGCCAATTGAAAAATTTTCTACCCGGTTAGGTGATTTTTTTTTTTCTATCTAGCCAGATGAAAAATATTCTTCGTTACCAATGTGAAAAAATGTCTTATTACAGCCAAATGAAAAATGTTCTTCCCAGTTAGGTGAAAAGTTTTTTCTATCTAGTCAGATGAAAAAAATTCTTCGTCACCAAGAGGAAACATTTCTAATTACAGCCAATTGAAAAAATTTCTCCCCAGTAAGGTGAAAAGAATTCCTCCCTGGCCAGATGAAAAATAAAATATTCGACTCCAATGGGATTCGAACCCGGGACCTCTACATCCCAAAGCGTGTGCTCTACCACGTCGCTATTAAGGCTAGCTTGTACGGCAAGCAGTACAAACACCCCTTATACACATCCCGGCTACACCAGACAAAAATATTTCTTCGTAACCAAGAAATTTTTTTCCCCGTTAGGTTAAAAAAATTTTCTACCAGGCCAAAGCAAGGTGAACACGTTTTTAATAACAGCCAATTGAAACCATTCTCCCCAGTTAGGTGGAAAAATCTTTTCTATCTGGCCAGATGAAAAATTTTTCTTCGTAACCAATGTGTAAAATTCTGATTACAGCCAATTGAAAAATTTTCTACCTGGTTAGGTGATTTTTTTTTCTATCTAGCCAGATGAAAAATATTCTTCGTTACCAATGTGAAAAAATGTCTTATTACAGCCAAATGAAAAATGTTCTTCCCAGTTAGGTGAAAAGTTTTTTCTATCTAGTCAGATGAAAAAAATTCTTCGTCACCAAGAGGAAACATTTCTATTTACAGCCAATTGAAAAAATTTCTCCCCAGTTAGGTAAAAAGAATTCCTCCCTGGCCAGATGAAAAATAAAATATTCGACTCCAATGGGATTCGAACCCGGGACCTCTACATCCCAAAGCGAGTGCTCTACCGCGTCGCTATTAAGGCTAGCTTGTACGGCAAGCAGTACAAACACCCCTTATACACATCCCGGCTACACCAGACAAAAATAATTCTTTGTAACCAAGAAATTTTTTTCCCCGTTCGGTTAAAAAAATTTTCTACCAGGCCAAAGCAAGGTGAACACGTTTTTAATAACAGCCAATTGAAACCATTTCTCCCCAGTTAGGTGGAAAAATCTTTTCTATCTGGCCAGATGAAAATTTTTTCTTCGTAACCAATGTGTAAAATTCTAATTACAGCCAGTTGAAAAATTTTCTTCCCGGTTAGGTGATTTTTTTTTCTATCTAGCCAGATGAAAAATATTCTTCGTTACCAATGTGAAAAAATGTCTTATTAAAGCCAAATGAAAAATGTTCTTCCCAGTTAGGTGAAAAGTTTTTTCTATCTAGTCAGATGAAAAAAATTCTTCGTCACCAAGAGGAAACATTTCTAATTACAGCCAATTGAAAAAAATTATCCCCAGTTAGGTAAAAAGAATTCCTCCCTGGCCAGATGAAAAATAAAATACATGTATTCGACTCCAATGGAATTCGAACCCGGGACCTCTACATCCCAAAGCGAGTGCTCTACCACGTCGCTATTAGGGCTAGCTTGTACGGCAAGCAGTACAAACACCCCTTATACACATCCCGGCTACACCAGACAAAAAAATTTCTTCGTAACCAAGAAATTTTTTTTCCCGTTAGGTTAAAAAAAATTTCTACCAGGCCAAAGCAAGGTGAACACGTTTTTAATAACAGCCAATTGAAACCATTTCTCCCCAGTTAGGTGGAAAAATCTTTTCTATCTGGCCAGATGAAAAATTTTTCTTCGTAACCAATGTGTAAAATTATAATTACAGCCAATTGAAAAATTTTCTACACGGTTAGGTGATTTTTTTTCTATCTAGCCAGATGAAAAATATTCTTCGTTACCAATGTGAAAAAAATGTCTTATTACAGCCAAATGAAAAATGTTCTTCCCAGTAAGGTGAAAAGTTTTTTCTATCTAGTCAGATGAAAAAAAATGCTTCGTCGCCAAGAGGAAACATTTCTAATTACAGCCAATTGAAAAAATTACTCCCCTGTTAGGTAAAAAGAATTCCTCCCTGGCCAGATGAAAAATAAAATATTCGACTCCAATGGGATTCGAACCCGGGACCTCTACATCCCAAAGCGAGTGCTCTACCACGTCGCTATTAAGGCTAACTTGTACGGCAAGCAGTACAAACACCCCTTATACACATCCCGGCTACACCAGACAAAAAAATTTCTTCGTAACCAAGAATTTTTTTTTCCCCGTTAGGTTAAAAAAAATTTCTACCAGGCCAAAGCAAGGTGAACACGTTTTTAATAACAGCCAATTGAAACCATTTCTCCCCAGTTAGGTGGAAAAATCTTTTCTATCTGGCCAGATGAAAAATTTTTCTTCGTAACCAATGTGTAAAATTATAATTACAGCCAATTGAAAAATTTTCTACCCGGTTAGGTGATTTTTTTTTCTATCTAGCCAGATGAAAAATATTCTTCGTTACCAATGTGAAAAAATGTCTTATTACAGCCAAATGAAAAATGTTCTTCCCAGTTAGGTGAAAAGTTTTTTCTATCTAGTCAGATGAAAAAAATTCTTCGTCACCAAGAGGAAACATTTCTAATTACAGCCAATTGAAAAAATTTCTCCCCAGTTAGGTAAAAAGAATTCCTCCCTGGCCAGATGAAAAATAAAATATTCGACTCCAATGGGATTCGAACCCGGGACCTCTACATCCCAAAGCGAGTGCTCTACCACGTCGCTATTAAGGCAAGCTTGTACGGCAAGCAGTACAAACACACCTTATACACATCCCGGCTACACCAGACAAAAAAATTTCTTCGTAACCAAGAATTTTTTTTTTTCCCCGTTAGGTTAAAAAAATTTTCTACCAGGCCAAAGCAAGGTGAACACGTTTTTAATAACAGCCAATTGAAACCATGTCTCCCCAGTTAGGTGGAAAAATCTTTTCTATCTGGCCAGATGAAAAATTTTTCTTCGTAACCATTTCCAACAGAACATGGTATTTTTTATGCTTTAGTCTGTTTTATTATTGTTTGTTTTTATGACGAAGTATATGTCAATTGTTATTTTAATCTTGAGTCTTAAGTGTATTAAGAATGAGATCCGTGGAAAATCGATTCAATTTGTCGCCGAAAACTTGAACCAAAGTTGAGACAGTCGACCCGATCCGATGCATAAAAATAATAATAATGATGATGATGATGATGATAATAATAATAATAATAATAATAATAATAATAATAATAATAATAATAATAATGATAATAATGATAATAATAGTAATACAATACACCGCAAACATATTATATTCGGGGCCGAACGAAACCTGGGGACCTGCCTGTCCCGACCCTAGGAACCAAAATTAACTTTCCAAAAATGACTTTAAGAGCGGAGAAAAGGAAATTTTGCTTCCAAAATACTCATATGTAATCCAATACGATGATATTTTTGTAGTTGGTTGAATTATCATAAGCCACATTATATGCTGATTCCCAACCCTATTTTTCTAGAGTAGTCAGATAAGCCAATTGCCGAACATGCCCCATGACCGGACTAGCCCCGGTCTCCCCTTGCTAGATTTACTTAGGGTATGGCGGGACAAAACGCCCCCCCCCCATTCCAATGAATTTTCGATGATGTTCTTGAAACGAATGAAGATTCCTGGATTAGGATAAATGTTTCAGTTTACCGGATATTATGGAACCCGTTTTTATTCATTGTGCAATCAGATCAAGATGGGATTCACGAAAACTTTTTTTTCCTTTAAGGGGCATCTTGTTCAACTCTCGGGGCAAACGCCCGCGTATTTGGAGCAAAACGCATCCTGGGGCGTTTTGCCCCTTGCGTTTTTTTTTTTTTTTTTTTTGGGGGGGGGGGGGGGGGGAAGATAAATTCAGACGGTTTTTTACCAACCTTTGTTAAATCTAGAACATATACTATATGCAAATCGTTGTAATGTGTTCATCGAAGTTCGATGAACTGGCAAGAACTGTCGGATTAAGTGTTCAAACCAGGTTATGTGAGATATTGCTCTAAATCTCTAACAGTTCCTCTGAACGTTAAGCGCTCTTAATCGGTGGTTCTCAATAAATTCTCGGTCATTTTTATCCCTTTTTTGCCATCATTTTTAATGTCTGATTTTTTTCCTCAACAAAATTGATAAAAGGAAGCGTTGCGAAAAGATAAGGGGGCGGTGAATTGACTTAATTCCACAAAGTTGCTACTAATCTAATGTCAAATGGAGTAAGAAATACCCTAAACAACTTTGGATCACTTTATATAAGTCTCTAGAGGTATTATTTCCCTTAAAATTCGTTAAGGTTGTTTCATTTTTCGACGTTAACAGATTGTAAGGGAAACAAAACTTACCGGCAATTAATTAAAGTTCCGTTATTTTCGACCTATCATCATTATTCTTCTGAACCACGCATGCTTTGCTGCTTCTGATATATATAATACGTACATAGTGTTTTATATGGGAAAAAATATCTAACGAGGTTGGAAGAATTGATCATTGTCGAGGCACTGCCGAGACAATTATGAATTATCACAAACGAGTTAGATATTTTTTCATACAATACACTAAGTACGTATTATATTTGTCTTATAACCTCTATTTGCCTTGTTTTCGTAGATGTTTTTAACAGAAATGCTAGTTTCTAAAAATAACCGCATATTATCATTGTTATAAAAATAACTATGTGATATCATAAAAAATATCACACGGAATGTTATCACACGGATATTTGTATGAATGCAACAGATGCAGATATTCTTTCCTATTTGAGAAAAAAATGTCCTTCAAAAAATCCGAGTTGGTGGCATCTGATGAAATATAACGTCAGACCGACGTTATGATGACGTTAGTATAAAATGCTGCGTACCCGATCTTTTATATTTATTGATACTTAAAGAATATTGAGGGGCATAATGTTCAGTTTTCAGTAACAGACCATACCATCAAGGCTTAAGAATGTCTATGAATCGCGTATATCCTCTGTGTAAAGACTAGAATTTTCAAAAAGGAAAAGGGGGCGGCACACAAAATTAAAGAAAATCATGCACAAAGAAATCATTCTCTCTTCATTTCTGTCCTTATCTCTGAAATACTTTTTCAACTTTAATATTTATGCCTATATATGCCTACGCAGGAAATTAATAAAATATTCATGAAGATCTATTGCAAGTTTGTATCTATTAAAAATATAACTTAAACTTACGTTTAACCCCCCCCCCCCCCGCCCCTGAGAATGAGACAAAACGACCCGGGGTGTTTTGCGCCAGATTAAGTGGGGCATTTAACCCCATTAGAAGCTTTCCATCGAAATCAAAATTTTCGAATATATCAATTTCTCATATGGATTGTGTGTATATTATTACATTTTTTTCCGCAATGTGATGTAATATATAGGCCTATATTTTGGTTTAATAAGCCAATAGTCCTATTAACCGTTAGCAGTAGACCTATAACACGCAACAAGTGATTGCTCAGATTTATTTTAACAGGGTCAAAAACAAATTCTATCGCTCTATATCTTTCTATTTAATGACAGACGTCTATCTTTTTATACCAATCATCCACTCGTGTTATGTTTTGAAATTAAGGTCCTTATTACGACACATGTGCGGGGAGTACCTAGAAATCGACGGGGGGAGGGAGGGGGGGGGGGAGGGAGGGGGGGGGGTACCACAAGGGACGTTTTGCTCCACCACACCCTTCAGTCTCCGGATCAATTGTAAGCTTTTGGCTTCTTGGGATCCTTCATTTTCTTGGTTCTCAGAACTGATGTTTGTATTGTGTCCGTAGCAGCTGGGGTGAACTTTAGTGGTTGATTTTTTCAATGTTTGTTTAAATTACTTTTGGAGGCGTTTAAAGACGATGGCATAAAATTACATAGGGCTCTAAAGATTATCTGATCAATTTAAGTTCGTAGAAGATCTAGAGCGGTGTCGGGTATTTCCGGATACCTAAGACATTTCGTACAAAAAAGATACAGATAGGCAATTCTATTTTTGATCATGCGACCTTTAATGACAGGTGCTATATATTCTTAGCAGTATTATATAATAAAAAGTTTAACTACCAAAATAAGAATTTGTTCAAACCAGATAAAAGAAACCTTGGTTGGGTGATCTGATCTTGGCCGCTGGCGGGTAATCTCGGATACTTTAGAATAATTGAAATAAATGTTTATATCTTCATTGGATTCAAACATCATTGAAGCGTATTTCATTGATCTCTTTACACATGAAACAATTTAACAAATGAAATTTATTTATAGATTCAGTGTTAAGATAAGTTTTGAGAAGCATTCAAGGTGATCATAAATTTTCAAATAAATAAACACAAAGACACTTAGAATCTAGACCTTTTCCGAAATACATTGATCTTATTTCATTCGTTCAATCCCGTTTGAATGAGTATTAAGAAATGTTGAGATACTTATAAGCACACTTTATATAAAAAAATCAATTAGTATGCTTCAACTATTGTTTTGTAGTTTTACGGAATAGGAACATGCTGGAGAAAGGCACCAGCTTCAAACCTACGTGTTATTATTAATTATCAGAGCCGTTCCTAGACAAACGAATTCAAGAATTCACACACAATATAAATGGATGTGCGTTGAACTATGTATTGATATCGTTCAGTTTTAACTCACAGAGTAGGAAGATACGTTCATGTCAGATTTTCTTTTATAAACATATAAATCATTTCAAATAAAAAAGCTACATGTAGTTTTTTTTTAGTTTGTTTAGAGTTGGATGTACCACCGAAAACGGTACCTATATCTTTCTTTTCTTAAATTTAAAAGATCTTGTACTACTTTTGTAAAAATATTGTTGAAATCGTCGTTTGACAAGAATTTCCAAGTATGATGATTTTCTTTAAACATTAGAATGAACCTTTAAGAAGTATAAGTGTGCGCAAGTATTGGGTAGTTCGAAGGTATCCGGAAGACCCGAAAGCAACATTTTTGTAGGGTCTTTAGGATACTCATATTATATTTAACTTCAGTGTCATTTCATCTAAAAAGATGTGCGTATTAGATAGCAAATATCTCCATATGTGAAAAGTTTTTCTGTTGTGTTTCGATATCCCACTACAATTCATTAATGAAAAAGATGCAGATAGATAAGAAATTAACAGTTATCTTGAATTGAAAGCTTTTCCCACAATGTCTCACTCAATAAATGTTATCTCCCTCCTTCATAAGAGTATATGTCATATGCAGTTATGTAATTAAAACAAATATTTTGAAGAAGAAATTCAAGCACAAAAGAACCATGTACCTGGCCAATGCATAGGAGAAACACGTGACTATCCGAGAATAGCCGCCATCCGAGAATACCCGACACCATCTGGAAATCAAATTCAGAAAAGAATTGAAGACTGTTTTAAAGAGTTTTCAATTCTTTTCTGAGTTTGATCCCAAAAGGTAGGCCTACAGTGAGGTAGTGCGTATCAATGCAATAGTCGATGATTCGGGACCCGGGTACGAGCGTTATCGCAGAGCTACCCGATAGCCGGAAACTCTTCCGAGCTCTCGTGGTATATCTAAGAGTGACTGAAAAAAGCTAAGCGTACATGTCAAACCCGTTCTAACAAAAATATATTTAACTCCTAAAGAAACGTCCACAAAGAATAAACTGAAATAATTAAAAATCTTTATACGAATTTAAACTTTCTATGATACTTTCGGTAAAACAATCATATAGCCACCTGTATGGGATAAAATAATGATGTTACCTGAGCATTTTGTTACATAGAAACGCCTAGCTTGACAACACTATCAAAAAAGTTCACACGAATGAAAATTGTTTTTCCATAAGGGATAAGAGTAGGCTATAGATTTTGCAAGTGAGCTCTATCGCAATGCGATCACAATAAATCGGTTTTAAAAGCTCTTTATTTTGTCTGAAAATATTTCCTGGTTATTGTAGAGTGGGTGGGGCAAGCATTCATCGGCCTGTTATTATGATGATAACCCGCCTGAAAGAGGATAAAACGTGGTAATTGATGCTTAAGGACGATTGGCGGGTAACAGTAGACTCGGGAATTATCAAGCGGACTTCCATAACGTCATTTTAATTTAGAAATATGGCTTATAAGACCGGCTATTATTTTGATCGATTACAGTAGTCATAATGTCAACAAGATTTGTTAATCGTTAGAGTACTTATAATTAACCGCTATATTTAACTTGAACAAAAATACGAATTTATGCTAGTTTCTTGTCTTCGGAGTAGGCCTAACGAGCAAAAACTACAATACATGGTTCAGAGTTGCACCAGTCTTTTAAATTCAATCGGAAACGGTTCTAAGCAGCTTCAACGTTTTTAAAACCATCCTTCAATTTTCATGGAACAGTTTGAAATTTATATGGATAGCTCAATGCTTACTTTAAATGGTTTGCCTCCGCAGAGCTAATTTGGCTGATAATGCTCTTATATAATATAGGCCTATACGTAACATTTGACGTCATGAAAAAAAAAAGAAAAATAAGATTTCGGAAACAGTTTATTGGTAGGTGATAGATCTAAATTGTCTTTCAATGCACATTGAAAATTAAAAAAAAACATTTGTGCAACAGACCCCGCAAGCTCAGAGGTCACGTTTACTAAAAAGGCGTTTAACTAAAAAAGGTGTTGCTACCAAAAGGAACATGGAACCTAAAAGTAAAAAGATCGATGTAGAAAAGAAAGTCGTTTTTTTTTGTTTACAGGTATTAAAATAAGAAAAGCAATAAAGTGATTATCAGTTAAGAGTTTAGAGAACATGTATTTGTTGGCGTTTCTTTTGGTATTAAGTATATATTAATCTATTGTCGTCTGCTTTTCATACTCACTTTGTTCGATTAAAACAATGCTGATTTTGCCGAAAGGTCGCGCAAGATTACTTGAAATAAAAATAAAAAAAATGCACAAGGAATTTATAAGTTTTTATTTCACCAAAGGGTAAAATACATTATGTTTCATGTTGTTTGAAAAGTTTATTGATGTCTATACTAAATTCCGATTTATCTCAAATCAAACAGACCAATTAGTGACGTCACATAAACCCAGCAACGATAAACAATATGGCGGCGCAAGGTGGTTGAAGTGTCAATTTAACTGAATGAATTACTTGTAAATCTTATCTCTCTTGACCAATAAGCGTGAAAAAGTTTTATTTGTTCTTGAATGGGATTTTATTACACGTTTATTCATTTGGTAGATAGTGGCCGACCCCTTGTCTCTGACTACAATGAAAGAAATCGAAAGTTTAACTGATTAGCGTATCAATTAGGGAATTAGGTAATTGGATTTCGACTTGATTGATTAGCTCACGTGCAGAAATGGCAGCGGGAAGTGGAGCTCTTAACCTCTCTCTGCTGTCAAGGGGTGTTGGTGAAGTGAAACGGAATGGATCAGAGAGAGTTGATGTAATCTTTGAACCACAGGTGATTATCTATAGATTTGTTCATTATATATCAAATTAATTATCAAATTGACAATGCTTTGGGCTAAATATGTGCACCTTTACAGCGATGAACAGAGAAAGGGTAAACATATTGAATGAGACAGTGCTTTGTCAAGCAAAATGTTAAAATATAAAAGTGTTGCAAATCGGGTTAGGGAGATGTCACTCATTTCAGATACCAGTGTCTATTCTAGGACATGCGATTGTGGGATTCACGCTAATTTTTTCGAGGCTCATGCTCTCTATCACAGCAGACGTGCAATAGTTTCGTTAAAATGATTACAGATTCACTAATCTACAAAATCCTTTACAGGCCTAGCAAAAAACATAAAAATGATGTGCATTTTAGATAATTTGTTGCATTTTAAATATTGACATGCATGTATACTTTTATAAGTCTAGTTGAGTGACGTCATTTCCTGTGCTCAGTCAAACACAATCAGAATTTCTATCTATCTATCTATACTGCCTAACTCCCCTAAGTATTACTGGCAGGTGCGCGTATGTGCTGGAATAAAAACTGTTAGTCATTGGTTAGGGTGCCAATTTCAAAAGTATTGTGAGTGTTATTCTTATAACAAAACACATAAATTTCACATTTTTACAGGAATGGTTTGCTTCAAGTTTGAGAATTAATACTAACACATGTTTTATTCAGTGTGGGTAGTTTACACACAAAATAATTTTGAATTGAATCAATTATTCCCTGTCAGTTTTATTTTGAATATATAGGGCTATTTTACGACACTAAAATAATTTTTGTTTAAATAAAACTTCCATAGATTAGTCCATCTGGTAATAATTCATATATGTATTTGTTATGACCCAATAGCGGACAAAAAATATCTGAGCTGTCAAAAAAACATAGAATCACTGACTTCCTTTGGAATGCGATAAAAATCTTGAGGAAAATGTGAGTCTTGAGCTGGAACCGTCCACAAGCACGGACGTAAATGAATATGCCTGCAGTGAAGAGCATATGGAGAAATCAAGAGAAAATGAAAGGAAGGCCTGCAAGTTCCAAAGAAAATGGGTTTAAGATCAAAATTTCACATGATTATTTTTATCTAGGCATTGCAACTTTTGCTTTATACAAATCCTGCCTTCATTTGAAAAGTCCACCCTGTTCTTCTTTAAAAAGGGGAAATTTCACCCGTATTTTTCATTTTCTAGTAAGACATTGGATACACATAATTGCTACAGTAATGACAATTGAAAAAAGGAATAAAGAAATAACCTTAACTTATAATTTTATACCTTAAATCGCAGAGCCCAGCTAACTCAATCAGTAATACATTTGTCAATCATGGAATTGTGAATTCAAATCCTGGCTGGGCCAAGTTTCATCTGCAGGGATCGACACTAACACCAGTCACCGGGCCCAAGGCCTGTTGGTTTTAGGGAGGACTGTTAGATGTTACAATGTTGCAGGTCCTTCAGGCCTGTAGTTATTGGTAGAACTAAGTATTTCTAGTCTGTCCAGTTTTGTAAAATAGTTGACTTTACATTACTAAAATTTGCATGACCCAAGGGTAAACATTGTGGAAAAAAAAGGAATTGCATATCAAGGCAATTCTTCTTTTCCAACAATGTTTTCCTTGTAATTATCTTCTAAAATGTTAAAAACCAAATATGGTTATATGCAAGACCTGTTGTTTTCATAGAGGACCTGTAATATTTAGTGCTAACACTTCTGTCAGGCTGGTGGCAAAAAGTAGTTAGTGTCAATCCCTGATCTGACATTTGTCTTATTGACAGAAGTCATTTCCAACCCACTAATGGGTGTTTGATAAGTAGTATGCATAAGTGGGATGAGTGGGTTTGGTTGTACTGGTATGAAAATGACATGAAACCATGGGTAGGTGCACCAGCCGCTATGATATAACTGCAATAACAATAAAAATGGTGTTAAACCCCACACAAACTAACAAATTATATCATAAATCTGGCTTAAAATTGTCGCTATCAATTAAAATGAAAAACTGTTCAAAATTCGGAACGCTATCTTCTCTTAATTGAATGAATACATTATCATTTGTCTTTAAATGGTACCAGGGTTAACTATTTAGAATAAAATACAATATGCAACCTAACCTAACATACAGGCTTTTCACAATGCTGAGGATTGAAATGACCCCCTCGAGAGAAATTTCTAAGGGTCAAAACACAATTTTATCCCTCAAATTATCAATGATGTATATTCTATACTAGATTTAGAATTGAACAGATGAATTGCTTGCTTCATATCTTTACCAGAAAAAATCCATTGACACTGAAACCTGCAAAAATGTGCACAAAATTTGCTTTTTCAGTGGTATTGACCCCTTAAAAATCAGTTCTGACTTAGAATTTCATGGTTAAGGAGTCAATGTCTCTTAAATTTCAAACAGGAGCATGATCCCTGAATAGTTTGAAAATTCAGTCATACTTCAGTCAGTCATCTAATAAGTATATAATGTATCTGTGTCTTGTATCATGGGTCAGAGGCCTAGATATTAACCCTTGTCATGCTGAATAAATTTTGGCTAAAATTTTGAATCAAAATCAAAGGGCAAAAAGCACTGAAAGTACCAACTGTAGGTCAATTTTTATTTGAAAAACTAAAACTATTGACAATTCTGATTGAAAGTGAGAAACAAGTGGTGTAGACTTACATCAGACTGCACATATGTGCAGACTGATGTTTGTCTATAGCTCATGCAAAAGCAGGAATATTCTGGGCTCAGCATGACAAGGGTTAATGTCCATTAAAACTTGTTTTTAGGGACCACTTGCAGGACAATCAAAAAGAGGTTATTAAAGAGAATGGTTGCTTAGCACATGCTTCTTTGCAAATTAGAAACATAGTTTTGATTAAAAATGTATGTAATTGCACATTTCCAAATAATCCTTTGTTTATTAAAACTCATCAGAATTGTCTTATTTAGACAATTCTAATGAGTTTTAACAGCATAGGATTCACTTACAATAGTTTTTAGATCAACAAAACATCTTTTGTAAGATATTTTGATTAACCCTTTGCTGTTTAATCCCCGCTTTTTACGTGCCTGTGATTTTATGATTGAGCAAACATTGTGAAAAAAGAAGAAATTGCTGCTGACATGCAATTTCTTCTTTTTCCACACTATTTTCTACCCTACTGAATGGTTATTTTTCAAATTAAATCCACTTTAAATTTTCGTCTACAAAACCTTTGAATTTTGACAGGTGCAAAATTTTGTAAAACAGGAAAGTGTAAAAGAAAAGGAAATTTTCAATTACAGTGACTTAATAAAAATGGTCACTTAATAGACAAAGTTACTCAACCAAGATGGACTGTACAATAAAAATTTGAAATGGGATAATAGATAGAAGCACTATATTAAAACCTTAGCTATAAGTCAGCCCCATTAGCTCAGTTGGTAGAGCATCAGACTTCAATACCAATAAAATTTGATGGCGCGGGTTCAAACCCAGCCTGATACACTAACAAACTAATTGTCTTTTGGATGAGATGTTAAACCGAGGCCCTGTGAGACAGTGCTTTACACCGAGCAGGTTAAAGAACCATGGCGGATCTCAGCAGTAGTTTTGTCATGTATCCCTGCACTATCCCCGTAAAAACTAACTGTCTTCTGGGGGCGTCCCTCATATGGGCATGTGCTATGGTAGCGACGATAAATAAACAAAAAAAACACTCTAGCTAAAAAAAACAATTTATGGTAATTGGCAATTTGTTTTGATAAAATTTAAATCCAGTTGGATATGAGGGTTATAAACAAATAGTTTTTCACTTAGATATTATGTGAAGTGTTTGCATAATGACAATCATAATTTGAGTTTTATACACTTTTTATTATCTAACCAACCACAAAAAATGTAAATTGCAAGGGCGTAACTCCAATTACGCAATTTACACAAGTGCGTAAAAGAAATAATCCTCTGTTGAAAAATATCTTTGATGAATCATCATAACATCGAAACTACAGCTTATTCAAGCTGAAGTTACGATGTTTTGATTATTCACCAACTCTCAAATCATAAAAAGGGAGCGGACGGAGGGCTTTTATCTTTTCTCACAGTCCACATATCACACTTATCCTATATATTCTTCGGTGATCGCCTTCTAACTGCGTAATAATTACTCAATCCTAGTTACGCCTATGAATTGCAATTTTGTGAGCAATCATTTGCCAAAGATGTGCTTGTTATCTTCTACTACAGAAATATAAAGTACAAATTTGGTTTTATTGAATTATACTTTTTGTATCTTGCAGGGCTCGTGTTTGACCCTTAAACCAGGGTTTTGACTCCCAAAAATCTGATAATATCTTATTTTCGTAGACATTTTACAAATTCTCACAGGGGGTCATTTTGACCCCCTTGAGAGAAATTACTCAGGGACAAAACATGACTTTATGCCTAGGATTTTCACAAATTACTATCCAAAGTTCTACAAATTAATTACTTGTTTCATAACATTACAAGAAACAGTTAAAATGACTCTTAACTATGCAAAGTTCTACTTATGATTTGCCTTTTTCTGTCATTTTGACCCCTTTAAATTCAGATTTGACCCCAAGAATTTCTTAGGTGAGGAGTCAATGACTCCCAAAAATCAAACCACTAACACAAGCCCTGTCTTGAAATTTTGGTTCTAACCCTTTTATATGCATATTGAAAATCTAGTTACCGTTGCATTAAGGCCACCACTTATTAAACATGTTGAAGTCAGCATGGTTTGTGTTTGCATGTGTAATGTATTTTACCCTTAAGATTGCAAGCAGAAGATAATGACAAAGTAATGTTGTCATTGATTGCGTCATTCATAGGCGTAGCTAGGGTTTTGAAATTCATACGCACTCGGAAGGCGACCGCCAAAGAATATGTAGGATTAAGGCGATATTTGGACTGTGACAAAAGATGAATTCCCTCCATCCGCTCCCTTTTTCTATAATTTGAGCGTTGGTGAATTATCAAAACATCGAAACTACAGCTTAAATAAGCTGTAGTTTCCATGTTATGATCATTCATCCACATCATTTTTGAAAGAGGGTTTACTTTTTTATTACGAACCTGTGTAAAATGCGTAATGGGAGCTACGCCCTTGTCATTATTGTGCCTAAATGTACAATGTTTTAAGTGTATCTACATTGTAAAGACATATTCAGACACCAGATTTTTCAACCGTTATTTACTGTTAAAAAAAACAAACCTAGAGATAGTGCCAGTTATTTCCCAGCTTCTTTTTTTTCACTTTTTCCGCCTAACAAAATGCACAATTTTGTTACATACCCATCCACCTTCTATATATCCAAGGTCTGTTACAGTTTACGGAAATGGGCGGAGTGATGTTCTGAATGTGTAAAGACACTTACATTAGTTCTGCTACAAGGATGATGTAAAAAAGAAAATTGTTAAACCGTAATATAATGATCAATATTTTCAAAAGCTTTCTGACCCTGTGATGATTTTTATAAATTGCTAATAAGGGGTGAATTATCCTTCAAATCACTGGCCCCTTCACTGCTAAAAACAATGTAGGGCTCAAAACTGCTGTTGTTGAAGGGGCTCAAGATATTGAAATGAATAGATAACTATCGCGAATTTCAGGTAAATTTTTCTTATTGAAGCTGGTAGACTTCTTCAGTTATCTCCCTTCTTATCTTTTTAAGAGTTTCATATGAATCTTCATATCTTTTAAAGAGATTCATATGAATCTTCATATTTTTATAAGAGATTCATATGAATCTATTAAAAAGATATGAAGAAGATAATTGATTCTAATAGATTTGTAAATTTTAGAAGTATGAAGATTCAATACTGAACATTTAAGGGGTTTGATATAACCCTCTGACTGCTGACTGATAATTTTAAAGGGGTCAATTTAGGAACTTAAGATTTCAAAGGTCTATCCAATGAATTAATTATTCATAGATTGAATAAAAAGATCTTCTCTTTTAAGTCTTTTAAAGACATAGTGGACGCTTCAATGGCTTTGAAGATTGGAAAATTCAATCAATAGGATGAATTTATTTGCATCCAAGATTCAAGAGAAATAGTAAATTAAATTGGTCTCTTAAACAATATGTTTTCTTATACTAGAATCATTGCACTTCCATTAGAACGGGATGGGCTTTTGTAAGAGGCTACGCTAAATGTTGATGGCTCAGTGCGAAACAGTCCGAGTTGTCTATAAACATATAGGCAGTTACAACTGTTTTGCACTGAGCCATCTATATTTGTTAAGACATGAACAAATGGCCAAAAAATAAAAATAGCCGGTAATCTTAACCCTTGTCATGCTGAACCTGGAATATTCCTGCATTGGCAGGAGCAATAGACAAACATCAGCCAGCACATATGTGCAGTCTGATGTTAGTCTACACCACCTGTTTCTAACTTTCAAACCAGAATTGTCAATAGATTTAGTTTTTCAAATAAAAATTGACCTACAGTTGGTACTGTCAGTGCTTATTGCCCTTTGATTTTGACGAAAATTTCAGCCAAAATTTATTCAGACAAGGGCTAACATTTGATTGGGAAAAAGGTGCATAAAACCTCTGTTTAATTTTTAGTGATGTCATGGGTATGGGCCTTTATTAGAGGCTTCAATAGTTATTTAATATATAATATGTACTTAGTGTTTTGTATGAGAAAAAATATCTAACGAGGTTGGCAGAATTGATCATTGTTGAGGCTTTGCCGAGGCAATTATCAATTCTCACTACCGAGTTAGATATTTTTTTATACAATACATTAAGTACGTATTATATTTATCTAATAACCTGTATTTGTCTTGTTTTTATCGATGTTTCTGACTGAAATGCAAGTTTCTAAAAATAACCACATCATATCATTGTTCTGAAAATTACTATGTGTTATAGAAAAAAAATATCATACAGGATGTTATACGGATATTTGTATAGTTATAAGATAAATTCAAATAAAAAATGGACGATTTTGACCTCGGAAAAAGAGAGTTGGGTTTATTAGAGCACAGGGCCCTTTTAGAATTTTTACAGTACTTCTGTCGTAACCTAGATATGATAGAATTCAGAAGTACAGATAAGAGGGGGGTAAAGTGAGTCAAAAGCCTATTTCCCACTGAAATCTTATGCTGTGGGTACTCATTTGAATCATTTCAGATTGATTAAATTGAGTTTAATGCCACTTTAAACATTTTTAGCTCTGCTGTTTTTCGGAGAAAACCCGAGGTATTGCTATAGCCTCCGTGTCGTCGTGCAAAAACTTTGACATTTTGTTATATTTCTGGTTCTACTGAAGGCATTCACTTGAAACTTGGCACACACGTTCACCATCAAAAGAGCAATGTATACTATCAAGGGGGATGACTATAGATGCATTTTGTGCAAATTATGCCCCTTTTTCGACTTAGATTTCTCCCAGTATCCAGTACTCGACAGCCGAGCGTAGGCACCCGTAGGCGATGCTCTTGTTTCAATTATATGGGGGCTGCTGGATCAACTTACAATGGTTTCCTGGTATTTCTCTCACCAGTACAACCATCACATCCTTTCCCATCCTCCAGCTTCTATCTCACATAGGTCTACAATTATCAACCCATTGGTGAGAGACAAATAGAAAGAATGAGTACCACTGTCGGGGATCGAACCCAGTACCTCTAGATTGACAGTCCAATGCGCTACTATTGAATCATTTCAGTGAAATGATTCTTATGAATACCAACAACATATGGTTTGTTAAAGTATTACTGAAAAAATATTATGTTTTTGTTTTCAGGATTACTTCAACTTTGTGGAGGATTCCCATTCAAGGCCTTTCTTCTTACCTCCCTTACAGCCTCGCTATGGTTACAGCGACGGTTCACAGATCTCATCAAGGTAACAGCATATTTTGGGGGTTTTTTGTACGTTTTGAATGATTTTTGGAATCTAATGATTGATTGAATTGGGTTTTACGCCACTTTTAACATTATTTCAGTCATATTGAGGCGGCTGGAGAACCTAACAATGGGAAACAAAATAAGTCCATTGAAACCTGCCTTATACACGAAAGCTTTTTCACAAGCAATTTCTTCTTTTCAACAATGTCCCCCCTCCATCTAAAATAAATAAATAGATGAATAAATTTACTAGATAGGATGCAAGCAAATGATATCATCAACAACGTAGGTAGTAAATAGATATAATATTTTAACAAAGAAGAGTAGAAAAGGAAACTACCCTGTGCATCTATTGTTGAAAAATTCTCTAAATTAGGATCAAGATTTCAAGGGAGTCAGGTGCAATTTAAAGGAACCCCATCCCAATTTAAAGGAGCCCCGTCCCACCCTTGTAAAATAAGGATACTTGGACTCTTGACTCCCTTTAGTGTCAAACCTTGCAAAATAAAAGTGACTGTGTGAAAATAGTTTCTCTGACCATTTCAGATTGGGACCAAAGGAGAAAGCTTATCTGCCAAAAACATTTACAACAAGAAAGGGTGCTCTATTACTATTCTCAGAGGACATGGCCCACAAAACGAAACAGGAACAGGCGGCTAGTTATAGGAAACACAAGTCGTTGGACATACAGAGTAAAGATCGAACCCTGTCTACGATGACAACAGCATCGTCATTGGACCATGACCTCAAAACGGTGGATGATCTAGCCAAATCTATATTAGCTTATGGAAGCATTGTAAGTCAGTTCCCAACATTGGAAGTAATGAACAGAAAGGTTTATTTCTTTTGTTTCATAATTATATCCCCCAATACTATGTTTTGGGGTATATAGGAGTCAGTTTGTTGGTTGGTCGGTCGGCTAGTTGGTCTATCTGTATTTTTTTGTTCTGATATTTTTCAGCAACCAATGTGTTGATTTCATTGAAATTTTACAGATGTGATCAGTGTCAGGCAGAGATGTGCAATTGATATTTTGGTACCAATTTATTGACTTTTGACAGAGTTATGGCCTTTGATGTAAAATGACTCTCCATTTTTGACATGCACTAGTGTGTGTGGTGGGTGTATTTATACGCTTTGCAACAGTCTGGTTGACAATTGTTTAAATTGATGAAACAATTTGGTTAATTCTTTATTGAATATACACTTTACACAACTTTTCAAAAGCACAAAGCTAACAAAATGTTTAAAAAACACAGCCCTGCGATCAGGAAGCAAAAATGAATGTTAACATTTAAAAAATAGTTTCTTGCTCTACAAATTATTCAACATGCAAAGGAGGGTACCACTTTTTAAATATGAAGTTTTATTTTGAACATTAGAGCAGCTTTTGGTGAGATTGAAATGTATACTGAAGTCATCAATTGAATCAAACTTTTGGGCTTATTTCAAATTATCTGTCTTAAAAAAAGTCTAGGGACAAGATATTGAACACAAATCATCTCCTATTGGATATCTTATTCATGTGATGTGCCAGGGGTCAAGTAGACTGGGATGCATGATTTAGGACTGTTCATGGACCTCTAGTTACTAAAATATTATGGGGAATTTACAGGGGTTGACACTTACTTTTAATGTAACCAGTCTGAAGGACCTGAAAGCCACAAATCTTACAGGTCCTGCCTGAAGGTAACAGGCCCTCCATGAAAACAAAACTAATTATTTAGCAATTAAAGGAGAAAATTGTAAAGAAAACAATGCGGCAAAAGAAGATATTGCTTGTAACAAGCAATTTCTTCTTTTCCCACAATGTTTTTTATTGGGCAAAGAAAAAAAATAGATTGTATAAGAATGGCAGGTTTTTTTTTTTTCAAAACTGGATTGTCTAGGAAATAAAATGGCCATTGACTACAGGCCTGAAGGACCTGCACCATGGTAGCTTCTACCAGTCCTCCCTAAAATCCAAAGCCCTCAGGCCCGAGGACTGGTGTTAGTGTCAATCCCTGGGAAGGTTTGAGCCAAACTTGTTGAAATATCGATCCCAATAAATTGGTAATTTGTTCACGATAAAATTTAAATTCAGCAGGACAAGGGTTAAAGTTCCAGTGTATTTATATTTTTCTCTAGGATGAAAGTGGAAAAATGAACTTAAAGTTTTTGCATCAGAGACGGAAGTACGAATTTGACAGGCAAATCCGCCCAGGTTTCTCTGCAAAACGTTACTTGTCCACATGGACAAAGACTTGGGATGATAATGTTTTAGAGAAAGTTATTAGCAAAGGTTAGTACGAAAGTATCATAGAGGATAATTGTTTGTTTCAAAAGTTATACTACTGTATTTCCTCTAATAAAAGCACTTTCCCTAACAGAATTATCCCTACATTTTTACTAAGAAAACCTACTTCAAATGCCTAAATTTTAGGAACTTTTAATGACTTCTGCTCTAATTTGAGATGAATTTCCTCTAAACAATCACTTTTATGATTGTTTACAGAAAATTCACTTCAATTTAAAGGAAAAAGGGTCTTGAAGACATCAATTTTAATGATCTTTTCACTCAGAATTCAATAAAAGCTCTCTGACTATGTTAGGAATAGCTCATGGGAGCGGTTGTTAGGAGAAATACAGTATCATAATTGACAGAGGCACAGGTGAAAAAAAGCTTTTGTCATACTCAAAATGAAATATTTATCGCACTTTGAAAAAAAAAAGGAATAGAGGATACTTGTATGTTCCTGTGTAAGATCAATTAATCTGACCTTGAGTGACCAACAAAAACTTTAAATTTTCATGAGTTGGGAATCAACAAAAGAATATAAAGCTTTTGTTGTTCACAAATGGAAAGGTTTATCAATCTTACATTAAAAACGATTGATTATACTATTTCTTGACTACAAAAAAGAGATAGAATGAGACTTCTTTTGGATAAATTCTCTTAAAGAGAGTAATTGAGTAGGCAATTATTAGGTTAGACTAATAATTGTAATCAGCTTAGCTTAGATAACGCAAATAATAATCTACCATTATTTATTGATGTTTGACAGAAAGAAAATTATTGAATTTTAGTTGTGTCTATCTTTTCTTGCATTCTGATTGGCTGGAAATTATTTTCATTTCTCAATGAAACAATTAATTTTTGAGCACACAGATATTTTAAAAGCTTTCACACAAAGTACATTAAGGCCCATTAGAAATCTGTCTTATTACAGAGTAATTGTTGTATGTTTTGTTTAAAGGTTATTTAACAGAAAAATCATTATTTTACTACAATCCGCTGTTGCCACATCTATCAAGACGCCTGAACGACGACATGTCTCATTACCCAACACCATACCGATTGATGCGTAGCATGTTGATGTCGCCGGGAAGTCTATCTGGGTACACATTCTACAGGGTACGACCTGAATCACAGGAAACAGGTAAGGATCTTAACCCATGTCATGCTGAATAAAAACCTTTGCAAAATTATATGAAAATCAAAGTTCTGAAAGCTCTGTATTACCTTTTTGTGAGCAAGCATTTGATTTTGAAAATACAATTTTGAAATTTTTCTGGTTAAAAATGGAAAATCAGGTGATATAGACTAAGATCAGACTGCACATGTGTGCAAGCTGATGTTTGTCTATAGCTCCTTCCAAGGCAGGAATATTCCGGGATCAGCATGACAAGGGTAAAGAATGAAATGATCACTGGTCTTGACCATTAATTGCTTTCACAGCACAGCCTTCAGACATGAAAATGTCATTTATCTGCAAAACACATGGGTAAAGATCTTAAAAACATGTTGATGGGCATTTTGAGGGGTCAGCGCAATCCTTTTGTAAGTGCCTATATATTTATAGGCACTTACAATAGGGTTGCACTGACTCCTCGATTTTAAATAATTTTACTACAGCTTTTGCAAATTGTAGTTATGACATTTGAGTTACCTATAACAAAATTGTTTGAAACAAAATAGTGAAACAAAGTGGAGGAAAACATAATCATTTAGATAGAAATTATTGTTTTGATTGGTTATTTGATGTTTTGAATGACAGCAGTGATTGGTTAATTTGTAGGCCTGGAAGATAGGGAGAGTATATTATTCTAGGATGAATTTGTGACCTATCACAAGAAAACAGACCATCTATCTCATGTGAATTCTTTAAAATGAATAATAAAAAAAAGGATTAGATTCAGCACAAACCTATGTTCAGGATGACAAAAAAGTGCCAACTGTTTGCAAATTATACCCTGCTTTACACACAAGTGCACATGCAAAGCAGGGTAAAATTTGCGAACAGTTTGTACTTGGGTGACCCTTTACTTAAATTGTTAAAGAAATTTTGATTGGTCCATAAATATGGGCATGGCAGGGCGGGGCTTATTTTGAGACCAAAATCTTTGAATGATATCTCCTCTGGAACCACTCAGCCAATTTCAATGAAACTTTACCAGAATGTTTCTTGGGTGACTATTTACTTAAATTGTTCAAGAAATTTTGATTGGTCCATTAATATGGGCGTGGCAGGTGGGGCCTATTTTGAGCCTGAAATCTTTGAACATCTCCTTCTGAACCTTATGTTTTAATAAGATGGGTAAAGGGCTGCAGGTTCATTGTGATTGAGTATTTTGGTGCAATATGGACCAGAACCAGTTAATCATTATTAAATATGTCTTAGGAAATTTCGGAGTGTTAATGTATTCATTTAAAGAAAGCTTTATTTAATGAAAGTCTTAAGATTTTAAAGCCAGTGGAGCGATACAGGCCCTCTTTGGCCTCTTGTTCTATAACAATTTTAGTAAAACAGGCTCCTGGTTAGTCCTGTCAGTAAAGTGGTGGGATTGTGAGTTAAACATCTTTGATAATTTTCATTTGACATCTGACAGAAAAACAATGTCTTATTCATATTTTTTGTGTCCTACAAATGGGCAAATGATAAAAAGTATGCCTAAGTGGGTTGAACAGCTGATGGCTCAAAAGAAATGATGCGGTAGTACTGGTGTGAAAAATGACAGGAAACCATATGTAGGTGCACCAGCCAATGAGATGTGCGACTGAAATAATGTTGAAAGATGTGTTTAACCGAATTCAAACAAACCGAACCAAAATGCTTTTCAATGATAAGGATTCAACTATTGAATGCGAAGTTTAAAAGGGATTAAATACTTTCAGATTACATTGAAATTTCTGATGAAGACGATTTGACTCAGGCCAGGTCAGCAGGTGCAAGGTCTGGTCAAGATCGCTCTGTCAAGTTACTGAGCGTCACCGCTGATGGAGGTCAGAGAGAGATCGAATATGGAACTCTCGATTCACAACAACAGAAAGAAGTGCTGACAGATTTACTAGTCAAAAGTGCTGTACATTACGCTTTGAAAAAGCAACAAGTAGGTTTACTTTTATGCTGCAAAAATTTGAACTCTGTTTATGATAGAGGATTTTGTTGATTACAATCAACAAATAAAGCTAACTACAGAAAAGGTTTTTGTTAAGCAAACTAATCAGTGATCATTTCTTGCTTGCTCAGTTGTTTTCACAGAAAAACCAACATATTGTGATCACCTTGGTGTATTCAGTGTTTGCAGTGGCATTAGCGTGACAAACTTTAAACTTGGTTAAGTCTCTGTGGTTATTCAAGATATCTTCATAAACCTTGGCATGTGTGTTCACCATCACAAGAGCTATTCAGACTATCAAGGAGATAACTGTGGAAGCGTTTTTGTAAGAGACATGTCCCCTTTAACCCTTGTCTTTCTGAGCCTGGAATATTCCTACTTTAGTAGGTGGTATAGACAAAGATCAGCCTGCACACATGTGCAGTCTGATTTTAGTCTATACTACTTGTTATTCCCATTTCAAGACAGCTTTGTCCTTAAAATTGATTTTCGAAAAGAAAGATTTCCCAACAGCTTTGGATTCTAGGGCTTTCAGTAATTTGATATGATTACATTTCTGAAAGAGTACTTTAATTCAGCATGACAAGAGTTAAAACTTAGAGCTTTAAATTATCCAGTATCTTGCGTAAGTCAAAAATCAAAGTTTCTTTTCAGCAGAAACAAAATATTAAATTCTGCAATGCATTATCTCATTGGAATCATCTTCAATAGACATTTCCAATGAGATATTGTAAGGCGGAATCTAATAATGAATAAAAACACCAGGTACTATTTGTGATTTCATCTAAGGATTACTTTTTCTGTAAAAAGTTTAGTAAAATGGGCCCCTGATTAGTTCTGTCAGTAAAGACTTAAGTGTTGGGATTGTGGGCTAAACATCCTTGATAATCTGACAGAAAGTCAATGTGTCATTAATATTTTTTAGCTCACCTGAGCACAAAGTGCTCAAGGTGAGCTATTGGGATCGTAGAATGTCCGTCGTCCGTCGTCAGTCGTGCGTCGTCCACAATTTCTTTAAACATCTTCTCCTCCTAAACCAGTGGGCCAATCTTGATGAAACTTGACAGGGATGTTCCTTGGGTTAAGCTCTACCAAAGTTGTTCAAATAAATGAAATCCACCCTTAACTTTCCCTTTACCCTTAACAAAAAGGGTGAAAATATGAAAATCTTTAAAAATCTTCTTCTCTGAAACCAGAAGACAGACAGCTTTCATATTTGGTATGTAGCATCATCTAGTGGACCTCTACCAAGTTTGTTCATATCAAGACCCTGGGGTCATATTTGGGCTTTGCCCGGGCCCAACCCTTTTTACATAGAATCAAAGAGTGGAAATCTTTAAAAATCTTCTTCTCTGTAACCAGAAGGCAGACAGCTTAAATATTTGGTATGTAGCATCACCTAGTGGGCCTCTACCAAATTTGTTCAGAACAAGACCCTTGGGTCATATTTGGGCTTTGCACGGGTGCATCCCTTTATCTCTTATGAGCACAAAGGGTAAAAAAATAAAAATCTTCAAAAATTTTCTTCTCTGAAACCAGAAGGCAGACAGCTTTCATATTTGGTATGTAGCATCATCTAGTGGACTTCTACCAAGTTTGTTCATATCAAGACCCTTGGGTCATGTTTGGGCTTTGCCCGGGCGCAACCCTTTTTACATAGAATCAAAGAGCGAAAATCTTTTAAATCTTCTTTAATCGAAACCAGAGGGCACACTGCTTTCATTTTCGGTATATAGCATCATCTTGTGGGCCCCTACCAAGTTTGTTCATATCAAGACCCTTGGGTCATATTTGGGCTCCACCCGGGCGCATCCCTTTCAGCTCATCTGAGCATGATGGGTGAAAATGGGAAAACCGTCAAAAATCTTCATCTCTGAAACCAGAAGGCAGACAGCTTTCATATTTAGAATGTAGCATCATCTTATCGACCTCTTCCAAGTTTGTTCATATCAAGACCCTGGGGTCAGTTTTGGGGTCCACCGGGATGCATCCCTTTTTACATAGAATCAAAGACCAAAAAGGCATATCTGTCTTGCTCTTCGCTGAAAACGTTCCATGGTATTGATCTTAGGCAATTATCTTCTTTTTGACATCTGCCTATCTAATTAATGTGATGTCCCAGGGGTCATAGAGACTCAGGTGAGCGATCTAGGACCATCTTGGTCCTCTTGTTTAATTCAGCATAACAAGGGTTAAGACTTAGAGCTTTGCATTATGTAGCACCTGCAGAAGCCAAAGGTGGTGATCTTGCTGTGAAATATCCTTGCAGAATTAAATTGATTCATTGATTGATTGAATGGAGTTAAACACAAACATTTTTCAGTTACATTGCAGCGGATGGAGCACCTAACAATGGATTCCTGGTATTTCCCTCCCCAGTACAACAATCACATCCTTTCCTAGCCTCCACCTGCTATCTCACATAGGTCTACGATTAACAACCCATTATTGAAAGACAAATAGTCGGAAAGAATGAGTGCCGCCGGGGATTGAACCCAGGACCTCTAGATTAGTCTGATGCGCTACCTACTGCGCTTTGACGACGGCTCTTGCAGAATCAAAAGAAAATGACTGGATATCGAAATTTGATATAGATGGTGATCTTTATTTTGACCTCCCTCCAGACATTTTTATCGTTTTCACTATTTGCTACAGGAATATATCCTTGATGCCAACAGAATTGAAGAAGAAGGTTCAGAATACAACCCGATGCTAAGATTTGATATAAAATACATATTATCATGTGACCTTGCTCCAGCCAATCATATTGTTTGTTTTAATTTGTTACAGGAATATATCCTCGATGCCAACAGAATCGACGAAGAAGGTTCAGAATACAACCCGATGCCAAAATTTGATATGAAAGATGCAGTAGAGGTGAGACCAAATCTTTATGTTAGAATAACCATGCGCCAATCCAGATTTTTTTCTCAAGGGGCTGTGGGGATGTCAAGCAGAAAATCTATTTTCATTCAATTAATCCTCAGTTGCCTTGTGAAACGTCATAACTACTGCTTGATTAAAGCTATAGTTATGACATTTTTCTAGTCCACTTTTATTTTATGGTAGAAATAAGAGATAATTGATGGCTAGTTAGCCCCGCCCATTTACCCCTGCCTGCAAAATGTATTGTAATGGACATAGAACAAAGAGCAAATTGTTGGCAGCTACCTACGAAAATGATTTTTGCAAAGAGGCAGAAATTGTGGATGTTCACCAGTTGTCTCATTATGAATGCAGACAGTTAGAGAATCATTTTAGTTCCAATGAATTTCTAGTCCTGTTGATAAAATTAATATGTCAATGCTCACTACTAAGACCAAATAAGGTAATGTTATGTTTCACTTAGCTTACATTTTTTTTTTCAAGTTAAGCATTCTTTTATAAAGTATCCACAATTTTCTTTAGAAAAGTTGTGATGGAAAACAGTTACAAATTTATAAATACAGTCAAACCTGTCTTAAGCAAGCACCCAAGGGACATTAAAAAAATGCTTGCCTAAGACAGGTGCTTGCTTAATACAGGTCAATTTCAGTGCAATTGGTTCATTCGGGAAATCGGTGACCACTTGCTTAAGACAGGTTGCTTGCTGAATACAGGTGACCCTAACATAGGTTTGACTCTCCTTGCGGCTATAATTTATCTTTTAATATTAGCTTGAGACTTTCTGTGGCTATAATGCTAAAAAGAATAGTGATGAATATCCGTAAAAATAAATTTTTACTGTAAGCTATCAGATCTCTTCCTGGTAAAGGTTGTCTATGGTAATACAGTGGACTCATGTTGAAATGGTGATGGGCATAATATAGTTTCATCTGTCTGTGGTGAATGCATGGGTGGGTGTGAGAGTGTCTAAGTCTTGTTTGGAGCCTTACATCTACATTTCGAGGATTAAATGCAAGACTGTAGTAAGTGTATATACATTGTATATTCACTTTGTACAGTCTTGCACTGAGGGTTTAGTGCAAGACTGTACTAAGTGTATTTACATTGTATATACACTAAGTACAGATTTGCACATAGGCTTTAGTGCAAGACTGTACTAAGAGTATATACAGTCAAACCTGTCCTAGCTGCCAACTGTATTCAGCAAGCAACCTGTCTTAAGCAAGTGGCAACCAAGTTCCCAAATGAACCGATTGCATTAAAATTAACCTGTATTAAGCAAGCACCTGTCTTAAGCAAGCACTTTTTGAATGTCCCTTGGCTGCTTGCTTAAGACAGGTTTGACTGTACATTGTATAAACACTTAGTACAGTCTTGCACTAAACCCTCAGTGCAAGACTGTACAAAGTGAATATACAATGTATATACACTTAGAACACTTAGTACAGTCTTGCACTGAAGCCCCGATTTATGGATGAAATACAGTTGTTCTCCTGGTGAGGACTAGTGTCATGCAAAAAGATTGACTGGATATGCCCAAGGTCAAGGTCATGGCTGAAGGTCAAATAGGACACAAGTAAAAATCAAGTATTCATTAGGGCATCAGACTGTTTCTGAGACACATTTCAAGTTCTCTAAAATAAATGATCAGTGACATGTAACAAAAAGGAACAGATGGTGGGCAACCTAAACATCGAAACAAAATGGAAAATGGAAAACATAATTGTTTCTGAATGTTTAAAAATGGTACCCCATTTTGCATGAGTTCCAATGTGGAAAGCATGGTACCATTTCCTAACTGCTTCAGGTTTGATCCTCAACTGCATCTTTAATCTTTACTTAAATTGGTCTCCTACCAATTGGAGGATAATCGTAAAAAATTTAATGAATTAGCAGCTGGGAGTTTGGTACAGATGTTATAGTGGTACTGTTGTATTAGAAATACCAGGTATTCATTGTTGGGTGCTCTAGTTCCTGAAATATGACAAAAATACTAAAGGTGGCCTTGAACCACATTCAAACAGACAATTCTTTGTTTGATTAAACTACAGCAAAGTAAACTTATGTTAAGTGACCACTTACGGGACCACCAAAAATTGGTCCCTTATTTGGAATGGTCACTTTATGCAAAATTTCATGATAAATAGCAGGGGTCATTTTGATAGCATATTTGTTTATATGTAGTTACAACTATTTTGCACTGAGCCATTGATATGTGAATTGTCAGATAACTCAAACTTAATTTTATGGTGTTCAAACCTAATAGAATTGTCTCACTTAGACGTTTCTAATGGGTTCCAACATCATAAGAACCAATGATAAGCAATTGTTTGTTTAAGAAAGAGCAATTTCTCAGAGATTTTGCTTACATTGAAGGGTCTTTTGAAAATGGTTAAATTAAAGTGGTCACTTGATAGTGGTGGTCGCTTGAGCAATATCAATTGTATCAAGTTTGTAATCAAGAGAAATAACTCATTGACATTATAATACAGAACAATGCTAGTTAGATTTATTTCCCTTGACTGATCGAAACAGCTAGCTGATGATTTTAAGTCCATCAGATGAGATTACCCTAAACCAATTCTATGCAGTAATGTTTTAGCTTGTTCGAATTGAAGGAAAGTACAAGGAACAATTTAGCATGGCTTGTGGGAGGAAACATTGTGGGAAATTTATACAAAGTTTTGTTCTTCAGGAGTGTTAAAAAACAGAATTATGTGTGAATTATTTGTGAATGGTTTAAACTAACAATGAAACATATAAATGTTCCTTTACAATCATATTTAATGCATCATTACCATGTTTTAAGCAATTTTTACAGAATAACCTATCTATCTCTCTTTGAATTAGAAAAAAATATAGATGTTAATTGAATTTTGGGGTAAGGATGGTAGCTTTGAAATCTTAAGGTCTGAATGACCTTTGATCCTCACGGTTCCAATTCCTCCTTGATCTTGCGCGCATTTCCCCAAACTTTAATTTTCTACTTTTGAAATATATGAATGCTATAATGTTTAAAATGCGGTATTATTGAAGGAATTCAATTGAGCCTTGGCACATCTGTTCATTATTAAAACAGGAAACAGGGGGATAATTCTAGCTGAACTTAGTGCAACATTCGGAAAATTCGGAACACCACTCAGCCAATCTTAAGATCAACCTCGGATGTACACAGACAGACTATTTCTAAAAAATACGGGAAAACCTTGGAAAAACTCGATGACGTCAATTAAAATGGCTTAAGCCCTCGAAACTATGAGTGAAAACATTCGACGTCGCTAACGCTACTCGTTTAAGTCACTGACGTGAAACCATCGTATCCTAATATAAATATCTTAAGATTCTTAAATAACGGCTGAAAAAATCATAATTTTTGAGAATGATTCGTCATTCTCAAAAATTTTTCAGCCGTTAATTACTGTAAAAGATATTAATATACAGTGCTACTTTTCCTACACTATTTCAGCCTAACAAAATGCACAATTTTGTTACATACCCATCCGCCTTACATACATCCGAGGTCTGTTGCAGTTAACAGAAATGGCCGAGAGATGTTCCGAATACTTAGTGCAAGTCATGCTCCCTTTTTGACTTTGAATTTTTTGTCCACTATCCAGCACCCAACATCCAAATGTAGGCATCCCTAAGCACTGCTCTTGTTAAACTTTTCTGGTTTCAAAAAAGAGAAAACAGGAGGTAGGAACCAAGATCAGACTGCATATATTTGCAGGCTGATCTTTGCCTATACCCTCTACTAAAGCAGAAATATTCTAGATTAAGCACGAATAGGGTTAATATAGATGGCTCAATGAAAAACAGTTGTAACTGCCTATATATTTATAGGCAGTTACAACTGTTTAACATGGGGCAATCAATATATTGTACTACCTCCTTGATAAACTTTCTCAATCTAGAGGTCCGGGGTGCAATCCCCGAAGGCGACACTCATTCTTTCGGATTATTTGTCTCTCACCAATGGGTTGTTAATGGTAGACCTATGTGAGATAGCAGCTTGAGGCCAGGAAGGATCTGATGGTAGTACTGGTGAAATACCAAGAATCCATTGTTAGGTGCTCCAGCCTAAGCGATATAACTGAAAATTGTTGAAAGCTGTGTAAAACTCCATTCAATCAATCAATGAATGATAAACACTGAAGTTTTTATATGACAAAGTGTCATAAAAAAGCTACAAAAAAGATACAAATAGATCAATGATCTGGGGGATCAATAACTGATCTGATTGACTTCTAACACTGAACTTTCATTCTTTACCTTTTATGGGCATTTATGGGTATAAAACAGCTATTTTTTACTTTAATAGAAGTCAATCAGAGCTACAGATAAGTTTAAGCCTTAAGATAGTGGACCCGTAATAGGTCCCCAACATTTGGGAATGCATGATCTTTCACAATGTTGACCAAGGTTTCCTAATGAAAATCATTAGGAAACCTTGGTTAACACTGTTAAAGTTCATTACTTCAGAAACGTTACAGAACTATTACGGTTTCACTTCCTTAGAGAGTTTTTACCCCCTAAATTTTTCAGTTTTGCTGATTTATAAAAAGCTATGCTGAAAATGCAAAACAAGTTTTTATACGTCAAATGTACAGATCTGTCATCTTCATTACAAGATTCTAATTGTTAGACATTTGTGGAGCAGCAAATTGACAGCTCATGAATACTCAGCAGGCATTCACAGGCCTTTTAGTCATTTCAGTACTTTAATTGTAATTACTTTGTTAAGATTATATTCTGTGTTGCATTTTTAAGGTTGAAAATATCCACAAATTTTCAATTCTTTTTTAGATGTATGCATAAATAGGTGATAATAATGCAATGTAATGAATCAAAATTCAAATTATCCTCATTATACGATAAGATTTTTGTATCCTATCCGCTATGTTCATCATGATCATGTTACAAACATTTCATATTTTAACCCTTGTCATGCTGAATAAAAAACCTTGGCAAAATTATGTATAAATCAAAGTGCTGAAAGCTCTGTATTTCTAATTGTTGGTCAGCATTTGATTTTGAAAATATTATTTCTGAAACTTTTCTGGTTAGAAAAGGGAAATCAGGTTGTGTGGACTAAAATCAGACTGCACATATGTGCAGGCTGATGTTTGTCCATACCTCCTGCCAAATCAGGAATATTCCGGGATCAGCATTACAAGGGTTAAGGTACCTTTTGTATTTCTACATATCTCACAAAAAAGGCAAATCCTTGAATCTCAACAAAATACATCACCTGGAACATCATTTTTGACAATTTTAAAATTTCAAACTGGTAATAGAAGCTATGATTCTCTAGGTTTAATGCAAGTGTCGTAATGTCGATATTGATTTGCTGGTACTATCCAGCACCTGCAGGAATAGTCAAGCTTTGCTGTCCTTCAACAGCTGTTGTTTTCACCCTTTCCTTTTTTTCAAAATTTTGGACCTGTCCAAATTCAAAGGTTTTGCAGACGAAAATTTAAAGTGAATTTAATATGAAAAATAACCATTGAGTAGGGTAGAAAATAGTGTGGAAAAAGAAGAAATTGCTTGACAGGAGCAATTTCTTCTTTTTTCACAATGTTTTCTCAATCATAAAATCACAGGCATGTAAAAAGCAGGGATTACACAGCAAAGGGTTAAAACAGCTAGTCTGACTCTGCCCATTTTACATGACAAACACTCTGAAAATCTAAACTGATAAATTACCCCCCTGTTTTGTAAATCAATTAATTGATGAATATTGTGATATATTCTTTTCTTTATTTAAACTCAAGGCATTGTTACAGTTACTTTATAGGGCTGTCACACCTTAACTTTTTAGCCAGTGTGTGCGGAACGAGTTTGATTTTTTATAACACGCTGTGAACACGTCGGCTACGCTTTGGACATGTTCCGCACACGCTGTAACACGTTGTCACACGTTGCGATATGCTGAGTATCTCATAAAATTTTCTGCATGCACAAAATTTCTCAGCGTGTGCCGAACGTGTTGAAAAGTTTGCCCAAAGTGTTACGTGCTTCTAGCGTGTCTCCAGCGTATAGGGAACGTGTTCATAGCGTGTCTCCAGCGTACTTAACGTGTGTCTAGCGCGTGGCCAGTGTGTTCACAGCGTGTTTCTGGCGTAAGACAGCGTTTCAGTATTCAATGAAAATTTTCAAGTTCCACTGCATATTTGTCTTGAAGTTCTACCATCAGCTTGCCGTAAATAAATGTATTAAATGATAAATGTCACTATCAATATACCAAAACGACAAGTACATCGTTGGACATAATACAAGACGTGTTTTCCTCTTTTCTGTTCTGATCAGAATATTTGTCTCCATGACATGCACTACAAGTTTGATATTTGGTTCACCTTCTTCCCCCTTAATATAAGACTAGCTATTCAAGATAGAGAGAGGTTGTTGATGGGAATCGAAGGTTGTTAAAATTTTGAAGTAAAGTCATCCTATATGGTAGAGGCTATATTGAGGAAGAAAAGCGTGTATTGTGACAAGAAGTAACTTATCCTTTGGCAACAATTTTCGAGTAAAAAGTCCCAGAAGCTTTAATCAGCCTGTAATCTTATAAGTTTGTTAAATGCATGTTTTAATATGTAACAGGTGCCAGTGTATTTTTTCTTTTCGTCTTTTCCAATTTTCCTTTGACATGAACCAATATACTTTGAATTTGTATATGTGAAGTGGCCAGTGGCATGTTGATATATTGAAAGAATGAATTTGAAGTGGTAATTTCTTGCAGAATTTATATTGTCATCGGAAATACGCTGCGAACAGGTTATAACACGCTAGCAGCGCGTTACAATCACACTGAGCACGTTCCGAGGACGTTACGAGAACATTTGACACAAGCTCAAGAACGTTGGTATACGGTGACATACGCTATCAACATGTTCTGGACATGTTACTCACACGTTACTCACACATGCAAACTCGCTATGAACACTGGCTACAAGCCCGTCGTGAATTGGCAAAATTGGGAAAAAAGAAAATGTAGGTCAGTGTATGCCGACGTTTTACAGACTTAGTCGTTTTCTCAAACGCGTTAGGCACATGCTGTTTAAAACGTTGTGATGTGACAGGGCCATTATATGACAAACACTCTGAAAATCTAAACCGATAAATTACCCCCCTGTTTTGTAAATCAATTAATTGATGAATGTTGTGATATATTCTTTAATGTATTTAAACTCACGGCTTTGTTACAGTTACTTTACCCCAGTAACTTTGATAAGATATATAGATTTACATGTTAGAAATATAAAAACACAATAATCTTCAGGCTAGTGGCTTACCCTTTAAAACTATTAAGATTCATTCTTGTATCCTACACTTGCTGTCATTCTTTTTAAAGCAATAAATAAGAAAATCCATTTCAGATCAAATTTATGTACATAAAAAATTCTTTCAAGTGTATGATTTTTTAGCTCAACAATTCATAGAATAGGGGGGCTTTTCCAGGTGACCGGTAATGGTGTTGGTGTAATGCTTTGGTTAAGTTTTTACATGTAAGTGTTTAAAACCTTAGTTTCTACTTAAGGTATTGCTTTGAAACTTTGCACATACAGTAGAATCTCAGTCATTAGCACGCCGGTGGTTCGTAGGTATGTGTTGGTTCGTATACATTCTTTGGTCCCGATTTTTTCCCCTCTTTATCTTTGTAAGAAGGTCCGAGTAATTCGCATGTCGGTGGGTCGTAGTTCGTAGCCTGTGTCAAGTCCCGAGAGTTTCCAAAATGGTCTCCTTAGAACTTGATTTAAAACATATTCCATAGAACCTTAGAATAAAGCCATAAATATAGGGTACCTTAAGACCATGTCCGATCTGAGCCATCAAAAGACTACGGACCGCTTGACATTGATTGGTTCGTACTATGTTTAGGTTGTATAAATTGTCCCGGTCCCTTGAGATACGAACCACCAAGACTTTACTGTACTTCTGTGACAATAATATCAGCCTGTAGACATAAAGATTCATTACACTGATATTGAATTTAGTGGAATTTTAACCCTTTTCGACTTTGAAATACTTGGTTAAGTTTTAACTCGCAAATGTTGTACATCAGTTATATTTCTATTTCTAATAATAATAATAATAAATTTATTTAGGTAAAAGAGTACAGAACATGGAATAATAAGAATAAAATTACAACAATATTGCACAGATTACTTTAGGAAAAAAAAATATTACACTTATAGCAATGTGAACATATGTGAAACTAGCTATATTGGCTTATTTATATAATACATACTTAGTGTTTTGTAAGAAAAAAAAATCTAATGAGATTGGGTGAATTGATAATTGTCGAGACTCTGCTGAAGCAATTATCAATTCCCACAACCATTTTAGATATTTTTCTCATACAATTCACTAATTATGTTTTATATTTATCTTATAACCTCTATTTGCCTTGTATTCATCAATGTTTCTAACAGAAATGCAAGCTTCTAAAAATAACTGCATTATGTCATTGTTCTAAAACTATCCATGTGAAATTTAAAAAATATCATATGGGATGTTGTCACATGGATATTTGTATAGTTATAAGATAAAATAACATTTTGATGTACTTGACAGTGTCTAGCAATGAGTCTCACTTTGATTGATTGATTGAATGGAGTTTTTCAACAATTTTACAGTAGCAAAGCATCTGGAGCTCCTAACAATGGATTCCTGGCATTTCTCTCACCAGTACTGTAACCATCTTATCCTTTTCTAGCCTTCAGCTGCTATCTCACATAGGTCTATGATTATCAACCCATTGGTGAGAGACAAATAGTCGTAAAGAATGAGTGCCGCCGTTGAGGATTGAACCACATCTCACTTTGAAGAAAAACTTTGGTTGTGATGTGAAATATATATATACTTAGCAAAAAAAGAAACTTTACATGACTTACTGAGGGCTGTAGTATCGCTATGAAACCATAAAGAATACAGATGTTACTATTACATGAAACTTGAAGGCAATATCCGTCGGTTTATGGAAGGGTCAGTACTGGATGTTTGTAAAATGAGGTTTTTATTGGTGGTCAAAGGACAAAGGGGTCGATTTCAAAAATCACAGAAATGAAATCAAGATTGTCGGTGATGTTTTGAGTATAGGTCCTTGACGTTTTCATGATAAGAGTCGTTCCAATATCATGATAGACCAACGTCTGAGCTAAATACGCGTACTTGGCTTGCAGTTATCCTTCCTTTGATGAAATGAATTGAATATATGCAATGGTAACAGGGCCTCTACATGACGTCAAAAGTTGCCTATCTCATCTCGGCCAACACTTCATGTGGTTGTAATTGATTTTTTTGTTAATTAATATGGGTTTAAAGGTCACTTTCGATAGTTTTACATTTGAAATTCGACTGCTGGTGCACCTATCTATAGTTTCCATCGTTTCTCACTGTACAGCTAGAGCTTTCATCTGAGGCACCAGTCGCCATTCTCTCCTAGGCGTATCATTTGCCAATTGAACGGGAGAGAAATGACGATTATCACAAGGCTTTTTGTCAAATATGGGATGAAAGACGGCCGAGCCAGAGGTTGAACCCACGACCCGATGAATGAAAACCAGACGCGTAACCAATTGTCCTAACCGGGCGCGGCAGTTCTAAACCGAGATATTAAAATGTGTATTGCAAGTCCCGTGTAGCCAAACTTAAGAGTGGCGTTATAAACAGACATGCAAGCTCTATGTATACCTGTAGTCTGATTCCTGCCCTTATTCGATTGTTGTTACATACCCGTTTCTATAGAAATGTACAAACAATTTTGTTTTTTCGTGCCGATGCTAAGGAATGAGTGTGACTGTGTAACAAAAATCACTCAAAATGAACTTTGGGTAGCTCAACACGAGTGTGTGACCAAAACCGGAAGTTACAGACGCATTAGCTTGGACTCTCTTCAATCGCCCAAATTCCTGCGTCTGTGAAGTCTCTGTAGCTAGTTCAACTAACACATGTAAATAAAATTGGCATATAGCCACTGTAAGTCATTCAAAACAGACCAACAAGTATGTAAAGTTTCTTTTTTTGCTAAGTATATGTATATATAAATCCTCTACAGCACAAACCAAACAGTCAATGGATGATAAAAACCTTGTAACTACATAATAATCCCTATATACTCATACATCTAAAGTAAATTGTGCTTTGTATTTTGCTTACGATATATAACAATTTAGACCACGCTTGAAACGAATCAGCCAATCAGAGAACAGTATTGATTAAAAAATTAAAAAATACGGACTAAGTTAAAAAAGTGTGGTTTAAGTCAGATAGAAAATCTTGTGCCGCTCTGTATGGGAAATAGACACTCGCAAACTTCGTGTCTATTTCCCATATACCACGGCCCTCGTTTTCTATCCTATTCACAAGTCCAGTAAGACATAATTTTGAGTAAAGGATATTTTCATTTAGCGCCAGTATTGTTTATCATTTAGATGACTGAACACATCATTCTGTATTGTTTTATATACATGTATCTTATTTGTGACGATTTTCTGCTTTGATACTTCAGGATTGTTTTAAGTTTTATTTGACTTGTTTCATATATCTTATTTGTGACAAGTTTCTGCATAGATTATTTAGGACATTTTTTTTTGTTTTAGTTGGTACAGTTTAAATAATGGAAAAGGATTTTGTGTTTATCATTTTTGAGGTTGTTGGGTGAAAATGGATTAGATTTAACAATGAAATGAATGAGTGCAAGACTTTTTGATAAATTCATTAAGAGGGGAGATATTCAAATTTGAAAAAAATGAGCCCAAATTAAACATGAAATGTTCACAACCTAAAGTTCTAAAAAAATGATAACTTTAATTTTGTTTCTAAAGATTCAGTATTACACATATTCATAAAATACCATATAGTTAACTGATAGTTCGTTTAATTTTTGCACTTCATACTCTTTTTTATTTCCGAATCCAACAATAATAATACTTGATGTGTTATTAAAGTTTAACCGTTTCCTGTTTTACAAAATTTTGGACCTGTCCAAATTCAAAGGTTTTGCAGACGAAAACTTAAAGTGGATTTAATTTGAAAAATAACCATTCAGTAGGGTAGAAAATAGTGTGGAAAAAGAAGAAATTGCTTGTCAGAAGCAATTTCTTCTTTTTTCACAATTTTTTCTCAATCATTAAATCATAGGCACGTAAAAAGCAGGGATTAAACAGCAAAGGGTTAAAGAAACCTAGAGCTATATTGTAATTAAAGCATATCAGTTAACCATCAAATAAGTCTTTTGGTGTCAGATAGAATTTTTTTTTTAAAAAAATCAATGATCAATAAAACAAAATGATTATCTAAAAAATTTAGCATATATACACATCATTAATATGGAGTTGACCCTTTCATGTTATTTGAAATTAATCCTTGTCATGCTGATCCCGGAATATTCCTACTTTGGCAGGAAGTATAGACAAAGATCAGCCTGCACATATGTTTGAGTCGTTGTGCAAAAACTTTGACATAATTCAGGATATCTCTGGATTTAACACAAGCATTTAGTTGAAATTTGGCCCGCAAATTCTCTAGCAAAAGAGCAACGTAAGCTATCAAGGAGGATATGCCCCTTTTTCGAGCACTATCAAGCACCCATTAGCCAAGCATGGGCAACCGTGCAGTACTTTTGTTTTCAATTATGGTATATGATGTTAAACTTCAGTTATACAGTATGTTAAACAATGGTAAAAATAATCAGAAGATATTTATCATTATCTATGTCAATGCCAGTTCGAAAATGGCTAGAGCCAAAAATCTGTCATTAGAATTCTACATTGTTATGTCATCCTGAAGGCAGGGCTGTATTTTATGATGATCTAATGATATATATAACTCTTCCATATTATTTGATAATACCTTTAGGAAGTTGTATAATTGATTGTGATACTTGTTCCAAGGAAGATAAGCTGTATTAGTGTCAATCAATGCCAATTAAGCTATTACAAGAACAATTTTATTGCTTCTTGGAATTAATAAATCAATGGGCATTTTCATTACATTGACCCACAGAAATTTGATACATTTGTGGAACAACTTATATCTGTGTACATTATGACTTGCAATCTTTTTCTGCATCTTCCAATGTAGGGGATTCTCAACAGGTGGGAATTTGTAACAAAATTTGTTATTATTGAAACCTGTGTTTCTGAAACCCATTAGAATCATCTTAATGAGACAATTTCAATGGGTTTGAACGTCATAGAACTCAGTAATACTTACCCAACAATCTATATATACTATCAAAAAGACCTGTTTTATTTGTCATGAAATATTGTATTAAGGGACCATTCCCTTGAATGACCATGTTTTGGCGATTTAATTACTGTACCCAGGTAAAGCCAAGAATTACTTAAGTATGAATTAATTTGAGTAAGCACACTTTTGATTAAATTTGCATCTACAATCTGCGATATTTCTTTTTTAGTAATCGATGCAATTGTAATACAACAGGGACAGTATACTGGCAAGTGAGCTCATTCATTTGCATTTATTTGATCAACAAATATGCCTCATCAATTCTTGCCAAGAAATTAGACACTGTCTTGTTATATCTGAAGTTCTTTTGAAACTGTAAAATAGGTAAGACTTTAAACCAAAGCTTTTTCACTCTAAATTGGGAGGATGAAAATTTGATAATGCTGAATTGTTGAACATTTTTATTTGACTTACCTGGTAAGCTTTTTAAGCCCATGAATACACCCAACTTAATGATAGATTTTTTTACCTGAAATACAGTTATCACAGATTTCCAACAATTTGAATGTGGGCAAAGCAAAAACTCTGACCAGCCTGTGCATCTGCATGGTCTGACCAGAGTCTTTACTATGCTTTTTGTCGATAAATAAGTCCTCAATGTGTTTGTAGACCATCAGGTAACTTTATATATACAGTATGAGGCTATCTAAGCTGATCAATGTTTGCCTCTCACGCACATTTCAAATTGTTGGAAATGTCACGCACAGGCTCATATGTCAAGCATCTGTTTTTCTTTACCACTATCAAGGTTATAGGCTAAAATGAGAATTCATCTCATTATGATTAAATAAGACAATACCAAAATAAATAAAGTTAAGAAAATGGGTCATTCTTCTTTTCCTGGTAGAACTGATAGAAGTTCAATAAGCTTATTCTCTGGACTTAATACTACAAGAAATGATCCCTCTCATTAACAAGAGATTTTATTGATGAAATCTTAACAAGCTTATAAGTAATTGATTCCTTTTGTGGGGTTTTCATTTCTTCTGTCGACAGAATATTTACGAGTAACTTTATGAAGTAACTTTAACAGTGTGTAACTCATCATTGTCTCTTTAAGAATAAGTTCTTATTTTGCAATCTGAGAGATTTTTCATTTTGAGTTGTACCAAAAAATATGCGAAATTTCTTCATGAGTTTCAAAAGGAGGGATTGTAAGGTAACGGGTTAAAAAACAAACAAAGAAATTAATACCATCTATATTTGGTGGGAAGCTACTAATAACTTCAATCAGTTTAAAAAAATCGAAACTGATGCAAAGCAATGAGATCAAGTTTCGTTTGTTACCATATCTGATTGAGTTGGCCTTTTCATGCGTAAAAAATCAATTTCGGACTTATTGAGCTTGCATTGACTTTCTTTCTTCTTGTTTTCAAAGCCAAAATAAAAACATTTTCTCTACTGTTATTTTTCTGTCTGCATTACTTTTAATCTTCTTTTAACCCCTATCCTTCTTAATACTGAAAACTCAGACAAGTTTGCATATCTGTTAATTCCGTAATTCTTTGTTTAATTGGTTCTTTGCAGATAATTGAAAAATGTAGATTACAATAAAAGTACTGTGCTATTTTTCTCAAACTCTTAAAGCAGTACTTTCCCCGGGAATTAACCCTTTTCATGCTGAATAAATTTTAGCTAAAAATTTTCATCAATGTCGAAGGGCAAAAAGCACTGAAAGTACCAACTGTAGGTCAATTTTTATTTGCAAAACTAAATCTATTGCCAATTCTGGTTTGAAAGTGAGAAACAGGTGGTGTACACAAACATCAGACTGCATATATTGATGGCTCAGCGCAAAACAGTTGTAACTGCCAATATATTATTAGGCAGTTACAACTCTTTTGCGCTGAGCCATCGATATGTGCAGGCTGATGTTTGTCTATAGCTCCTGCCAAAGCAGGAATATTCCGGGTTCAGCAATACAAGGGTTAAATTCTATATATCTTTGTCTCAGAGCACCAATTTACCTGTAGGTCTACATTTGTTTGTTTTGAAATGAGTTTTACACTGCTTTCAACAACCTTTTAGTTATAATGCGGAGGCTGGAGAACCTAATAATGGATTCCTGGTATCTATCACACCAGTATCACCATTACATCATTTCCTAGCCTCCAGCTACGATCTCACATACGTCTATGATTATCAACCTATCGGTGAAAGACAAATAGTTGGAAAGGATGAGTACAACCATTAGGAATCAAACTGGGGACCTTTTGAATGATAGTCTGACACGCTACCACTGCCCTATGACAGTTTATAACAATTTGCCCTTGTGATAATAAAGTGATTTAACAAAATGTTTAAAGCTGCTCTTTCACAGTTTTTCATAGAAAAAATACAAAACTTGTTATTAGATTTGAAAATGTGTGTTTTTTTTAGACTATTAAGAATGGTCCAAGAGGCATTGGCACTAAAAACAACATATTTCAATATTTTGTAGCTTATTTTGTCCGAAGCGTCAAGATCAGTAAGGGATCCAGTCTATTTATTTCCAGTCTATAAATTACAAAATCATTACTTTCCGTGAATTTTCTTTCATTTTTGCTTGTTTTAATATGCAGTTTAAAGCTGTCAAATTCTTTGACCTTAATCTTTGATTGAAAAAGACAAACACATGGAATGCACATGTGTGAATAGTTGAGTCGAATTTGAAGAATATTTTCTTTGGCGTTAGTAGTTGCTTTATTTTTCAGAATGAATTTCGCTTAATTCAGGAATATCGGACTTTCTTTCCATGCATTACAAAATTGAATCTTATTATTTTAAAGGCTTCAACATGAAGAGGTCTATAATTCTGATTGATTTTACGAAAAAATTTAAAAATCACATTTTCCCAATCTGTGAAAGAGCAGCTTTAAGATTCACGCATACATAATACCCATCTTTGCATGTGTACTAAAGGGCTGATCTCAGTTCTAACAATGTTTCAATGGCTCAGGGTGAAACAGTTATAACTGCCTTTATATTTATAGGCAGAAATACAACTGTTTCATGCTGAGCCATTTATTTGGATAGACTAAATTTGCAGTGTGAAAAAAAAAGGGGGACAGTTTTAACTTTTCAATAAAACTGCTCTGAAAAAGCCTAGAAATTGAGACATATGTACACACCTTAAATCTATGTAAATGTTTTCAAACTATCAGAAGGCAAAAAGGATACCAATTATATTAAGAATGAAATATACATGTTAAGGGAATAAAGATGAAAGAAAAACTCTTTGATTGGAAAAAACCTCAGTTGACTGTTAGAAGTGAGCTGCATTGAATGGGATTTTAATTGGACTTGGTGAATTATGACACTTTAGTTTCTTTTTAGCTCGTCTGTTTTGGAAGAAAATCAAAAGTGTTGTAATCACCTTTGGCAGCATTGTTTGTTTTGGTATTGTTGTTTGCGTTATCATGACAAACTTTAACCTTAGTTATATCTCTTTTGATCTTGAAGATATCCTCATGAATCTTGATTTTTTTTTCAGCCCTGCAGCAGACTGTTGGCATCTGTGGGCAGTACTCTTGTTTTTTCTCTTGATAAAGAAACAATTACAATATTTTATCATCAAAATTTATGAATCATTATATTTAGTCAAAAACTGATAAATTCTGTGATTTAAAAGTGAAATCTATTTTCTCTCATTAAAGTGAATTGTGAAAATGAATATCTTAGGATTATAAAACATTGCTGAGAAAAGAGGAATGACGCTTTTTGAAATATGGCAATGTATAGTTTCTGGAAGTTTACTTAGTTTTAAGGGTACCGGTAACTTTAAATAGCTGTAATTATTTTTGAATTAAAATGTACATTCAATGATAATTTAACATTACAAAACATGTATTTGATTTTTGCTATATTTTGTTAAGAGCAATTTGAGTAAAGATAACATTATTATTTGAGTGAATAATCATTTATGACTGTGCTAATTAATGGCTGAAGGTGAAAAATAATTATATTTGTATTGAAATATTCCATTATAGAAGTGAAAGTGCCATATCCCTAATAGTACTATATCAAGGGATAAATCACTTGCTTTTACATAAATATGTCATGAATAATTGGTAATTTTAAATGAAAAATTCTTGAAGTTCTCCACTGTGAGTTTAATTGAAAACTGTACCTTGTTTTCAGAGATTTTTGAAAGTGAAAGAAACTTTGTTGAAAAGCTATTTTATTTTCGGTTATTTAATATAAGCTTTAAGTGGCGAGAAATAGTCATCTAGATTGATAGTTGCAATTAAGTGGACTATAAGTGGTGTGAAATAGTCATCTAGATTGATAGTTGTAATTAAGTGGACTATAAGTGGTGTGAAATAGTCATCTAGATTGATAGTTGCAATTATGCGGAACAAGAAAGTGCTTTAATATACAGCTAAAACATGACAGTTGCTACTGTGCTGCCCCCTATAAGGCCCCGCAATTTAAAGGGGCCAAGATATAAAGCAAAATTGAAACAGACACATTGCTACAAGTTGCGCCATATAAGGGATGAGCGATTCAAATTACGACGTCTGGGTTCTGGATTTTTCCCACCAATTTCAACAGGATTGAACTTATCACCAGTGATGTTGGATAGTGTTATCCTTGGACATCTCTTGCCTAGACTACCGGTAATATAATAACACTGTATTTTATTGACATTATAATTTAATTTGAAATTTGATTCAATTTTATATAATGTGACCACCAAAGGCCGACAATTATACTGTATTTCCTATAATTAATAGCGCCCTCTCTAAATTGTACCACCCCTACATTTTTTACAAAGAAAACCCACTTCAACTGCCAAAATTGTAGGAACTTTTTGAGACTTCTTCTTTAATTTGAGGTGAATTTCCTCCAATTAATCAGGTATAATGATTTTTCAGATGAAATTCACCTCAAATTAAACGGAAAAGGGCCTAGAAGACATCAATTTAAATGATTTGTAAAATTAGAAAATACATACCAAAAAAGCTCCCTGACCATGTAATGTATAGCTCCCAGGAGTGATTATTAGGAGAAATATGGTATTTGTATTATCTCTATCTTCCTTGGTAATTTTAGCTGTTTTTGAGAAACCTCGATAGAAACCTCCTAAAGCATGCATGAGAACTCATAAAATGTTAACTGCCATAACTCTTATATTGCAAAAAGTAACGGCTTTAAAAATTGAATATATATAAACTATCAAAAGATCACATTTTATAGTCAAGAATTTAACTCTTACTGCATTTTTTGAAGGAATTATTACTTTGCTGACTTTATCCCTGATTCTATAGAGAGAGATCACATTTATAATAGAGAATAACATGTAGTTGTCTAAAAATAACAATGTTATCTGGTTGAGGTTGGGAGAATTTATCAGGCCGAGGCTCTGCCGAGTCATGATAATTTTCGCAGCCGAGACCAGATAACATTGATATTTCAAGATACTAGCATGTTATTCTATTTATCATGCAATCATTTTCAGCGCTTTATTATAATAAACACTTAAAAATCAAAGAAATCTAGGTGAAAGTGTATGCAAATTGTTTCTAAAAATAGACTGACTGATACCATGTTATGTTATCAGGCAGGTGTTATCAGGGTAATACAGGCTTCATTGCATGATAAAAAGTAATAAACAAGTGTTGAATAATCACTCTAGAGTCAGAAAATTGAGCCTGTGCATGACATTTACAACAATTTGAAATGTTCATGAGGGTTGAACATTGACTAGAGTAGACAGCCAAAATCTGTAAATATAAAGTTACCTGGTGGTCTACAGCTATTTTGAGACCATATCTATCTACTTAACGCATAGTTAAGACTCTGGACAGTCTGTGCGGATGCACAGGCTGGTCAGAGTCTTTGCTTTGCACGTTTTTGAAATTGTTGGAACCTACACACACAGGCTCAAATGTCTTTGCTAGTAAATACTAAAAGATAGTGTACCAAACAGTGAAATTATGCTTCTAAATCATTCTAAGTATTACATGAAATAATAGGAAAGTATTCATGAAAAAATAACTACTTTGGTCCTACTTTAACTTAAATAAAACTGAATAAGGGTTTGTTGCAAAACTGTTGTACATTACTGTGAATATATAGTTTGCTTAAAACTGTTTGGCTCTGTCCAATCATTATTTGACCAAAGTGGTCAGTTCATTTTGAAGTCCTCTGTCAATATTATAAGTAGTGAAAGTAAATGACCTGATAAGTCAACAAATCAGTCCTTATAATTTACACCTGTATTTACTTAATGTTGCTTTCAAATAAATTTGTGAATTATATATAATTTAAATTTTGGTTGCGAGTTATCTTGATAAAAGGAGCCCTTTCTGTTATAAAGCTTTTGTTTATCATTGGATCAGCCCAATACTATTGTAAGTGCCTATATATCTATAGGCACTTACAATAGTATTGCACTGACCCCTCAAAATGTTAGAGAATTAATTCTAAGGATCCAAATAATATATGGACCACACTTTATTAACCCTGGTAATGCTGAGCGAGGAAATATTCTATGTTTGCTGGAGGTATAGTCAAAGATCAGCCTGCACATACATGTAGTCTGATCTAAGTCTTTATCTCCTGATTTTCTTATCAATCCAGGAAAGTTGAAAGATATTTTTTTTCAAAATAGATACTAACTCATGATATATGTGCGTATAATGCTTTCAGCACTTTGACTTTACAGAAATTTTGCCAAGATTTTTTTATTAAGCATAACAAAGGTTACATAAAGACTGATAGCAAAATCATTTTATCCTATATTGCTTCACAAATTTCAAAAATACTGGACTTTGGCTCCTAGGCCAGGTTCAAAAACATGTTAACAACAGTTCTTGAACATGCATTAATAAGACCAAGTTTCTAACAAATTACTTATTTAAGTTCTTTAAGGTGGTGGACCCGTAATAGTTCCGCAATGTTTCAGGAGTAATGAACTTTAACTGATTTTCATTAGGAAACCTCTGTTAACATTGTGAAAGAACATGATGTCCGAAATGTTGTTAAACTATCACGGTCTCACCACCTTAAGTCCTTTTACCTCAATATTGTTGCATTTTTATGTGCTTTGTCTTTTGGCTGAATTCATTTATAATCAACCTCTGGTTACTTTTCTTAGTTGTCTAAGTTCAAAGGTTATCTGTGAAAAATATATATTTGTGACATGTCATGCTAAAAGGGAACATCTGGGTAACAAGTGCGTAAAACTTCAAACCTAGTCAGACTGCACAGACTATGCAGACTGACTAGGGTCGAAATATTTTGCACCATGCTCATTTGCTGAATCTAGAATGATCAATCCACCTTCCAGTGAAAGAAATTTTGAAATGCGACTTCTGGTTGACCTATGCTGGATCAAATCTCTTTTCAATACATGTAATTCATTTTCATACAGAATTCCCGGATGGTCCCTTTTCATGTGACAGGTCAAATATATAAAAGAAAGTATTTTCCAAGGAGTAATTGACATTTGCTTAAATAATCACAGAAGAAATCTTGCCTCATCACCCACAGAAGCAGATCTCCGAGGACAAACAAGAACAAAGCATGTCTTGATAGACATGCTTGTCTTGAACTTCACAGGACAAAGCATGTCCAACAATGAGAAAAATATCTCTCCAGAAGGCCAGTCAATCAACAAACATCTCAAGTCTTGTGCAGCCAACTTTTTTTTCTTCCAGTAATTGATATTAGTTCCTGTTAGTAATTGAAAGACCGTATAAGTAACTTTCTTGGCTTTTTTTAAAATCAAGCTGATAAAATATGGGATTTCTAAAGGCCTAAAATTTGTTGTTGTTGATTTTGTACAGATTGTCCTTCTGTTTAAGGCCTGCCCTGTGTTCAGCATGACAAAACGGTGCAAAAAGTTTGCATATTATACCCGGCCTTGCATGTGCACTTGCATATAAAGGCAGGATATAATTTGCAAACAGTTTGCACCATTTTCTCATCCTAAACACAGGGCTGTTTTTTATATTCATCTGTGACAATCTGTTGTTTTCTGTCAGTATGTCTGTCTGTCTGGGGAGAAACTTAAAGAATTTTCCTACTCAAAATTCTTATGGCCTTTATAATTGAAATCGATCTGTTGATACCAAGGTCATCTGATTAGGTCATGGTCTGTAATAATCAAGGTCTAACTTATGGAGAAATACTTATTCAAAGCAGCAAACTCACCATTTCAAAAGACCATTTTATTTTGTTGTTTTATAGAATATCATTCATTTCCTGGCTAAAGGAGGAGTTCTTCCTAAGGTTACTTGATGGATAGTTGTTGTGAGATGTGATTTCACTCATTCTTGTGTACAATTGTTATACCGCAGAATCAATTGATTACCTGTTTACTATATTTCTGTCGTCAGTGTCTGAACATTTAAGCAAAAAAATAAAAAGAATAAAATTGAGCCTGTGCGTGAGATTTCCAACAATTTCAAATATGCGCAAAGCAAAGACTCTGACCATCTTGTGCATCCACACAGTCTGACCAGAGTCTTCAATATGCATTTAAAGTATGTGGCTGTCAATGCTTATCATTGTTTGCACTCAGAAACATTTCAAATTGTTGGAAATGGCACACACAGGCTCAATTATTAATTAACATTGCATGAAATCAAATCTATCAACATGTCAGATATGAACATTATCAGATATCATAGTTACACATCTGCTGTTTCCGATGTCAAGGTCATATGATAAGACCAAGGTCATTTTTCACGTAGAAGGACTGTAGAAAGTTAATATAAAAACTTCACAATTTCAAAGTTTGTGTTTGTCATAATAGATCACCATGCACCTGCAGATACCAAGAACAGGATCATTTGTAATGGTCAATGTCATTTGTGAAGGTCATAGTCCTGATTATATGCAGTCAAAACTGTCAATAGCAGCCACCTAGGCAGAATCGGCTGCATTTGGGATTTGGCCTCTAATCGGAAATCCAACCACTCTGGCAGCAAAGACAAATAACAGCTTGCTAATATCATAACTCCATCAGATTGGTCACCAAATATAAAGTATTCAATGTCAAAAGTATTCCATATTGAAATCGGCGATAGGAGACCAAAACAATATATGTTTTTCTTGAACAAGCGGCATTTACAATGTTTTGGTCATGTACTATCAATACCTTTTGGAATATATTCTTTTATCTAAGCCACAGCATATATGTAAACAAGTTGCATTTTGTCACAGGGACCAGGAAAGAATCAAATAAACTTTGTGTGAAAAACATGATGAACAAGATTTTGACATAGATGATATTCCTGTTTACCTAAAATATATCATAATTCATTCAAGAAAGTGGCAATTTCGAGTTCATTCCATGAAAGCATATATGCGCTGGAGATACAATGTTTTTAGTGTTTATAATTTTCATAGAAGCAGGTTCCTGTGGATTTGGCTGCAATTTTTTTCATGTGTTGGGGATCAAAATAAAGACAGCTTTTCCGGCATGCTTGATAAGGTCAGTTAATGTTATTTGGAAAATCCCCAGACATTTTCGCCAAGTGGCGATTATTTCAAGTGAATCAACTGATAATAAACACAAATAAGGCAATATTATTAATTTGTTATTTATTTTTATGCCCCCGATAGGGAGGCATCATAAATTTGACTTGTCCGTCCGTCCGTCTGTCAGTCCGTCCGTCTGTCCGTCTGTCCGTCCGTCCGTCATTCCGTCCAAAAACTTTAACATTGGCCATAACTTCCTTATTACTTAACATATTCGCATCATACTTTACCACAACATTCCTTGGTACATTACCTTTCTGTAGGCACATACTTTGGTGACCTTGACCCCTGGATGACCTTGACCTTCAACATAGATTGGCCATAATTTAAAATCAAAGCGGTGTCGGGGGCATTGTCATCTTACAGTGACAGCTCTTGTTCTTTCTGTGTCATTAAATTTTCCAAAGAGGACAAAATTTTTTTGTGGGAAGAAGAGAATAAACACTTATTCTGATAAAAAAATATACTTCCACTCCGAGATCAATTTTTAAAAAAAAACCTAACGATAGTTTGGACAAACAGCAATCTTAAGGTTTAATAGGTTGATAAATCGGTATATTAACTATCTGCTACTATTATCAATGAAATAATATGAGACAACACAAATTAGTAGACATGTTGATAAGGTAAGTGTCATAGTAAATGCATTTTTCCTTAATCAGCGAGTCACCTGTAATATTTAGGTGACTTGGTTGACCACTTAAGGGGATATACAATTGTTGCGATCCAAACAATTAAAGGTGACCCCTGGCTGCATACGAGAGATTGTTGCTATTCACAGTAACTAAAAATGCAAATATATTGGCGCTGACCAGAGCTGGCAGCTTTCGGCAATTTTAACGCTATTCTCAGGTGACCGCTCACAAAGTTTTCATTGTATTCTGTTTCCAGGGCATTAATCCATCATTACCGATCGCCCTATTTTTTCCTCCAATGAAAGGTCTCTATTTCGTTTGAAATTCAAAAAAATATATCCCGTAACCTGATGATCTGCTCGAATAAGTGAGCTACGTGACTTTAGGTCATAAAGGGCGGGGACTACATTCAAATCCAGACAGTGACGTCATAATCTTGTCTGATAAAAAGTCCCGAAAGACCCTTAACTTGCAATCGAGTATTTATAAAAAAAGTTTTGTGAATGTTTTTTTTAATTATACTTATACACAATGACTCTGTAAAAGTTGGCGAAAATTCTTAAATAATTTGTCTGTATGTTTATCAAGAGAAGATTTGGCTGATAAATAAATTATTCTGAAAATGAAATATTAATCTACATGGTATACAGCAGTAAGAATGACATCGCTTCAACCAAACCTTCTGTACTCCACATGTTCACATTGACATAAAAAAGAAAAGACGACAGAGTTGAAACGATATAACAACTCAATTCCTTTTTAAAAATGCCTCGATCTACTTCAAGGATTCTAGGTACACGAATATTTGCAGAAAGAAATTGAATCAAAGCATGTTAGGCCTATGAAAGCTGACCAATATCGAAAGCCAACGTGACCCTTTTAACTGTGACTTATGGACCCATAGGTGGGAGACAACTAGTCGGAAAGGATGAGTGCCGCCGTCGGGGATCGAACCCGGGACCTTTTGAATGATAGTCCGACTCGCTACCACTGCGTGGCTGAATATTCGATACAAAATCCCAAAAGATAGGCATTTTGTCCACAAAAAAACCAAACTAATAATAATACGAAACCCACTAACAGCAACAACGAGGTTGTGTTCACTGAACGTTCTCGACTTATTCTGTCTCGCCAATTGACAAAATAATTACAGAAACCCAGTGGAAATTGATCGCTCCTCCCACTTTTTGTTTACCTCGATTTGATTGAAGAATTTATGACGCAACAAAAATGACTGACATCATTGATTGACGCGCAGTACATTTGACCTGGCGTTATTCGATGAAAAAATAAGTCGATCGGTAAAACAGTTATAGTTCATATTCTGACAATTTACGCGTATAACCTTGCGCTCCGCTAACGCTCCGCTTAGGTTATATCGCGTAAATTGTCAGAAATGAACTATAACTATTACTTAAGTGCCAGCAAGGGCTTAGATAGGGAATGTTATTTTTTGTCACTCTCACCCTCACAAACAGTTATCTTGTAATGTATAGTTATGTGTCACATAAAATTGGTCACATATTTCACAAAAAAGTAAAATTGGCAATGAGACTTTGTTAACTAGGTATTGATCATCTTCGGAAGCCAAGGGTTCTAACTCCAATATGTTCCTTATGTTCGTAAGGAACATAGTGGAGTTAGAACCCTTGGCTTGCAAAGATGGGTACTGATTGGTAAAGATCAACCCAAATAAATTTGTACCATGACTTCAATCAGATTTAAACAAAAGACATTGGGTATATATTAAAAATACTTAGTATTTCAATATTTCAGCAAAAATTGCCTTTTTCACAAAAAATGAAACAAATCTTAACACTACTACATAATAATATAAATCTATTTAACAGATTTATATTATTGTGTAGAAGTGTTCAGATTTGTTTCATTTTTGCCGAAAAATTGAAATACCAAGTGTTTTAATTAAATTTTTATTCTATCCTTTTTGGAATTATTTTGTGATATAGTATGACATTGAGTATACTTCCCTTGCAAAAAGTAGCCAGCTATTTAGCTGCGTAAAAATATTGGCACCTGTGTAAAAGCCGGCTTTACCACAAAGCTGCTTAACGCAGCTTAATAAGAATTCAAATAGAATTATTTAGGAAAAAAACGCAGAAATTGTACAGCTTTTACTCAGCTAGCTGCGTTTTTATTAAGAAACTGCATTTTTTATGCAGCTCTGCATTTTTCAATACATATACCCTAAACATAGTTTGAGTTTTATGATAATTTTGTAGTAATACCATACAAAAGCATTTCAGTTGTTTTAAATGCATAATTCTTTTTTAAAAAAACAATTTGGATCACAGAGATGATGTGCTAAATTAGAAGAAAAAAAAGATACTTGAATTTTGCAAAACTTGAATTAAGCGCTTTAGATAAATAATTTCAGATGAATTAGGGGTTCAAAAATGTTTCTTTTTCATTCCTATTTTAGACTGCTTATCTGATAAATTTTTACACTTGGCATGGTGTATTTTTGTACTGAATAATCTTTCTTGTATCGTAAATAATTGTTTCGAAACAATCATAAATGGTTGATTTGTGAAAATTAACCTCAAATTAAAGAAAAACAGGTTTGCAAAATGCATAATGTACAGATAATTGCAATTAACTGAAATTGTTTTCATTTGTACATACCTTGAAAGAAGCTCTTTTCAGAGGAAATAGAATATTTTTGGCAGATTTTTGGCCCCAAAGCATCAAACATGGTTAATCTAACCCCTGTTTTAAGCTGTGTTAAAGATACAAAAAGTTTTTATAACTTTTAAAAAATTTAGCCCATTTTATTACTGAGTGCAAGTGCAAAGCAGGCCAACATTTCCAAAATGTTCTCAAATGTTTTGATTTTGGAATCCAGAGTTGTTGTAAGGCTTAACACTGGGTTAAAATATGAAAACACTTTGTAACAATTGAGCCATTTTGTCATTTTCTCCATTACAGACTATGCTCAGTGACAATGACAAGAAAAGTATACCAGCCAACGTGATTGAGGCAGATTTACCGGAGAGAGATGATCGCTCACAACACTCAGGGTCATTTAAGGGCAGTAAATTGGGCAGTTCCACCCGACCCCACCCACCTCTCAGGGAAAAAGGTACTATACTCATCATATACCATCGGAGCTGATCATATCAATGGCTCAACACAAAAAAGTTGTAACTGCTTATAAACATATACTGGGTAGGCAGTATCAATTTATTTTGCACTGAGTCTTTGATAAATTGGTATCCATTTATTTATCTTTCCTTACATCTCAAAGTCAGTATGTCTGTTTGTATGTACATCAAAATTTTAAAAATTGTGAATGCAACTCCTCCTACAATTATTGACAGATTTGAATGAAATGGATATTTTTTTAAGAATGTTGCATGTCATTAGACCTTGGGCATTTAGTCTGTGTTCAGTGATAATTCTGCTGGGAAATTATTTGGTGGTGTAGTATGTGACTCTGGATCTCTTGTTTTTGATATAAACGGTATGGATGTGATCTTTAATTATGCTGTTTTAACAAAAAAAAAAATTAAAAAAAAAATCACAAATTAAGTATTGCTTAGTTTTACTTGCATTTTTGTCATTTGGTCATAATTGTTGTGGTCATTTGTATTTTTTGACATTTTGTGATGTCACTTAAGTCCCTCAAACTAAGCATTTTTTCACTTCTAAAAGTGCAGTACTCTCTTAAAATAAGGGGGATAACTTGTTAAAACATTTTTGTATGAATTATGTCCCAATTCGTGTCCCTACATTAATTTATTGGAGGCATATTAATTTATGTCTTTTTGTTTGTCTGTTTGTTTGTCTAAAATTTTACAAAAGCTTCAAACTTCAAACTAAACATTTTCTCGTATATTTAACACCCCTATAGTAATTGGCATGATTCGCAATCGAGGGATCAGTACAAAACTATTGTAAATGCCTATTAATATATGGGCTCTAACAATTGCTTTTTGCCAACCCTTTAATATGAATGTCAAGGTCACTTTCAATGATCACAATCATACTGCTAAAAGATGCCGTTTCAGAGGCATTTGCATAACATGAATGCATCTCATTTACTTAGATTCATTCTCAATCCTGATTTAGGTTCATTCTCTATCCTGTTTTCCTTTCTGTTGTCTTTGGAACCATTTTCTGCAACTTCTCCTTTCAAATTTTACCTTTATAAGAAATAATTCTGTCAAGTAATGCTTTTAAATAGTTTGTATTACCACAACTGCTATTTCACTAGCCTTCACATCTTCACTTCTTCAGCAGCCACTTTTGAAATTTTCCATGCCACTTAACCCTTGTGATGCTGAACCCGGTATATTCCTGCTTTGACAGGAGGTATAGACAAAGATCAGTCTGCACATATGCGCAGTCTTCTCTTAGTTCATACCACCTGAATTACCTTTTTAAAACCAAACTAGTTAGGTGTAGAATAATGCATTTTGGAAATCAATACTCACACACAATTGGTAACTTCCAATGCTTTAAGCACTTTGATTTTACATTTATTTTGCAAAGATTTTTATTCAGCAAGGGTTGAATGCCTGCTTTGATAGGAGGTATGGACAAAGATCAGCCTGCACATATGTGCAGTCTGATCTAAGTTCATGCCACATGAATTTCATTTTTAAACCAGAAAGGTGTAAAATAATTAAAAAATTCGGAAATCAATATTCACACACATTTGATAACTTCCAGTGCTTTAAGCACTTTGATTTTACATCTAATTTGCAAAGATTTTTATTCAGCATGACAAGGGTTAAACGCTTTCAATATCGTGACACTGTATACACTCCAGGTTCTTCAGAAGCTTTACTGGGTATTTCCGGACACGAAGCACAAGCACCGTCCAGTCCTGACGCACTGCCATCGTTGCCAGCAGGTCCACCAGTGCTGCCACCTATTGGCCAAACTCATACACAGTTAACTCCCATTGGAGAGGCGAGTAGAGAACACACAGCTGCCTTCTCTCTGCCGGTAGACAAAGATGGTAAATTTGTTATTTCAATTACCCTTAGACTAATATTATAAAGAATTTGCTAGCTTTTTTGTTATCATACAATGAGCTTCTAATTTGTATTTTTTGGATGACTACACTAAATTTTGCAAAGGTAAATCAATATTTAAGTTAGAATACCCCTGGGTCTTTTACTCCTTTTATGCTGAATATTCCTGTTTAAGCAGGTGGTATAGATCAGCCTGCATGATGCAAGTGGCATGGGTATGGAATTCACATGCCCGACTTGTCCGACTCTGGCTGTTCCACTTGCGGGCAAGTACATTTTTGGGGGGTCACTTGTCTGTGGACAAGAAAATACCAAAGCAAATCTTGCTTCAGTACTAAAAATATATAGGAGACAAGTCATCCTATTGTTTGTGTAAAAGGAGAGAAAACATTGTCTTTAATGAAGGAAATGCTAGTTACAGCCTTTTTTTCAATGAAAATAATGTTTTTCTTAATATTTATTTTTTCATTATTTTGTGGGCAAGTTCATTTTGATCCTGGACAAGTAAAAATTTGACTTTTACTTGTCCATGGACAAGTGGAGAAAAGTCATATTTCCACAACCCTTCAAATGGGGAGGGGGGGTTCTAGTAGCAACTTTTAAATTCCCAATATCAAAGAAAGACAACTTCTTAGATACTTATACTCATTAGCTAAGACTTTACATCCCTTAGATAAAATAGTACCTGTTTATATTTGGCTGGTTGGTTAGTGTCGAAATAGAATGATGTTTTCCCCGCAAGAAAATTTTAGAATACAATATCAAACCCTTTCCCTGCTGTTCATGACGTTTTCCTTCTGTACACAAAGCTTTGACAGACAGTATAGATCAAGTCCAGTCTGCACAGACATGCAGTCTACTCTTAGCCTGCTACAGTTAACCCTTGACATGCTGAATAAAAAAAACCTTGGCATAATAATATCAAAAACAAAGTGCTGAAAGCTCTGTATTCCCTAATTGCTAGTTTACATTTGATTTTGAAAATATAAGTTATAAAACATTCCTGGTTTAGAAAGGAAAAACAGGTGGTATAGACAAATATCAGACTGCACATTTGTGCAGGCTGATGTTTGTCTATAGCTCATGCCAAGGAAGGAATATTCCTAATTGCTAGTTTACATTTGATTTTGAAAATATAATTTCTAAAACATTCCTGGTTTAGAAAGGAAAAACAGGTGGTATAGACAAATGTCAGACTGCACATTTGTGCAGGCTGATGTTTGTCTATAGCTCATGCCAAGGAAAGAATATTCCGGGTTCAGCATGACCAGAGTAAATAGCATTGTGAAATTGACATTCATCTCATTCAAAAGCATTCTAAAATCACTCCATTCATTCATTTCAAACCCTCTCTCAAACTATTCATAAATGCTTCAAAATTACTGAAAAAGATAGGATCAACAACTACATTTTAAACAAATATAGCTGGAAAAAATCAAGATTTCACTGAATTAATTGAAATTGTAGGCATCAAATTTTCTCTCGAAGAATGGGACAGTTATAATAGAACATTATTATATACATATTTGTTTAAATGGAGGTAATAAATATCGCTAATTTGCGGTACTGGATTACCTCCTTTTAATTTTGCTGAAAACTCACTCATTGGGCTTGATCAATTTCACTCCAAAATCATTCCAAAATCATTCACCCTGTCAATTTCCCGATGGTGTTAACTGTATGCCTTCTTTGTACTTGAAAACTTGAACAATCTGGTTAGAGACCAATTCTCGCCAAGTACCAGTTCTTGTCAGCCAGCCCGGATCACAGTAAAGACAAAAAAGGAAACCCGTCTTAATTCCAAGTAATGTTGACAAAAACTTCTATTTGGAAAATGATTTGTTGTAAATAAATATTGCGCCTTGACTGTGAAAATGGTCAATGGGCGAGAACTGGTGCACGGCGAGAATTGGTCTTCAACCAGAACAGTTGGAAATGTCCTGGAAATTGGCAATTTGTTTGAAGCAAAGTTCAAACTCAGCAGGATGCAGGTTAATATACAAATCTTTAGAAGGAACAAGAATTTTTTCCAAGATGTTTCATTTTGATCTTTTGATCAATCTTTAGTATAAACAGCTAGAGTACAATATTCCATGTTTCAATAACTGCTTTGAATGATAAGACTGATTTAAATTGTTTAATTTTCTTGAATAATGAGGGATTAAGCTTTTAATTTTGCTTTTTATAACATGCTTTATTTAAGACAAGCTCTAAATTGAACTTGGATGCTAACCAAAACCCTTAGCTGCATGACTTAATGCTATATATACAATTTTAACTTTACATTTAAGCGCAAGGTTATAAATCTTTTTTCATGCTCACCTAAAAGTTTTATAACCTCAAGCCCAGATGCATGCATTTTTCATATTGTTTATTTCAAAGAAAAGATATCACCTTTTCCCTACCCATTACCACTTTTTAGGCATATCCGGTCAATTTATCACAACTGTTTCTAGAAGGATGTATTTTCTGTAATTTGCTAAATACCTAAATGAAACAATTCTAAAGTAATATCAAACAGTTTTAGGATAAGGTCATTTCAACTTTATTTCCTGGTTCACAGGACAATTTGAGCAAGTCAAAGGATAAGACAAGGGCAAAAATCCTGTAGTTTGAATGAAAATAAAGATGATTTTCATTTTAATTTTTTGAATTGTGAATTCAGTCACCAAACATCTTTTCATAGATGATTCAACAGCACAACTCGCTTTTAGTAACAGTTGAGAGGTCAAAAGAAAAATTTTGGTACACTTGAATATTTTCTTTTGAGCCAAATCCCACTTATTTAGAGTATTTACACTGTTTTATATTTTGAGAAAAGTTGGGTAAAGGCTCTCCCAAGAACCAGACAATAAAAAAGTAAAATCCTAAAAATCACACAAAAAAATACCATCTCATGCAGTCAGGCATGATTAAATAGCATGATGCAAATGTATGAAAAACATTTTGATGTACTAGTAGAAAAAGATGATGTGATATTTTTTGCAACATCAGTTTGAAGCAGGTACAAATTAGCATTACAACAGAAACAAAGATACTAGAATAATATGCATGATTCCAGAAATTTAGAATTGTGAAGCAAATGCAACTTTTTTTTCTTTAGAAATGGCATCTTCTTGATGCAAACCTGTCTGTTATATGTAGGAAAAAACAGTCTATCATTTGACACTCATGCCATAATAATCAAAAGAAACTCTAAATGGAAATACATTCTTTTGAAAAATACAATTTTCAAAACAGGAGATAATCCTTTTGGTTTGTCTGAGGTATGGAATAATTAATCATATTAAGATTTTCAATTTTATTAATATATCAATAAAAAAGGTAAATGAATATAGAAAGAAACGAATGAAAAATTGAAAATAAAGAGCTTTCATTGCTTGCTTTGCTAATTGCCTGCTAATAAATTTTGTGACTGCTTTAAAGCCTAAAAGTTGCCATGGCAATATTTTAGCTTTTATTGTTTATAATAACCAAGGTGACACAGATAGCATGAAGCCCCAAGTTAATGTAGTCCCCGCTACACCCATGACAGACCTTTCTACACAGGCTCAGACAGGGGCCAAGGGGGTCCCTAGGGACTCGACCTTTGAACTTGGCCCCACAGCAGAGCAGTCTGAGGAGATAGTTGATGGGGAGGAGGCGGAAGGTCTAGGTCAAGGTAGTTTGGGTTCGCCTGTACTAAAACCTCTGTTTGTACTTAACTCTTCCTGACTTATTCTAACAACTTCACAATGATATTATTTATTGAATAATTTTATCCATTTCTTGCCATTTTAATGGCAGATTAGCAAATTGTATTTCTTCTAATAATAGCTACCTCCCTAATAGTAGCACCCGTACATTTTTTACTATGAAAAACCATTTCAAATGCCTACATTTTATGAATTTTTTTAGACTTCTTCTTTAATTTTAGATGAATTTCCTCTAAACAATCATTTATATGATTGTTAAGAGGAAATTCAGCTTAAATTAAAGGTAAAAGACGTCAATTTTAAAGTGTTTTTTTAAATCAGGAAATGTGTACTAAATAAAAGCTACCATACCATATTCTGTATAGCTCACAGCATATATAGGAGTGTTTATTATGAGAAATACATTATATATTACATTGAACAACCTGTCTTCGTGTTCTTGTGTGCCTCTGCTATCTCTTTCTTTTGTTGAACTAAATATATTTTGTGAATTTTATGTACCAAGTGTATGGTATAAGAAAGATTGGAGTTGATCCCTTTTTTAATGTTGTGTTTTCCTAGCTTTTTCGTGAATCTGCTGTCTTTTATTTATTTTCAAGAAACCTTCTACTTACAGTCCCTGTAAAGCAGTAGGTATTGCATACACCTGCCCTGTGGCACGGAGACCCCCTTTGAGTTTCTTAAGAAGTGGTATTCCAATTTGCACATAAATAAATGTGCAAAGTGGGATACCATGTTTTAAACGTTTCGCATTACTCTTAATCTTTAACATGGGTTAGATAAAGATTATGTTCATCTGTTTTTGTATTTATTATGTAATATGGCACTATAAATTTCTTCTTTTGGCTTTACCTGACTGCTTTTCCATAAAGCACTGTATTTGGATTAATAAGCCTACATGTTTTCCTATTTCACTCCATTTCACATAATATTCTCTTCTGATATACATGTAAGCATACAAACCTTTTTAGTCAATTAAATTTATTTCATGTACTTATCAATCACCTGAATGTCCCATTGCCTTTGAAAAGTGTATGCCTTTTGGAATTTAGAATGCGGCCTTTATAGGTTTGAGCCATATATTATTTTGACCGAAATCTCTGTATTAAAGAACTAATTTGAGGAATTTTGATACCTTTTTTGACTACATTTTGTTGTATGAGGTTTATCTGACATTATTTTGACATCCATCAAGTGAAATTTCAAAGGGTCAAAACTTGGTTTTATTCCTCAAATTTTGAAAGATGTATCTTATATACAGTTTTAAAATCATTTTTTTTATTTCAATACATTTGATAAAAAGGAAATTTGACTTTTAAATGTGCAAAAATTCTTTTATTGATTTGCTCTTCTAGTTGATTAAGCCCCTTTTAAATCAGATTTGACCCCTAGAGTTTCTTTGTTGAAGAGTCAATGATTCCTCAATTTCAAACACTAGCACCAGCCCTGGATGCATTTGCATTACTGTTGAAGCTATGCTTAATCCCATACAAAAATGTACATGAAAAGAAATAAATATAAAAAGAAATAAACATGTTAATATATTTTTCAGTTTCTTATTTGCTGAAAATTTAACCCTTGTAATGCTGAACCCAGAATATTCCTGTTTTGGCAGGAGCTATAGACAAACAACAGCCTGCACATATGTGCAGTCTGATGTTAGTCTACACCACCTGTTTCTCACTTTCAAACCAGAATTGTCAAAAGATTTAGTTTTTCAAATGAAAATTGACCTAAAGTTTGAACTTTCAGTGCTTTTTGCCCTTTGATTTTGATGCAAATTTTTAGCCAAAATTTATTCAGCATGACAAGGGTTAAAAAAAAGAAAAATTCTAGGTAAAATTTTCATTAATTACAACAGCGATCACTTTCATTTTCATAATCTAAAAATTGAATTCAAATTTTGAATAAGATTTAAAAAAAAACCACCAACAGAATTATTAATTACCTTAGATACAGTTTAACCCTTTCCTGTTTTACAAAATTTTGGACCTGTCCAAATTCAAAGGCTTTGCAGACGAAAATTAAAAGTGGGTTTAATTTGAAAAATAACCATTCAGTAGGGTAGAAAATAGTGTGGAAAAAGAAGAAATTGCTTGTCAGAAGCAATTTCTTCTTTTTTCATAATGTTTTCTCAGTCATAAAATCACAGACACGTAAAAAGCAGGGATTAAACAGCAAATGGTTAAATTAATCTTATACCAAATCTCCGTTAACCTATACCTTCCTCTATTGTATTATATTCCTATATACTTTTCAGATGAGCAAGAAGAAAAGTGGGCGGGGCAAGAGACAACAGAGAACCAGGCTCCGGTTCCAAAACCTCCTAAGGAACCAGCAGATGAGAAAAGGAAGCGGGATTCAGAAAAACGGAAAGCCACTAGACTGGCACAACAGAGTCTGGATATTGAAGGTATAGTACACTTGTCATGCTGAGCCCGGAATATTCCTGCTTTGGCAAGAGGTATAGACAGTAGATATTTAAGTCAAGTTCATCACTCATGGCAAAGGTCACTTATTTTTAGCATTAAAATTTTTACTGAAATTTTTACCATACTTTCCGTATCAAGCACTAATCTAGGAGCATAACCTGTCTGTGACTTCTCTTGCTCAATGATATAGTGTCCATTACAATATCTTTCTACTACAGAAAATAAATGAATGAAAGTGTTTGATAAACCCCTTATCTGCCATAAACTATCCTGAAGTATTTGATTTTTGATTAGGAGTGAAAAAGTCAATAAGTAATAATTTTTATACTGATAATTCAATCCTTATCACCCAACTAGATTTTAAGAAATTACTGAACCTAAAAATCAAAATATTGAAATAAAGAAAGGTTAAATAATTAAAATAAAAAAAACACCCTTAATTCCATACTCAACCATGGCTGGAAATGATTGAAATAATCATCTCCTTTCCCTTTTGACAAGTTGAAAATGTAAAATATTTTGACACAATAGTAAATAATTTAACAGATTATGAAAAATAATATACTGAGTTCCATAAGAAAGTGTGCACTTTCACTTTTTGAATATATCTAATTTTTTACAAAGTAAGAGGAAAATCATGGAGTAAATTTGATACCATACTTTAGTCAAGGCCTTTTGAAATTAAAAGTCAAATCAGATTTGGATAAAGAATCACATGCTGCATACGCGCAGGCAGAACTAAAATTGTTGAGATTTGGCCTACTTACAACTTTTTCTATGGTAAGAGCTTTGTGTAGATGTTGCCTTACAGAGTTTAAGAAGCCATTCCAAGCCATTTCTAAACAAAAGTTTTTAACTTTTATGCAGACGTTACGTGTACGTTGACGTTAGACATTGCTACGTTGTTAGGCCAATAACTTGTCGTTGAATATTGCTATGGCGTTCTATGACATCTCGATTTGCTTATTTAAGACCTTACAAAATGATGACCTCGATTTCTATTGCAACATGAATGCTCGATCAATTATAATGACGTTCTAAATCTCACAAGGTTTGATTTTATTCAACGGCGTTTATTGGTAGCCAAACTACGCTGTAGCATCATGCACAATTGTATTGAAGATGTGATTTTATGCTTAGGAAAGTCGCAAAGATTGAACTGAATGCATTTTCAGACCAATTATTCGTCTAACGCGTGTTGCACATGCAAAACAGGAAAAATCAATTTTCTCAATTTAGCAGAAAATGTTTGCTCATTGCGTGATTATTGTTTTCAAATATCTTTTGCACATACTCTTGGGGATAGTCATATGAAATTTCTTGACGATAGATTGCATAATTTCAGAGATATTGCAAATTCAAAAGTGCACACTTTCTTTTGGAACTAAGTATAGATATATGGTACTAAATTCAAAAGGCAGTTTTCAGGTTTAAGGGTTATTTTATGATGAACCTTAATTTCATTTTGAGACAATATATCAACTTTTAAGATTGTGCTATTAGAATCTCAATATGTGATATTTTATTGATAATAGTAATAGTTCAAATGTTTTGTGAATGTTGAAAAGTGAGTTTCAAACTATTTGATCTACAAGTTTCGTTAGTGTTTTTGTGAATATATTCTCATCTTTCATTATAAACATAATCATTGAAAAATGAAATCATTGTACAAAAAACATAAAAGGATGCATCTCCTCAGACTGAAAAATGGTAAGTTACTACTGTTTACAATATTGCATTCTAAAGCCACCAAGAAAAGATTCTTAATTTTGTCTAGCCTCTACTAGCAGTAAGCATATGTCAAAGGGGTCGGGATTTGGGGTTTTCGGATCCAGATCCCCCCCCCCCCCTCCAAAAAAAAGCAATCCTTTAAGCTCTAAGGTCATCAATTAATATACTTATTAGCTGGCATCCCAGACAGTCCAAATGGAAGGGCAGTGCACAGAGTCTTAGAGTCTATTTTAATTCTCTTTTGTAGGGCCTGTTATCACAGGAGAGGCCAACTAGATATCAATCAATGAGTGTCTTTGACCTAGTAGCACTCAGAGTTTAATCTTAAGCAGGCATCACAGACAGCCTCAATGGAAGGGCAGCAATTAAAGTCTTAGGAGTAAATTTTTATGCCCCCGCATCAAAAGATAGGGGGCATATTGCTTTGCTGTTTGTCTGTCCGTCTGTCTTATGGTCTATCTGCAAAACTTAACCAAAAAAATTAACATTGCCAATATTTTCAAGGTTATTCAAGATACAATGCACGTATTTGGTACGATGATAGATCTCAATAAAATGCATTTACTGGTACTACGGTCAAGGTGATGTGACAAGGTCATCTATCAAGGTCAAATTTCTAAAAAATTGCCATTTCAGGGGAATTCGTGTTTCACTAACACATCTTTTTTATTCTCTATTCCAGGGCCTGTTATCACAGGAGGGGCCAATTTGATGTCCAGTAGTGAGAGCCTGGGACCTGGAAGTACTCAGTCATCAGCCCTTGGCTGGCACCATAGGCAGCCCCAATGGAAGGGTAGCACTCAAAGTCTTAGGAGTCAAGGATCAAGGAAAGCTTGTGAGTATCTGATGATTCTTTTGCTTTTTTATAGCTTGTAAGTTTATCCACTCTTCTGCAATTGATTTAATTTAAAGGGTATGTGTGGTTGACATTTCCATCAATATATAGAGGATAAACATTTGTTTCAGTGTTTGTTTCAAGATTGATTTATTTTTCATTGAGTGAACAACAAAAGCTATATTTTCACAAGTGGCAGAGCTACAAGTGAAAATAAAGCTTTTGTTGTTCATGAAATGATATATCAATCGATCTTACACCTAAACAAACGTTTAATCTTATTCTTCAACACTTTCCTGTTTTACAAAATTTTGAATCCATCCAAATTCAAAGGTTTTGCAGATGAAAATTCAAAGTGGATTTATTTGAAAAATAACCATTCAGTAGGGTAGAAAATAGTGTGGAAAAAGAAGAAATTGCTTGTCAGTAGCAATTTCTTCTTTTTTCACAATTTTTTCTCAATCATAAAATCACAGGCACGTAAAAAGCAGGGATTGAAGAGCAAAGGGTTAATGCAGAAATGAGAAAAAGGGAACATTTAAAGACAACTTTTTTTCTTTAAAAGCAGCATTTTGCATGTTATTGTTACCAAACATTCATAATGAAGGCACTTATTGAGCCTCAGATAAGCATGAAATGATATTGTTGTAAATGTCACTCACAGTACACCAAGATAATTACATTATAGATTCTTACGTATATCCATTTGTATTGAGACTTTTTTTTGTAAAGTTTGAAGCTGCATTGTTTAAAATTGCATTAAAGAACATTTCATATCTCAAAAGTACTTTTAACATATCTGAATAATAATGCCTAATTATTTCAGTTTTCATTTCCTAAATTCTACAGAATTTAATTTTTTCCTTAAGAATTTTAATTTACACACAGTATAATACATTTAAATTCAATCTCAATATTTGCTTAAGCCTAAATAAATCTACCAGGAAATAAAACTTAAGTGTAATAGGAATAAAAATGAATAAAATTAAAAAGTTTTTTTTTAAATGATCGGCTAAATATTGATGTACTAAATTATGTATTGTATATCTGCATCGTGTTTAATATAAGCATTTTTGATATTGTTTGTGTCTTATTAGTCCATATAATCAGATTTTCAATTGCTTAATTAATGTTTCTATAATATTACTTATCCATTTCAATTCTTTACAAAATCAAACAGCATCAGATGCCAAATCTCCGACAAAGAAGAAGTCCAGCAGAGGGAGTAGTCTCTCTCGCAGTGACCTTGAATTTGTGTCTGCTCCAATTGCAGTTGCTATCGAAACAAAACAAATTCAGAATGATTCAAATGGACAACAGTTTTACATTGAAGGACCTGAGCTTAAAATGTATTTGGAAACTTATGGGAAACCACCCAATCAAATTATTGAACATGGAGAAAATTCCTCTTTTGGGCATAATACTTCAGAAGTGACGTTGGCTTTTGAGATTGAAAATAATGAGAATGATAATTCAGAAAAGAGTAGATTTTATGAATATTCTGACACTGGGGACAGCCAGAGTAATGTACAAATTTTTGTTGAATCACCACCTACTTCTGGAGGAAAAATTGATATTATTGCAGCTGCCAATAATTTAAATTATGTAACAAATGACAATGGCTCAGAGAAAAGTGTTAATACAAGAGTAACTAAAATGGGCAGACCAATACCTAGTAAACTAGATAAAAGAGTTTTGTCCTCAAGCTCAGTTCATTCCAATCACACCAAATCCTCAAAAATTGATATTTCTGAACATGGTAAAAGTGATTCAGACTCGGAAATTGTACCTTGGGTAAATTTTGACCAAAGAGTTTCTTCTCAAATTTCGGCATTAGCCAGGGAGACACTATCTGCTCGGACTTATTCTAAATATAAGGGAAGCATTAAAAGTGAGGCGAGCCGTCGTAAGTGTTTGGGTGAATTTCACGGAACTTAGAGAATTTATGTTTTATCCTGAGAATACAATAAAGACATGCTTCTATGACATACTTGGATTTTCTTCAGTAATATCCTCAGACTGTAGTCCATGTATCAGCCTCCTGTTGGCATTAAACATTCTTTTTTACATTGACTTATTATTCCTCTAAAGCAGTGTAAACTAAATGTTAGGAAGCATGACTTATTGTATGAGTCATGTCCTTGAAATCTCTAGAATACTAGTATACATATTAAAATGAATAAAACTGTTTTTATTTCAAACTGAAGATTATAGTACACATTAAATTTTTATTACATTTCTAAAACTAAGACATCAATTACTTATGTTTTTGTTGCGACAAACTCGGAACATGACATCACTGTTGTATGAATACCACTTTCTAGAGTTTTCAAAGACATTTGTGTGATTATAGAAGGAGAGATATTTGGCATGTTTATAAATATTCATTTGTGGGTTATTTATCTGTATCAAAATGGATTTCCATCTTTGTTAGCGTTTATGTATATTCTCTATTAGTGTTTCTCTGTCTTTGTCCTTTCATAGATCCTATTATATCTGTTTGTTATATATCACTTTCTTCTATAATATCTTCGTTGTAGTTCCAAAACCTCTTAACTACAGCTTAAATCAAGCTGTAGTTACAAGATTTTAGAATTACATAGACAATACTCTCCGTAACATTTATATTAACATAAATTATAATGCCAACTTTTAAATTACTTACAGAAGCAAAAACATATAAAACACCATTGAACAGTCGGAAGCACTTCAGACTTCTGGGGCCCGTTTTACTAAACTTCTTACGACAAAATTGATCGCAACTCAAAATCTTAAATTGCAGCAGGTGTTTTCATTCATTTTTAGATTCTGCATTGCAATATGTCATTGGAATCGTCTTTAGAAGACGATTCAAATGAGATATTGCATTGCAGAATTCCATATTTAGTTACTATTGTAGAAGCAAATTTAATTTTTGACTTACGCAAAAAATGATCGAAAGATGTTTAGTAAAACGGACCCCTGATCTCCAATCATGGATTTGATCTCAAGAGGCACTCACATATTATTTCTGACATTTGTCTCTCACTTAACTATGGGTAGATTATTGTAGATCTAAGTGGAATTGCAGCTGGAGGCTAGGAAAGGATGTAATGGTTGTACTGGTGCAAGAAATAGCAGGACACTCTAGTTGCCACAATATGACTGGAAAATTATGTTTAACCCAATTCAAACAAACAAAAAAACCTTATACATATATATCTGGGAGTTTAGCGCAAGACTGTACTAAATGTATACCCTGGTATACATGTATATTGTATATACACTTAGAACAGTCTTTCACTGAACCCTCGATATTCCTATTTAAGAGAAAAATATTCTAATGATAGTCAAAATTGGCTTGACCAACTGATTATTGTTTTTAAACCGGAATAGTTTCAAAATTGTTTTTTTCATAATAATGCCTCCCAAAGAGGAGGGGGGGTATATTGATTTGCACTAGTTGGTCTGTCTGTTGGACGGTCGCTCTGTTCATAGACCATTTTTTGTCAGGGGCATATCTCAAAAAGTATGCAAGCTAGAATAATGAAACTTCACAGGTGGATAGATCTGATTGAGGAGAAGTGCAGTATACAAGAACTCTTATCATCATATTTTTGGGGTTATTGCCCTTTATTTATTGATAAAAAATACGCCATTTACCTGTTTTTATGGGGGGGCATAAATGTTTTACAAACATCTCTTGTTAATTACTGAATCCTTATAGTGCATCCAGTGCTTTTCGAATTTAATGTTCAGCACAATTTTGCAAGGTATTTATTTATTATGACGGGTTAAAATTTTGATTGGAAGTTAATTCAACCAATCCACATTGTTGTTTCAATTGATGCAATTGAATAAACAAACCTGATTGGTTGTAAATAACTTTCAGTCTAGAACTAACCAATGGTTATCTTTAATACAACTGAGGGCAAGTGAGTGATTGGATATCATCATGGACCTCTTGCTATGTCTCCCAACATTATTTTGAAAAAGATATTTGAGCCTGTGCGTGACATTTCCAACAATTTGAAATTTACGTGAGGTGCAAACATTGAGAGGCTACTAAGAAAGCTACATACTGTAAATATAAAGATACCTGATGGGTAACTGATACTTTGAGAACGTATCCATCTACCAAATGTATTGTATAGACTCTGGGCAGACTGTGCGGATGCACAGGCTGGTCAGAGTCTTTGCTTTGCGCATATTTGAAATTGTTGGAAATCTCACACACTGGCTCATTTTAAAACAATTGCATGTTTGCATGTATGCCTTACGAAATATTATATGATGAGCACTTGACTTATTCGGACACTGTGTTTACATAAATTGTATTTTAGAAAAAATCACCTAGAGATTATATGCATGAGTAGAATGTAGATTTATTTATCTGTCACCGAGAAAAATTGAATGAAAAAAAAAATGCTATAGTCTTGACAGTTATAAACTCGTATATTTTGACTAAAGCTAAGTCAAGATTATACTTTTGCTTGATAAGTCCTCTTAATTCAGGATATTGAAGCCTACAACATGTCAAAAGGGGAATTTCGTCTACTGTAATATTTCCCTCCATAATCTTCCAAATTTTATTTAGGATGCTTAAAGTACAAAACAAGTCGTATATGGAGTACATATTGGTCTCAATTTTGTAGTTATAATTGTGAAAAAATGATCCCTGTATTTTAATTGCGGTAATTCTGGAAAAAGAGAATGAGCAAGCTGCATAAAAAGTAGACTGCATGGTTTAAATGTCAGTTTCCATCAATGTAAGAAAAGAAAATGAAATATAAATGTCTGAAAGTAACTTTAGTAGGGCCTACATATTATATATTACAAAAGTTAAAGAAGTATACATGTATTGTGTTTTTCTATAACACACCATTTTGAGGTAAATGATAAATGAGATTCCGTGATTATACATGCATAATTACTTATAAATCTCTGTATTTAGTTTATCTTGCTTCTTGTGCTTTTTGTTTTATCATAGGACTTTTACACCTTTTGCAATTGGTGCTTTTACAAGCAAAGATTTTTGGTCACTATTGTTATATAGTAATAAAATCTATGTCTTTGCATAGTCTTGAAATTACTATATTCCAGATGTGAATATATAGAGGATAATCGTTTGTTTCAGTGTAAGATCGATTTATATTTCATTGAGTGAACAGCAAAAGCTATATTTTCACAAGTGGCGGAGCCACGAGTGAAAATATAGCTTTTGTTGTTCACGAAATAAAATATTTATCGATCTTACACGAAAAACAAACGATTATTCTATTTCTTTAATGCAAAAATGAGACAAAATGTGACATTTCTAGGACATATTTTCGTAAAGCGCGTCATTTTGCGCCTGATTGCTACGCAACGTTCATTGTGACGTCACTTATTTCGGCCCGCATAGATGACGTCAGATAGGGTGAAATGCACAAAAGCAGGGTATAAGTTTTTGATAATTTCACTGCTTTTGCGGTGAGATTATCAAGTGATAATCTACCGTTATTTCTCGATAAACCACCGAAAAGCATTAAAGAAAAAAATCAAATTAGTTACATGAGTACATTACCTGAAATGACATAGATACCTGGATTAACCCTTTGCCGTTTAATCCCTGCTTTTTACGTGCCTGTGATTTTATGATTGAGAAAACATTGTGAAAAAAGAAGAAATTGCTTCTGACAATCATACAATTTTGCAGTTTATTCCAGTTATTATATGTGTTTGTCTGAAAGAAACTCGGCAAATATTGGTTGCTGAAACTCATTTTTCATATAAGTTCAAATCAAATATTCTAATTAATTCATACATTCCAATTAACATTTTCCTGTTTTACAAAATTTTTTGACCTGTCCAAATTCAAAGGTTTTGCAGACGAAAATTTCAAGTGGATTTAATTTGAAAAATAACCATTCTGTAGGGTAGAAAATACTGTGGAAAAAGAAGAAGTTGCTTCTTGGAAGCAATTTCTTCTTTTTTCACAATGTTTTCTCAATCATAAAATCACAAGCATGTAAAAAGCAGGGATTAAACAGCAAAGGATTAATCATAAAATTTTGCTTTTATTCCAGTTATTATAAATATGTGTTTGTTTGAAAGAAACTCAGCAAATATTGGTTGCTGACACTCATTTTTCATATAATTTCAATTCAAATATTCAAATAAATTTATACATTCAAATTAAACTGACTAAGGAAAGAAATTCCATTATCATCAAATTTTTAATCGATATGTTTCTATAGACTTTGCAAAGATAATTTTGGTGTTGTTTGCTTTATTGTTTTATTTTGCTTTTCACCAGAGTTTATATTTGTTTATTTAGCTGGTAGCTTAGTAGATGGAGATGCGGGTTCTGCAAAAGGTAGTCTCATTTTCGGGCCCGATGGAGCAGTTATTAAAGTTGGAGAGTCAATTAAATTGTCTGCCCGTGCTCCAGAAGGCGTCCAAGACGTGCAAGACGCAAATATGTACCAGACTGGTCTTAGAGGTAGAACATTAATATAATATTAAATCGTCTTATCAATAAATTGTATAATATTCTTATCATGAATAATGATATTCTTAGTATAGTTCATTATTTTTTTATTATAAACTAAAACTCTTATTATAAATTGATGATATAATTATCATGAATAGTAATATCATAAATTATGAATTTAGTTACCATAAATCATGATATTCTTGCCATAAAAAATGATATTTACCACCATCATAATATTCTTACCATGAATAATGATATTTGCTAACTTATGATATTCTTGCCATAAATAAAGATATTCTTAACATAAATCATGATATTCTTACTATAAATCATGTAAAATAAATAATTGTTTAGAGGAAATTCACATCAAATTAGAGAATAAGTCTCAACAAGTTCTTAAATTTGAGGCATTTGAAGTGGGTTTTCTTAGTAAAAAATGTAGGTTTGCTACTATTTGGAGGGCGCTATTATTAGGGAAAAAGAAAAAAGAGTAAATAGGAATTTGAATGGACATTACTTAAAACAATCCTTATATCTGTAACATTAAAAACAATGATCATAATAAGATTCTCATGTTGTTTTTTTTTTATCCTGAACACAGTGCTATTTGTGCTGAAGAAGTCATCATCACTTGTCTTCAACAGGGTAGCAGTCATATTGTAATTATTTTTCTTATTTTCTGGTGAATGGTTACATTATCACATTCAATATATTTAGGTATCTAACAATCAATCAGCAGCATTAAAGCCACAGTGTGCGTTTGAGTAAAAAATTCGCTCATGCGTGAATATTTTTTGAATATTTTTTCATGACTTGGTCTCATGAAAGATGAGTTACTTATTAATACCAATCAATCGACATACAGCGGCTTTTTCGTGAAACGAATGATCTGCCGTATAAAGTAAATATGAGATTTTGGTCACATGAAATACACCCACATGCAAGAGTGGTATAGGAGGGGTATTTAAATTGGAGTCCGAAATGTTGCAGGTCATAAATATTCATCAAGTTGGGCCTATATTTAGATCAACGTGTTATAAACATTTGTATGGAATGACAAACTCAAACTTATCTTTGAGGAAAAAATCTAGTTATCTAAGATCATTGTTAAGCATTTCGGAAACATTCACAAAAACGGACAGGGGCATTAATTTCAAGATTATTTTGTTTTCATAATACATGTAATTTAAGTTTTTATGCCCCCGATAGGGAGGCATCATAAATTTGACTTGTCCGTCCGTCCGTCCGTCCGTCTGTCCGTCTGTCCGTCCGTCCGTCCGTCCGTCATTCCGTCCAAAAACTTTAACATTGGCCATAACTTCCTTATTACTTAACATATTCGCCGTCATTCCGTCCAAAAACTTTAACATTGGCCATAACTTCCTTATTACTTAACATATTCGCATCATACTTTACCACAACATTCCTTGGTACACTACCTTTCTGTAGGCACATACTTTGGTGACCTTGACCCCTGGATGACCTTGACCTTCAACATAGATTGGCCATAATTTAAAATCAAAGCGGTGTCGGGGGCATTGTCATCTTACAGTGACAGCTCTTGTTTAGAGATGTTGGGATGTCTAGGTTATCACTGCTTATAATTATTACTTTTAAACCTTGGGTACATTTAAATGAAATGATTAACTTTGTATGATAATTAAGCAATAAAAAAATAGAGAAGTATGTTATACTTGTACCTTTATTTTAAGTTTAGCACGTTTCAGTGTCATAAGTCCCTTATATTATTATTTAATGTCATAAGTTTCCAATGAAATTAAGTTTCTGTGTGACAATACCCTGTATGAGAAATGGACAGACAGTCAACAGGGATCGACACTTACACCAGTCCTCAGACCCGAGACCTGCGGACTTTAGGGGGGGGACTAGTAGATGTTACCATCCTGCAGGTCCTTCAGGCCTGTGGTTAATGGCAGTACATAGTACCGGTATTTCAAATCTGTTGTGTTTTGTAAAATAATGCCTTTCCAATACTAAAATTTGCATTACCAAATGGGAAACATCGTAGAAAAAGAAGAAATTGCTTGCCAAAAGCAATTTCTTCTTTTTCAACAATAATACCCTAGCAATTTACACCCTAGATTGCTAAAAATTATACATGGTTTTCATGCAGTATAGTTCCGCAAGAAAGAGTGAGGTCCGAGAAACCGTTATCTCCTATCACTTTCAATGTAAAATTGATCTTTGATCACTCACTTGAAATTGCAGGTCTATACCTGTTGTTATCAATGAGGACCTGTATTAATTCTGGCTAAAAGGTCCTTCAGGCTTGTGGCAAAAAGTTGTTAGTGTCAAACCCTGCAGTGCATTCTGGGATTGTGAACAGGGATTGCAGGTGTGGATGCCGGGCTAATCTGAATCTTAACCTTAACTGGATATGAAAATGTTAGAAATGTCATGCAAAAGCTCAATTTCAATGTCTTCATGTATCTTATTGACCACTAGTATAATCAATTCGCCCATATGCCATATTTTAAAACAATAAAATTATATACCTGTAATTACCATTATACTAAAATATATATGTATTTAATACATTCATACAATACAATCCACTATACACAGTGAAAGCAGACATAATCTTGCCCAGGGAAAATTTTGCAATTTCAAAAATGTTCACAATATCCTGCTGTATTTTAATTTTGTGTCAAACAAATTTCAAATTTTTGGGACAAGGGTTATCCATTTTCAACAAGTTTAGCTTAAATTATCCTACAAAAAGAGTAGAGAGAAGGCAGACTGCAGTTATTACTGTATTTCTTCTGATAAACGCTCCCGGAAGCTACACATGACATGGCTGGGGAGCTTTTATTTTGTTTGCATTTTATGGATTAAAGAAATTATTAATGAATGTCTTTTATGCCCTTTTCCCTTTAATTATATATACGGTAAATTAAGATCCAAATGCATGTCTGTGCTGCAGTAAGGCTAGTCAAAGTCTATAATATCTCAAAAAATTTGTGAACAGCATGAATCATAAAAAGAATTAACAAGGTACCTCCCGTACAAATGAGATGCTGCTTAATCTTCTTTTTATTTTGCTACCCACAAAAGAATTAGTGTTGTTTTAAAGATTTGTTTTATGCTTGCTATCACGAATAGATTTATGATATTTTTTATTGCACAATATGTAATACATACAAATCAAATTTTGTTCTGTTGTCAGCTTGAAATAATGAAATTATAAAAACTTGCTGAATCGAGTTCTTTCTTTTATGATGATGGCTTAGAAGAGTATTTTAAGATCTGCACATAAATGATGTTGTATGATTGTGTACATACAATTTATGTTTTTAGATATTGTTTGTGTGATCTTTTATCAACATTGTAATTATAAGCTTGAGAACATAATTTTATGCTATACGCTTGTCAGAATGTTTAAACAATTTCTTCTTTGAGTCTTGAATGTTGTATATCATGCTTGGTCATCCGAAAACCATGGTTAGGGCCTATAGATTATTTATGATCCTTTGTGTAAGATTTCCAACAATTTCATATATGTACATAGCGAAGACTCTGACCAGCCTGTGCATATGCACAGTCTGACCAGAGTCTCCAGTATGCGTTGAGTAGATAGATGAGGTCTCAAAGTACTTGTACACCATCAGGTAACATTATATTTACAGTAGGTGGCTGTCGACGATGCTCAATGTTTGCACCTCACGCACATTTCAAATTGTTGGAAATGTCACGCACAGGCTCATTTCATAGGCTCTTACAATAGTTATGGGTTGATCCCCTAGAATTCAGGAAATATTTTCTGAAAGGTCTTTTGAATAGAAAATGATCAATAATATGTGAAAACTTAATTTTTCTAAATTTTTTTTAACTATTTATTGTCAGATGCTAGTGATGATTCTGATACCGATGTACCAGATGAATGGAGACAGAGACGTCGTGTAAGGTCTGGGCGGCATTCTGACATTCAGAGGCTCGGACGTAAAGGTAAAGACAATATTTCTAAGGTATTGAATTGAAGCATGTTTGTTCATGTATCATTAACCAGATATATTCTTAAAGTGACAAACATTTATGATCTTTTAGGGTTCAAATACATTCATTTTAGAATAGTGATTAAAATCAAAGTGCTTTACTTTCTTTAAAAGTAATATTTTATTATCAACTGTGAAGCTTAAATAATCATATTACTAAGAACAAGTTGAATGACTTGTTTCTATATATCTTCTTATTATTGTTGCAAAATTGCATGGTATTATGTTGATCTACTTTCACTATTTTTTATGTAAAAAAATGTACAAAATATTTGACTTGATAGTACTTATTATCTTGTTTATAATTATATATTTGCCTATACAGAAAACATTGAGAATAAATGTGTTTTATAATTCAAAGTATTTAGGAGAAGAGGAACGAATATTTTGATAACAATTACAGGAGCAGGTATAAGACAAGGAGATATACTAGATCTTGTTTTGTTCTTGCTATATAGCACAGAAATGTAGTACTGAATTTGTTTGCAAAAATGTGAAGGGAATCTTGTTTTTAGCTCCACTGGCCGAAGGCCAGTGAGCTATTGTCATGGCGGTGTGTCCGTCGTGCGTGCGTGCGTCCGTGCGTCCGTGCGTCCGTGCGTCCGTGCGTAAACTTTTTCTTTAAACATCTTCTCCTTCAAAACCTATGGGCGGATTTTGATGAAACTTGGTAGAAATGTTCCTTGGGTGACCCTCTTCTAAAATTGAAATTTTGATTGACCCCCAAATATGGGCGTGGCATTTTTTCACTTTGAAATCTTAAAAAATCTTCTCCTCCCAAACCGTTGGGCCAATTTCAATGAAACTTGGCATGGATGTTCCTTGGGTGACCCTTTACCTAAATTGTTCAAGAAATTTTGATTGACCCCCAAATATGGGCCTGGCAGGGCGGGGCTTATTTTGAGCCCAAAATCTTTGAATGACATCTCCTCCTGAACCACTGGGCAGATTTCAACAAAACTTTACCAAAATGTTCCTGGGTTGACCCTTTACCAAAATTGTTCCTGAAATTTTTATTGACCCCCAAATATGGGCGTGGCAGGGCGGGGCTTATTTTGAGCCCGAAATCTTTGAATGACATCTCCTCCTGAACCACTGGGCCAATTTCAATCAAACTTTACCAAAATGTTCCTGGGGTAACCCTTTTCAAAAATTGTTCTTGAAATTTTGATTGGCCCCCAAATATGGGCGTGGCAGGGTGGAGCTTATCTGAGCCCGAAATCTTTGAATGACATCTCCTCCTGAACCACTGGGCCGATTTCAACCAAACCTTACCAAAATGTTCCTGGGGTGACCCTTTACCTAAATTGTTCCTGAAATTTTTATTGACCCCCAAATATGGGCGTGGCAGGGCGGGGCTTATTTTGAGCCCAAAATCTTTGAATGACATCTCCTCCTGAACCACTGGGCCGATTTCAATCAAACTTTACCAAAATGTTCCTGGGGTAACCCTTTTCAAAAATTGTTCTTGAAATCTTGATTGGCCCCCAAATATGGGCGTGGCAGGGTGGGGCTTATCTGAGCCCGAACATTTGCCAGAATGTTACTGGGGAGACCCTTTCCAAAAGTTGCTCTCAAAATTTTGTTTGGCCCATAAATATGGGTGTGGCAGGGTGGGGCTTATTTTGAGCCCGAATTCTTTGAAGGACATCTCCTCCTGAATCACTGGGCTGATTTCAATGAAATTTTACCAGAATGTTCCTTCTGTGACCCTTTTCAAAAATTGTATGTGAAATATTAATTAGCCCTTAAATATTGGCATGTCAGGGTGAGGCTTATTTTAAGCCCGAAATCTTTGAACTACATCTCCTGATGAAGGTTGGGCCAATTTCAATAAAACTTGAGAATTTTGGTGCAATGTGAGCCATACCCAGTTAATTGATATAAAATAGGTCTTAAGAGATTTCAAAGTGTTGTTTTCATTGAAAGAAAGATTCATTTAATGCAAGTCTAATGATGTTAAAGCCAGTGGAGCGATACAGGCCCTCTTGGGCCTCTTGTTTTAAAAAGCAGAAAATGATCAAATGAAAATCATGTATTTGGGATTTGAAGAATGTGTTGTTACTTTGATATGACTGAGTAACAGTTAAAACAAAATTCAAATGTTTTTAACCCTTTCCTGTTTTTCAAAATTTGGACCTGTCCAAATTCACAGGTTTTGCAGACGAAAATTTAAAGTGGATTTAATTTGAAAAATAACCATTCAGTAGGGTAGAAAAAAATGTGGAAAAAGAAAAAATTGCTTGTCAGAAGCAATTTCTTCTTTTTTCACAATGTTTTCTCAATCCTAAAATCACAGGCACATAAAAAGCAGGGATTAAACAGCAAAGGGTTAATTTGCCATTATTCATAAAACTTTCAAGAATAGTAGATTTTGAATTTGGGAATTTATTTCTCTCTCTCCATTTTATTAATCATTTATCTAAAAATAAAAAAAAATCTTTATCCAAAGTTTAAAAAGCTCTTCATGAATCCTTAAACATTTTCTGTATTGCTAGACTATTGTTTGTCAAACCAAAACGACTGTTGTTCATAAGCTAATGAAGTGTTTATTATTGTGAATATATTGCCTTAAGTGTAATTTTGAAAGAAGATTGTCAAAAAGAAATATTGATTAATGGAAAGTTATACTAAGTAAAACAATAACCTGAGGTGAGATATTATAAATGTGTTGAAATCTTTATGATGCGATTGATATGTTGATATCTTAAAAATAATATTCATTACATGGTTTGCTTAAATTTGAAAACATATAGCTTGAGTAGAAAAAGTTTAGAAATAGATATAGCTTTATTGGATATATGGTAGTTTTAATATCCTTTTCAATTGTTAAAGTAAGGAACATAGTCAAATACCCTTTTTCTCTCACCTGAGCATGAAGTGCTCAAGGTGAGCTATTGTGATCATCCAATTTCTGTCACCAGTTATTCATCGCCCACAATTTCTTTAAACATCTTCTCCTAAACGATGGTCCAATCTTGATGAAACTTGGGAGGGATGCTCATTTGGTCAAGCTCTACCAAAGACGTCCAAATAAATGAAATACATTGTAAACTCTCCCTTAACCCTTAACGAAAAGGGTGAAAATAGGAAAATCTTCAAAAATCTTCTTATCTGAAATCAGAAGAGAACAGCTTTCATATTATGTAGCATCATCTAGTGGGCCTCTTCCGAGTTTGTTCATATCAAGACCCTCAGGTCATATTTTGGCTCCACCCAGGCACATCCCTTTTTACATAGAATCAAAGAGTGAAAAACTTCTTCTCTGAAACCAGAAAGCAGACAGCATTCATATTTTGTATGTAGCATCATCTAGCAGACTTCTATCAAGTTTGTTCATATCAAGACACAGGGGTCATTTTTGGGCTCCACCCAGGCACATCCCTTTTTTACATAGAATCAATGAGCGAAAAAAAAAAAGGAGTAAATCTTAAAAACTTGTTCTGTGAAACCAAGAGGCAGTCTCATTTTATTGTATTTCATGAAGTTTGTTCATTGCACATCCAAATTATGTTCATGTAACAGCTGTACCCAGGCATATCATTTTAACCCTTTGCTGAAAACATTCCATGGTATTGATCTTATTAAGAAATGATCTCCTTGTTGACATCTGCCTATATAATCGATGTGATGTCCAAGGGGTCAAAGAGACTCAGAGTGACCATCATGGTCCTCTTGTATCTTAAACAGTATGATTCATCCAGTCTACCTGAATTAACACTTTCCTGTTTTACAATTATGGACCTGTCCAAACTCAAAGGTTTTGCAGACGAAAATTTAAAGAGGATTTGATTTTAAAAATAACCATTCAGTAGGGTAGAAAACAGTGTGGAAAAAGAAGAAATTGCTTGTCAGAAGCAATTTCTTCTTTTTTCACAATGTTTTCTCAAACATAAAATCACAGGCACGTAAAAAGCAGGGATTGAACAGCAAAGGGTTAACATGAATATCAGACAACAAAATTTAAAGCTTTCTCTTTTGTCTGAATTAAGAGGATGTATACAACAACTTCACTCAAAGATAACCATAAGAAAATGGTCGGAAACATTTTGAGATAGTGGGAACCTGCATATGAAAAATATTTTCTTGCAGTGCTTTCTAAAGCTTTTACCCTTTACCCTTGTCATGCTTATCCAGGAAAATTCCTGCTTCAGTAGGAGGTATAGACAAGAACAGTCTGCACATAGGTGCAGTCTGATCTTAGTTTTTACCACCTGATTTTCATTTTTAATCATTGTCATGCTAAACCCGGATTATTCCTACTATTGCAGGAGCTATAGACAAACATCAGCCTGCACATATGTGCAGTCTTATGTTAGTCTACACCACCTGTTTCTCACTTTCAAACCAGAATTGTCAATAGATTTAGTTTTTCAAATAAAAATTGACCTACAGTTGGTACTTTCAGTGCTTTTGCCCTTAGATTTTGATGCAATGTTTTAGCCAAAATTTATTCAGCATGACAAGAGTTAAGCCAGAAAAGTTTTTGATAAATATGATTTCAAATACTGACACAAATGAGGATATCTAGTGCTTTCAGAACTTTTAATTTGTGGCAATTTTGCCTAATTTGTATGACAAGGGTCAAATTTATGAAATGTGGATTGAATTCTTGTATAGATTAGGTCTAGATAGTTTCAAGTATCCCCCATATTTACTCCTTTAGTATAGAAACTGATTGCCCATACCAAAATTGTAGTAATTACTCAGCCATTATTTGAACTTCTTCAAATGTAAAAATGCCAATACCAAAATTGTTGTAATAACGAAGACCAATGAGTTTATTTACGATGTGAAAATGCCCAAATCAAAATTGTAGTTATAACTAAGACATTATTTGAGTTTATTTAAGATGTAGAAATGCTCATATAATATTTGGTATTGATATTGAAAAAAAGTATGAGTTTCTTCAAAATGTACAAATACCCATGCCAAAATTATAATCATAACTTAAGACATTATATGAGCTCTTTTACGATGTAGAAATGCTCATATCAAAATTATAGTAATAACTAAGACATCATGTGAACTTCTTCAAAATGTAGAAATACTCATACCAAAATTGTAGTGATAACTAAGACATTATTATGAGTTTATTTAAGATGTAGAAATGCTCATATCAAAATTGTGGTGATAACTAAAAAATAGTATGAGTTTATTCAAAATGTACAAACGCCCAAACCAACACTGTAATCATAACTAAGACATTATATGAGCTTATTTAAGATGTAGAAATGCTCATATCAAAATTATAGTGATACCTAAGACATATGAATTTATTTAAGATATAGAAATTAATGCCCATATCAATATTGTGATAGTAACTAATACATTATATGAACTTCTTCAAAATATACAAATGCCCAAACGAAAATTGTAGCAATTACTATAAAACAATATATGAACTTCTTCAAAATGTAGAGATAGATTACCACAGTGGAGACATAGATGCAACCCTATCCATACACAGTTGGAGTTACGGACTACGAGATGAAATAAATATACATAAAGCGGACAGTGTCAGAAGCCTTCCAATTTTACCATTCGATAGAGGAGGTACTGTGGATGATCCCTTCCTCAGCACAATAACCATTATGTTTTATATTAACCTCTGTTAACTTGTTATATGAATTTGTAAATACATGTTTGTGCTGATTTATTAGCTCACCTGAGCACGAAGTGCTAATGGTGAGCTATTGTGATCGTACAATGTCCGTCAGCAGTTGTCCATTGTGCGTTGTGTGTCGTGCGTCGTCCGTTGTCCACAATTTCTTTCAACATTTTCTCCTTCTAAAGTGGTGGACCAATCTTGATGAAACTTGGCAGGGATGTTCCTTGGGTCAAGCTCTACCAAAGTTGTTCAAATAAATGAAATCCACCCATAACTTTCCCTTAACCCTAATAACAAAAATGAAAAACGAAAATATGAAATCTTCAAAAATCTTCTTCTCTGAAACCAAAAGGCAGACAACTTTCATATTTGTTATGTAGCATCATCTAGTGGACTTCTACCAAGTTTGTTCATATCAAGACCCTGGGGTCATATTTGAGCTCAACCCGGGCACAACCCTGTTTACATAGAATCAAACAGGGAAAATCTTAAAAAATCTTCTTCACTGAAACCAGATGGCAGGCAGCTTTCATATTTGGTATGTAGCATCATCTGTGGGCTTCCACCAAGTTTGTTCATATCAAGACCCTAGGATCATATTTGGGCTCCACCCAGGCACTACACTTTCTACATAGAACCAATGAGGGAAAATCTTTCAAAATCTTTTTTCCGAAACCAGAGGGCACACAGCTTTCATATTTGGTATGTAGCCTCATCTAGTGGGCCCCTATTAAGTTTGTCCATATCAAGACCCTGAGGTTATATTTGGGCTCCGACCCGAGCAACCCTTTTAGCTCATCTGAGCACCATGGGTGAAAAAAGGAAAACCTTCAAAAATCTTCTCTGAAACCAGAAGGCAGACAGCTTTCATATTTAGTTTGTAGCATCATCTAATGGACCTCAACTAAGTTTGTTTGTATCAAGACCCTGTGGTCACATTTGGGCTCCACCTGGGTGCATCCTGTTTTACATAGAATCAAAGAGTGAAAAGGCATATCTGTCTTGCTCTTGGCTGAAAACATTCCATGGTATTGATCTTATGTAGAAATTACCTTGTTTTTGACATCTGCCTATGTAATTCATGTGATGTCCCAGGGGTCAAAGAGACGCAGGTGAGCAATAAGGACCATCACAGTCCTCTTTTTTTTTTTTTTATCCTATTGAAGGGTGAAAATTATTCAAGTGCAGAATAACAGAGAAATACCAGACCTTTTCTAGATATGAATTTTTCATAAGATCATCAGAGAGATTTAGGAACACGATTATAACACTAACGTAAAGCTCTAATCACTAAAATACCAATCTATACTTTCACACCTTTCACACACTATTCATTTCTTTTAAGTTAAGATAATCACATCACACATAAAAATAATGGAAGTTTTATTCCCTCATAACATCCAACATTACTTAGAATTGTTGATATGTTTTTCATTGAGCCCTTTCCCAAAAAATCTTAAAGGAGCTCTCCAGTAACTGTTAAGGTTTTTCTTCAAAGCATTCAATATTTAACATTATTTGTTCATATCTACCAATAATATATTAACTATTTTCCAAAGTTCACATTTCACACCAATTGGAAAATTGGTGTTTCAAAAATGAAAAGAAAGTAAGCAAGAATTAAAATACAGCAAGCTCCAATTCTTAAGATGAGACAATGAACAAGAATTGCTAATGGAGAAATTGGTTTCATAGTCCATGTGGGCTAGTAAGTCTTGTTGGTTCATTTGGAAATGTGTTCTGCTATTAATCCTTGGATAGTGAGTTTCTCTTTGCTTGACCTACTTACAAAGAAGCCATTTGGACTCTGCTTGTAAGAATAGTCTTTGGTGGTTTGTAGTGATATTCAAATATAAAGATGTTTATGCTGCACTCAAAAGAATATTGTTACAACTAGAATTATTATTTGTGTTAAATGTATAATAAAACATGTGGTCATGCTTTAATTTCAGAGTTTAGAGTCTTGGCTGAATTGGTCTTTCACAAAAATATTTTGTTAATGCAAGACCCCTAAAATTTCAGATGGAATAGAACCAGAGAAGGAGGTATGGGAAGGTATGAGGCCATCCAGTTTTGTGGCTCATAAAAGTGACGCGGAGAAGGAGGCTCTTGCACAACGATTTTCATCAGCCTCAAAACGCGTACCACACTCACCAGAACGATCCAAGTCAGAAATATGTATATCCCCGAAGACACCTGTTCTCCAAAGATCCCATAGCTCTCCGGTCTCCGACAGATCAGACTTGAGTTTTAAGTCAAGGTCCAGACAAGGCTCTGACCTGAGTAAATCACACAGACCGTTACTAACTCAGCTTAATCAAATGGAGGTTGAAGCTCAAATAATCAGAGAGCAGACAGAAATTTCCCACATCACTGAACCAGTGCAATCAGAGTTAAGTAAGCTGTCCGAAAAGGGGGACAATGATGACGATTTGACAAAATTGAATCTACAAGAAGAAATTACTGAAGAGAAAGATGAAAATGCAGATAAAGAAATTGTGGAAGAATCAGGAGATCCAGAAGAAGAAAAGGAAGTTCTAGCCACAGAAAAAGATGCTGATGAAATATCAGGCGAAGTTTCTGTTGTAGAATCGCAAAAAGATATCAAAGATTTAGGTACCGTTTTGGAATGAGGTGGTTGGAGAATGTTTTGCACTCCCAGAATTATTCCTATTTTACATTTCTGTTTTCTTTAAACAGGTGCACATTCGTCCAGAATTTAATTACACAGTTATATCCCTTTGTGTATACTGACATAATCCTTGTCTTATTGACTTGCACACATAATACGTAATCTGCAGATTAAATAAATGTAAATGAAAAAAATTGTCGAATGCTAACTTAGATTCCTCATTTGATTTAGTGATACTTTTATACATGTATTTCTATTGATCCATTAATGTCTTTTTACATCATTCCAATGAATCTATTTTCTCATTTGTGACCCATCATGCAATAAATGGCCATCTCGGAACTCTGTTAAATAATTAGTTGACTAAAGAGATTGGTTCTAATAGAAGTCAAATGAATGTCCTATTTAAGAAATTCTTAAAGTAGATGGTTCATTCTGGATTCAGAAAATCAGCAAAGTGCCAAAAGTTTTGACCCTTAGTCAGCCTTTGCTATGCAGGTCAACACTTTACTCATATACTGTAAATGGCTTTATATTGGCGGTGTCCACATTTGGCGGTTTTTCTATTACGATTTATTAGCGGTGATTTATTTTGGCGCATCTGACTTTAACGCCAAATTAAAACGCTTTATCTATATTTCATTTTTTCGTCGTTCAAAACAACGGGAGTAAAAGAAAGTCAATTTCTAGAGTAATATCAACTTTGTACAAACTTAACAATAGTTTGTTTTCACACCTTTTGTTATTGTTATAACGCATGTATAAGTTTTCATGCTTTTTCGCTGTATTTTTCATTACAGTGTATCAACCAACTTTGATCTGGAATCTTGAAAATGAGGATTCAGTGCAATACGATTGTAAGTGCCTATAATTTATAGGCACTTACTATTGTATTGCGCTGACCCGTCGAAGTGTCTACGTTGTCAGCAGATTTTCTTATTCCAATTTAAATAAGTATGGTCTGCATATCTTTGACATGAATTTAATCAACATTGACTAAAATGAATAGATTTTATATCCATCATAATTAAAATAATCTCTTTTTATAATGAAAAATATTGGCGGCGGATTAATTTTGGCGCATTTTAGCCTAACCGCCAATATAGCCAAAATAAAACCACCGCCAAAATTACCCCGTTTACAGTATCCAGATGGACCTTTTTTTGTTTGATGGGTAACATTCAAGATTGTTGGCTACAGTTATCCCACATAGGTCTACCATTATCGACCCATTGGTGGGAGACAAATAGTTAGAAAGAATGAGTGCCATCCATCCTTGACCGTGGCACTCATTCTTTCTAACTATTAGTCTCCCACCAATGGGTCGATAATCATAGACCTTTGTGGGATAGCAGCTGGAGACTAGGAAAGAATGCAATGGTAGTACTGGTGTGAGAAATACCAGGAATTCATTGTTAGGTGCTCCAGCTGCTGTAATAAAACCAAAAAAATGTTGAAAGCGGCATAAAACCCTATTCAAACAAACAAATATTTTCTCACTAAGAAGTCTTTTGAACAAATATAGCTTTTGCTAGTGCCATTATAGAAGCTGACCTGCTTAATAAAAGTGTTGAACTCAGACACAATGAAAGAGTTATTGATTAGTTTGTAAAAAAACCCCAACTTACTCTGAATTTTTAAAGCAATTAGAATATTCTAAATGCCAGGTAAAATGCATTTTTTTGATAAAATAAACAATTCTCTTTGACTATTTGTGGCAACCTCAAATGTAATACGACGCCAAATGTAATAAACTTTTTTATTACATTTGGCATTGTTACATTTAGCGTCGGGGTCAACGCCAAATGTAATAATGCCAAATGTAATAAAATTATTTTCCTCCATCACCGTATCAAACTAACTTAGTACAATTTGGAAATATTTTGAATGGCAGTGGGGGCATGAGGATGTATATATTTTTTTTTTTCGATGAATGTGCATATGAATTCTGACAATGTTTCTGTTTGATTTCTTCAATCCCCAATACCCTTATAATGAAATCAAACTTTATTACATTTGGTGTTGTTACATTTAGCGTTGGGATCAACGCCAAATATAATAACGCCAAATGTAATGAAATTATTTTCCTCCATCACCGTATCAAACTAACTTAGTACAAGTGTAGGTTTAATTTGGAAATATTTTGAATGGCAGTGGTGGCATGATGATGTATATATTTTTTTTCGATGAATGTGCATATGAATTCTGACAATGTTTCTGTTTGATTTCTTCAATCCCCAATACCCTTATAATGAAATCAAACTTTATTACATTTGGCGTTGTTACATTTAGCGTCGGGGTCAACGCCAAATGTAATAACGCCAAATGTAATAAAATTATTTTCCTCCATCACCGTATCAAACTAACTTAGTACAAGTGTAGGTTTAATTTGGAAATATTTTGAATGACAGTGGGGGCATGAGGATGTATATATATTTTTTTTTCGATGAATGTGCATATGAATTCTGACAATGTAATAAAGTTTGATTTCATTATAAGGGTATTAGGGATTGAAGAAATCGAACAGAAACATTGTCAGAATTCATATGCACATTCATCGAAAAAAAAAAAATATATACATCCTCATGTCCCCACTGCCATTCAAAATATTTCCAAATTAAACCTACACTTGTACTAAGTTAGTTTGATACGGTGATGGAGGAAAATAATTTTATTACATTTGGCGTTATTACATTTGGCGTTGACCCCGACGCTAAATGTAACAATGCCAAATGTAATAAAAAAGTTTATTACATTTGGCGTCGTATTACATTTGAGGTTGCCACAACTATTCCCTGCACAAATGCACACATGCATGAATTCCTTTGTTGGTTGCACTTGTGTTAATAGCACCAATAAGCATGATTTTTTTGTGTTAAATCACCTGTAAACTGTTTTACATCAAAATTAAGGCTTTTGCAGGGTTCTTAATGAATTTGGTTCATCAATGGAGAAGAAATATTTTCTGTTATTCCATTTACCTGCATTTTGATGGTTGAACATTTCAATTTATAGAAAATAAGATCTGCCCTTTAATGTTTGGTCCAAAGAATTTAATGGTTTTAATAAAAGTCTTGACTTAATTAATTTCATAGTTTTACTGAGCATAGTGAATAAATAGAATATGTCTTAGATAAATTGCAAGTACATGTATACAAAAGGTTTCAAGATTGCATCGGAGAGGTAGTGACCATTTTTGAATGATGCTTTAAAACACAGGAATAATTTGAATATGACTAATTTTCACATATGAAAAAGGATTTTTTTTTTAGTTGGAAACTAATATAATTATGAAATAACTTTAATTTAGAATATTGAATTAGAACTTTATTTCAGATTTTTTATACCTTTGCATTAAAATAATCAACATATTACATTTAAGCATTTTGTTTATTTCTATGGATTTAAAAAATATTAGAATATTTTTTCTCAAATTAACCTACTGGATATTAATCTCCCTTAAATTAATTTAGTCAAGTGATTTATTATGCATCCTATTATTTTTGTTTGAAGAAAAAAGATGATACATTTGTTGCATTGAACAAAATGTTAAAATATTTAGTAAAAAGTAAAAACCTACAATTGAATACTTTGTCAAATACTCTGAAATGCCAATTTGTTTTCATTTCTTTTTTAGAGAAACATCTTTTTGTTTAGTCAGATTAGAATGATATGAATAATATTTTAAGGTAGGGGACCCATACTAGTTCCACAACATTGGGGAAGTTTAGTTATAAACTTTTACAGAGTTAAGTGAGATTTACATAGTGAAAGATCATGAATTCCGAAATGTTGTGGAACTATCACGTGGTCCACTTTCTTAACATAGAATAGAATAGAAAAACTAACAAAATACTATGCACATTCATTATAGATTCATATCTAAATTAATTTCCATGCTGATTGCTAAATATACCCTAAGATCGGTAACAGATATTGTACATTGTCACATTTTGCAGATTCTCCCAAGTCCCATGTGACAGAGCAGGAAATCATTGATACATTGACGTCACACGCATCGAAAGTTGCTGAAAGTGTTTTAAGTCAGAGCGACGGAGGTCAGATGTTAGAAGAAGATATAAGGGTATCGTTGATTTATTTCTTTGTTGCATTTATGGTAGCTTTAAAACACATTTCATTAAGTGAAAAGCTTAATATAGCCTAATCAGCAGTGAAGCACAATATTAGATTTACTTCTTGATTTTATATTAAGTTAACCCTTTCCTGTTTTACAAAATTTTGGACCAGTCCAGATTCAAAGGTTTTGCAGACGAAAATTTCAAGTGCATCTAATTTGAAAAATAACCATTCAGTAGGGTAGAAAATAGTGTGGAAAAAGAACAAATTGCTTGTCAGAAGCAATTTCTTCTTTTTTCACAATGTTTTCTTGATCATAAAATCACATGCACGTAAAAAGCAAGGATTTAAAACAGCAAAGAGTTAATAGATTCAAGGCAACAAAGGCAATTATATCTTCCTTGAGTAATTTTTTCCTTAGTAAGTTAAAAACAAATGAGACTATTTTGATAAATATTATCCAAATGCTGCAAGAAGAATTATTTCTTAAAAGGTTCTATTTCTCGCATGATTTTGTTCTCTGCTTTTAATTACGTAATAACTTGATCTGACATTAGATATATGCTTTACTTACATTGTAACAATTTGCAAAAGTAGATGCAATTTGTTTTCTATTATTAACACTAGAAAAGAAATTGATGTTAAGTATCAGTTTGGATTTAAGAAAAATGGTAATATTAAAAATATTTTACCATTTTATCCCTAAATTGTAGAACTTTGTTTGGTGAAAAACATTATGAAGCTGAAACATAACTTTAAGGTAGTAGACCTGTAATAGTTCCGCAAGTTGTTGGTCATAAACTTTAACAGTGTTAACCAAGGTTTCCTAATGATTTCATTAGGAAAACATGGTGTACATTGTAAAAGATCATGAGTTTCGAAATGTTTCAAAACTATTACAGGTCCACTACCTTAATCAGTATCATAATACTTTATTCATACCTCAGATTAATCTATTCATTTGAAATTAATAGAAATCATTTCTAGATGCAATTTAAGAAATGTTATCTCCTACAAATGAAAATATTTATCCAAAGACCAAGGATACAAAAATTATTCTGTAGGAAAAACTTGTAAATAAGTCAAAGTAGAATGATATTGTTGGTTCAGCGCAAAACAGTTGTAACTGCCTATATATTTATAGGCAGTTACAAGTGTTTCACACTGAGCCATCAAAATAGATTATATGAAATAATATGTTTGTTTGACATTAAGCTTAAGATGTTTTTCTCAATTTTTTTGTGGTCTTTTTTTGAATTCATGATAAATGATTGAGCCTGCGTGTGACATTTATAACAACTGCATGTGTGCTTGATGAACAGGACTGAAAAGGACTGGACAACTAAATAGTGCTTTAAATATGAGCCTGTGTGTGACATTTCCAACAATTTAAAATGTTTGTGATTTGCGTTGACGGGCATGTCCTGTAAATATAAAGTTCCCTGATGGCCTACAGGTACTTTGAGACCTTATCTATCTACTAAATGCATAGTGAAGACTCTGGTTCATTCTCCAATACAAGACAGGGAAAACAAAATCAAACGGGCTCTTAGAAGTGAAACGGCTTATGTGAAAGCTCACAATTGGCCTCGGAACTATATCAACAAATAACATCTGGTCAGACTGAGCAGATTCACAGGCTGGTCGCCGTGAGTGGTCGGAGTCTCTGCTTTGCGCAAATTTTAAAATGTTGGAAGTGTCAGGCTAAAAAAATCTGTGATTGAGAACAGGGACTAGATTTATAGCTATCTTAACCCTTTCCTGTTTTTCAAAATTTTGGACCTGTCCAAATTCAAGGGTTTTGCAGACGAAAATTTAAAGTGGATTTAATTTGAAAAATAACCATTCAGTAGGGTAGAAAATAGTGTGGAAAAAGAAGAAATTGCTTGTTGGAAGCAATTTCTTCTTTTTTCACAATGTTTTCTCAATCATAAAATCACAGGCACGTAAAAAGCATGGATTAAACAGCAAAGGGTTAAGCATTCAGTGAAGACGCTGATCAGACTGCAAGGATGTAGTCTTAATTTTCTGTTTACACGCAATATCAAATTGTTTAAAATAGCACACCCATTCTCAAATAATAGTAATAGATGAAATATTTTATAATGAAACAATTTTAATTTTAAGAATTTTGCTTGATTGCTAACAGTTTCAGCCTTGTAGTTTATTTTCTTATATTTGAACTAACATGTAGACATTTCGGCTTGCCTATTTCTAATATAGCGTGCTGCTGCGTTATGGATGGACACTCATCCAGCCAGAGAGATATCCAGAAGTCAGTCTGTTCAGGACTCTCCGGACAAAGTAAGAAATTATTCATTGACCAAATGGCGTAGCAACCTGTATGCATTAATACTGCAATTGCATACATTTTGACAAAAATGAGGGGCAAGATTATACTAAGCTTGAAAGAGATAGGAAATGCTCAACACTTACAAAATCGATATTAGTGGTATACTTAACCTAAATTATAAACAAAAAAAATGATCACTGCCACCCAGCTTGTAGCCAATCCCATGACTCAAGGATGCTTGCTGGGAGGGTCATGAGATCTTAGGTCAAGGTCACAATAGAACTTTGTTCAAAAACTGTTCATGGAACTGGGACAACTTGCACTGCATGGTGGGGTGTAGGTATTAGTCTGCTTTTCAACCAACCTACTTTTAATCAAATTAAAGTCAGTTAAGTAAGGTTGAAATTACACTGGAATCATAATATTGAAGTGAAAAAGATGAACTAGGACTTAGTTGAAAGACATTAATTTTATATCTTTTGTCTTTTTATAGTCATTGATGAAAATCACTAGATTGCATGTTATGGTAAATTCAATATATGTTGACTTTTGGGTACAAGGACATATGTGAATAATAAAAAAAGGAGAAAGAAAATATTCATTTTAATGATAAGAAAATTAATATATCAAATATTTGTCTGTGTGCATACTTTTAACATGTTAATATAAATGTTTAGTGTTTTTGATTCAGCAAATTTGTTTAACTGAATCTTAAAAAATTCTTAGTAGGTGGTAGCAGGAAAAAGAAATTAGGTTGTGTGGGAAAGAAACGATCTATGGATCTATTGCTTGTTATGTGTACCGTATTTCCTCTTATAAGAGCGCCTTCCCTAATAGCACCCGTACACTATTTACTACATGTAGATAAAAGAAGCCCATTTCAGTTGATAGAATTTACCTTTTTTTTTGAAAAAAAAAAGAAAAAAAAATAGATCCAGAGCTACAGCTTGAGGTGGTATTTTGGATTTTAGATCAAAGTATTTTGACATCCATGATACAAATCCTATGCTGTTGGCACTCATTGGAATTGTCTTGTTAAGATAGTTTAAATGTGTACCCACAACAAAGTGATCGCTCACTGGGAAACAGTTTTAACTGCCTATAATTATATAGGCAGTTACAATTGTTTTGTGCTGAGCCATTAATAGGGTTTCATGAGAAATGAAGAATTTAGACTGGCTTTACCGCTCTCTTATCTGTACCGCTGAAGTCTTTATTTTAATTTAAGGAAAGTTTCCTCTATACAATCATTTTAATGTTTGTTTATAGGAAATTAATATCAAATAAAGGGAGAAAAAGCATGAAGACATCAATTTGGTATACATTTTGCTTCAGGAAATGGGATATATGGATTTGTCCCTAGGAGCTATACATAATATTGTCCTGGATCTTTTATTTAGTATGTTTGTTCGGATTAAAAAAAAACCCATTAAAACTGATGTCTTTTAGACCCTTTTCCCTTAAACTTGAGGAAATGATTTTTTAGAGGAAATTTCATCCCAAATTAGAGAAGAAGTCTCAAAAAGTTTCTCAAGTTTAGGCATTTGAAGTGGGTTTTCTTATAAAAAATAAAGGGGTGCTACTATTAGGCAAGGCGCTTTTATAAGAGTAAATACGGTAAGATAAAAGCTCTGTCTAAATCCATATTTTGTTGAGCTCCTGGGAGCATTTATCAGGAGAAACATGGTATGCACTTTTTGCCTCTTTTAAAAGAATGAGATTAGGTCAGGATGAGCTTTGTTTGGTAACTGGTTATCTAGTTAAGAGATGGTTAACAACTCTGATGATCTGAACTTGCTATTGCTAATACATGCTGTAACATTTTAATATTTTGAATTTGCTTCTGACTTACATAATTCATAATCAAACAAGTAACTCTGATATCTTTATAATAATTGCAACAAGTTATTATTAAAATTCCAGTTTTGTCTAAGATTTGTTATTTATTTGGCTGAAAAAATTGTTTCAAAATTTACTCAAAAAAACAAACAATTTTGAGTACATAAATCTTTAATTAATTTTCTTCAGAAAGTATTCCCATAAGAATCTATCTTATTGTGGATGAACTTTATGTTTTTGCATTTTGATATGAAGTAATAAGTTATGAAGAGAGCAATTTTTAGCTCCACTGGCCACTGGGGCTATTGTCATTGCGCTGTGTCCACTGTGCATGGGAGTCCGGTCTTAAACGTTTTCTTTAAAAATATTCTCTTCAGAAAGTACTGGATGAATTTTAACCAAACTTCACAGAAATGATCCTTGGGTGACCTTCATTCAAAGTTGTTCATTCTTTTTTGATCCAATGAAAAACAAAACTGTAATGGGCGTACCTAATTTCCATATATGGTAATATGTGACTTTTTCTCAGAATCTAACTTATGGATATCAACCAAATTTCACTGAAATAATCCTTGAGTCACCATTTATCAGTCTACAAAAATCATTGTGATCATTTATAAGAAATGTCCATTATGGGGGGAGTTCATTTCTCTATATGTTATAAAGTAGAAACTTTGAGAATCATTTTCTCAGAACCTAATACAAATGGATATTCTTTTAGAAAAAAAGGTGGAAACACACTTAAAATACTTAAATTCTCGTCTAATCATATCAGTTGATTCAGGCCTGTGGAGCAAATCAGCTGCTCAAGCTGGTCTAGTTATTTCATGGAGGTATTAAACTAATGATCAGTATGAATTAATTTCTATACTTTTGAATCTTCACAGACCATGATACAAGAAGTCATGAAAGCCCAGAAGAGAAACAGTGCTGGACCAACAGTAGCAGAGTACAGAGATAAAATTAAAGGGAACTTAATGACCGCTAGTGAGTTTATTTACTAGAATTTGCTGGTTGAATTGATATTAAGGTTGTGGACCCATAATAGTTACGCAACCTGTAGGAAGTTATCACTTTAACAGTATTAACCGAGGTTTCCTAATGATTTTCAGTAGGAAACCTTGGTTAACTTTGTGAAAGATCATGAATTCTGAAATGTTGCGGAAGTATTACGGGTCCACTACCTTAATGCTTATAAATTACTCTTATCAAGGACTTGATGCTCAAAAAGCACCAAAGTTTAGTTTACTATTTGTAGGGTATTTCCACATTTAAAAAAAAAGTCAGTAAAAATGTGTTCTTAAGGTGGTGGACTCGTAAAAGTTCTGCAAAGTGTTGGAAGTCATGAACTTGAATACTGTTAACTGAGGTTTCTTTATGATTTCATTAGAAAACCTCGATTGATATTGTGGAAGATCATGAGTTCCAGAAAATTGCATAAGTATTACAGGTCTACTTCATAGGCGTATCTAGGACTTTAAAATTCATACGCACTCAGAAGGCGACAACCAAAGCATATACATGTAATAGGATAAAGGCAATATGAGAACTATGACAGAAGATGAATCACCTCTGTCTGCTCCCTTTTAATGATTTGAGCGTAGGTGAATATTCAAAAGATTGTAACTACAGTATGAATAAGCAGTAGTTTAGATGTTATGATCATTTATCAATGATATAATTCAAGCGAGGATTATTTCTTTTACACACTTACGTAAATTGTGTAATGGGAGTTATGCCCTTGCACTTCCTTAAGTTTATCTTTTGAAGTCAATTTTTCAGTTGCAAAGGCCGCTGGTCTCGACCAATCCGAGATACCTGCAGATGCTGAAATAGATCCAGAACTATTGGAGCAGTTATCAAGCTCAAACTTGACACCTGGGGATATTGAGATAGTCAGAGATGAGGAATCTGGGCGGAGCTTTATACGATCCAGAAACCGACACATCTCAGAAGCCATGGGTGGTGTCGAGAAAGGACATATTTATCAATCTGCTGATAAAGGTATGTTGTAAAAGGGAGATAACTCTGTTTAAAAATTTCGATATAACACAGGTATATTATGCGTGTGTAATAACTATGCAAATGAGTGTACAGCGTATTGCAAAATTATTTTGTTTTGGTAAAAATTATGCCATGATCAATGTGGTGCCAACAATTTACTAAAGCCATTTTATATTATCTGAAAAATTAAAGTCATATTTGGCAAGATGATAGATCTCATTCATAGGTGTAACTAGCATTTTGAAATTTTTACGCTATCGGAAGGTGACCACCAAAGAATATAATTATAGAAAAAAGGCGATATGTAGACTGTGACAAAGATAAAGATATCTGCTCCCTTTTTATGATTTGAGCGTAGGTGAATAATTATAACATTGTAACTACAGCTTGAATAAGCTGTAGTTTCGATGTTATCATTCATTTATGATACCCATGAAAGAGGATTTATTTATATTATGCAGTTGTGTTATGTGCGTAATGATAGTTTGACCTTATTAGGACCACACCACCAATCTCTTGGAGTTATTTTGAGCAAAGCATTCAAAAGTTCAATGGCCTTCTTCATAGTGCAGTTGGTAGGGTATTGGCCTCCCAATCATGAGGTCACTGGTTCTATTCCCCCCATGGCAACACTCATCTTTTTCCAACAGTTTGTTGCCTACCAATGAGATGAAAATTATAGACCTATGTGGGACAGTAGCTGAAGGCTAGGAGCAGTTGTAATTGTAGTAGTACTTGTGTGAGAGATACCAAGAATACAATATTGTAACATGCTCCAGTCGTGGCGATTTTAACTGAAAGATAGAAAGTGGCTTTAAACCCCATTCAAATCAAATGAAAGTTCAACCTGATGATACCCAGATTAAGTGATTTAAAAAAGTGATGATACCCAGATTAAGTGATTAAAAAAAAAGAAAAAGAAAAGAGAAAAAAAAACCCAATTCGTCAATCATGCGATATTTTGTTTCATATTTTAGATGATGCAGGTAAAAGAGTGTCTATCCCTGACCGTCGACAAAATGTTGATCTCGGAGAGGTGGATGTAATAAAGTATGGAGAAGCCGATAAATCGTCTCAAAAGTCACCGTCAGAGAAAGCTGGGTCTGAAGTTGGGTCAAAGAAAGGCAGTGTTTCTGGTGGACAGTCACTTGTTGCTGGTAGGAGACTATTTTCATGAAATTAATTTCATGAGATAGAGGATATCTATGACTCAGCATGAAACAGTTGTAACTGCCTATATATATTATGTTTATAGGCAGTTACAACTGTTTCACACTGAGCAATTGATAAAGAGGATAATCGTTTGTTTCAGTGTAAGATTTATTCATATGTCATTGAGTGAACAACAAAAGCTATATTTTCACAAGTAGGAAGCCACAAGTGAAAATAAAGCTTTTGTTGTCTTGAAATTAAATATAAATTGATCTTACACTGAAACAAACAATTATTTGAGTTCTTTAGAGCATAAATGAGACAAATATTAACATTTAGAGACAAATTTTCTTAAAGTGCATCACTTTGCGCATGATTGCTATGCAACTCTTGTGATGATGTCACTTTTTTTGGCTCCACTTAAATGACATCAGATAGGGTGAAATGAACAGAAGAGGGGTACAAGTCTTTGATAATTTCACTGGTAATGCAGTGAGTTTATCAAAATGATAATTCACCTTCTGTTGCTCACTTGATGAAAGATTAATTGATCTTACATAAAAACGAACAATAATTCATGAAAAAACAAACAATATTTCATGAAAAAACACACAATTTTTCAACTTTTTGAGATGAAAATTGGCAATATTAGAACCAAATCTCTGAAGGTAGTGGGCCCCTAATAGTTCCGCAACCTTTTGGAAGTCATGAACTTTAACAGTGTTAACCGAGGTTTCCTAATGGTTTTCATTAGGAAACCTTGGTGAACATTGTGAAAGATCATGTGGTCTGAAAGTTGCGGTCATTACCTGAAATGGCTATTCTCTGATTAAATTCTATATTCCAATGGAAATAAAGTTAAACCCTAGTCATACTGAATTCAATTCTTTACAAAGTTAAACTCAAATGAAGGTGCTGAAGGCTCTGAAAGAAGAAGCTGTATGCCAATATTTGTATTGAAATTAAAAGTCTTTAACCCTCTCCTGTTTTACAAAATTTGGGACCTGTCCCAATTCAAAGGTTTTGCAGACGAAAATTAAAAGTGGATTTAATTTGAAAAATAACCATTCAGTAGGGTAGAAAATAGTGTTGAAAAAGAAGAAATTGCTTGTCAGAAGCAATTTCTTCTTTTTTAACAACGTTTTCTCAATCATAAAATCACAGACATGTAAAAAGCAGGGATTAAACAGCAAGGGGTTAATTAAAAGATTTTTGGTCAAACAAGACAAAAAGGTGGTTTAGACTAGGATCAGACTGCACATCTTTTGTTCACATTGTCAAGGATTAATACATTCATGATGACTTTGTTATCCCCCTTAAAAATGCTATATTATATGGTAAATTAATGTTTTTTCAGGTGTTAACATTTGCAGAGACCCTTAAAATGGTTTAACAAAATAATTATATTTACATAGGAATGCCTTTAAACAAGCTCCGAAATTGAATAATGTGTCGGAAAAATTGCTTTATCCATTGAGGATCACTTGTTTTTATACAGACGTTGCTTGGTAAATTTATGATGCCACAAAATTTAAAGCGGGATTAAGATCAATGTCTTTATTTATGCTCGATATTCATGTTAGACATAGAAACTGATTAAGTATATAGGCCCAGACTGAGGATATCTTAGTGAAAAAAGCCCGCCGTTAACTGCACATGAATTTGCTAATTAATCCATGTTTTCTCCTGTTTATGCCCGGGTTTTGTCTGTTTACGAATGCCTTTAATGACCGGTAATTGTACATTTTGTGCAATGATCGATTTCGATTACAGGTTCCCATCATGATGAATCAGGTGGTGCTAAAACTCCTAAGTCTGCTGTGTCCTTTAAAGATGAGAAACAAGAAGCCGAAGATTTCCAGAAGGCAATTGATGACTTAGAGAAAGTAGGTTTTATTTAACCCTTGTCATGCTAAATGAAAACTTTGAAAAATTGCTCCAGAATCAGTGTGCTGAAAAAAATCACTGACTGCACTTATTATGATTAGTTTTTGGAAAAAATGATTTTTAAACTCTAAATGTTCAAAAAAAGGAAAATCAGGAGGTACATTATATACTAAGATCAGGCTGCACATTTGTGTAGGCGGATCTTTATCTATACCTTATGTCAATACAGAAATATCTAGGGTTAAGCATGACAAGGGTTAAAATACATTGAGCAACAGGAGAAACAATTTATGATATCTTTGTCATGTTGATCAATTCCAAATAAATAACGAGATTTGATGCAGAAAGCTAAGTAGAAATAGTTAGTCCAGTCCTTAAAATGCAGAACCACTAAGCTTAGTATGACTTAAAAGAGATTGTAAATCAACACAACTCTAGGACAAATTAGTAATTTTTCATTTTTTTCCCCTTAAAAGTAGAACAAGATAAAAAAATTAAAAGGATAGATAACCTCTGTTAATATGAGATAAATGTAACAGATGAGTATCAATTTCATGAAATTCTTTTTTCTTACTTTGTTGGAATGAATCTCCTGTTCACTCTACAGCTAAAAAACATTGGAGGAAAGGTGATTGTGTCTTGTATAATGTTTAATAATTTGTATGCCAACTAAATTATAAATGAGCCTGTGCGTTACATTTCCAACAATTGGAAATGTGTGTGAGGTGCAAAGATTGAGAGGCCCAAACAGCCACACATAATAAATATAACGTTACCTGATGGTGTACAGATACTTTGAGACCTTAACTGTCTACTAAGCCCATAGTGAAGACTCTGGTCAGACTGTGCAGATGCACAGACTGGCCAGAGTCTTTGCTTTGCTCATATTTGAATTGTCGGAAATGTCACGCACAGGCTCAAATATGATCAAATTTTGTTATGTCTGCTGAAGTAATGCTAGCTGAAAATAAGGAGGCTGGCCGTACACTTACGCTGGTAAAATTTAAAGAAAATAAGAACTCAAGGCATTGATTAGCACAAGACAATTGTAATTGCCCATTATTTATAGGCATTGCAATGACCAGCCATCTTTGTCAAGCTCTTTGTTTCATTTGATGAGAAAAAATCGTAATTTGAGCCTGTGTGTGACATTTCCAACAATTTCAAATGTGGGCAAAGCAAAGTTCTTGGCCAGCCTGTGCAGGCCAGAATTTTTTTAATGCACAATATAGATAGACAAGGTCTTAATCCATCTTCATGCCGTCAGCATAATGTTATTAGTGCATTATGTGGTTGTCAACGCTTCTTAACATTTGTACTTTGCGCAGGTGTGAAATAAATGGAAATGTCACACACAGGCTCATTTGTTTTTGTATTGGTGTATTAATGTATTGTTGCATGAATGGTTTTCGTATAAAGCCTTTTTTTAAACGATCATAGTATTACAGTAATAAAAGATAAACCCTAAATTATAACAGAAAGAAACTCAAAACATCTAGTTATGTAGTTTATACATGTTGCAAACTAGATTAACCAACAACTTTACTGACACAATATATATTTGGAGAGAAAATTAGTGATTTGTTAATCTACAATGAATTATTAATGTTCAAATCGATGGCCCAGCACGAAACGGTTGTAACTCCCTATAAACATATAGGTAGTTACAACTGTTTCGTGCTGAGCCATCGAAATGCATTAGTCGGTTTCAAACAGTTGCTTAACTTTTTCTGAATATTTTCAGAAGACAAAAATTTCTTACACATTGTTGGAGGGAATAAACATATGGGCAGTTACGGCTGTTTCGCGCTGATCCATCAACATTTTAATAAGACAGTGAAAAAACAGCAAAAAAATACTACATGTATATGTGACCCGTCACGCGAAAAGGGACCATCTAAGAAGTGCGTAAAGTGTCGACCCTAGTCAGACTGCGCGGATTGCACAGACTGACTAGGGTCGAACGTTTTTGCACCGTGCTTATTTTCTGAATCTAGAATGATCAGTCTACCTTCTAGTGAAAGAATTTTTGAAATATGACTTCTTGTTGACCTATGCTGGATCAAATTTCTTTTTCAATAATTCATTTTACAGAATTCCCGGATGGTCCCTTTTTGCGTGATGGGTCACATATATCTACAAGTACTTAGTCATAACCAAAAACAATGGTGAAAAAAATGAATCAATACAACCACTTTTCTCTTTGATGAGACTAGCCTATAATAAAAAAAATAATCTGTTTCAAAATATTAACAATTTTATTTGCGAAAAAGTCATATATCCTCCGTTGAATTGTTTATGGACATGATTTTGAGGGGATGGGCCTTTATTAGAAGCTTCAAGATTGTGTAAAATTACGTCAAAAATGGAAAATTTTGAACTTCGAAAAAGGGGAATGGGGTTTTAATAGCTAGAGCATGGGGTTCTATTAGAATCTTTACAACATTTTTTATCAACAGTCTGCTTCCAAGAAGTCAGAAGGAGATGCCCTGAGTGAGAAAAGTGATGACAAAAAGAGTAAAGTGTCTGAGAAAGGGAAGAAAAAGGAAGAATTTGTAGTTGGTAAGTTCTGTCTTTATATAATTGATCTGTCTTTCAGGAAAAATCTGCCAAAGGGACATCACTTGGAAATTTAAGCTGTATTTATATGTTACCAAGACTATACAAAACAAAAATTTTGAATAATCCAAAATCAATTAAATTCAACCATGAATTCAATGTGCGCTGAAATTAAAAGAGAAAATATTGGTGAAACACTGAGAAAAAGAGAGAGATTGCCTTAAACAAGCAATTTCTCTCTATTCCACAATGTTTTCCCACTTCAAGATCTTCAGTGCATCAAAAATCAGGTTTCTGGAAAAACTGGTTTCATAAATAGGTACAATTTTGTATTTAATTTTCTTAGGAAATATGATATTTTTCTTCTTTAATGAATGAAAAATGCATATCCTGCATACATGGAAGAACAGAGGAAGAATGATTTACAGTCAAACCTGTCTTAAGCAAGCAGCCAAGGGACATTAAAAAATGCTTGCTTAAGACTAGTGCCTACCAAATACTGGTCAATTTTAGTGCAAATGGTTCATTTGGGACCTAGGTGGCCGCTTTCTTAAGACTGGTTGCTTGCTGAATACAGGTGGCCGCTAAGACGGGTTTGACTGTATATATATACTCTTTATGACTCCTTTGCAAACTCTTACACATCGCTTGTATATTCTTAAAAGATTTATGGAAAATGAAACAAGTGTAAAATAAGGAAAAAAATGAATAAAAAATTTTGCATTTTTGTACAATAGGAGTTGAAGTCTATTGTCTATTTAATTGTCATTTAGGCAAATTTTCCTGAGTTACAGATCAAATACTTTGAAACAATACAATTTTAAGAACTTGAACTTCTGGAAGCTAAAAAGTATCTTGATGTCTGTTATTGCAAAATTTTTTATCAAGCTTTTGTTGAGCTAGCTCTAAGTGGTATTTATGTATGGAAACTAACTGCATGTACTTAAATCAGCTTATTAGGATTCTTAGCCAAGTTTAAGGTAGGCCCTGATTTAGAAAATGGTAAAGTAATTAATATTAGCTTTGTAATAATGTCATAATGATTGATTGTTTAAAACTTGAAAAAATTAGACAGAATGATATCAGCAAATAATTATGATGTATAATCATCATTCTATATATAATTAAAGAATGTAGAGTCTTTTTCATGAATGTTTATCTAGTATCTTGATTGTATAAATGTATTACGCTCAACTTTGCATATAAAACTGACTCCTTATATTTCCCTTCTCAAAATCAATTTAATGTTGTAATGTGACAAGATTGTGGCTTTCTAAGGCAGTTTTGTATTAATTGTTCCATTTAGAAAACAATTTAAAACGATGTTATAAAATTAATCCATTTTAAATATTTTGTTTTCTTTACAGTAGCTATAAATCATCATACATATGGCTCAGAACAATTAAGACTCTTCTAACTGCCTATATATTTATAGGCAGTTATGACTGTTTCATGCTGAGCCAATTTGTTTATTATTTACTGGATGAACATATAATGAAATCTACAACAAATTTAAGTTCATCATTTTTTTTCTCTCTGAATAAAGTATTATCATTTTCATATTTGTATTTCATGTTTATATATGTACATATATTGGTACATTAATGAACAAGTTCTGTTTGTTCCATCAGGTAAAGTTAAGCAATCAAAAGAATTGGAACAATTATATGGGCAACCTGATTTGCCTGCTAAAAAGGAAACAACTGGTGAGCCTTGTTTATCTAACGATCCGTGTCTGGCAGATTGTACAGTCCATGTTGGGTATATTTTCTTTAAAAACTCAAACTTACTTCGACTGTCATATAAAAGATGACAATTGAGGATATTGATTTAGTGGTCATTGAATACTGAATTTATTAAATGAGTCATCTATAAACAGATAAAAACGAGGCTGCGCCGAGTTTTTATCTGTTTTAGATGATGAGTTTAATAAATTCTGTATTTTATGAGCACAAATTTTATATTCTGTTTATAAAATGACCCAAATTCAGCGAAAAATCCTCAAAATTCTTGAAATTCAACTTTTCAATTTTCTGCGAAACTTATAGCGCCGTTTCAAAATGACGTCACAAAACATAGATTATGACATCATTTTGGAGGTTACAATATAGCGTTGCTATTCGCTCTGAGCTCATTTGCATAGTTATTCCACTAGTGTAATAACACCTGTGTAATATCAAAAATATTAAACGGGATTATTTCACTCTGGCGACGTCGGTCATATTATAATATCTGATCTGGAACATCTTATTCATGGTAGCCTTATTTCATGTATTTGGAAGAAGATTATACATGAATTAGAGAACATTGACAGTTTTCATTATCTTTGGACACACATATTCATTTATTATAGGAAACAAAATTTTGAGAAATAAATGATTTCTCTCAACCAATTGATTAAACTCACAAAAATTACAAGTGGCCTACAAATTTAACTATGTTTAGGTCAAGGTTTTTTTTGTAAAAATACAATAGATTGTCCTGGAGATAACTTAAAAGTTACATTTGAATTATATGCAGATTTTATGAATGTTCTTTGGATATATCAATGCCAAAAATTCTAGCATATTATAGCTGACATTAATACCATTTTCTGATTGTTTCTTTATCTAAACCCAGCCAGCATTGTCATTTGAGGTCTGAATTTACGGTCATGGTTATATCCATAAATATCCATTAATTAGGCTCCTAAATAACTTGATTTGAACATGCATGTTTTCATATAAAAAATTATGAATTCAGAAAAAAAAACTAAAAAAACTGGCAGCTGAAAATGAATAGACAATATACCTGCATGGACAAGTACTTGCCGATACCGTGATGAGTGGGTTTTTACTAATTGGGATAATGAGGTGGGGGTTTGTTGAATATTAACCCTTGTCATGCTGATCCTGGAATATTCCTACTTTGGCAGGTGGTATGGACGAACATCAGCCTGCACATATGTGCAATCTGATCTTAGTCCATTCAACCTGATTTTTCTTTTCAAACCCGGAGAAAGAGTTTCAGAAATCATATTTTCAAAATCAATTGCTGACTCACAATTAGGAAATTCAGAGCTTTCAGCACTTTGATTTATATATCATAGTAATTTTGCCAAGGTTCTTTATTCAACATGACAAGGGTTTATCAATATTTTGTAAAGCTCTTTGAAACGAAAGAGAAATTCTATTTAGATCTAACCTAAATTTAAGGAAGAAAGATTGCATTGATCATAGTTTGAAATCTTACAATAAGTGTTTGAATCATGCCTATTATCTCTTTTGACCATCAGTGCACCAAAATCTGTTATTTTTCTATGAATCCTATTCATAAGACAATTAAATGGTATTTTGTTTCAAAGAGCATTGAAAAAGCCCACTAACCACTAAGTTTGTGCCCATATTAACAATATTGGTTCAGTTTTATGGTGACAAATTTATTTGAAATGATAATTAGTTAAATTGTTGTATATATCATATTGGCTTAGTTGTTAGATTATTTTCAGATTTACAGATTATGTACATTTACATATGTATATGTTATTATACAGAATAAATTTACATTGAATATCAGTTTGGTAAACTTTAATTCAAAGACAATTTTGACTACAAGGATAAGATCAAAATCATACTTTGAGCACAATACATGAAATATTACAGTGTAACATATGATTATATTTTAAACAAAGATTTGTTTTATTGTAAAAAGATGAATTAACATGTACTTTATTTAATAAGAAACTGAAGAAAAAGAGGAAAAGGGTGAAAAATTGACACTGAAGGAAAAGAAAGAGAAGACAAAAGAGAAAACTGGTGAGACACAGAGTGATCACACAGAAATCATTGTCATTTCAGCACAAAGGCACAAAAAGTTTTCCTATGACACAAGCAAGATGAATATTTATAATATATACTGTGGCATTATTTCATTACAGAGTGATGACACTCGGAACACAGAAATCATTGTCATTTCTTCACAAAGGCACAAAAACTTTTCTTGTGAGACCAACAATATAAATATCATGTATTACAGTGGCACCACTCTATTACTGAGTGATAACACATGAAACAGTGGTCATCATTGTCATTCAGCACAAAGGCACAAAAATTTTCCTGTGAGACCAACCATACAAATATAAAGTATTACAGGGCAATTATCATTCATATGGTTGCATCACTTTTATACTAAATTAAAAACTCACACAAGTCATGGAACACAGCATCTGATAGCATTATCATTTCTGCACAAATGCACAAACATTTTTACTTTGAAAAGGTTTTGCAGCTGTCAGGTTGAATGTCATTGAATATGGTTGCATTAATTGGTTGCACAGACCGGACAGAGCGCCAAATCCATGAGTCTGCATGGATCAAAAGGCTACAAACTGTACAGCCATTGGGTTGTAACGTAAAAGACGTGCAGTTCCACATAACATTAGTTAACGTCTAATTATGCGCGGGAACGTCAACGTCGCCTGAACGAGGAAAAACGACGTTGACGTCATATCCTTTATGAGAAAAATTTAAAATGGCTGTATCAGTTAAAATTATTATGTAGTAGTGTTAGAATATTTTTCATTTTTTTGAAAAAGGCAATTTTTGCCGAAATATTGAAATACTGAGTGTTTTATTAAATCTTTATTCTATTCCCTCGGAAAAATTTTGTGATATTAAAAAATATTGTTTTCCCATAACAATTTTTTTCAATATTTGAAAGTATGAATTTTTACTGAAATTAAACACTTGACTTTTGTTTCACATACAAAGTTGTTGTGATTTTTTATGAGCCAACTGCTTGACTATGTTTTATCACAATTTGATTCATATTATTTATGGATACTTTACATAGACCTACATACCAAATTTATCTTAGGTTTTTTTTTTATGTAGATTAGATTTCTTTTTTATTATTTTATGAAATATTTGGAGGTTGTATAGAAACATAAATTGAGGTTAATCTAATCTAAACCCCTCAAATTAAACCTTTATTAATTACATAATTCAGATCAGTCATATTTTTGTAGTTCCAGAAATGTAAAAATGCATAAGTAACACAAGTACTGTTATATTGTTTCTTAGAAATTGTAAAGGTTACTAAAGGTGAAAAGTCTGTAGTAAAAGATAAAAAGGAGAAGTTAAAAGAAAAAAGTGGTAAGACAGACCTTTGAACACAATTGTGGGTGAATTTATTTCCAGATCACATTACGAGCCTTTAGACTTAGATTCCCTGATAGTTTTGAGAGCGATTTTCACCAAGATTTTTTAAAGCCATTCCTATCACATTTTCACAAGCGAGATGTTTTCATATTTCACGAAAGATTTTTTTATTGATTTGTATTGAATTCCAAATGTGGCAAAGAATATAGATTTTTCTTAGGGTCTAAATGTGTTCTTGCAGTTGAACAACATATTCAATTACAAAAACTGATTGGTGTTATGTATTGCAATTTATAGACATTGTTATTTTAAAAATATAGAATATTTGAATTATATTGGTGTAAAAGAACTTTTTCAATGAACTATCATAAAGACTCGTTACATAAATTCAAAACTCAAAATGTAAGTAATGATTATAGGAGCTTCACGTTTATTCTAATTTTGAATTTAAGAATTTTCTATAATCAACGAAAGGCAGTTAATTAGCTAGAATTATAAATGTTTCGCATATTAATTCAAATAAATTCTAGCTACACTACTGACAGATGAAGTATATATGTGTTTATGTGTTTTGGTTAAAGAAAATGATGAAATAAAGAAATGATTTGAAATAAGGTTTCACACTCTGATTTCTATTTGAGACCTGAAGAAATGTATATTTCTACTTATTCAGTTGGGCAGGTATTGCAAAGTGTGAATTCATTAGGTCATTGAAAATCTATGCAAAAAATAGAAATTTCTGAATATATCTTATTCATTTGTTTGTATTTTAACACATATATAAATTGTTATTTAGACCTTAAAAGCTCAGCTGTGTCTCAAGGATCAAAGCAGTCGAAGCAATCAAAAGCTTCAAAAGAAAAGTCTGATGAAAAAGGTATTGAATACGCCTGGAAAACTTGTATACTCTTCCAATGAGTTTGAGATCCCATATCCTGAATCCCAATAACTTTTTCCGTCGTAATGGTGTGTTTTGAATTTTCCATATAATGTATTAAAACATTTCTAACTTAAAAGAATTTAATCTAAATTCAAACAATTCCTGTTGGCTCTACGAAATAAATACCTTTTACAAAACTTTTAAATTCTTTCAACCCCCCGCAGTGGCACTCATCCTTTCTGACTATTTGTCTCCCACCAATGAGCTGATTATCATAGACTCATGTGGGATATCAGCTGGAGGCTAGGAAAGGCTGTAATGGAAGTACTGGTGTGAGAAATACCAGGAATCTATTGTGCTTCAGCCACTGCAATATAACTGAAAGATTGTTGAAAGCAACATTTAACCCAATTCAAACTAACAAACAATAAACTCTTAATTTTTTTTTAGAATATGTCTGAGCTAGATCTATATGTGTGATCTTTCAAATGAGATATCGTGAAGTGGAAGATATATCACTTCAATACTGATTGAGATATCAATTTAATATCTTAAGTGCCTTTTAACCAATAATTGTTTCTAATAAATTGCTTGATTTGTTAGTTCGAAAGACAAAAACGCCAAAGAAGAAAGAAAAGCCCAAACCAGAGATACCCCAGACTCTGGCACAGGAGCCACCAAAACAAAAGGAACAAGAACCACCCAAAGATCCAAAAGAATTAGAAAAAGAAGCTTTAGCTGATGCCATGAAAAAGATTGGGGCTGTCATCAAACCAGAGGATGCTGCAAAATCCAAAAACATTGAGCCAAATGTGCTGAAAGAGAAAGAGCCACCAATTCAAGATGTTGGTGAGGATGTCACAAAGTTTTGAAAGCATTGTGTGAATATTAATGGACACACACTCAACCATGTTCCAGTTGATAATGTTTAATATTGCATACACCCCCTTCCATTTGGATGCACAATCATACTAACCATGTTTGAATTAAGGTAGTTGACCCGTAATAGTTCCGCAACATTTTGGGGGTAATGCCCCAGTGAAAATATGGATTGAAATTTCACTGATATTTCACTGAGATTTCAGTGAAATATCAGTGAAAGAAAGGGGCAAAATAACAGTGAAATAACACTGAAGTTTCACCAAAATTTCAAAGAATTAACAGTGAATTTCATAAAAATTTCAATGAAATCTCACCAAAATTTCACCAAGATTCTGTTGAAATTGAAATTATGGATTGAAATTTCAGTGAAATATCAGTGAAATATAGTGAAATATCAGTGAAATATAGTGAAATTTCGGTGAAATTTCAGTGAAATATAGCAAAATATCAGTGAAAGAAAGGGGCAAAATATCAGTGAATTTCACCAAAATATCAGTGAATTTTCACCAAAGTTTCACCAAAATTTCAAAGAATTAACAGTGAATTTCACCAAAATCTCAGTGAATTTTCATCAAAATTTCATTGAATTACATTGAAAATTTCAAAGAATTAGCACTGAATTTCATCAAGCTGGACAGACAAGTTGAAACCAATATCCCTCCTCTACTCCATAGAAGGGGAATACCCCTCTACTCCATAGGAGGGAAATATAATTACATCCTATCTATATGGTTGTCCGAATACAACTGACTCCAAACCAGATGTTTGACTTTGATATGTGACCTTGACATTGGAGCTACAAGATTTTTTTTAAAAAGCACATCTACTCATGATTGAGAACATATGAGCTATTTTGAAATCCATCTATTGATTTAAGAGTATTTGTCTTGACAAAATCTGATGGATGGATGGATGGATGGATAGAATAATGGATGAAAAGACAGTACTGTAAGGCACATACACTGAACTGTCAATCTGACAACTATGTTTTCCCTAACTCAGCCTGATATAAATCACTTGATTATATGAAAACACAGGGTGTAGAATTCCCATGTCCTAACTTGTCCCACATTGGCTTTTGTACTTGCAGACAAGTACATTTTTCAAGGCTACTTGTCCATGGACCAGTGAATATCAGGGCAAATCTTTGAATGTTACACAATAGATCTAAGTGATAAATTATTCACTAATTTTCATGTAAAAGGATGGAAAAAATTGTTTTAAATGATGAAAATGCTGGTTCCACATTTTTATCATTAAAAGCAAAATCTCAAAATGTATCAATTTACTTTTTTTTCAGACATGTTCATTTTGTTCATGGTCAAGTAGAATGTTCAAGTAGTAGCAAGTTCAAATACCAAAAGATCTAACCCTCAGATATCTGGGTATTTTTTTTAACTTTTTGCAGTAAATGTGCCACACAAGAGAGGAAGGTGAAGTTACAAACCAGTTTAAACCAGCCAAATACATTTCAAAATTTAAAAACAGCTTTTTTATGTAACAAGGTTAATTGTTTTCTGAAGCAGTCTCTTCTGTCTCTAGGCTGGTTCCATAAAGCATATGTGCCCATTTACAGATGATTGTGGTACCAGAAACTTCATGCCAATGGTAAAGTTGAAACACAAAGCAATGATCACATTTTTTTCCTCTTCTGTTGTATTCTTCCACTTTCTGAAGTTATTGAAAAACAAAATATAAACAAGAGCACTGCCTACATGTGCGTACGCTCGGCTGTCGAGTGCTGGATGGTGGAAAAAATCTAAGTCGAAAAAGGGGCATAATTTGCTCAAAATGCATCTAGAGTTATCCCCCTTGATAGTATAGGTTGCTCTTTTGATGGTGAACGTGTGTGCCAAGTTTCAAGTGAATGCCTTCAGTAGAACCAGAGATATAACAAAATGTCAAAGTTTTTGCACGACGACGACAACGACGACATCGACACGGAGGCTATAGCAATACCTCGAGTTTTCTCCGAAAACAGCCGAGCTAAAAAATGACCCTTATTAAGCTCAATCTAAAATATTCTTGCTCTGACAGAAGGTAAAGATTAAGATAAGCCTGCACGTGAGCATTTTAATCTTAGTTCTGACCACTTGATTTTTCTTTTAAAACAATATTTTTGAAATGAAACTAATTTTACCCACAACAAGTGCATTCAGGATATCGATTTCAATTTCATATTCTATGGTTTTTATTCTGCATGAAACGGGGTTAAATGGCAAGATCCAAAATATTAGTTATGGTTTTAAAATATATTACATATTGTTGAAGTGTATGGAGCAATATATTGAAAAAACTTTCTCAAATAAGGTTAAGCTAAGGCAAAAATGACAACAGCCATGTCAGACATGGCCATCCCCAATCATGAAAGCTTGATAGTAAACTGAAGCTTAATCTATTATGGAGTTTAAAGTTGATAGCTATTTTACTTTAAGAGATATGCCCCAAAAAAGAGTAAGAGTTAAGAAATAACAAAGGGCAATTACTCCAAAATTATGCAAGCGAGACTTGTTGTTCTTGTGCAGTACTGCACTTCCATCCATCTATAAAGTTTCAAGGTGGTAGCTACTGAACTTTATGAGATATGCTCCAGACAAGTTTAGTGACGAAATGACAGATGGAGACCATTACTATATCCCCTTCACAAAAATCTGTGGTGATAAAAAATTTATAAGACCAAGTGGCAATATCCAAGTTATTCTGATTATACTGCATATTGACAAGCAATTTCTTCTTTTTCGACAATGTTTATCAAATGGTAATGTAAATTTTAGAAATGAAAGGCAGTTATTTTTCAAAACTTGACAGATTTGAAATACTTAGTTGTGCCCTTTACAACAGGCCTGAAGGACCTGCAGCTTGATTATAGCTACCAGTCCTCCCTAAAATCCACAGGTCTCGGGCCCGAGGACTGGTGTTAATGTCAATCACTGTAGTGGGATAAAATAAAGCAAGATTGATGTCTCTTAAAAAATGTGCACTGTGCATCTCCTCAATAAGATCTATTCAACTACATAGTTTCAAGTAAATAGCATTTATACCTCAGGAGATTAAATGAAAAGAAGAGTGATTAAAAACAGTGAGTTTACCATTATGATAATATTACTGGTGTGACAGTTAAATTAAATGTGATTGATTGATTGATTGATTGATTGAATAGAGTTTAACGCCGCTTTCAACATTATTTCAGTTATATTGCGGCGGCTGGAGCACCTAACAATGGTTTCCTGGTATTTCTCTCACCAGTACAACCACCACATCCTTTCCTAGCCTCCAGCTACTATCTCACATAGGTCTACGATTATCAACCCATTGGTGAGAGACAAATAGTCGGAAAGAATGAGTGCCGCCGTCGGGGATCGAACCCGGGACCTCTAGATTGACAGTCCGACGCGTAAATTAAATATGATACTCCATCAAGAAATTTTGAGGATCTACTGGAAAGCATTTAACTTCAATACACTAACCTACCTTCAACTACATTTTTTCCAGATCTAACTTAATGTTGTTGTTTTTTCAAGGCTACAACTGTTGTTATCTTCTTCCCTCATGTTTTTCTCAAGACTCCAAAATATTCAGCAGTTACACTTTAAGGTTTATCCCTGTACTATATTGAGAGTTGTATCTGCAATATAAAAGAAAACTGAAAATGTGCAGGTAATAGCTTGCACTTATGGATTTCAATTACAATTATTCTTAAGCCTACTACCATTTGAAAGAATTTTTCTTAGATCTCAAAGGTCAAAGCTCAAGGTCTAATGATAAAAAGGACTGTTGTAAGTGTGACTACTTCATATTGAAATCGATCTTTAAGGGTCATGTTGGGTATGGCCATCCCAACTGTAAAAGCTTGATAAACTAGACTGTCAACTAATACCCCAAAACAAGTGCTTGTCAATAATGTTAAGTCATTTTCCATCAGCCCATAACTCTTGTCAAAACACAAAAGTCAATGAATGGATCATAATCAAAATATCACTTGCACATCTCTACCTGATACTGATCACATCTGTAAAGTTTAATGGAAATCTGCCCATTAGTTGCTGAGATATTGAATGGACATATAAAAGCTACAAATGGATGGATGGTCCAAACGATGAACAGACAGATTACCGACCAACAAGCTAACTCCTAATATCCCCCCCCCCCCAACATAGTTTTTTGGGGTACAATACACTGAAGCTAGCGAGAATTGGGGTCTTTAGATACTGCAATTCTTTCTCCTCACTAAGATCTATCCACCTGTGAAGCTGAATATTTTGTGAAAGTTCCATGAAAATCTGTCTACAATTGAATGAGGAGATGTGTTAACAAATAGACAAACAGAGATAGAAGATGAACATGTGTCCACCCCTGATGGCATGTAATAACAGACTTCACGAAATACCCATATTTTTTACCGGACAGTGGGTCTGGTAAACTTGAAATTTTTACCAGACCGAACTAAATTTCACCAGACAAAGCAATACAACACATAGTGGATGCGGCTAGATTTTACCAGTCAGTCGGTCCTGTATTCACGCACATTTTATAGGACCGGCAGGATTTTTACCAGACATGTCAGTGGGACCGGTGGTATTTCGTGAAGTCTGTAATAAGACCTGAAACAGTATTTTTAGTTTTAAAAAATTTGACCTTCGAGTAAGATGACCTTGACATCAAAATATGTGGAATGGGATGGTGAAAGAAACTTGTATGCAAATTTTTTTAACATTGTAACTTGAATAGTGCCCAGGTTAAAGAAAAATGTTTAGTTGGCGCATCAAGTTTTCATGGACAGTCAGAAAGATGGACAAATAGCATAAAACATTACACCCTTGATCTTTTTATGTGTGGACATGTAGTAAAATAATGAATACAGTGTCATCTTATTCTACTTACAAATTACTTGAACATATCTGTTTCACAGTGACAATCTTGCATGTATATATGGTACCAGTAATGCAGCTGTTAGGCCTACATGTCTGAGTGACATTTATCTGAAATGAATATTTTTGTATTTATTCAAAATAATAAAATATAAAGTCTAAATTTTAAAATATCACTGAATATTATATCTATATATTCTTAGTGATACTACTAATAAGAGAAAACCTGTTGTGAATTTTAATCAGTTTTGAGAGTCTATATATGAAAGCCTCCCAATCAGCAAATTTCTAAATACATTTTCTAATATAACTATCAGAAGGGGAGATTATTATTTCTCAAATACAATGCTAAATTGATATTTGATGTTATTTTTGTCAAATTTAATCTAAGAAAGATATTTTTTTCAAAAATGTGAAAAAAAATCTATATTCTATTTTGTAATTCATGAATTATTTGTCAAATCTATTTCAGTTTAATGTATTAATCCTTAATTCTGATGGGTATAAATACATTTGTTTGGTTTAGCTGTTAATGTCTCTTTGTTTATAAATATCCGAAACATGGCATGTCCGGTTACTATTACACTTTACCTGTCAGCTACGAATTATTTAAGTCATGTTAAGATAATATTTAGGGGATTTTGGAAATATTATGGAGGTTAATAATTAATACTTAGGGAAGAAGACATTCTACACTTTCTTTTTCTAACATTTTTTTTTTCTGAACAAAGGCGTAGATGAATGTTTTCCAGGCACAAAATCACTTTCAATGACCAGTAAAATACTAACAACTCATAAATACCTTGATATCATCTGCACTTAAAAACACTCTTTACTTGTTTATAACGACTGTGAGGTTTTAAAATGTTTATTTTATTTCATGGAACATCCAAAGGGTAAGATAAATTTAACAGCTTTGGGAATTCCGTGTAATCTAAAAATAGATTCAGTTGACTGATTGTTCTACGAGAATTCCTTACCACCATTTTGATACTGTAATCATTCCAACGAAAGAATTTCATTTTGAAATACGATTTAATGACATTAGTTGAGGATTTTATCATTGCTGAAAAGACAGGTAAAGAATATTCATTTAATCAAATTTATTCATTTTATATTTTTTCGTTACGGAATAAGAATTTAAACTGCAGCCAAATATTACACAATTCCGCGAAATAGCAAGGTCAAGTTGAGAACGGAAGTTGTTTATTTTCACTTCAAAAACTTACGTGTTTCTTTACGTTCCGGTTTGTAACTCGTCTTTCGGTTGGATTATGATATTAACAGCATATCAATAGCATAACATATCCATCTCTTACGGATATTTTTTTTATTATTTAGAACTACACAAAATGAGCCAACAATCTGACCTCCGCCGTTTGCATCATGGCGCGTGATAAGTTTACCCGTGTAACATTTTCATTGGTTCTTATCAATCACATGACTTAATCTAGTCTAGAAATTAAAGACTGGAAATTACTGTTTACTCCATAGCATTAAGAAAATTTCTATTTTACCATTTAAATTTGCTATTTAACAAAATGATACTAATAGACATACTAAAAATGAAAATGGTTAATTGCATGAGAAATAGTTTGTTACAAATCACATAATATCGTTTATTATTCTGTAATATCTTTTAAGAAATTCTATTGACTTGAAATTGTCCCAGCAATTATCAGATAATAAGTAGAGTCATGAAATATATCTATGCTAAAGTAACAGATAATGTCGTTGTAGTATGACAGATTTCCTTGCATAAATGAAAAAAAAACTTGTGTGAACAAAAAATATTTATAGTGTATATATGTGTTTTTTGTTGTCTGTATCTTTTTTTAATTGACATTTTCAAGCAATTTGAGAAATATAAAGCTTCATAAGAGGGAAGAAATGATGCATTTCTTAAAACATTTTCATTACTTTAAGCTTAGGAACGGAATGGTCGACAATGTTCACAAAAGTGTATTCATTTTATGCTATATATTTCTTCTTCTGACCATCTTAATAAACACGTTTTTTGCTACAATTATGTTGTGAATCTGTTGTGTTCCTACTTTTTTGAGTGCTTTTATAAAGATTCAGTTTTGTTATAAACACATTTTTAAGTTGGCATATTCACTGAAATTTCATAAGTTAAAAAAAAAATTAGTGAAATTTCACTGAAATTCTAGCCCCATAAAGAAAAAACATTTCACTGAAATTTCAAAATTTTTTGCCAAAATTTCACTGAAATTTCACTGAAATTTGGTCATTTTGCTGAGATTCAGTGATATTTTAACATTTCATCAATTTTCACTGGGGTGAACTTTTACAGTGTTATCCAAGGTTTCCTAATGATTTTCATTAGGAAACCTCGGTTTACATTGTTAAAGATCTTGAGTTCTGAAATGTTGCAGAACTATTGCGGGTCTTTTACCTTAAATTGAGACCCACAGGATGTTGTTGATGATTCAGCAAAGTTAAATGATATCCAAAAGGATTTGAGTTGGAGAAAAGATAAGGAAACAACAACAAAAGAATGTTTCTTAGAGAGACTATCATGATTACCATTGTTTTACCTTCAAACTTACTTAAACATAATACCATTCTACACCCATAATTATTTTAACTAATATTAACCCTTGTCATGCTGAATAAATTATGGCTAAAAATTTGCATCAAAATCAAAAGGCAAAAAACACTGAAAGTACCAACTGTAGGTCAATTCTTAATTGAAAAACTAAATCTATTGACCATTCTTGTTTGAAAGTGAGAAACAGGTGGTGTAGACTAACATCAGACTGCACATATGTGCAGGCTGATGTTGGTCTATACCACCTGCCAAAGTAGGAATATTCCAGGTTCAGCATGTCAAGGGTAAATATCTTAATTGAAAATTTATTTGTTGTAACATTTCAGATGCCTAAAGCTGATCCAGATCCACCTAAGATGTTATTTGTAATTACAATAGATATTTTATGATTGATATACTATAAATGAGGAGTCAATGTTTTAAATGCTTTTAATTTTAGATCCTGATTTCAAACTCAACTGATAGTAAGTTTTCAGAAACTTGGATATTATTCCAAATGAAGTAATATTATTTGTTTTGTTTTGAATAGCTGGTCCGATTGATCACACGAAAGAAAACACAAAAATATATCCTGGTTTGCCTCCCAGTGTTCCTACCCAGCCACGTAAGATAACCCATGTATATGATGTATAGACATTTTTCTTCTATCATTCTGCAGAGTCCTTGAATTCATTATCAACCAAATTGTTCATATACTCATGTCTCAATGTAAGAGTCTTGTAATTGCCTATAAAACATTTTGGCTGTTACAACTGTTTTGAGTTGTGCCATTAGCTTGTCTTTTTTTTTTTTTTTTGAAAAGTAAGTTCAATCTAAATATATTCTAATCACTTTATGGATTTAATCCATTCATTTTCCTATTAGATTTTATTTTTTTTTTTTTGCTGACATACCATTTCTATATAGTTAAAAATGAAAGTTAACATTTTTCTTGAATACTAATGTATTTATGAAAAAATGAAATCAAAGTTTGAAATAATTTAAATTGAAATCCAAAATACCCCCTCTATCTGTGAGATTTTGCTTTTAGCTTGGTCTTTCAGCATGGGAGCATTTACTTCTTGAAATTAGAAATGAGCCTGTATGTGGCATCTCCAAAAAATGAAATCCATGGACACTGCCTTACCTGCATAATCAGAAACTATATATTGCTTCATTTACTTTAACCATCTTAGACTTCCTTTCATCATTCTTAGATAAGCCAGTATTTGACATTTCCAACAATTTCAACTGTTCATGTTGTGCAAAAAATGAGAACAAAATATATGGTGCAAACGCAAAACAAACTATACAAGTTGTGAAAAGATGTTGTTTATTTGGAAATCATTCAAGTTTGTCCAAAAGTGTCCCAGAAAATGTCACTAGGCCCAAATCAAGAGTTTTAGATTGTTATTATAAGTGCGTATACAGCCACAATCTTTGTATGTTAAGTTACCTGATGGTCTACAGATACTTTGTAAGCTTATCTGACTGCTATGCACATAATGAAGACTCTGGTCAGACTGTGCTTTGCTTTGTGCATGTTTGAAATTGTTGGAAATGTCACACACAGGTTCAGATGATGTTACCAGCATGCCAAATTTAAATTCTGATCCTGTATAGACATTCTTTATTTTTTCTGTATTTCTTTTATGCTTACGCATGGACAAGTCTGGGGCTTTACTTATTACTCTGCGATCTTTTACCAATGGCGGCAAATAGAATGATGCCCTTCTTTTTTTTTCTTATAGATTTTGATTTAATTGCATATTATGATTTCATCTCATTATCATCTGACTAAGAAGAGAGAAGTTCTTAATCGTTTACAGCTTTAATCCACAGAGATACAGAAAAGAGGGGTTTTACCAGTTAAAAAATAATATTTCTTATTGAAACCCTATGTTGTGGGTTCTCAGTTGAAAAAATTCATCGAGACAATTCCAATGACTATCCACAATATAGGATTTGTGCAAGTATTGTTGAAATAATTTAATTTTAAATAAAAAATACCCCTCTATATCGATGGCTAAGTGCAAAACAGTTGTAACTGCCTATAGGCAGTTACAACTGTTTTGCCTTAACCATCAATATGTAGCTCTGAGAATATCCTTTTTAGCTTTATCTTTCATCATGAGAGCATTTGAAACTAGAAATGAGCATGCGTATTGCAGCTCAAACAGTTTCACATGTGTTTAACGCCAATACTTGGATCAGTCCATGCTACTGCACAGTCTGATCTGAGTCTACACTAAGTAGTGAATTGGCAGGAAGGGGCCTGTTTCACTAAACATCTTGCGAAAAAATCAATCCTAAGTCAAAATCACAAATTGCACCTGGTGTTTTCATTCATTATTAGATTCGGCCTTGACAAGTCTCATTGGAATCGTCTTTGATAGACAATTCCAATGAGATGATGCATGGCAGAATTTCATATTTAGTTACTTATGTAGGAGCAGTTTAAATTTTGACGTACGCAAAAATGATAGTAAGATGTTTAGTAAACCAGGCTCCAGGGCCCCACAAATTTCTCTGTTAAGTATTGCAGAATATTTTCATTGCACTGTTTGCCTGCCCAGGAAGCTCAATGCATGTCCATCAAGCACACATGAAATCATTGAAAATGTCACACACTCAGGCTCAAATGCCTTTTCACGGCTGATTACTTAATTGAAAATTTGGATCCATGATGATCATTGGGCAAGTATTAGAGTGATAAGCAGCTGGTGGAATGAATGAAATTCTGTGGTTTAGCTGGTATGAGAAGCAACAGGAAAACATGGGTAGATGCACCAGTCATGGTAATATAACTGCAATACTTTTGAAAACAATTTTGGACCCATAAGAAACAATCCATTCAATCACCTTTGAAATTTTAATATATTATATTATATCATATATTATTATTTATTGTATTATATTTACATGTACTTTACTTTTCATTTACTTCTATTTTATTTTTTTTTCTTTAAGAAACCTTAGATGATAATCTTAATTTATCCAATCATGTATTGAATCTTGTTTGTTTACAAATATATAGATAACAAAAAGGAGAAATATTTATTAACTTTACAATATCATGGTATTCATATCAATAGCTTATCATTGCTTGCAGCAAATGACCAAAATAGTTTGCCAAAACAAAATGATAAAAGAATTAACTTTTCCTTTGTACATTCATTTTGCTGAGTCATATATAGGATCCAATTATCAAGGCTTTTTTTAAGTCCAGATACTAAAAGTACCAATATGTTCCATTTTACATATATAAAAATCTGCGCTTCACTATTGATAAATTATTTTAACTATTTATGTTTGTTCATTTTTTGGAATCAATCATTCATTTGTAATTGAAAAAGAAACATTATGCTATTTAAAGAGCTGCCCATAAAATTTGTGTTTATTTTATAATATTTCAAAAATTGTCTTAGTGATGACTTGTGAATGTTTCTTTCACAGAACACAATAAGTTTTCCCTTGATTCGCCTTGATTCGATCACTTTCGTTCGCTTTTACATTTAAAATGAAATTTCAAAATATACTATTTTTCTATCAAGAGCTCATGCCTGTTTTAAGGAAAAAAATTATCTTATTATGTTTTGTATGAGTGCAGCAAGAAACTGTGAAAGGTAGACAAAACCTAATATAGCTTAAAGCCCCAGTCTGCGTTTAAAGTAAAAAAAGAACAAAAAACCCCAACATTTTCGTGAATATTCATTGAATATTTTTCCTTTATTTAGTCTTATGAAAGATGAGTTACATAAAAATACAAATCAATCGACAAACATTGCTTTTTCAAGAAACGTATAACCTGTCGTATAAAGTAAAATATGTAAATGAGACCTTGGTCACGTGAAATACGCCCACTCGCAGAAGCGGTAATGGTGAGGTATTCAAACTGGAGGCCCAAATGTGTCGGGTCATAAATATTCATCAAGTTAGGTCAATATTTAGATCATCGCGTCATAATCATTTGCATTACAAAATATTTGAATGACACATTCAAGCTTATCTTTGAGAATAAAAAACTAGTTTTTGTGTACATAGTTGTCTCAGATCATTGTCTTGCGTTTTGGAAATGTTCACAAACGCAGACGGAGGCTTTAAAATTCACTGCAAAAGGTATATAAATATAGTAAGAAACTTACAGTAAAAGACATGTAAAAATATGAAAAAATGTATAAATTAAGTATAGTGAAACCTTTAATTATTGTTCCTAGTATTTCACTTTGGAATAAATGAAGTACTAAATTTCCCATAACATAGTCTATTGAATCGATGATTTTCACAGGTAAACCAAAAGCAAAGCCCAAACCAGCAGCCAAGGATAAAGGTGCCAAGAAACCCAAGAAGGGTAAAGGTAAGGCCAAGAAGAAGGAAGAGGAGCCCGCACCGGAGCCTGAGACTGTAATTGAAGCCACGTCGCCTGTAAAAGAACCGAGTCCTGAACCTCCGCCTGAACCCCCGAAGGAGCCAACACCACCACCACCACCATCGGAACATTCACCTGAACCAGAGGTATATAGGGTAAAAAGTTAGGGAAATTTCTTTGAAACCAGCTGATCTGAACTGTGTGTAGAAACAAATGTTATTAAGCGCCTTTTTATTCTAAGTTCATAAAGGTCAAAGGTCTAGGTAATAATTGAACTTTTTGGGAAAACTGTTTAAGGAGCTGGGACAAAGCACTGGTGGGTGATATAAGTCCTTTTTGCAACAGATCTAGTTGGTTTTGTAAGTATTCTGAATTGATAACCAGAAGTAACACTTGAACACTCATTTTAAGCTCTCCTGAGCACGAAGTGCTCAAGGTGAGCCATTGTGATCGTACAATGTCCAGCGTCAGTAGTCCATAGTGTGTCATCCGTTGTCTACAATTTCTTTAAACATCTTCTCCTCCTAAACCGGTGGGCCAATCTTGATGAAATTTGGCAGGGATGTTCCTTGGGTCAAGCTCTACCAAAGTTGTTCAAAAAAATGAACCCTTAACTCTCCCTTTACCCTTAATAAAAAAAAGGAAAATCTTTAAAAATCTTCTTCTCTGAAACCAGATGGCAGACAGCTTTCATATTTGGTATGTTGTATCATCTAGTTGGTCTACACCAAGTTTATTCATATTTAGACCCTGGGGTCATATTTGGGCTTTGCATGGCCGCATCCCTTTTAGCTCTTCTGAGCACGAAGAGTAAAAAAGGAATATCTTCAAAAATCTTCTCCTCTGAAATCAGAAGGCAGACAGCTTTCATATTTGGTATGTAGCATCATCTTGTGGACCTCTACCAAGTTTGTTTATATCAAGACCCTAGGGTAACATTTGGGCTCTGACTGGGAGCATCCCTTTTTACATAGAATCAAAGAGGTAAGAAGCACATTCTTCTTGCTTTTGGCTGAAAACATTCCATGGTATTGATCTTATGTAGAAATTATCTCCTTCTTGACATCTGCCTATGTAATTAATGTGATGTCCCAGGGCTCAAGAGACTTGGGTGAGCAATCTAGGACCATCATGGGCCCCTTGTTTTAAAATGTCATTAGAGTTTGAAGTAAGCAAATCAGCCTATCAATTTATGACTCTGAGTGTTTATAAATCACGGGGGGTGATGTCCATAATCGGAGCCACCGGCTCCGCTTTCAAAATCATGTGTGGAACTTCCGCTCCACGTGTGGCTCCGATTATGTAGATGTAAACATTTCATATTTTGAATGAAAAATGGGGTAAGGAGTCGGGATTTCCTCATTTATATAATATTTTATTCATTAATCATAAAAAAGTCGAATGCTATTCGACCAGTTATACATTTTGCAACGTAAACGTACTCAAAAAATATAAGAACGCTCGTTGGTTTTTGTTAAAAATGATTTCTTCTGGGGGCAATCTTGAGTCAAGAATGTCAAAACACATGGTTTTTACCTCCAAAATGCAATATTCTGAACATAATTAATAACGCAGACCATTGTTTTCTTTGTACACGAGTTTAACAAAACAAACACAATACTCTAACCCAATGTACCTTTCTAAAATATGATATAGATCAAAGAAAATAGTTTGGTTCCGATTATGTGGATTGGCTCCGATTATGTACCCTGGCTCTGAAGTTGTGGAGTGTCTTCTTCTTCTTCCATATAACATCTTCAATTTGATTTTTCTACTAGTTTCATGTGGCGCTTTTTTATCATCATTCCACGATGCAAGTTACGTATGTTACGTTTCACTTCCTCATGTTTACTTTTATTACAATATTCCGGTTACTAGACAGTCAGCTTCACTAATATTACTTAGTACATGTGCGTGCAAGAGAAATTTGAAGAGATACAAAGATTTCTTCGGAGCGCGTCAAAGTTTTTCTTGCTTATTATACTTCGCACGCTAAGCGTTCTAATTTTAACAACGTCGATAATTCCATGAAATTTAATCAGATATATTTAGTGAGTGGTATCAAAAAAGATGTTCGCGTTCATTTGTTATATATTTCAAGAAAATAATATATCTTTCTAAAAAAGGACTCAATGATTCCTAAAACTCCCTTTTTGTTCGATTTTTGCACATCTGAGCAGGAAGTGCTCATGGTGAGCTACTGTGATCAAGCTGTGTCGGGCGTCCTTTGTTCGTCGTCCGTCACCAATTTGTGTGCACTCTAATGGCCACATTTTTGGTCCAAATGTCTTAAACTTGGTCAGAATGTCTGTCTCAATCAAATCTTGGTCCAGTTCGAGATTTGGTCAAGTGGGGTCAAAAATGGGATCATGTAAATGAAAGGGGTCAAATTTTAGCAAAAGTCTTGTGTGCACTTCAGAGGCCGTATTTTTGGCCCAAATGTCTTTAAAAGCCATCAGAATGTTTGTCTCCATCAAATCTCGGACAGGTTCGAAATTAGGTCAAGTGGGGTCAAAATTGAGGTCAAGGGATCATATCTTAGAAAACCCTCTGTTCACTTTAAAGGCCACATTTTTGACCCAAATATCATGAAACTTGGTCAGAATGTTGGTCTCCATCATATCTTGGTCATTTTGTAAACTGGGTCAAGTGAGGTCAAAAATGAATTTAAGGGGCCATATCTAAGGAAAACCTTCTGTTCACTTTAGAGGCCACATAATTTGCCCCTATGTCCTGAAACTTTGGCATAATGTTTGATGGATCAAATTTCGGTCAAGTTTGAAATCGGGTCAATCTGAGTCAAAAATGAGGTCAAGGGGTCTTAGAAGAACCTTCTGTTCACTTTAGAAGCCTCATTCTTGACCCAAATGTCCTGAAACTTGGTCAGAATGTTGGACCCCATCAAATCAAATCTTGGTCAGGTCCTAAACTGGATCAAGTGAAGTAAAAAATTAGGTTAATGGGTCAAATCTTTGAAAAACCTTGTGTGAACTCTAGAGGCTACTTCCTTTACTCAAATGGCTTGAAATTTGGTCAGAATATTCGCCTCCATGATTTCTCATGATGTTCAAAAATTGATTAAGTGGGACCAAAAATGAGGTCGATAGGTCAAATTAAGGAAAATCTAGAGGACATTTATTTGTTTTAGCATATTGTCACGATCTTTGTCTTGAAATCTTAGACGAGTTGGAAAGAGGGTAAAAAACTGGGACACCTCTTCAAATCTTTGAAAATTCTTCAGTACTTTAGAGGCAATATATTTGACTCAACTATTTTGAAATGTAATCGGAATGATTGTCTTTTTGATATCTTGGACTTTTGTTGAGCTAGTTATGAAGTAGTTTGACACTTTGCCACCTTTATCAAATACTTGTAAATGCCTCAGGTTAGCGCTTAAGGGCCAATAGTCCCTTGTTTGTAAGCCCCGCGTAACATTTAGTTCCGAATTTTCGTAATTTTTTGAACATATTTATATAAATTCCGATTAATGTCAGAATTTACTACTTCATCTTCGGATTTGTCAACTTTTCAATCGGAAAGTAATTAGACTAGATTTAAAGAAATTAAAACTTATTTAAGACTATGAACATCAAATACTGAAAATGTCCCGAGCGCTTTTACGATATATGGGCACCGTTTTATAAAGGCGATGTTGAAAATTAAATAGAAGTATAAAAAATTGAAATTAAGCAAAACGGATCAATATACAAGGGCGAAAACACGTTTTATACACTGAAACGAACTTCTAAACGGCCACTTGGTTTTTGCTGAAAAAGTAACATTTTCTTATGTATCGAAAGTGGCAAATAGTTGAATTGTATTAGAAAAATCATTCGGGGAGAAGCTTCAATTTACATCGATATGAAAAAAACGTGAGGAAAGCAACGAATTTGAAGAGAATTCAGTGGTACCCCTGATTTGAAAATTAACATTGGTGGTGGGGTAATTTGAACATTTTATGCTTGTTTCAGAAACAAAAACAAAAAAAAAATGTTGTTTTCTTTACTAATTTGATATCTAACACGCAATAGCCGTCGAAGTTGGTCACTTTTGGGATTAATTTTCGAGATTTTCTTAGACCGAAAATTTGAAAATCTTCGAAAATGTGCAAGATTTGTGGCTTTTGTAAATGAGGGTTCTTGTGTTTCACCGTTTAAATTAGACACCGCTGATAAAAATTCGAATCCATTCTTCTTAAGAAAACGCCAAAATGAACGACCCTTCATATAGAAATCAAAGATACTTCATTAAATGACTACAAATATGTTAAAATGTGGCAAATACAAGGTGGCCGTTTAGAAGTTCGCTTCAGTGTATATACCGAACAACAAAAATAACGCATCACTTACATTTTTAGATACAACTTTTCCATAATCTAGAGTTTGGAAGAATGGATATACCAAAATAAACGTAAACTAATTATTGATCTGTGACAAAAAAGATTAAATCGAAGACATACGCATTGGAGAGTTACAGGTGACTACCCCCAAAATCAAAATTTTGAAATTAAAGTCAGTTTTCATTGCTCTGTAAAATTCAATGGCGCGTGTGTTCATGTGCAATATTGCTCTCAAATAATGTTCGACACGTGGATGTCTGAATTTTACCTAGATTAAAATCCTAGCATGGCTATCCAATTGCTCTTCGTGCTGCCTTAATTTGACTCAAAACCTTGCGATTTTGCGCTCTTTTGTGGACTCTTATTGCAAGCTCGTTTCTGATAAGCTTGAGTTTGAGATAAGTATGGTCGGTGAAAGAGAAGGCATCGGTATAACTTAAAGAAGGTTTTCGTTATAAGCAATGTTTGCTCATCGCACGAAACTCTAGTTTGTCGAGTAATACAGCTTATAAAGGTGGAAACAACAAACCATGAAAACATTTATCAGATAAAGTCAAGTTTTCGAGTTTGGTGGTAGCGAAAAAATGAATTTCAGAACGTCATTGCGCATAGACATACTAAACAGATTTATTTACGCGATTAAAATCAAGGACACTGAGGGGTCATAACTCGACCATTGCCAGGTTAAAACGCCGATTATAGCAACTACCGATGCCACTCTTCGGTGCTGACTGGATGGGGAGGACGGATTGTACTACAATCTGTGTTATGACCGGAAACTTTTTACTCTCCAGGTCTTCTTTAAGGTTTTCGTGGACTCACGGTGATAGTGAACCACAAAGATGAGGTATCTGGGCCGTTTGTCGACTCCTTCAAAAGCAATAGCCATAGAGTGAATCCCTGTAACTAAGTCAATGTTATGGTCTAAACATCTCATGCCGTTGTGGATTTAAATCGTGAACACCTCCTTAAATTGAGACCAATGCCTATTCTTTCACCGACCGGACTCATTTCAGACTCGAGCTTATCGAAAACGAGTTTACAAAGAGAGTCAAAAAAGAGCGCGAAAACCCAAGATTTTGAGTGAGATCGAGGCAACATGAACATCAAATGCATAGCCATGTTGGGATGTGCTCCTGGGGATAGTCGTTTTCACGCGCTTACAACTCTTCAATGCGTATGACTACGGTGTCATTCTTTTTCTCACTAACTAACTAACTAACTAACTAACTAAATAAATAAATAAATAAATAAAATAAATAATGAGTTTCGGTCCCTAAAGGTTAGGCACTCCACGACTTCGGAGTATTGGTACATTTTTAGAGACACATAACTTTCTTTAAACCATCTAAAATTTCAGTAAAGAACAATTTTCTAGAATATTGTGGTTGTTTTCTTGAATTCGTACACACTGTCTACATCAGACATACTGTTCAGAATATTGCATTTTGGAGGTAATACAAGTAAACGAGAAAGGTGAGACGTAAAATAGACAACGTGCACAATGGAATGACGAGAAAACAGCTCCCCATGGGACTAACAGAAACTTCATATTGAAGGCTGTAAGGGCATATGGAAGAAGATGAAGACACTCCACAACTTCAGAGCCAGGGAACATAATCGGAGCCAATCCACATAATCGGAACCAAACAATTTTCTTCGATATATATCGTATTGCAGAAAAGTACATTGGGTTAGAGTATTGTGGTTGTTTTGTTATCTCGTGTACACCGAAAACAATGGTCTGCGTTATTAATTATGTTCAGAATATTGCATTTTGGAGGTAAAAACCACGTGTTTTGACATTCCTGGCTCAAGACTGCTCCCAGAAGAAATCATTTTTAACAAAAACCAACGAGCGTTCTTACATTTTTTGAGTACGTTTACGTTGCAAAATGTATAACTGGTTGAATAGCATTCGACTTTTTAAAGATCAGTGAATGAAATATGATATAAATGAGGAAATCCCGACTCCCGTCCCCATTTTTCATTCAAAAAGTGAAATGTTTACATCTATATAATCGGAGCCACACGTGGGGCAGAAGTTCCACACATGATTTTGAAAGCGGAGCCGGTGGCTCCGATTATGGACATCACCCCCCGTGTAAATTAAGTTTCTATTTCTGAATCCAGATGCATCAAAGTATGTAAGTGCATATCGGCGATGGGCGACCAAAACCTTCTAATTCCAGCTTATTCAAGCAGGAGTTTGGATGTTTTGATCCCCCAAAAATGATAATACAGTAAAACTTGTGTTAAGCGACCACTTAAGGGACCACCAAAAAGCGGTCCTTTATGGGAATGGTCGCTTCATACGAAATAGTATGATAAATGGGAAAGTTTATTTTGATACCATTTATAGATTGTTGGTCAAGTCATACTGAATCTTATGATGTTCGAACCCATTAGAATCGTCTTGTAGAGACGATTCTAACGAGTTCTAACAACATGAGATTCAACAATAGTCAATTTTTCGATAAGAATGTCCTCTTTTCCAGAGATTTTGATTACAGTGAAGGGACTTTTTATGGTGGTCGCTTAATACAATCGGTCGCTTAATAGACGTGGTTGCTCAAGCAATATCAACTGTATATCATTATATGAGATAAATCTTTCTGACTTGAGAATGTTTTACTGTTTTAGTTTGAATCCCCCAAACCAGAAGAATCGGAAGATGAAGGTGAATACATCATTGTACGGGATGAATCTTTCTCCCCAGAGCCAGAATCTGTAACACGCGCTAATATAACAACATCCCCGGAGGAAGAGCCTGAAGAAGAACAGGTAAGTTGTATATAGAGGATAATCGTTTGTTTCAGTGTAAGATCGATTTATATTTCATTAAGTGAACAACAAAAGCTATATTTTCACGAGTGGCAGAGCCACGAGTGAAAAATATCGCTTTTGTTTTTCACGAAATGAAATATAAATCGGTCTTACTCGAAAAACAAATGATTATTCTATTTCTTTAATGCAAAAATGGGACAAAATGTGAAATTTCTAGGAAATATTTTCGTAAAGCGCGTCATTTTGCGCATGATTGCTATGCAACGTTCATTGTGACGTCACTTATTTCGCCCCGCATAGATAACGTCAGATAGGATGAAATGCACAAAATCAGGGTATAAGTTTTTGATAATTTCACTGCTTTTGCGGTGAGATTATCATGTGATAATCTACCGTTATTTCTCGATAAACCACCGAAAAGCATTAAAGAAATATGTTGTATTCTGGTTGTATTCATGTACTATTTTATTCTTTTTTTCAAGGGTAAACATAATTGCAATTTGGTATGGTATTAGATGTCTTCTTTAAAGACATTTCTTATTTTGCATTTAAAAAAGGTCAAGGGATTGAGGACTTGAATTGCTAAATGGATAACTGTCATTGGGTTCAATAAAAAAATAATATCATCCAATCAATCCTTTAATCTTTCTATCTGTTAAACAACATAACTTTAACTATACAGTATGAGCAATGCCATTAGCAACTTTGAACATGATTTGAAAGTTATTCATATCTTTATCAATAATCCATCAGAATTTTTGTTGTATTATTTGATATTCAGGAAGGACTGGTAATTATATTATATGTTCATTTTTGCTAATTTGTTGGGTAGACCCTCCATTAATGATTTTCAAAAGTTGCCCTTTAACTAAGTTCGTTTTGAAAATCTTAAAAACAAAATAACTTTAAATAAATTATTGTTTGAATAATCAGTCTAACTATACCTTCATACTCCAATAAATAATATGAATAATGAATTTGGCTCACTGTCAAAAATCTAATTTTATGTTGTTTTACTTGTTCGTTCTGTTATTTTGATAATAGACATAATTACCAAATTTATGTTTTGGTTCAATTATATGAAAATATAACAGTTTTATCCCTTAATTGCCTTTTCATTTATTGATCTATTGATATTGAATTAATACTTTGTGCGTGTCTTCTTGTTTGTAACATTTGAATTAGATTGCTCAGTGTGAAACAGTTGAAATTGCCTAGTTTCAATAGTACTGTTTCATGCTGAATCCCCAAATTGTTCTTCAAATTATGATTTTTAACTGGGCTGTTTTCGAAGAAACCCTGTGGTATTGTGATCTCCTTGGTGTTGTTCAAGTTGGTGTTGTTGGCATTGGCCTGACAAACTTAAGCCTAGGCCATACCTCTGTTGTTATAAATATTTTTTTCATGAAACTTGGTATGTGTGTTCACTATCACCAGAGCTATCTAGACTTTAAAGGGGAACAACTCTTGAAGCGTTTTTGTCAAAGTTATGCTCCTTTTTAGATTTAGATTTTTTGCATTATCCAGCATCTGCAGCCAAGTGTTGCACCTGTAGGCTGTGCTCTTGTTTTTCTTTGGTGCTTTGTCTTAAACATTTTAGACCATCCTATCAGTAAAGCAGCCTTTTGAGTAATTCAATTGACTTGCTAGGCTTTTTAGTATTGTTAATATTTCTCATAAGAGTTTGCTAGGGTAAATTTGCTAAGTATAAATGTATTCTTGGTCTTCACTTGTTCATATTCATCTCTTGATATTCAAAAGTCAAAATCAAGAACTCGGAGTCACTGCAGTACTGGAAGCCATGTGGTAGGGTGAATAATGAACTAATCAATATTATAGAATAAAAAATAACCAATCATACTGAGCTTCATTAAAAGAAAAAAATTCCCAGCAAAAAAAAAAAAAAATGCAAATTAAGATTATTATTGCATGGAACTCAATTTCATGTTTATTTCTTAAACATGCTTCAAATAATTAATAGTAAATGCACAATAACTTATTGTTTAAATTTAACAAAGAGCTCACACATAACTGAAATTTTGAAGATAATTTTAGTTTCTGCTAGACAAGGCTATGCCTATGCTTAAGAATATTAATGAATATATCAATTGTTGCTGGATTACAAAGCTGCCATCATTGTTGGTCTGGCATCAGACTCCCAGTAATGTTTTTCTACCTTTGATCCCTGATAGCAGTACAACCCCATCATATATATATATACATAATTCTGTCACCATTGAGTGATTATTTGTAAGGATGAGCAGCTGGAGGCTCAGAAAGAATTTCTTGGTAGTACTTGGAGGGGAAATACCCAGAATCTATGGTTAGGTGCCCCAACCAACTCAATTTGACCGAAAATATTGAAGTTAAATTAACTCTAATCAAACAAACAAAATGGATTTCAAAATTAAAGAGAGGTTACAAACAGAACTTAATTCTTGTCATGTTGAATCCAGAATATCTCTGCTTTAGCATGAGATATAGACAAAGATCAGTTTGCACATATGGGCAGTCTGATCTTTGTTTATACCTCCTGCTCTTCCACTTTTAACCAGAAAAGTTTGAAAAATTATATTCTCAAATTCAGTCCCAAACAGTGTATTAGGCTCTTTTAACCCTTGTCATGCTGAATAGAAAACCCTAGCGAAATTGCATATATATAAATCAAAATGGTGAGAGCTCTGTATTTCCTCATTTCCTCATTTGATTTTTAAAATACAATTTTTGTAACTTTTCTGGTTTAAAAAGGAAAATCAGGTGATATGGACATATGTGCAGGCTGATCTTTTCCATACCTCCTGCCAAAGCAGGAATATTCCTGGATCAGCATGACAAGGGTTAATATACTGCAAATTTGCCAAGGTTTTTATAAAGCATAACAAGGGTTAAATTCCATATAATTAACCCATTAATTCCCAAGGAAATATGTCTCTTTAATCATAATTGATTGTACAATTTCAAACTTGAAAATAACAACAGGTTTCCCAAGATGATATGGAAGAGGACATGGTGAGTGGTCGCTATGGGTTTGTTGCCATGGCAATTGTAACCAGGGAATCCTTTGTAGAACATTCTGGTGTACAATCTGTGTTTGAACTGTTTATTCTTCTTCCTTGTTCTATAATGTTCGTCCGTATGTTGAGGGTTTAATTAAGGAAGTGAAAACGTAATTGTTTCACAACATTACGGAGCTTATGATCTTTCACAATGTTGACTGAGATTTACTAATGAAAATCATTAGGAAACCTTGGTTAACACTATTAACGTTCATAACTTCCGAAATGTTTGGGATCTATTACAGGTCCACTACCTTAAGTGTATCACTCCACCATTTTATCTGCGAAACATTTTAAATTTTATTTTATTTAAATGTGACCTGTAAGGCCAAAAAACATCATCAGGGTACAGCGTTTCAGAGGTAGTTGGTGTTGTACAAACACATCATAATTTTTTTTGTAATGCTGCAAAATTTGTTTTGATGTTAATGGTCATGAATATAGCAAGATAATTAATGGTGGAATGATAATTTGTTCGAAGGTGATGGGAATTGTTAGATATTTACAGTGTTCAAGGTTTTCCAGGTTGTAAACTGTCCTACATGTAGTTAACAACATCATGAAACTGACATGGGGAATGATTTTGGTAAAATTACAAAACTATTGGAATGTGTGAGAGGGGCAAGAATTGACTGAAATTATAAGGGAAGCAATTTAATAACCCTAATTTTGTCCACTTGGAAGAAAATTAATATTTTTTACTTCCTTTTATCAAAATCTATGTACTCCAGTGTTTGAGTGTTTTCATAGACCAATCAGACACTTTAAAACCCAAAACAGCCATTAAAATTGTGGAATAATTTGATAGATTTGAATTAATTGTTGATTGTTTTGAAATATTTTGATATGTCGTTGAAACCTTTGCAGAGTTTTTGAATTGTTGAGTGATTGTTAATGGAATGAATGAAGGGAACGCTTATCAAGTGCTTTAGAATGATTTTGATCGAAAAGAATGTCAATTTCATGATGTTACTTACTGTATAGGTTTACTTATTCAAGAGACTATAAGAGAAAAGATACAGAAATTTAATGAAGGTCAAGATGAATCTTTTGCGAGATGCCCCCTGAGTATTTAGAAAATTGAATTTTCTGAATTGATTGTAAAATAGGATAATTATGCCCCAATTCCAAGAAGAGGGGGTACTTTGCTTTGCACTTGTCAGGTTTTTTTTTTTTGTCTGGAGCACATCTCAAAAATTATACAGGCTATAATCATGAAACTTTACAGGTATATAGATCTCATTGAGGAGAAGTTCAGTGCACAAGAACCATAACTCTACTCATAATATTGTTTGAGTTATTGCCATTTGTTTATTGACAAAGAATATGTCATTGACCTCCTCTAATGGGTGGCATTAATGTTTTACGAACATCTGTTTACATACAGTTGTTAAATTACTCTGAGTTATTACATATCATCGATGTTCTACTAAAAACTCGTAACTACAGCTTGTATAAAGCTGTAGTTAAGAGGTTTTAGCAGAAAATCGACAATATATAATATCATTTGGGTATTTTATTGAAATAGCCCTCCTAGCTAAGAAATATAGTAAATGGGTTTTTTTAACGTAAAACAGCATGTTTAAGTTTCTAACTTTGATTGAAACAGGACTTGTGTATGAAGCAGAATTCAAAACAATTATTTGGTTTTAAAGAAATCAGATCACAATTTTTGTCCTAACTCAAGTATTTTTTACAATAGGTTGGTTAAAAGCTATATCAATTGCCTATGAACATGAACATACTTACAGTGGTTTGTTGAAAACCCATTGGTATGTTAAATTTCATGTAAAATTTACATCTGATTTTCTAAAGTCTACATCATTTTGTATTTCTATAGATTACCGTCAACTCTGTTCAATAGTATCAGTGCATTAAGTCAACTTTCTTTCAAAGTTACACAAGGGTGAGGCCTTGCACTTAAATTCAATAGATGTTAAAATGTTAATTTTTAATTTATATGATTTTACCAAATATATTTGAAATGGCTTCTTTAAGGAGAAAGTTTAATTTTCGTATACGAGTGAGTTATTATTTTTTTTGTTTAACCTTTTCCTGTTTTACAAAATTTTAGACCTGTCCAAATTCAAAGGTTTTGCAGACGAAAATTTAAAGTGGACTTAATTTAATAAATAACATTTCTGTAGGGTAGAAAATAGTGTGGAAAAAAGAAGAAATTGCTTGTAAGAAGCAATTTCTTTTTTTTTCACAATTTTTTCTCAATCATAAAATCACAGGCACGTAAAAAGCAGAGATTTAACAGCAAAGGGTTAAATTCATTGAAGTAGGCTTTGTAACGATTCATCTTCTGTAGTAGACTGGGGAAATTTAACAAGGAATATATGTATTTTAATCATGATCATTGGATATCAAATGTTGCTGTGAACTCAGGTTTTGTGCTTACGAAAACGTTTAATTTTTGGAAATCATTCTTTGTTTTCTGCTTCATATATAATTGCCTTATCTTCAGAATAACAAAAGACGCATTAACTTTTAAAAAATGGTACCTTGTTTTTCACTTGAGTGCAAGTGCAAAGTGAGGTATCAATTTTAAATGTACGTGAATGTTCAGTAATCCTGTCCTGCATTCCGGATGAAAACGTTAGCGAAGCGCTTTCGAAATGATACCTGGCTTTGCACATATGTGAATGTGCAAAGCCAGGTATCATCACAATGTTCTCGCGAAACACTTTTACATCCCAAACACAGGGCTGAATACAAGGCTTTTGCATGTGCATGGGTTTAGGTAGTTGATTGTAGTTTTAGCGAATAAAACTTGTCTTTGCATGCTTTATCATGGTTCTTGTTAAGCTTACCATTGTCATGCTAAACCTTAATTATTACCTTTTGGCAGAAGGTTAGAAAAATTAATTGTCAGCTGCATTTATTTCAAATCTGATCTTATTCTACATCATATGTTTGTTACCTTTCAAATGGTGCATAATGTTTCCTTATTTATTTCAATGCAATTCTCTTTAGTATTTTAGCATGACATAGGTTAGATTTAATTGACCTAATTTCTTTGTTAAGCAGAAAATGTTTTTGTTAATAGACTTTGTTACTAACATTGTTTTCATAAACACCCCAAAATGAAATAGGGTAATGGGGATACAGGCCTTCTGCAAGCGCTTTATGGACAACAAATTAAAAGCAACTGCCGTATGTCTCCTAATAAACGCTCCCAGGAGCTATACATAACATGGTCTTGGAGCCTTTATTTAGTATGCATTTTCTGTTTTATAAAGTCATTGAAATTGATGCACATTTCCCTTTAATTTGAGGTGAATCTCCTCTAAACAATCATATAAATGATTGTTTAGAGGAAATTCATCTCAAATTAGAGAAGAAGTCTCAAAAAGTTCCTAAAATTTAGGCATTTGAATTGGATTTTCTTAGTAAAAAAGGTAGGGGTGCTACTTTAAGGGAGGGCGCTTATGTAAGAGGAAGTATACAGTACATCAAAAATAGAAGAAAAAGAAAAGTTTTGAGAGTGGTTCGTCTGTAATAAAATGAAGACCCATCAATATAATGTCAGCACTAACGATACAATGTTTACTGCCAATTGAAGAAGCAACAATGCATCAATCATAATGTTAGTTTAATTGCACTTTAGGAAGATAAAAACGCTGATCAAAATGACGCTGATCAAAATGAGGATGATGGAGATGACGATAAAGAAACGGAAGCTCATATTGACACAAGGGTACTTTTTGTCGTGAAAATCAGTGTAGAATATGCATGTCCATGCACAATTTAGGGACTTGTTCATTTACTTTGTATTTACATGTACAGTTAAGAACATCAGTAAATTAATTGACCCTGTTTTATCAAGCATCTAATGATCGATTTTGACAGAACTTTATATTGCGCAATATGTTGAAAGGCCTTTGATAAAACTGGGCGCAGATAAATGATTTTTGAATTATATCAGAATTAACTGAAGGAGAGGTGTAAATTTTGAATGAAATTAAAGGGAGGTAACAAATATTGCTAATCAACATTTTATCCACATCAGTCAAAAAAATTATGGGTTGATTTGAGCAATTTCAATGTAGGTAGAGTGCTTTGATTGTTTGGGGGTATTTTTGAACAAGTTCTGAGCATTTTGAATGAGTGAATGCTCTGATTATAGAGTGCTTAGTGAGTCCGACAGATTAAAAATTGTTTTTAATGTAGTTGAATGTTAATTCTTTTATGTTATTAACTGTACCTGACAAGTCAAAGGACTTGGCATGCATGCAAGGTTTTCACAATAAACAATTTGTACAGCTAAAAAAAATAAATAGAGGATATTGAATGAGTGATCATTGAATACTTTATTTATCAAACGAGTCATCTATAAACCGATAAAAACAAGGCTGTGCCGAGTTTTTATCTGTTTTATATGACGAGTTTAATAAATTCTGTATTTTATGAGCACAAATTTTATATTCTGTTTATAATATGACCCGAATTTTAGCGAAAAATCGGCAAAATTCTTGAAATTGAACTTTACAATTATCCGCGAAACTTATAACCCCGTTTCAAAATGACGTCACAAAACATAATTTATGACGTCATTTTCGTGGTTACAATATAGCATTGCTATTGACTCTGAGCTCATTTGCATAGTTATTCAACTAGTGTAATAACACCCGTGTAATATCAAAAATATTCAACGAGATTATTTCACCCCGGCGACGTCGGTCATATTATAAATATAAATATTGAGTTTGCTGCTGGTGTTGAATGACTTCAGCGAATGTCAAACAGAACCGAGATTATTCCTGCTTTGGAGGAATAGAGAAAGGTCAGCAAGAACATATAACGGCAGAAAAGTTCAGAAATTGTATTTTTCAAAAGAAATACTGCCTTACATTAAGTGCACTCAGTTCTATTTGTACATAATCTTACTTCCATTTCAGTTTTTTAAGTCAATCACTTGTAAATAAATATAAATATGTTGTTATCACAATTGTATAAGTGTACTGTACTTGCATTTCCATGATGTTGTTTTCAATAACTAATAAAATTCTACAAAACACTATGGATAGAACTTACAGTATTTTTGTATTCTTTGTCAATCGGCCATGTATTAATTCAGGTTGCCGAAATTGAGACGGAAGATACAGTAAGGTTCTATATATAATAATCAAACTAATTAATTATTAATTTTCTGATTAATTTATGGAATTTTTTAATTATTTTCAACTGCATTAATTTTTTCAGATCTTTTATTGATTTTAATTAAATAAATCTTAATTTTGAATGTTAACATTTCCCTCCTATTTTCTTCACCTGATCTACACATTATTCGGTTGTTAGATCTTATTCTCTTCTGCCCTGCATTTAGGGTGCAAATGTATGAGTACAGTCATGCAAAATGATTTACGATTTATCAAAGCCGCCGTCATAGATCAGTTGGTAGCATGCCAGACTGTCAATCTAAAGGTCCAAGCAGGGCTGTGGAAATACGAGTTTTCTCCACTTGTCCTTGGACAAGTAAAAGTGGATTTTCTACTTGTCCAGAATCAAAATGAACTTGTCCGCTACAGAGTAAATAGAAAAAAATGAAAAAAACATTGCCTTTTGATGAAGAAAATGCTGGTATCCAGCATTTTCTTCATTATAAACAATGTTTTCTACCCCATGATATGAACATTAGGATGATTGCTCTCTTAATTCTTTTACGTAACATTCCAAGATTTGCCCTGGTATTTACTTGTCCTTTGACAAGTGGCTTAGAAAAATTTACTTGTCCGCAAGTACAAAAGCCCGAGTCGGACAAGTCGGGCATGGGAATTCCACACCCCTGGTCCAAGGTTCATTCCCTGACAGCTGCTTTCATTCTGTCTGACTGTTGGTCTCCCACTGATTGGGTTGGTAATCATAAGCGTTTGTGGGATAACAGCTGGAGGCTAAGATTAGGTTATATTGGTAGTACTGGTGTGAGAATTAGCAGGAATCTATTGTTAGTTGCTCCAGCCTCCACGGCATGTTTTACTGAAAGATTGTTAAAAGAGGCAAAAACCCAAATTCAAAGAAACAAACAACAAACCTTTTATCAAATGTTTCCATGGACATTTTCATCTTGAATGCAGGGTTCTTGTATATTCTTGATGTTCTTGTATATTTCATTCCTCCTTTGACCATTAAAATCCTCCTTTTTTTAGAACCATTTGATATATTCCCTGTTTAAGACCCTGTAGTTGTATTTCGTATTTATTTTGATAATATTTCTAATATAATTCATAAATATACCTCATTTCTGTTGCTCAATCTCTGTAGAATAAAAATCAAATAAATTGTTAAATAATTGTACAAGTATATTCATATGAAAGAATCTAAGTTTTAGGATTTAACTGGATGCTATTTTAACATTTTTGGATACTTATTACCTTTAATAAAGCTTTATTTCACTGGGTACTTTAAAAATGTCTTCTTTTTCTATTCATTTAAGATGAAATTTTCTTAAAACAAATATTATTTCTTTGCTCTCACCATATCTTTTCATCTTTTGGGTTGATGGCTTTTTCTTATGCTTTCCTGAAACCAATTAGGCACAGTGTTGATTGGGAAAGTATTTGATTTAAAAAAAACACAAAAACACACACATAAAGCAAATATTTGTAGCTCAGCAGAAAAAACCTGTCTGCAGGCAAAGGCCAATTTTAGTCAATGAATTTTGAAAAATATCAGGACAGACTCTGACTCTTTACAAAGCTGTGTCACATATTCATATTTTTTGTGTCTGTGCATAACATTTTCAACAATTCTATCCGTGTGTCAAAATGGAGAGACATTCTGCATTCTAGGCAACAGTTAATAGAGAAGTCAGTGCAACACTTTTGTAAGTGCCTATATTTATATATAGGCACTTACAATAGTGTTGCACTGACCCTTCCAAATGCAATAGGAACGTTCATTTATAATCTTAAGAGGTTTAAGACCTCATCTATCTTAACCCTTGTCATGCTGAACCCGGACTATTCCTGCTTTGACAGGAGGTATGGACAAAGATCAGCCTGCACTTATGTGCAGTCAGATCTTAGTTCATACCACCTGAATTTCATTTTTACTCACCTACTCACATTTGGTAACTTCCAGTGCCTTTATCAATTTGATTTTACTTTTATTTTGCAAAGATTTTTATTCAACATGACAAGGGTTAATATATGTACAGGAAATTACAATAGTGTTGCACTGACCCCCTTTCAGAAGCAATAAGAACATTCATTTATAATCTTAAGAGGTTAAAGACCTTTTCTGTCTACAAAGTGTATAGTGAAGACCCTTGTCAGAATGTGCAGGTGCATATGCTGGCCAGAGGCTTGGCTTTGCAGACACACAAGATTGTTAGCCTTTGTTATGCTGAACCTGGAATATTCCTGCTTTTGCAGGAGCTATAGAAAAATATCGGCCTGGACTTATGTGCAGTCTGATGTTAGTCTTCACCACCTGTTTCTCACTTTCAAACCAGAACTGTCAATATATTTAGTTTTTTTAAATAAAAATTGGCCTACAGTTGGTACTTTCAGTGCTTTTGCCCTTTGATTTTGATGATAATTTTTAGCATGACAAGGGTTAACAATGTCACATACGGGTTCGTTTAGTCTTTTTCCTAGGTTCATTAGGTACAAACAAGGAGATCAAGAAGAAAATCCACGCTTGAATAATTAATGTATCTCATCAAAAGTACTTTAAATTGTCCATGGTATATATAAGAGAGATCCGACGTACTACATGATTGTTGTTACATTTCAATCTTATTTCATTCTTTTCCTCATTCTATTGATTGTCTTGTTGGTGATATGTTTTATTGTCAAAATTTAAGAAATAACTCTTAAAAACTATTGGATTTTATTCAAAAAAAAAATTCAAGTATTGGCATCGATGATTATTGTGGTTGCCGTTCTTTAAGTTCTATGATCAGAAACGCAGGTAGGGGTATTATATAAATATAGGCTTTAATTATAATTATGAAAGTCCTTGATGGCTTGATTTAAATAATCTAAATTTTCTGCTTCAAATTCACATTGAAATATATGAATGCTCAGTGAAATTGTAAAATGGAACAAAATTTACTTTTAATTCAAATATTCATGTTCTAATCTTCAGTACTCTTTGTCTAAATAGCTTTACCATTTTGCTAGTATGATGGCCTTTATACAGATGCAGATATTCTATTAGACCTTCATAACTGGATTACATGCTTTCTGTACTTTAGAGTGAAGCTGACAAGCTTCGACTGATCTCAAACCGGGAGGCCAGGGCTGCAAAGCGTGCAGCTGCCGCTGAGAAACGCCGCCAGGAGGTGGAGAGAAAGAGAAGAGAGAGAGAAGAACAGCTGAAGAAAGAAAAAGAAGAACAAGAACGCCAGGAGAAGCTGAAACTAGAATTGGAGGAGCAGAGAAAGAAAAAGGAGGAGGAAAGGAGGTGGGAATTCGCTTTCTTGTGTTTGATTTCGATTTTCATTTTGTTTTTGGTGCCAAATTAAAAAGGTACCATTTTTTAATGGCAACATTTATACATGTGCGAGTTGCAGGAAAAATATTTAGAAACCTTTGAAGTACATGTAGGATACCTATGGTGGCATATTACTGTCACAAGATATAAGATAGTATTAGATCCATCATGATAATTTAAACAATATCACAATGAAATAAATAGTTTCCAGGAAATTTTACTTCTTATGTCAAAATTTTCTAAAAAAAATAGTGATCATGATTTTTATTGAAGACAGGTTTACCTGTCTTTCAATATAGGGATCGTCGCCATCGGATTCTGATAACAAACCTACATGTGTCATTACGCTCAAAAAAGTAGACCCATTCATAAAAATAAACGCGGCAAAAATAATCAATAGTGTAGCAATATACCGTAAAATTTTGGTGCTGACCTAAATTCTGGCCGGGACCTCAGGGGAGTGAACACGTGATCTATGCAGATGTTGCCTGCAGAAACGTGTTTACATTCGTAAATGGTGCTGTTTTAGGGCGCTTTCGGCTGCAATCTTTTGCATTTGCTCCAAATTTTTAATTGCATCCTACAACTATTTTTATACATAGCATTGGCCAGCTATTTTCAGTTCCCCATTTTAGACTCCCTATTTCTCGCAAAATTGTGTGTTTGTGTGTCCTTAAGGTTGCTTTATTTATCCGTCTCCCGGGCCTGTCGTAGTGTAAATGGATAAAAACTAAAATAGCACAAGGCTATTTGAATAAACTCGTAAACCCTTGGAATTTCCTAGGTTTGAATTTTTACTTGGATTTACGGAGAAATTTCGATGGCTTATCAAATTACTTTATTATTAGGCTTGTTTTGTCTATCCATATTGTACAGCATTTGGAACATCACTCGGTCATATCCGTAAACGGCAACACATCGTGATCGTGATATTCACTCGGCAATCATCGGGCGATCACCGAAGTCTCAGATAAATGTAGGTTACGGAATCGGCCGAGTTGTGACGAATGCGTTAGATTGGCCGAGTGGTGTTCCGAATGGCCTATACAGTAGTACCACGCATGCGCGATCCCGGTTTTGAGTTTCCGCTTTTGTTTTCGACAATTTTCTGACAATAACAGAAACTGTTTTGGAAACTGGAATGGATTTATTTGTAACATTCTGGAGTGGACTTCGAAAGAATTCTACTCAAGGTGATAAATGCTGTAGCTCGGGATTTCATTTAACGATCTGTCATTTTGGCAGTTTTGTCAAAATTGATAGTTCACCGGATAGTTCAATCCGAATCTTGATCTAGAAAAGCAGTCCCGTGGAAAAGGCCTGAACGGTTGGTTGTCTTAACACGTTTATATATTATTTTGTAGTAAAAATAATTTTCTACTTAGTAAGACCATATGCAAGGAGAATAACCTGAAATGGAGATCGAAATATCTCAATGGAAAAATAGAAATAGAATGTTTCACTCCTGGAAGAAACTTAAACGGTATTCATAAAAAAAGCTACAGCTATTGTACGGGAAAATACTTCTTCTTAGTATTGATTTTGACTAGTAAAAGTATAAGAATATTGGTATTACTTTCATTGCTTCTTCTATGTGGAGATAATTAGTCAAATCCTGGATCAGATAATAAATGTAAAAGAAATTTGAACAAATTTCCAATTCAGGGCAATATTCACCATGGCGATGAAATGTTCAGCTCTTAATCAAGGGGTAAGCAATGTGTGTCATGTGGATTAACATTTTATTTAAGATTTTTACACATCCACTTAATAAGTTTGACTGGAAAAAAATCGGATTTGGATCATATTGGATTGCTGGGAATAATCTATACAATTTTATAAAACAGGGTTGCAATAATTCATATGAGTTTTTAGAATACAGGAATTGCCACCATATTTCTGTTGGTTAAATGAATATTTTTCATTTAGGATATTGAAAACTTTCACTTGGGGATGAAAAGCGATTATGAAGGCAGTTACCCTCTTGTTAAGCTTGAATTGACTAGAGGGATAGGTTTATCTGGAAGTGATGAGTCTTCAAAGTAAAGCATATTCATTTGTTAGGAAGGTGCAGTTTCCATATGTAACCATCAATGATTGTTTTAAATTTTTGATTCCCACTCAAGAGATCTTCTCAAAACGCCACAATTTTCATTCCAATTGTTAATATTCAGTCCTGTCTTCAATTCAGGCCTTTCAGGCCTTTGATTTTACTTAGCATCTTGATTTTTTCCGATAATGAACCAGAACATAGAATTCACAATAACTATTTTTAGATAAGGGCTTTGGGACTAATTTATTTTTATCCTTCGGCTAAGAGTTTTTCCAGTATTTACTCACAGATAACCAGAGTCATCAGAGTTTTCTATTTATCTTATAACTATACAAATATCCATGTGATAACATCCAATATGATATGTTTTATGATATCACATAGTTATTTTTAAAACAATGATATAATGTGGTTATATTTAGAAACTTTCATTTCATTTAGAAACATCGGCAAAAAGTAGACAATTAGAGGTTATAAGATAAATATAATACATACTTAGTGTATTGTATGAAAAATATCTAACTCGGTCGTGGGCATTCATAATTGTCTCGGCAGAGCCTCAACAATTAACAATTCTCCCAACCTCATTAGATTTTTTTTCTCATACAAAACACTAAGTATTTATTACATATTTATATAAGGCTGAATTTTAGGATTGCAATAATTTAATCTTGATATCAATAGGGACATTTTCATTAAAAAGTGAGATAACAGATATCAATATCACAACAATTTTCTCACGAAAAATATATGATCAAGACAAAATTTCCTGGAAACTTATTTTTATCATGATATTTTTTAAAATTATTATGATACTGCTATCTTGTATCTCGTGGCAGATATATGCCACCATAGATGCCCCTAATTTAAATTTTGCAATTGACAGTGTGTTAACCAAATTCATGGAATATTCCTTTTTTGGTAGGATAAAGATCAGCCAGCACATATATGCATTCTTGTCTCTTAGCCTATACCACCTGATTTTCATTTTTAGACCAGAAAAGTTTCCCCAAAAAATATTTCAAAATTAGAAATAAACTAACTATGAGGTTGCTTCAAGCATTTGATTTTGATATAATTTTACCAATACAATACTAAGTGACAACTGTTTTAATCAAGCTGTAGTTATGAGCCTGTGTGACATTTCCAACAATTTATTAAGTGCACCAAGTAAAAAGATTCTGTCCAGCCAGTGCATCTGCAGTCAAGGTTGTCACTTTTTAGCTCACCTGAGCACGAAGTGCTCAAGGGAGCTATTGTGATCGATCGTTGTCCGGCGTCCGTCTGTCCGTCACGGCGTCAACTTTTTCTTTAAACGACATCTCCTCCTAAACTTATGGGTCAAAATCAACCAAACTTGGCTGAAATATTCCTTGGGTGGTCCCTTATGAAAATTGCTCAAATGGAAAGGATCCGTGCCATATCACGGGAAAAGGGGCCTTAATGACATATTTCTTGTTTTCACTCTAGAAGCCACAAATATGGTCCATTCTTCATGAAACTTCGTCAGAATATTTGTTAGGTCATGAGGATGAAGTCTATTGAAAATGGGAAGGATCCGTGCCATTTCACAGAAAAAGCCGCCTTAATGACAATTTTGTCAACAATATCTTTAAACAACATCTCCTCCTAAAACTATGGGTTAAAATCAGCCAAACTTGGCAGAAATATTCCTTAGGTGGTCCCTTATAAATATTGCTCAAATGGAGAGGATCCGTGCCATATCACGGGAAAAGGGGCCTTAATGACAAATTTCTTGTTTTCACTCTAGAAGCCACAAATACGGTCCAATCTTCATGAAACTTGGTCCGAATGTTTGTTAGGTCATGAGGATGAAGTCTATTGAAAATGGGAAGGATCAGAGCCATTTCACAGAAAAAGCCGCCTTAATGACAATTTTGTCAACAATATCTTTAAACGCCATCTCCTCCTAAAATTATAGGTTAAAATCAACCAAACTTGGCAGAAATATTCCTTGGGTGGTCCCTTATGAAAATTGCTCAAATGGAAAGGATCTGTGCCATATCACGGGAATAGGGGCCTTATTGACAAATTTCTTGTTTTCACTCTGGAAGCCACAAATACAGTCCAATCTTCATGAAACTTGGTCCGAATGTTTGTTAGGTCATGAGGATGAAGTCTATTGAAAATGGGAAGGATCCATGCCATTTCACAGAAAAAGCCGCCTTAATGACAATTTTGTCAACAATATCTTTAAACCACATCTCCTAAAATTATAGGTTAAAATCAACCAAACTTGGCAGAAATATTCCTTGGGTGGTCCCTTATGAAAATTGCTCAAATGGTAAGGATCTGTGCCATATCACGGGAAAAGGGGCCTTAATGACAAATTTCTTGTTTTCACTCTTGAAGCCACAAATACAGTCCAATCTTCATGAAACTTGGTCCGAATGTTTGTTAGGTCATGAGGATGAAGTCTATTGAAAATTGGAAGGATCCGTGCCATTTCACAGAAAAAGCCGCCTTAATGACAATTTTGTCAACAATATCTTTAAACGACATCTCCTCCTAAAACTATGGGTTAAAATCAACCAAACTTGGCAGAAATATTCCTTGGGTGGTCCCTTATGAAAATTGCTCAAATAGAAAGGATCTGTGCCATATCAAGGGAAAAGGGGCCTTAGAGACAAATTTAATGACAAATTTCTTGTCTTCACTCTAGAAGCCACAATTACGGTCCAATCTTCATGAAACTTGGTCCGAATGTTTGTTAGGTCATGAGGATGAAGTCTATTGAAAATGGGAAGGATCCATGCCATTTTACAGAAAAAGCTGCCTTAATGACAATTTTGTCAACAATATCTCTAAACGACATCTCCTCCTAAAATTATGGGTTAAAATCAACCAAACTTGGCAGAAATATTCCTTGGGTGGTCCCTTATGAAAATTGCTTAAATGGAAAGGATCCGTGCCATATCACAGGAAAAGGGGCCTTAATGACAAATTTCTTGTTTTCACTCTAGAAGCCACAAATATGGTCCAATTTTCTTGAAACTTGGTCAGAATGTTTGTTAGGTCATGAGGATGAAGTCAAATGAAAATGGGAAGGATCGGTGCCATATCACAGGAAAAGGCATCTTAATGACAATTTTTTTGTTTACTCTCTAGAAGCCACAAATATGGTCCAATCATCATGAAACTTGGTCAGAATGGGAAGTATACGTGCCATATCACGGGAAAAGGGGCCTTAATGACAATTTTCTCGTAAGAGCTTCAAACACTACAAATATAGTCCAATCTTCATGAAACTTGATCAAAATGTTTGCCAGGTCACAAGAATGAACTCTGTTAAAAATGGGAAGGTTCATGCCATTTACTTGAAATATCAGGTGAGCGATTTAGGGCCCTCAGGGTCCTCTTGTTAGCTCCACTGGCTGAAAGCCACTGGGGCTATTGTCATGGCGGTGTGTCCGTTGTGCGTCCGTACATGCGTCCGTGCATCTGGTCGTAAACTTTTTCTTTAAAAATCTTCTGGATGAATTTCAACCACATTTCACAGGAATGATCCTTGGGCAACTCTCTTTCAAAGTTGTTAAAGAAGTTTTGATCGAATAAAAAACATGGATTTAATAAGCATGGCTAATTTCCAAATATGGTAAAAAGTGAGTTTTCTCAGATTCTAATCAATGGATACCAATTAAATTTGACATGGAAGATCCTTGGGCAACTCTTTATCTGTCTACAAAAAATCATTGTGATGGGAGGAAAAATATGCATTTTATGGGCAGAGGTCATTTCTCTATATGTATTTGTTATATAGTGGAAACTTTCAAAATCCTTTTCTCAGAATGTAACTGATAGATATCAACCAAATTTCAATGGAATGATCATTGAGCGACCCTTTATCAGTCTATCAAAAATTATTGTGATTGGATGTAAAGTACCGGTGTAACAGTGTAACGTGTCCCCCTGGGTAACGTGTCCCCGGGGACAGGTTACCCCGGGGTAACCTGTCCCCCCCTGGGGTAATGTGTCCCCGGGGACAGGTTACCCCGGGGTAACGTGTCCCCTCAATGGAAAACATTATTTCTTATCAAAATTTTAATTTTTCATTCATGCTATTTTTTATATCTCTAAATCAATATAAAAAAGACATATAAAAAGTATATCTGTAATTTTTGAATGGTTTTCAATTACTCAAACCAAAAAATAATTTACTATCTATGATTTTCTTATCAAATCACATTTCCTTTTTTTTTTATTTTTTATTATCATAGTTATCAATCTTGGTATGTAAATATTTGAAAGTTTAATGAAAAAAATATAAAAAAATAAATCTTTAGTGGGGGGGGGGGGGGGGACATGTTACCCCGGGGTGACCTGTCCCCCTATTCAAAATGCTTTTATCGATTTGATTTCACCTTCCAGTCATTCATTTTTCTTAAGAAATTATCATATGATATTCATTGAAAAATATTTCATTCATTTTTTTTTTTTTTTAAAAATTGATGATTTTTTAAAAGAAAAATCTTAGCGCTTGCATGTTTTAATTTTTTGCAATATTACTTTTGCAATATCTAAATTTTTTCTAAGTCCAGGGTAATATGTCCCCGGGGGACAGGTTACCCCAAGTTAACCTGTCCCCCTATTCCAAATACTTTTAAGAAACCTTGGAAACCTTACCCCCAAACAATTTGAAATATTATTAAATAATTGAAAATATATGGGTTTATTTTTGCATATATCATTGCTGACAGCATTTTTGGGGGTGGGACAGGTTACCCAGGCCTGGGTAACGTGTCCCCGGGGACAGGTTACCCCAGCTTGGGTAACCTGTCCCACCCCCCAATTCACACAAAGAAAAAATACATGCTTTGTATAATTTTTCTAAAGACCAGATCATTCATAGATATGTTCATAGTCATGATGACATTTAACAATTATTTTTCTAAAAATATAAAAAAAGTTTTATTGTTATAATACTTATCATGGAAAATATAAAAATCCTTCAGAACTTAAACAGTTCGCAAAACAGATCAAAATTACATACAGATCAAAGAAAGAGACTTGTAATGCATAGAATAAAAATATCTTGGTAAAAGAAATGTGACTAAATATTGGTTTACAATATCTGTAGGGGGGGACAGGTTACCCCGGCTGATTTCCAGGGTAACGTGTCCCCGGGGTAACCTGTCCCGGGGGACACGTTACCCAGGGGACAGGTTACCTTGGGACACCGGTATGCATTTAATGGGCAGAGGTCATTTCTCAATATGTTATAAAGTGGAATCTTTCAAAATCATTTTTCCATAATGTAACTAATGGATATCAACCAAAATTCACTGAAATTTTCCTTGAGTGATTCTTTTTCAGTCTACCAAAAATTATTGTGATTGAATGAAAAATATGCATTTTATAGGCGGAAGTCATTTCTCTAGGTGTTATATAGTGGAATCTATGAAAATTATTTTCTCAGCATGTAATTGATGGATATCAAAATTTCACTGGAATGATCCTTTAGTGACCCTTTATCAGTCTACCAAAAATTATTGTGATCGATGAAAAATATGTATTTAATGGGCAGAGGTCATTTCTCTATATGTCATATTGTGGAAACTATGAAAATTATTTTCTCAGAATGTAACTGATGGGTATCGATCAAACATTTTTGGTATGATCTTAGGGTGACCCATTATCATGCAGCCAAAAATTATTGTGATTGGATGAAAAATATGCATTTTATTTGGGGAGGTCATTTCTCCATATATTATATAGTTGAAACTTTGAAAATCAATTTTAGCTCGCCCGGGACGAAAGTCTTGGAAGAGCTATTGTCATACCCTCGGATGTCGGCGTCGGCGTCAGCGTTGGTGTTGGCGTCCACATTAGGGTTAAAGTTTTTTATTCCTATCAATATTTATCCTAGAGGCTTTATTTTTATACAGAAACACTCATTAGGGCATAGGCTTTCATTTGAGACCAACATCCATGTCGAAATGACCTTCAGACTGTGACCTTGACCCTTTCAAAAAAAATTTAACCAAAAACTTTAACCAAAAAAACTTTAACCTTGCTTATATTTTCTGTAAGCTTTAAACTAGAGACATTATTACTTCATATGCACACTCATTAGGTGATAGGCTTTCACTATAGACAAAGGTCCTTGACAATTTGACCTTGACCTTGACCTTTTATGGACTTAGAAAAACTTTAACCAAAAAACTTTAACCAAAAACTTGAACCTTGCATTTATTTTTTTAATGCTCTAACCTAGGGACACCATTACTTCATATACATATTCATTTGGTGATAGGCTTTTGTGAGAGATCAAGGTCCTTGATAATTTGACCTTGACCTATTATGAACTTAGAAATACTTTAACCGAAATTCTTTTACCAAAAACTTTAACCTTGCTTATATATTCTGAATGCTTCAACCTAGGGACATCATTACTTCATATACACAGTCACCAGATGAAAGGCTTTCACCAGAAACCAAGGGCCCTGACAATTTGACCTTGACCTTGACCTTTAATGGACTTGGAAAAACTTAAACTGAAAAACTTTAACCAAAAATTTAACCTTGCTTATATTTTCTAAATGCTTTACTCAGGGACATTATTATTTCATACACATACTCACTAGGTGATAGGCTTCTACAGAGACCAAGGTCCTTCACAATTTGACCTTGATCTTGACCTTTTGTGGACTTAGAAAGATTTTAAAGAAAAACTTCATGTTTGATACAAAGAAATTCCATTGGTAACCTCATTTGCTTGTAGGCTTTCACTTAACCCTAACCTTATACATGCAATTAAAACAAAAAAGTTTTTATATTTCTTAATTACTACTCAAACAGATATATATTAGATCATGGACTTTAACATTGAAAGAAAGCACTTTGAACTTTGGTCTTCGGTCAAGCGCTGTTTGTGACAAGCAGCTGTTTGGGCGAGCTACGTTGTCCGCGGACAACTCTTGTTTAACATCAGTAGAACCCAAAATATCTAAAATCTTGTCAAACCTTTTTTATTGCTTTTACAAGAATTTCAAGCCTTTGGAGCGACTCAAGCCATTCATGGCTTTCTAGTTTTTTAAATGTCACACACAGGCTCATATTTCTTTTACACTAATTAAATTTACTTTGTCCTCGAGGTGTTGCTGTTAGAAAATGGTACCCAATGCTCATTAATACTTAGGAGGATATACATTCCACCATTGCGGATTTACTTTGTCAAAGATAAGCTGAGGCGCTGTTTGCTTTTATTTGCAGAAGCCTAACATTTTAGTAGCATTATGTTCAAGTTTTGTTATGTGATTTTAAGTGTTTTGCTTTCTAATAAAGCCATCTTTTTTAAGTCATATGTTCCTTGTCAAGAACAATATCCTTTTAAATGATATTTTGTTATAATATCCACCTGCTTATGAATAATTGGAAAAATGTGTAGACAGTATTATTTTCTCCATATACAAGTTGTTTATATGGTTGCTAAATGTAGATGCTATTTGGTTGTGGATTTATTATGAATTTTGTTTATCATTTTGTTAATGTGCTACCTGTAGACAGGAAAGGTAATTGTGGCTTATTAGTAACTAAATAAAGTTCTCTTTGATAAATGCAAATATACTTCATAGGAGATAAATTTTGTGAGGCAAATAGAGGATATTGAATGAGGCTTCAGTGCAATTTTGCATAGTGGCTTCTCAATGTCAGCATATTTCAGACATGAAAGTATTTGAAATGCTAAGCATTTGTTCGAACTTAAACAGTTTGTCCGATGTACCTTAGTGTAGACATTGACAAAACATCGTCTATATCTTGGCAAATCACTTTTGTGGGCTTTGTTTTCTTAAGCTAGGTACAAACTTAATTGGGTGTTGATTTAAAATACCTTGAAGTTTCTTTTGCATTTATCAAAGAGCCAAATTGTTTGCTTTGTTATTGTTCTTTAGAAATAGGCTACTTACATACTATTGTTTAAATGATCTGTTTTTATATTTGAGAAATGATCTTTGATCTTATTACAACCTTGAATCTTTTTACCATCTAATTATTTTCATGTATCTGAATTAAGACTGTAGTTTCCTAAAGAGAATATACCATGCTTCTAAAATTATCATAGCACATTTTGTGAAAGATGCTGAGTATTTGCAGTTTCCAAAGGCAGTATCGCAATGGGATTTCAGTTCTAGAGTAAAAACATGGCTTCTTATATGATAGTTAATTGAAATCATTATTGTGGCATTTGTCATTTGTCTGTCACCATATTGGATATGAGAATACCCAGCCATGCTTTCAGGATGACAAAACAGCTCAACTTGTTCGCCAATTTTTCCCCCCTTAGCACACAAGTGCACATGCAAAGCAAGGTATAATTGGCAAACAGTACACACTATTTAAATGTTATCCTGAATGCAGGGAAGGTATGATAGTGACTCAGATGGAATGTTGTTGTTGTATTTATGTAAGCAATATCGAGGAATTATGGGCTGCTATGAGATATTTTTGAGATACATATTTTGAGCCTGCAATATCTGTGTTGTTAAAAGTGAAAAGGCAGAGAGGCACCACAAACACATTATATATTGCAACAATGGTTCTCAATAATATATATTAAGAGTCAGTTAAATATTGCAATTAACAGGTTTTAGGGCACAGTTGCCTTTTGTAACCAACAATAGAACCAATGTTCATAATTGAATACTGATTGAGATTCATTACCTCAATTAGATATATAGAGGATATTGAATGAGTGGTCATGGAATACCAAATTTATCAAATGAGTCATCTATAAACAGATAAAAACAAGGCTTTGCAGAGTTGACGACTTAGATAAACTCAATATTTTATTAACTCAATTTGATATTCTATCTATAATATGACTAGATGGTTTGGGATAAAAAGACAAAATTCTTGAAATTTGTTGTTATTTGTTGTTTCTGCAAAACATATAAAGCTGTTTGTAAAATGACGTCATCTAATAAAATATGAAGTCATTTTCACGACATAATTTTAGCGTTGGTACATGCTGTATGCTCATTTGCATATTTATTGCACTAGTGTTACAATAACACTTGTGTAATATCAAAAAGTTTCAACAGGGTTATTACATGCTTGCACATATGTCATGTTATAAGAGGGATTTAACATTATAAAAATGGGTGTTTTCTCGAAAAATGAAACATCATTATAAAAAAGATAATTCAATTATTTTATGTAAAGTGTAGGCCTACTTACTAATATAATTGGGATCAAGAGGCCATTGAAATCATTCAAATAAAAAGGTTTTAAATGCATATTATTCAAATGTAAAATACTTTAATGCAATGATATTATTACTCCAAGATTAATGCTTAGTGGGCTTACAAGGCTTATAATTTCTATCACTTTTAACACAGAAAAATAATTGCATATTTAATTCCATGCTTAGTTGTTAACAACTCTACAACTGCATAATGTATTATGAAATCAAGCCTCTTTTTCATTAAACTTTTAACTTCAAGTAACATAAGGATAGTTTTATTAAACATATCTTTAATTTATGAAATCAATTAATTATATCATTTTTTTCTATAAGAAAAAATAATTATTTCAGAAGTTTTGATGTTTGCAAATATTCAAAAAATGTTGCCCGCTTTGCATGTTTAAATACAAATCAAAAACGAAGGGCACCAATTCTTATTATTTGGCAAAGGTTTTCATCTATGTAAAGCAGGTTCCCTTTTGCAACAAATTGCGCTTTATAATAAATTCAAATAGAGAAGTGTTGATTTGAGGCCCCTAGTATAATACTGTAATACTATAGTGCTATGGAAAGCTTCAAAAAGCTTTAAAATTCTTTCTGTTACTCTTTGATTTTAATTTTTTCATATATACTTCTTTTCATTTCATATACCAATTTTCATTTTTTTTGTTGTTGTTATTTCAATTTTGTCATTTCTCATCAATTTTATAAAAAAAAATGTTTCTAGTGAAAGTTTGATTTTCTTTTCATCTAAGACAAGCTTTTATAGTTTCGAATCTTGGTATTTTGTTAGAGTGCGGTTCAATGATTACCTGTATTCAAATTGCGAAGACCATAGGTTTGGTTTTATGGAAGTGTAAGTGAAAGGTCAACTCTTTTGCATGCACAGGGAATCATTTTCTTGGACAAAATGTGACCACTTACGCTGAAGGGATCATCTGGAAAATGCAACAAGTTTCAACCTTGCCCTACGTTCAGGATGACTAAAGTGTGTACACTGTTTGCCTATTTTTACCCGGCTTTGCATGCAAGTACACTTGCAAAGAGGGTTAAAATTGACTAATGGTTTGCACCATTTTGTTTTCCTCAACACAAGGCAGGTCAGTGTGCACAGACTGTGCAGGCAGACCAGGGTTGAAAGTTTTCACTTTTTGGCTATTTTCTGAATCCTGAAAGACAAATCTATATTCTTAAACATTATTTCAGAAAAAAAGGCATTTAGTTGACCTCTGTTACACCCACTTGCATTTTCAAATATTTTATATAGTTCCCAGATGGTCTTTTTAAGAATGATGGAGGAAAATGAAAGGATCAATTTTTAGGTTTGGGTACTTGGATATCTACATCTTCTACATAATAAGTCTTATGCATGCACTGCGGTTTTAATTCACAATTTCTGATGCATGAAGTTATCTTTTCAACATTTCCTTTTGAAGATAAGTAAATAAAATAGACACCTAAGCTAATATCAACTAATTTTAAGTTATGAATAAAGGTGAGTGTGAAATTCAAAAGGTATTTCCTCAAAAATATGCCAAACGTTTCCTCTACCTTTATATAGGAAAATTTGCATAGGAAATTTCTAATGTTCTACCTACGAGTACTTCTTTTTAACTTTCAATATTATGTAAATAAGTTGATTACTTTTTAATTTTCAAGCTTAATGTCTCAGCGGGAAAGGGAGTAAGTTTAATTATCATTGTGAAATCACACATATTTAGTTTGAGATAAGTCTGTGTGCGGTATTTCCAACAATTTTATATGTGTATATCAGTAAGATTTAAATCAGCCCGTGCATCCTTACAGTCTGGTCAGATTCTTTACAATTTGCTCATTAGATAACTTTGGATCTTATGCCTCAGTTCAGAATCAAAGCAAATTTGCATTGCACTGTGTGATTGTGCAGGCTTCTCAATGTCTATCCAACACACACACACACACACATTAAAATGTTGGCAATGCCAAACACTGGCTTTAATGTTATTGTGAAGGATAATGTATATTTTGCTGTATATTACATGTACACGAATTTCAGGGCTCGTGTTTGACCCTTAAACCAGAGTTCTGACCCTTAAACCAGGGTTCTGACCCCAAAAAATCCCATTTTGACTCTCAAAAATTTCCTGCAAGAGGTCATTTTGACCCACTAAATTTCCAGTGTGGAGCCTATGCAATATCAAAGATTATATAGATCAACTGTTTTCTTCATACTATTACAAAAGATCTATAGAAATGAAACAACATAATCAATAAAGTGTGTCCACACTTTATTGTTTATGTTGTTTCATTTATAAAGATTACTCTAAGATTGATAAGTTTGCATGTTTTCTCATTTTTGACCCCACAAAAACACTTTTAACCCCATAGAATTTTATTTTCAAGAGGGTCAATGACTCCCAAATTCATAAAGCTAGCACAAGCCCTGGCAATCTGTTGTTCTCCCAGGATGAAGCGTAATTGTATGCATATTCCAGTCACCTTTGTGAATACAATCATTATTTGGTTGAGGACATTTCAGCATAACTGAAGAAGGTTCTTGTTTGTCGCAAACAGCATGAATCATTTAAAAGACTTTGAGGCATATTTATACAGGACAAAAAATATCAGGAAAGGGATTTTAGTTTTTCAAAAATGTTCTTTTTCACTACAAAAAATATTGAGAGGCACCATATTGTCTTTTAACAAAAAATGAAAATATCATTTGTACATTATATGCATTGTAACTTATATGATATAAAAAGCACGATTTATTTTCTATCTTTGAAATTTAATGTGAATGTTTATGTATATTTTTTCTTTTCTGACAAAAAAAATCCTTCAATGTATTGTTAAACCCCTACTTTAATCATTTTCATATAGCCCTCAGCATGGTTCATAATTATTTACTATTACCCTATCTCTAAGATTGTTTTACTTGGGTGCATCCTTTCTCGTAACTAATTGCTCCGTTCGGAATAATGTGGGTATCTTATCACACAACCTTTGGGTTTTCTGTGTTTGTTGAATTGGTGGTTGGATAAACAATGTATTTGTTACTTTTATTTTGAATAAACCGATAAATTATATGTATATTATTGTAATGTCTTTTTTAGCAAATTAAGATATTGATACTACTTTTCTGAAATATAAAATTTTAAATTTCATTCTTATGATTTACTTTGATCACAAGACTATGCTTTGTCTTCGTATAACCGTTCGCATTGGAAAGCAATGAGCTGTACAATCGTATTCACAATATTGCATTGCATTTAACACGAAAGCCAGTACTGAAGTGTTTTTGTTTGTCTAGAATTAAAGTGATCGATTTTCGTATGGCTTGAATATAAAGCATTCATTATTAAATTAAACTTAAATGCAAAGAGGAGGGTCAAAATGTTAAGACAGCTGATGTATTCATTGACAAAATGAAGAGTTTTCTTGGTTAAATCATTGGTGATATATAAAATTGATTTCATTGGTGGATATTTATCAACTAATTCTTTTATTTTTAATTTGTATTTATCTTATTCTTGTCTTATGATATTTTTCCTAGACAAGTCGATGTGAATAAACTGTTGTATCATGTAACTATTGCCGCCCGCTAACCTAATTTTATTATGAAAGTGATGAAGGTATGTAAGGTGCAGTTTCTTTTATTATATGTATCCATCATTAACTTAAATGCATTAATTCTATAGATTAAGAAAGCAGCAGGAAGAAGAAGAAAACGAGGCCGCAATGAAGGAAGAAATCGAACAACAAAAACGAGCCGCAGCCGAGGCCGAAAAGGAGAGAAGACGTAAAGAGGAATATGCTAGAAAATTGGAAGAAATGAAGAAGAAACAAGCAGAAGATGAAAAGAAGAGACGAGGTTCGTAGAATTAACATTTTACTGAATTATACAAAGTAAGACCAGTTTGTTATAACAATTGAGTGAACAACGAAAGCACACAATGGTATTTCCGGATAACTTTATTGATAGAAGCACGTTTCGTTCAGAAAATATTGTAACTTGAACAGCAAATGTGATAGATAGAATAAAGCAACCAGGCCGTCAGAAAGGTTGCGTTCTGTGACAGAAATTGATACTCGGTGAGAGCAGATGACCGATTGCATTGCAAAAGGTGCATAGTTACACACATCAAAAATACATTTCCACAACAAAACATTTTCAAGCAGCAAGTGTGAAAATTAGAATGTTAGAAAACTTTATTTTAGCATCAAATGAATGGCAAGTATTAATGTTCGTAAAAAGCTCATGTTAAATCACGTGATAGAAATTTAGTTTGACACCAGGCTATAGCTCGTTTAAGTGCTTTAATCTGAAATGTGATGATGTAATGACACAGTTAGCAATTATTTGTAGTAAATCAAAATTCGGGTTGATTGAATAACTCTATATCATAGTTACTGGAAGTACTTTGAATATTCCAATGCCAAGGGATCTACGTTAAAAACTTGCGCTATGCGATGCCTAGCGCATAGTGCTTGTCTTTGGTCGCTCTTGTAATGATTGCTATTCGGCGAACTGTTATAATATTTGGTGCAGGAGCATAGAACACAATAAGTTGATATTATTTATAATTTCACACAATCAACAGTCTTTGTGATATGGCGTCAATCCACGAACTTCAAGAACACAGTTTGTATACAAGTGTAAAACAGATTTTGTTGGTCACAAAATGAAATATTTATTGAACATTAATGAAGCACAAACATTAACTCCTGTGTTTTGCAAAATAAAGACATAATATGAAATTCTTTTGGAAGGTCACACGTCAGTAAACATGAAACATGGAAACTTGTTTCTGTCATTGGTAATTTAAATGGTCCTCATCGATGACATGCAATCTTTTTTTAAAAACAACTTTTAAGATATTTCATAAAATACATTTAAACATCTCAAACTAATTCCTTCTCCCATTTGCTATTTGCAGAGGAGGCGGAGCGTAAGCGACTGGAGGAGGAGGAGCGAAAACGCCAGGAGGAGGAGCTAATGGCACAGATGGAAGAGGAAGAAAGATTGGAATATGAGAGAAAGAAGAAAGAAGAGGAGGAAGAAAGAAAACGAAAAGAGGAAGAAGAGAAGTATGGGGTTTTGTTTGCCATTTTTACAGAATAATAATTAAGACCTCTCATGCAGAAAGGGGGAATCTGGGTGTTGTCTAAAGTTTTGATTCTAATCATGCTGTGCGGACTACACAGCTTATAAGTGTTAAAACTTTATTTCGGAAAAAAGTATGAGTATATGCATCGCATTTCCAACATATAAAAGAGTGCAACAGGCACAAATGTTCAGAAATCTTAACACAAGCAATAGCTATATTTGCATTAAGCCTCAAAATCGTTTCAGACCTTAAATCTATCTAGATAATATTGATGGCTCTTCGTGAGACAGTTGTAACTGCCTCTATGTTTATAGGCAGTTACAACTGTTTTCACCGAGCCATCGAATTATTGTGACGACTCTCTTCATAATATGATTTTCACCAGAATTTTCTAAATAAACACCTATGGCAATCGTTCTATGGTTATCCATCTAAAACAGTAGTTCAGTTCATGCCAAAACAGCTCGGACTTTTTATGACAACTTTTTTTTTTAAAAAAAAAGCAGATCAAATATTTGACAATATATTATAAATTTTTCAAATAAAATGATAATGTCGCTTATGTTCTTGTTACAGACGCCAGAGAGAGCTTGAAGCCCAGAAAGCCCTGGAAGAAGCACGTCGACTAGCGGAAGAGATGGCGAGACGTCAAGCCGAGTTAGAGGCTAGATTACGATTCAATCGCTCATTACAGCTCGAGTCTAACGGTCTAGAGCACACCCAGGACATTACTAAAGCATTTGTGTTCTCGTATTTTGAACTGTTACAGTGGTTAGGTTTAGATATACCGGAGTTTGAACTGTTGAAATTGAACCAGTATTAGGTCAGTAATTGAGGGGTCAGCGCAATTCTATTGTAAGTGCCTATTAACATATAGGCACTTACAATAGTGTTGCACTGAACCCTCGAGTCAGACATAGCACAATTTCAGTAAATCTTTTATATACTAGTAACTTTACCATATTGCATTTTTTCGTAGGTGTCAAAATGACGTACCTACAGGTTTATTCAAGCTGTTGTTTCGAAATTTAATTCCCCCATCGACGCTTTGTTGAAGGGGATTCATACAAAATTCCAGCATTGATTATGCACCATGAGGACATGTTCAAAGGCATGATTGTAATAAAAACAGATTTCAGTAAAGTAGTTAGAGGCTAGACTACGATTTAATCGCTCATTACAGCTCGAGTCTAACGGTCTAGAGCACACTCAGGACATTACTAAAGCATTTGTGTTCTCGTATTTTGAACTGTTACAGTGGTTAGGTTAAGATATACCGGAGTTTGAACTGTTGAAATTGAATCAGTATTAGGCCAGTTTAAGGGTTCAGCGCAATACTATTGTAAGTGCCTATTAATATATAGGCACTTACAATAGTGTTGCGCTGAACCCTCGAGTTAGACATAGCACAATGTCAGTAAATCTTAAATATACTAGTTACTCGTACCGTGTTGCATTTTTTCGTAGGTGACAAAAATGACGTAACTACAGCTTTATTCAAGCTGTTGTTGCGAATTTTATTCATCGACGCTTTGTTGAAGGGGATTCATACGAAATCCCGGCATTTATTTTGCGCCATGAGGACACATTCAAAAGCATGTTTGCGATAAAAACATATTTAATTGAAGTTACAGCATTTTCAATCATGTTTTAAATCAGTACTTCTGTATTTGAATGTATTTTTATACGCCCGTCGAAGACGGGACGTATTATGGGATCACCCGTGGCGTCCGGGCGTCCGGGTGTCCGGCGGCGTCCACTTCTTTGTCCGGAGCATAACTCTGTCACTTGAGGTCCGATCGACTTCAAACTTGGCAATTGTGTTCTTCTAATCATTACGGAGTGCAGCGCACAAGAACCATAACTCTACCTGGCCTATTTTTTGAGTTATTGCCCTTTGTTGTTTTTCATACTAGAATCTTGTCCGGAGTATATCTCTAAAAGTATAATAGCTAGGATCATGAAACTTCATGGGTGTATAGATCTCACCAAGGGGGAGTGCAGTGCACAAGAACCATAACTCTACCTAGCCTATTTTTTGAGTTATTGCCCTTTGTTGTTTTTCAGACTTGAATCTTGTCCGGAGTATATCTCTAAAAGTATAATAGCTAGGATCATGAAACTTCATGGGTGTATAGATCTCACCAAGGGGGAGTGCAGTGCACAAGAACTATAACTCTACCTGGCCTATTTTTTGAGTTATTGCCCTTTGTTGTTTTTCAGACTTGAATCTTGTCCGGAGTATATCTCTAAAAGTATAATAGCTAGGATCATGAAACTTCATGGGTGTATAGATCTCACCAAGGGGGAGTGCAGTGCACAAGAACCATAACTCTACCTGGCCTATTTTTTGAGTTATTGCCCTTTGTTGTTTTTCAGACTAGAATCTTGTCCGAAGTATATCTCTAAAAGTATAATAGCTAGGATCATGAAACTTCATGGGTGTATAGATCTCACCAAGGGGGAGTGCAGCGCACAAGAACCATAACTCTACCTGGCCTATTCTTTGAGTTTTTGCCCTTTGTTGTTTTTCAGACTTGAATCTTGTCCGGAGAATATCTCTAAAAGTATAATAGCTAGGATCATGAAACTTCATGGGTGTATAGATCTCACCAAGGGGGAGTGCAGTGCACAAGAACCATAACTCTACCTAGCCTATTTTTTGAGTTATTGCCCTTTGTTGTTTTTCATACTTGAATCTTGTCCATAGTATATCTCTTAAAGTATAACAGCTAGGATCATTAAACTTCATGGGTGCAAAAAACATTCATTCAAAATAACCTCAGTTCTATTCAAACCCCCAGTTTATACTAAGCAGTGTGACGGGCGTATCTTGTGACAATTTGGCACCTTGTTAAGGAATGAAATTTATTCTTGTATATCTCACACAAATTATTAAATAAGTCGGTCTGGGCCACCTGGGTGATATGACCTAACAATTACTCGAAAATGATATCTATTCAAAAACAAACACACAATCACAATGCTACCCTGTCTTCAGGATGTCAAAATGTTTGCGATTGAACCCGCTTTTCAGGGAACATTTCTCAAACACTTTGCGGTTGTATTCATCTTGAATGCAGGCTGAATGTTGTCGTATTGTTGACACAGTATTATCTGTTAGTTTAAACTTATGTGATTGAGATCCTTACAGCATTAGATGTTGTATTTGAGCTAGGTTATATAAAGTTACTGTTGTTGTATAACATTGTGCAGCATTTCGGACTGCAAATTTTACAGATGGATGAAATGAGATGAAACATTGCCTCTTCAAACTGAATTTGCTTGACAAAAATGCATTTATGTCTGCATTTAATCTGAATGTGAAAGTAGTGTGCGCACATTTTATTCAGTAACGAGGGATCAGTGCAACACTATTGTAAGTGCCTGTATATTCAAAGGCACTTACAATAGTGTTGCGCTGACCCTTGATACTCTGAACAGATCTTTAGAATTTCAAATTGGTTTAGTTTTTGTGAAGTGTTTTGAAGGGCAGTTATTTTGTCGAAATTGATTGCAAATTTGTTTTGTCCAGGTTTGCTTTTTCGAATCCTGAATTATATATGCTGCTAAATACCTAAATAATTACTATGACTACTTTAAAGCAGTAAGCTTTACTGGATCGAGGTAGTCGCTTATTTTTGACATGCCAAATTAATCATTTTGAGTGCTAGATTCAAACCATTCCAATGTGTTATCCAAATACATGTATTGCCAAACAGGATCCGTAAATTCCGAAATATTTTTACATAGCCCGAATGCAAAATTTGCAACTTTTAATCGGCCTTCCGCCGGGTTCTTCTCGTACAAATGAAAAATTTTATTTAATGCTTTTCGGTGGTTTATCGATAAATAACGGTAGATTATCACTTGATAAACTCACCGCAAAAGCAGTGAGATTATCAAAAACTTATACCCTGCTTTTGAGCATTTAATCCTATCTGACGTCTACTATGTGGGGCGAAATAAGTGACGTCACAATGAACGTTGCATAGCAATCACGCTCAAAATGACGCGCTTTACGAAAATGTGTCCTAGAAATGTCACATTTTGTCTCATTTTTGCATTAAAGAAATACAGTCAAACCTGTGTTAGCGGCCACCTGTATTCAGCAAGCAACCTGTATTAAGCAAGCGGTCACTGTGTTCCCAAATGAACCAATTGCACTGAAATTGACCTGTATTAAGCAAGCACCTGTCTTAAGCAAGCACTTTTTGAATGTCCCTCGGGTGCTTGCTTAAGACAGGTTTGACTGTAGAATAATCGTTTGTTTTTCGTGTATGATCGATAAATATTTCATTTCGTGAACAACAAAAGCTATATTTGCACTCGTGGCTCCGCCACTCGTGAAAATATAGCTTTTGTTGTCCACTCGATGAAATATAAATCGATCTAACACTGAAACAAACGATTATCCTCTATGTCTTAACACTTTGAATAACTGTTGAATTGTAATGATTTTTAAGCGCATTTGTAGGATTATCTGAACTCACCAGTGAATTATATACGCTGATGATCTCACCACTAAAGCAGTGAAATTATCAAATGTTAAATTCACTGACCTTTGATATTATACCGTTGTCTGTCGTATTGGATATCAAGGGGCGTGGCCCGCTGTGTCCGAATTTAAGGTAGTGGACCTGTAATAGTTCCGCAACGTTTCAGGAGTAGTGAACTTTAACAGTGTGAACCGAGGTTTCCTAATGATTTTCATTAGGAAACCTCGGTTAACATTCGGAAAGAACATGTGGTCCGAAATGCTGCGGAACTTTTACGGTCCCACAAACATAAGGGGAACAGCCGGCAATCGGTCAATCTCTCTTTATGTTGTTATACCCCCCACCTACGAAGTAGAGGGGGGTATATTGGTTTCACCATGTCTGTCTGTCTGTCCATCCGTCCGTCCGTCCGTCCGTCCGTCCGTCCGTCCGTCCGTCCGTCCGTCCGTCCGTCCGTAGACCTTTTCGTTTCCGGACTCTAACTCAAGAACCAAATGACCTACAATCATGAAACTTTATACAAATGTTCCTTATGACCCAAGGAAGTGCCCTATTGTTTTTGGGTCATGAAGGTCAAAGGTCAAGGTCACAGTCAGCCTTTGTTCAATTTTCGTTTCCGGACTCTAACTCAAGAACCAAGTGGTCTACAATCATGAAAATTTATAAAAATGTTCCTGATGACCCAAGGAAGTGCCCTATTGTTTTTGGGTCATGAAGGTCAAAGGTCAAGGTCACAGTGAGCCTTTGTTCAATTTTCGTTTCCGGACTCTAACTCAAGAACCAAGTGGTCTACAATCATGAAAATTTATACAAATGTTCCTTATGACCCAAGGAAGTGCCCTATTGTTTTTGGGTCATGTAGGTCAAAGGTCAAGGTCACAGTCAGCCTTTGTTCAATTTTCGTTTCCGGACTCTAACTCAAGAACCAAGTGGTCTACAATCATGAAACTTTATACAAATGTTCCTTATGACCCAAGGAAGTGCCCTATTGTTTTTGGGTTACATAGGTCAAAGGTCAAGGTCACAGTAAATTTTTGTTCAAGTTTTGTTTCCGGACTCTAACTCGAGAACCAAGTGACCTACAAGCATAAAACTTTATGTAAATGTTGCTTATGATCCAAGGAAGTGCCCTATTGTTTTTGGGTCATATAGGTCATAGGTCAAGGTCACAGTCAATTTTTGTTCAATTTTCATTTCTGGACTCTTAAATCAAGAACCAAGCAACCTAGAATCATGAAACTTCATGCAAATGCTACATATGACCTCAATATTAGTCACAAACACATCCTGCACTAAAAGCACTTGCATTCTGACAAAGCGCTTGTGGAGGGTATTAGTCCGCTCTGCGACAGTTCTAGTTTTATAAAGTCTGTGATAAATATTCAAAATTTGTTATATACATACATTGTAATTCATTTTTACGTTTCGTACTATGTATTTTTTCAGATGTGAAATGAAATTTTGTAATGATGTTTTAATTAAATACGTTTTCTTTTCTTTTATCATTTACCGACTGTAATTATATATCACCAATCGGGAACCCTCGGCGATTCTACGGAATAGACCTCGGGAATAATACGGACGCAGCTATGAAAGCGCGTCATTTCGCGCGTAGGTTTATATGACGTCACAAACATCAACAATCCCGCTAAGGATGACGTTGCATAAAACAAAATCAAGGAAAGAATAAAACTGGGCATATCATAATTTGATAACAAAACGCAGTGTCTTACTGCGTTTTGTTATCAAATTATAATATGCCCAAAAGATCTCCAAAGATGATCGGAGAAAATTATATAAAATGTGATTTTCTTAAAGCGTATTAACCGAAGTACCACCAGCAGCCGAATAACCTAAAAATGTATGGTGTACCGTTTGGGTCGAAAGTCTGCAAACAGTCGTGCACGCTTATTAATGGGGGTGCACCCGTAAATAATGGGGATGCACCCGTATTATTTTCGGGTGAACGTCCATATTTTAGGCGTGCACCCGTATTAATATGGGTGCACGGCCATTATTTGGACGTGCACCCCCAAAAATATACGGGTGCACGTCCAAATATGGACGCGCACGCCTATTTTTCGCCATAATTTTTACTAGCCAATCAAAAGTACTGTCTTAAACCTATATTTTCGACTCCCGATTAGGGAAGGACGGAATATTAAATAGATATTATTGGCATTTATTTTTTGTCTGATATCATTACCTATATGATAAATATAATCTAAATCTCTAAATATCTAAATGTAATTAGCTTTTGATGAAAATGAGTATCGTACTGTTATTTGACCGCGTAACAAAGCAGTGGTTATAATCCGTTTTTCAATCAACACGTTTTGACGATCGGTCCATTTCACAATATAGAGAAAAGGATCTGTTTATTTTGAAATGGTAATCGAGTGTTTTTGTATTTAAAACCAATTTTTTAAGTAAAAGATGTGTATATCAATGAATAAAAAAAAACCTTGCCTAAATCTACATTATTTTTTATGACTGGCGTTTAAGTTGTTCTTTGTATTTCAAATGAAAAATTCACATGATGTGAAATAGCATTCTCACTTCTCCGAGATATAGTATTCCAAAACTTGCGTTTTCCCCACTTTTTTTTAATGGAATTTGATTTCTTTGAATATATTATACTATAATACTCTTTATTCGAGAGATGGATTATCTTGAATAAGTTTACTGAAAAAGTTTAGGTTAAGAATATAAAAAATATTAAGTACCACTTTTCGAGCTTTATCGTTCCATCGGTGGTGACAACTTGATTACACTTTTTGTGTATCATGGGTGCTTGCATCTAATTCCTTTGAAAAAAATAAATACGAAGAGTTTTTACTTACAGCATTAAATAAAAAAATGTAGAATAGTCCTAATTGTCCGTCCGGTATCACTATTAATCACTGATCGCATTTGTTAACATCGTTACTTGTATATTTTCCTACATTTAAAAAATTGTCAACTATACAGGATGTTTAAAATTCGATACCCAGTGTCAAAAGAGATAAGATAATTTGCCTCCCTATCGGATTCAACAAACCATGACACGTATCTTACATACAGGTCAGTTACTAAGACAGACTTAAATTCATACTAAATATGGAGGAGAATCAACTAAAAAAGTTTCAAAATTATTTACAATCAACAAATAATAAGCATACTTTTTTAAATGGGTGAAAGTGTAAACTTTCACACCTAAGATAACAAACCAAAGATCTTGACAAGCATAACAAATAATGACACCTGACAAGGTGTTTAATCCTTCTTACCAAATTGAAAATTAAGAAATTATCAAAGTTCATATACATGTATCATGATTTAAATAGATGTTTTGTTAATGCCCTTTTTATTCGACCCATAACTACTTTTTTGGTTACTCTTTTACTTTATTTTTTCCTATTACATTCTTTCCTACGATCCCTGTCAATATACTCTGGTGGTTGATATTAGGTGTTACTTTCTGTAGTAATGCTTATGAAGCCCAAAAAACAATAAATAAAATAAAATAAAATAAAAATAGATAAAGAAAATATAAGCTAAACAATTTTGAAGTTTCAATTTATTTATTTCTCTGCCGATTCAGTTAAAAAGGCTATTTTACTTTTGTGCCTTGGAGTTATCATTCAGAATATCTTGTATCCGTAAAAACTCTTCCAAAAATGTTTTGAGTATGCCAAATGATATCATATTTGTGCCTTATTTACCTCTGTTAACAATTTTCAATGAAATTTACGAGTACTTTCAAAAAACTTTATTTATGTAACAGGTTTTCCTTATTTTTCACGCACCCCAGTCTAAGCATAGATATGTCACTATGCTAACGAAATTCAAAGCCGCTTTGTATGATTTCGTGAAAATAATAGAATTTGTGCTCTTCGAAGATACCGAACTGCATAACAAATTATTCACTGCACAAGGTAGAAATGCCTAAGGCTTAAGGCAATTATACGAATATCTGGATCATCCCTCGTACAATTTAACAAAATGAGTAATATTTCATTGAAATTTCACCAATTCAGTTATGTTGATTGTATATGGTTTTCTTTTTTACTTCGTAGAAGAAATGAATTGTTAAGAAAAAGGCACGAATTACGTTATGATAACTGAATTGTCGCTTTACAATTACAATTATACATCAAACTTAATAATCTGAAAAACGGCTATCTTGTATGGTGGACGGACGTTTTGGCCACGGATGTTTTGGCCAGGACATTTTGGCCTTGGACGTTTGAGCCACAATATTTTTCAAAATAGGACCTTTTGGTCAAAAAATATTAGATGGGAGAAAAAGTTATTATATGAATTCCTTATCAAGTTATAGTTGTTATTTTAGTCATTTAAGTAATATTACCGATCGCCCTATTTTTTCCTCCAATGAAAGGCCGCTATTTCGTTTGAAATTAAAAAAAGTATATCCCGTAACCTGACGATCTGCTCGAATAAGTGTAGGTCATAATTTGCGGGAACTACATTCAAAACCAGACAGTGACGTCATAATCTTGTTTGATAAAATGTCCCGAAAGACCCTTAACTTGTAATCTAGTATTCATAAAAAATGTTTAGTGAATGTTCTTTTGAAATTATCCTTATACACAATTACTCATTAAAGGAGGAGAAAATTCTTTGTTTTCTACTAACATCTTATTGCAAACTTTATATTATTTATAAGGAAAATACCGTGGTTCTTTTTGTTTCAATGGGGTTAAACACCGCTTTCAACAGTCCTTCAGTAACATTGCGGAGCTTGATAACTGAATTCCTGGTATTTCTTACACCAGTACTACCATTCCTTGTCTCCAGCTGCTATCCCACAGTGGTCTACGATTATCAACCCATAAGTGGGAAACAAATCAACCCACAAGTGGGAAACAAATCAACCCATAAGTTGAAAACAAATAGTTGGAAAGGATGACAGCCACCATTGGCGGGCAAACCCGGGGACCATTTGAATGATAGTCCGACGAGCTAATACTACGCAGCTGAAAATGTCGTGGTAGATAACTGTTTTTCTAAAAAAAACCTAAAGGGAGGCATAATAGACCGCAAAAAACTAACTTAAAGGAATACAAAATCCATTAGAAGGAATCACGAGGTTTTGTTCACCGAACGTTCTCGACTGATATTGTCTCGCCAAACGACGAAATAATTGCAGAAACCCGACGATGATTAACTTTGCTCCTCCCACTTTTTGTATACCTCGATTCGATTGAAGAATGTATGACGCAACAAAAATGAATGACATCATTGATTGACGTGAAACTCAATTGAACTAGCGTTATTTGATGAAAAAATAAGGCGATCGGTAAAACAGTTATAGTTCATATTCTGATAATTTACGCGTATAACCTTGCGCTCCGCTAACGCTCCGCTTAGGTTATATCGCGTAAATTGCCAGAAATGAACTATTACTATTACATATTGATATTTTTTTCCCATTTTGATGTGATTATTCACTAAATAGTATATCTTGATATATCTGAAGAAGAATTAAATAATATCTTTACTGTGCAAAGATAATGAAGACTAAATTGAAAATACTTTGAGATATCTATGATGTCAAGTTTACAAAATGTATTATCTAAACATATTTCTTTCAGAATACATATGAAAATATAGGATAAACAATTAAAATATTTAAATGTTCAATAATATTCACATATAATCTTTAACACTAGGGTATAGGCGCAAATGTAATGGATAATAATGTTGACCAATAAGGGTAACTGTCATATTTGGAATAAACATAGCGATTAACACCTAGGGTAATAAAGAGTTACACAATAAGCTTATCAATAGGAACCCGAGATAAACAACATGCCTCTTACTAGTTCTGTAAACACGTAAAATGAAAACTAAGGCTAGAAATAGACTAAGAGTCTTGATGCGAATCTTACCGCGTCGAAATACCAAGTAATTCCAAATTGGCCCGATATTCTAAAACGGTTTATAACAAAGGTTAAAGGGATCCAATGTAAGCTTGTATTTGATTGGTCAATGTGGTTTCTCTGAAAATTTAAGGGTGCACCCCCAATTTCTCAGTGGTCGTATAAATATAGGGGTGCACCCGTAAATTTTACGGGCCCACCCTCATAATTTGGACGTGCACCCCCAAAAAATAGGGGTGCACGTCCAAATTTAGACGTGCACGACTACAAAAAGGCTTTCGACCCATTTAGTGCGCCATAAAAATGGCCCAAAATTACTACACTTACGTCCGAGTTGACTGGGTTACTGCCCCTAGATCTATCGATACTAGAGACAGGTATTTTACAAATTTTCGTAAGGTCATGTGACCCGGTAGTGACGTCATTTGATCAACGTTAAATGGAAGCTAGAAAATCGTAAAGCGTTTGGTAGCGGATTTGCGACATGCAGTTGATCGAAAAGCACGATGAATGCAGCGAAAAACAACAAATTATTATTATTACTAGTCTTTATTGCATAAAGAATACAATTCTTATAGCAAATACAACATATTAACATAACAATGACGTTATCTGAAGAGCACATGATGTTATTGTTCAAATAGAGAAATAAATAAATATGTTACTAACCATAAATGTTATCTAAATGAAAAATTGATCATACAGGATCATACAGGATTCTTAGTATTTCCTGTTTACCTATAGAGAAGATAACGATAATAGTTATTGATCAGACATATATTGGTTTTTATGCTTGGTCAATATCTATGATCTTAACTTGTTGGCAAAGTAGATGAATTTTGCTAGATTGAATATAATCTTATCAGATTTTGAGCACATTAAGTTAATAAATTTTTGTTGCGAAGGCCATGTATAATAATATTTTTTAATATATTCTTTTCTTAAATTCCTAAATTTCGGGCAGATGAGTAAAAAATGGTATTCGTTTTCAATTTGTCCATAGTTACAATTCGAACATACTCTTTCTTTTCGCGTTATATCATTATGACGGCCGCGTTCTATACTTAAATCATGAGAAGAGGTGCGAAATCTGGCGAGCGCGTTTCTGAAATTTTTATCTCGAATTATTTCCAAATATTTTTCTAGTTCAAAACAGTGTTTAAATAGACTATATGTATCCAATCGTCGGGAATTATTTATAGATGCATACCATTCTTGTTTGTATATATCTAATACCCTAAGTTTTATAATATTAAAATTGATAGGCAAACGAAATTGATTTTCCCATATGTAGCTCAATCCTATTCTATCTAGAGTAGATTTGATTTGAAAGGCCCAGTTATTTCCATTGTATGTGCGGTTATTATCTACGTCATTTTTAAGCATATGATAAATTTTGAATATTATAGTTTGTCTATTCATATTAAGAATTTTCAGCCAATATTTGAAAATAATAAGATGCCTTTGAATATTCATAGGTATGCGACCAAGTTCTCCGTAGAGCGCTTGGTGATTTGTTGAGATCTTAACACCAAGAAGTCTTTTGCAAAATTTAGAATGAATTTTTTCTATATCAGAACAAGAACTAAAACCCCATACTGCTGCCGAGAAATTTAGAATGGGATAATAATAATGAGTTGATTGTATTTTTTTCTTTCGTATGTTTATCTCGTAAAGAGCATATTTATATAAGCAACAGAATTTCAGTCCTTCCATTTTAAATAATGCCGCCAAATTTCAACGGATATCGACATGCATGATGGGAAAATTCTTACGGTTTGTAATAACTTACTTGTCGTGAAAAACACACATCCAATCAGATTGCCGTAAGATTTATACACTACCCGTTGTCTCTCACAGACATCGGAGTACCAGTTCAACGTCCGAGGTACTTTTCAGTTTACGGAAAAGACCGAGCGATGTTCCGAATGATATATCACTAGAGTCCTGCATGCAAGAGCTAACCCTTAGCTGTTTAATCCCTGCTTTTTACGTGCCTGTGATTTTAGGATTGAGAAAACATTGTGAAAAAAGAAAAAAATTCTTCTGACAAGCAATTTCTTCTTTTTCCACACTATTTTCTACCCTACTAAATGTTTATTTTTTTTCAACTTAAATCCACTTAAAATTTCCGTCTGCAAAACCTTTTAATTTGGACAGGTCCAAAATTTTGTAAAACAGGACAGGGTTAAAGCGACTATTTTGGTTTCCGGGCACAAATAGATAAAATCGTCAAATGAACTTGAACATCTTAAATGGCCCGGTGGTTTGGCGCTTGACTGGTGGTCTGAAGGTCACAGGCTAAAGCCACACCACTTGGGCGTGCTTATTGTCAAAATACTGTGTAGCAGAGTATTATAAAGGACTGTTTCCACCTCGGTGCCCATTCGGAACACCTCTCGGCCAATCTCACGATTAACCTCGGATGTACATAGACATACTATTTTTAAAAATTACGGGACAACCTTGGAAAAACTCGATGACGTCAGTTAAAACGGCATAAGCCCTCGAAACTTTGAGTGAAAACGTTCTAAGTCACCAACGCTACTCGTTCAAGTCACTGACATGAAACCATCGTATCCTTAAATAAATATCTTTATATTCTTAAATAACGGCTGAAAAAATCTTAATTTTTGAGAATGATTCGTCATTCTAAAAAAATAAGAATTTTCAGCCGTTATATACTGTAAAAGATAGAAATCTACAGTGCTAGTTTTTCTTACACTGTTTCCGCCTAACAAAATAATTTTGTTACATACCCATCCGCCTTACATACATCCGAGGTCTGTTGCAGTTTACGGAAATGGCCGAGTGATGTTCTGAATGCTCGGTGCCATCTGAAAACATCTGAATTGAGATTGAGAATGCAGCTTTATTAGCTTTTACACAAGCAAACTTAAAACTAGAAAAAACTACTGTAATTAATGTCTTGTTCTTATTTAGCTACATAATTTTACAATATCTTATTTCATTTTAATAATATTATTTTTTTAAAAAAAAGTTCTTAATATCTTCTACACATGCGTTCGTGCGAAAGATTATTTTCGTTATTATTCAACATTTAAAGTCATTTATGACTAATAGTAACGAGACTACAGCTAATTCTAGTTTCAATATGACAGACTTCGGACTCCAAGTCATGAGGTCACACGCTCGATCTCCTGACGATGCAAATATCTTTTCTCCCACTAATGGCCGGCTATTTGCAAAACTTGGTAAATTAAGCAACTGAAGGCTGAGAAAGGATGCAGTGGTACTGGAGTAAGAAATTATTTTCACCCATGTCGTTAGGTGCTCCAGCTGCAGCGATATAGCAAAGGTATTTTAAAAGTTGAGTTTAACAACAAACAATATCAGCAAGACGGATACAAACTAGCTTTTTTTCTAATACACAAACATTTAATCAGCTTCAATAACTCTCATGTGATTATACTGTACTATATTTGCCCATTTCAACAGAATCATACTTGAAACAAAATAAGTGTATTGGCTGACTTGCGTTCAAACCTAATAGTCCGTGGGCCAGGAGGGGTCACCGTGCACCCCCCTAAGGGCTCTCCGAGAGTGGTATGGAAATGTTCATAGGACCTCCCTGAGTGAGAATCACGATGTTAACAGGTGGTAATTTGGGTCCCGACTGCCATTCCGAGTGTTTTTCTGAATGGCAGCCAAGAATAAATTCATTTTACCCTTGATTCACTATAGAGGGATTTTGTTCATTTTAAATATTTTTGTGAGTCTAAAACATGTATATTTTGCGTTCTGGTAAAACCCTTAATTACTTAAAAATGATTTTAAAGATCCCAACTTCCGAAATGGGAGATGGCAGCCAGTTCTAGATAAGATTTTTACTATTTTTTCGATGAATGCAGTGAGATACAATTGTTCACCATGTACTACACCATAGATCATACTGCAAATTGCTATGATATTATTGATTTGACCTTCCCGAGTTCAAATCAAGTTGTTAACAGTCGATATTTAGGGTCCTGACTGCCTTTCTCCGTCTTTTTCTAAATGGTAGCCACTGAAAATACAAATTAACCAGGAGACACTTAACGGATATCACTTGATTTCAAATCATATTTAAAGACCAAAAAGTGTGGTTTTTACGTTCTTGATACAATATCTATTAGGTAATGTTAAATTGGACATCCAAACATCCTCTATTAGAGATGGCAGCCAGTTTAAGATAGGAATTTTGTTACTTTTGCTGCAAGCTGTGAAATATGAGGGGTGACCGTGAACTTTGCCGATCAATCCTCTGTGATTGTACCACAAAATTGTTACTTCAACATTCCGAAGGTTGAATTAAGTTGTTTACAGTAGATGTTTTGAGTCCCAACTGCCTTTTTGGGATGTTTTTCTAGATGGCAGGAATGTAAATATAAGTAAATAAATTGGAACAACTTGTATATGAGCAACCTATGTTTTTTATTATCTTTTATGACAAGAAACATAAATGTTTAGTGTTCTTTCTACATGCTGAAATAGCTAATGTCTTTATAAAGATCAAACATCCTGAATGGTAGATGGCAGCCAGTTTTGAAAATGAAATTTGCCTGTTTTTTTTTCAGTCCATCAACATCATAAAAGTCATCTCTGACAGGACAAAGGAAAAGTTTAACCGATATTTCTCAGTGAGAAGCAAAAAAAGTATCAATCGATGTTTTTGGTGTTCGGACTGCCTATCCGAATGTTTCTTTTAGATGGCAGCCAAGAAAAAGAATATTACTTGAGAATCCTTTTGCTGACATTGGTCTATTTTTTTTATCTTATTTTCAGGACCAAAACACCTAAGTTAAGCGCAGTTCTTATTATTTCTTCAATTAAGTGTCTAATCTAAAACCAAACATACTGAAATGAAGATGGCAACCAACTTTAGACACGTAGTTTTGCTTACTTAACTGTAACAGTCTCTGAAACTAGTTGGGTGGGCATGTCACTCCTGTGGAAGGGGGGGGATGTATCAAGTTGTTCACCATATATCCCTAATATCAATGTTTTGTCTCTTTCATTTCACCTGACGGATTGGGGTAGTTTTAAATTGTCTCCGAGAAAATAAGTGATAAAATAAAATCTGAAATATGAGATGACAGTCAGGTCATAATTAGTTTCACCTTATTTCTGTTAAAACATCTTTATATGTACATGTTTCTGTCGAAGATTGATGCATATTAGTATCATTTTCTCCTTCTGTCAGTCCGTGTGTTTATACATAGGTTAGTTAATTTCTTGTTTCGATTAATGACATCTAGGATTGACAAGGGTTCGTAGCATAAGCGACTTTTTATCGAACTTGAGCATAATTATACAATATAATGACGTATTGTTCTATTAGAAGATATGTTTGTCTTCAGGACCAACAAGAAGCTTCCAAATCCACCCAAGCTAATGGAATTATTGAATGATTGGAAAATTTTGAATTATTTCGGAATGGTTAAAATTGGTCGATTCAATGTTTTTTTATGATTTTAGGGCATTTTGAGCTAATGCTTGAAAGTGCCATAAATGGAACGCTGAGTAAATATGATAAAGAATGGTTTTCACTAGACTTAGTGTCAAGTACACAATGTTTTTTACCTCAATTTTTTTACTTCATTTATAGACTGAAACATTCACAGAATATAACAAAACTCATTTTGTTGATGATTGCTTATATAATGCCGAGTAACGGAAAAGGGGGGCTTGGTGTAAAACTTCTTGTCCACACATTCGTCTTGTATTTAATGATGGGTTTGCGGGAAACTTTCACAGAATGTTCCTAATCATGTGACTATGTGTGCTTATCAACTCCGTTGGATGACATTATTCCCAATCACGAAAAATCTGCATAATTATCAATTGTCTTGTATATGTTACTCCTTCTACTTCAATGCATTGATTTCATCAAACTATTGATGGATTTGTAAGAAGGTTTCACATAATGTTCCTGATCATGGGACAATCATACCACATAATTGTCAATGCTATATAGTCACTGTTATTAAGGGTGGTTTTTGATGACATTTTCGAAGTATACTTCATGATATGAATATGAGCATACATTAAACGTTTGTCCATATATAATGCTGCGTCACAAAAAAAGGAGTCATTCGTTCTAAGAATGTTTTAGTGAAGCGTTTGTTTTGTCAAACAGGGCGCATGTGTTTAATTTAAAACAGATAAATCCAGATTTACATTTCCATACAATAATAAAGATATATTTTGGAAAAGTTGATATAGGAAAACTTCCATGATATTATGGTCAAATGGCGGCCAAGATTGTTTTAAAAATTTAATAAATTAATGCTAGGTAAAACGTTCTAAACAAACTGATATATGAATTTCTAAATGTATCAGCTACGTAGGGATTAGCACTGCTGAGCCCTTCAAGGGAAATATGAATAAAACAGACTTAAGCAAATTCAAGATATTGAAATAAGCAATATTGGTGGATTTGTTTCGGATTTTTTTACATTTAATTAATTTGGCGGACATTTTCGGTCGCAATTTGAAAGTTTTCCTTTATCGAACTAGATAAATATGGCGTATTAGTATCTGGCTGCCATCTCGCTTTGAGAATTTCGGGAACATCAAATTAGCCCTAGATAATCAAGAAGAAAATTTTAAAAAATCAAATATTTTTCCCTTTCAGTACCAAATGTTAATATTAATACATGATTTTACCACAGAGGGTCTTGTGAACAATTAATTTGATAAAAAAATTTTCAGACACCCCCCCCCCCCCTGAAATTTAATTTATGTTTAAAATTCAGTATTTTTGGGATTTCAATTTCGACATTAATTGATAGAACGTTAGTTTAAACTCTAAATATAGGTGACTAGCCCTAAAATGTGAAGCAATGTTGGCATAGGGATTCTAATGTAATTCAAGCATCTTCTTGGCTGCCATCTAGAAAGTGCCCGTAAAGGTAGTCGGAAAACAAAATATCGATTAAAAGATTTTGATTCTCACTGAGTGAGGTCGGCGAAACATTCCTTTGCACTCTCAGAAAGGGTTTTTAGGATTGTTCGTCTCCTCTTGTCTTATGCCCTGCAGCAAAAATTGACAAATTTCATATTCAAGATTAGCTGCCATCTACCAAACAGGATGTTTGATCTTCAAATAGAATTTAGTTTTTTTTCAGTTTGTAGCTAGAACACCAAATAGATATGTTTTTGGCCCTTAAATATCAAAAATAAAGGTTGCTCGTAAACAAGTTGTTCCAATTTATTTACTTGTATTTGCATTGGCTGCCATGTAGACACCCCAAAAGGCTGTCGGGACCCAAAATATCGACTGTAAACAACTTGATTCAACCTTTGGGCTGTTGCATGAACAATTTCATGGCACAATTAGAGGGTTTTTTTTTGGCAAAGATACATGGTGATCCTTCATCTTTCATAGACTGAAACAGTAAATAGCAAAAATTTTATCTTAAACTGGCTGCCATCTCTCTTAAAGGATGTTTGGATATGCAAATTATCTTTAACTAATAGGTATCGTACCAAGAAAGCAAAAAATACATGTTTTTGTCTTTAAATATGATTAAAAATCAAAGGGTGCCTATAAAAAGCCTCCTGGTTAATTTGTATTTTTAGTGGCTGCCATTTAGAAAAAGACGGAGAAAGGCAGTCAGGACCCTTAATATCGACTGTTAACAACTTGATTTGAACTCGGGAAGGTCAAATCAATAATATCATAGCAATTTGCAGTATGATCTATGGTGTAGTACATGGTGAACAATTGTATCTCACTGCATTCATCGAAAAAATAGTAAAAATCTTATCTAGAACTGGCTGCCATCTCCCATTTCGGAAGTTGGGATCTTTAAAATCATTTTTAAGTAATTAAGGGTTTTACCAGAACGCAAAATATACATGTTTTAGACTCTCAAAAAAATTTAAGAATGAACAAAATCCCTCTATAGTGTACCAAGGGTAAAATGAATTTATTCTTGGCTGCCATCCAGAAAAACACTCGGAATGGCAGTCGGGACCCAAATTACCACCTGTTAACATCGTGATTCTCACTCAGGGAGGTCCTATGAACATTTCCATACCACTCTCGGAGAGCCCTTAGGGGGGTGCACGGTGACCCCTCCTGGCCCACGGACTATAAAAACGCCCGTGAAGTATTGTTACACCTTTTTAAAAAGTACCCTTTAAGGAAAATGAATACAAATTATGGGTCGCCACCAAGCGCTTCATTATCATGAACGTAGAAATAGTTGACCAAAATTTAGACATAGAAAGCGACGTTTTAATCTACATGAATGGCGATTTCTGCTTTTTTCAATCTTACTTTATTTCCTAAAATTTCTTTCTGTTTTCTTGCGTTGTTGCGGCTGACACAAGAAAGGGTTGTGTTGAAATTTTGGAATACCGGTAATTAAAACACACTGTCTTTCTATGCGGTTGCATATTTGAATGATTCTGTTGACATTTAGTCACCTTAAAAAGAAAGTTATAAAAGTTTCTTTAAAGGCACCCCGATTTTGTTTAAATAAACAAGTAACCGACGATTTGCTTAACAACAGAACGATTTCTGCTTCTTTTTACAATGCGCTTTACAAGTCAAATGGTTCATCTAGCCTGTGACAATTCAGTCGCCTCATAGTATACACGAAAACTGTGCAGTGGTTGCAAGTCTATTTTTAAATCGGACTGTGAAGCAGTCCGCATTTATATAAACCGTTTTCCAGAAATCCAGTCTGTTTGACCCACTACATTTTTACCTTTATCTTCTGAGCAATGTGTTCAAACCAAATTATGTGTTTCCAAACACCGAAGAAACGGCCTTTTCAGCCACAATCTACAAACTTTGTTTTTATCTTATTTACTTTTCGACAAATAGAGAAGAGGCTAATACAAAATTTGATGTAATTTTCGCTTTTAGTAATTACCAGTTAGTATTTTCAGTGTTTATAACAAGATTTTCGGTTTGTAGCACTTACAATATTACTGCTCTGATTTTTTTCTCGAACGGTCAAATTCTGTTATGATTATCACTCGGTCAAAACCCACGCGTAAATTCAGACCACGTGGTAGATGCAAATGGACATCGTCTGCTCGAAATGTGTCAATTAAGTTGTTTGTCATTGGTCAATGGTCGCCTGCACTCGGACAGGGAGCGTGGGAAGTTTACTTTTTGTTCGCATGGTGGAATGAGTACTGTTGACTATGTGTTAACAAATAGAAATAATTTTGTAATTTTGAAATATTTGATTTCAATGAGCACTCTGATCACGCTCCAATCCTATTTTCAATAAATTCAAATTTGAGTATGAAGAAAAATTATTCAACAACAAATAAACCGACAAAAACATACGATAAACTGATATAGGATAGCAGTAAGAGCGATCTATTTTTAGAACAACTCATGAATAATCATAGAGTGCTGCTTGATTTTATCGTTTGGTCAGCAACCAAAAATATAAATAGCATAGTTGGCGATTTCACGTGTTTCTTGAGGGAAAATGCATTTATAGTATTTGGGAAAACCCAATGCTTGAAATACAAACATGTTGGTAATCAAAATTGTAAATAGTTTAATGAAAAATGGTTTGTTGTTAAACAGGCTTTTAAACTCTATAGAGAGAGGAATTATATTAACAGACAAGCTTTTAGCTTGGCGCGTGCTCATTATAACAACGTAAAAAAATCTGCTAAGAAATAATTTAGACTAGCAGAGGGCTATCGAATCAGCAAACTTTTAAAATCGGACCCACAAGGTTGAATGAGCTGGCGATGTCCTCGAAAAGATGGAGTGTTAAGACAAAATACTCACAAATTAGGCAAATATTTTACCAACTTTTATTGTCCAAATTTGAGCCCTTTTGATTGGTGAACTATTGCACTACCCCAGCCTCTCAATGATGTCCGATTTACAGTGCTGACAGCACTTTGATTTTATGATAAGGGAACAGTTCGACAACAATGAATACTTATGCAGTGCTCGATAAGACGGCTGCTTCGACCAACAAGACGGATAACCCAGCATGCATGAAACTATACGGTCTATATGGGTAGAAAATGGGCAAAACGTAAATATGGGACCCATTTGGGTCCCTTTTATGAAAATAATGTTTATATTGGGCCAACCTAGGACCCTTTGCCTATTTTCCTAATGGATATATGTGATTCATATCAGTATTCTTCGTAATTAATGCACTGGCCGGGCGGGGCTTAACCGTGACGTAATTTGGCGAGTTTACTTTCAAAAGTTTGGGTTCTTTCAAATTATAGTCGGTAATCATCGTTAACGCGTGCAAATAACTGTATCCTAAATCCTGTAGGATTCACGTGCTTTGAGAATTTGAACACATTTCATCGTTTGGTCACCAAGGCCTCGTAACTTCAGCTTGATTAAGCTGAAGTTACGAGGATTTGGCAACCAATCTACGATTTAAGGTCTCGAGTTATTTATGTTGACTCTCTTTAGAAGTGGGTTATTTTAGATAAAAGCTTATTTCCCTTAACCTTAAGTGCAACAACCCGTTACTTAGGGACCGCCCTGCCAGAGCATTAAGGTTCATGTAAAGTGTTTGAGACCCAATTTTAAGGGCGCTTCATTAGCCAAAAAAAGCAGCATGTCCAGGTATATTGTATATCAAAATGAAGCTATTTTTGGGTCCTACTTTAGACTGTAATTTGTTAAAATATGAGCCAATTTTATCCAACAGTCATGCAGTTGCTTGTTCTGTACAAAATGGCTCTTTTCCACAATGTTTTGCTATACCGCTATAGCTATGGCAGTCTTATGTTGCTTAATTGCTTGTGCTCATTAACAGCTTCAATTTGATATATAATATACCTGGACATTTGCCTTTTTCTTGGCAAATGAAGTGTTTTAAAATTGGGCCTCAAATACTTTACATGAACCTTAATAATGGATAATACTTGTAACAATACTCTTTTCGACAAATACCGAATGATAAATATATCATAAGAAACAAATACATGCTGTTTTCAAATTTAACTTGTCAATATTCAATTGTCAAATTTGAAACAATTGTGAAGGGGTCATGCACTCTTGTGTGCATTTAGAGTTATTCATATCATGTTCACGTTAATATTGAATATTTAAACCTTAAAAGGGCGTCAAAGTATAGTACTAAAGGAATGGCCTTAGGCTTGATTTGGTAAGCACGCAACAAAAATGATCTCGTTCATTTAAAGATTGACGTACTGGGGATAAAGTTTAATTAATACGGCTTGAATTAAGGAATATTTTTGAAAAAAAAAAATGATACATCATTACTTCGTAAGAGTAACTTTTGTTAATACTTTCTCTTAATATAAATGCAATCATGATTATCCTAACGTTTCGACATAAGATTAAGCTTAACCCTTGTCATGTTGAACTCGGAATACCCCTGACCTTATGGGGCTGTCACACCACAGCGTATGTCGCAGCGTATGTGAACGTATGCTTATACGCTCACATACGTCGATAAACGTTACCTTAACGGTGACATACGTCGATGTACGTTCTGTGTTCGCTACAAATACGCTAGTAATACGTTACACTAACAGTGTGCATACGCTGGTCATTCGTCTTAGATGAAGATCCGACGGGGTTTCTAGGTTATACGCTTTATTGTTGTGCGTATAAGCAGAATTTCTCTTTTTTTCATACGCAAGGCATACGTTACTCTCATACGCTGTGGCGTAAAAACCCCTTTAGTTTATACCTCATGTTTTTACTTTTGTTAAACCAAAAAAAAAATGAAATTCAAGTTTTCAACATGAATACAGACATGCATACAGTGCACCCAATGCTTGGGGGTACTTTGATTTGAGCCTGTGTATGACATCTCCAATAATTTCAAATATGCGCCAAGGAAAGACTCTGGCCAGCCTGTGCACTCGCACAGTCTGACTAGAGTCTTCACCATGCACTTTGTAGATAGATAAGGTCTCAACGTATCTTAAGACAGTCAGACAATCTTCTATTTGAAATACATAGCTTTCTAGGATGCTCAATGTTAGCCCCTTACGCACATATCAAATCTCTGAAATAAATGGTCAAAACAACCACAACAAAAGATCCTTCGGACTTGTTGTCGTATGACTATTCGTTTAAATTCTAATACGGCCGCCGCCAAAGCGCAATGGTAGCGCGTCAGACAATCATTCAAAAGGTCCCGGGTTCGATTCTCGACGGTAGCACTCATCCTTTACGACTATTTGCTTTCGACCAATGGGAAGTATACCTGTGTGGGGTAGCAGCTGGAGGCTAGGAAAGGATGGCTGTTTGAGTCACCAAATACTAATCTACACGATCTTTTAATGATCTTCATACTTCGTACTTCGCTGAAATAATCCTATGCATTTCTGATTTCTTTGTTAGATTCCTTGTTTACAATGAACTTAAGTACTAGAACTTTATTATGATACTAACAAATGTAAGTAGACCATTATCATAGGACCTGACATTATGTTCGACCTACAGTTAACAACATCGTGAAATTGACAAGGTGAATGCTTTTGGAATGATTTGTGAATGAAATTGAATGAGTGTGTGGTTGATTGATTGATTGAATGGGGTTTTACGCCGCTTTCAACATTATTTCAGTTATATCGCGGCGGCTGGAGCACCTAACAATGGAATCCTGGTATTTCTCACGCCAGTACTACCATTACATCCTTTCCTAGCCTCCAGCTACTATCTCACATAGATCTACGATTATCGACCCATTGGTGAGAGACAAATAGTCGGAAAGAACGAGTGCCGCCGTCGGGGATCGAACCCGTGACCGAATGAGTGTGTGGAGCGAGTTTTGAGTGAAATTAATGGGAGGTAATCCCACATCGAAAATTTTGTTCAGGATGAACAAAATTTGCGATATTGATTACCTCCCTTTAATAAAAAATGCATACAGGTTCTATTCTAAGCTTCCTATTTCTTTAAGAACCTATAAAGCACTAACAATTTGAATTATGTCAGTAAAATCGCGATTTTTCTCTATCGTAATTTATTTTGAATGACGTTGTTGATTCTCTATTTTTCAATGGGTTTGAGCGTTTTTGAATGGTTTGAGTGAGTGTTTGGAATAAATGATTGGAGCGCTGAATGAGCGATTAAGAATGGTTTTGATTGAGGTCGACGTCAATTTCTCGATATAATTAACTGTATGATCCAGACCTTGACCTTTGACCTCCTTTCTAAAATTTCAAATTACTTGGTTTAGGGCTGTTCATTGTCACAAATAGATATTTGCAGATAACGATCTCTGATTTTGGCATCTATTTGAACTATTTGCCCTGACCTTGAACTGCTGTCTTAAATCTTGATTTACGTTAATTTTTCTTAAAGCAAATTAATGCTTCTATTACTTTTTTTAAGGGAGGGGGGATTTATTCCTGTGCAGCGGTACTTTGCCCTTGTAGGCCTTAAGTATTTCATGTTAAGATCAACTAACCGAAGGTCAGAAGAGCTTTAGCATTCCCGTTCTTCCCGTCCGCTTCCGCCCGTTTGTCCCCTAACTTTTGCTTGTTTTCTTTAATGCTTTTCGGTGGTTTATCGAGAAATAACGGTAGATTATCACTTGATAATCTCACCGCAAAAGCAGTGAAATTATCAAAAACTTATACCCTGCTTTTGTGCATTTCATCCTATCTGACGTCATCTATGCGGGGCGCAATAAGTGACGTCACAATGAACGTTGCATAGCAATCACGTGCAAAATGACGTGCTTTACGAAAATATGTCCTAGAATCTTCCCATTTTGTCTCATTTTTCGCATTAAAGAAATAGAATAATCGTTTGTTTTTCGTTTAAGATCGATAAATATTTTATTTCGTGAAAAACAAAAGCTATATCTTCACTCGTGGCTCTGCCACTCGTGAAAATATAGCTTTTGTTGTTCACTCAATGAAATATAAATCGATCCTACATTGAAACAAACGATTATCCTCTATTTATACGATGCTCTTCAAATTTAATCAGAATAATTGTGCCATGACAATGAAAACATCACGGGAAAAAGGGCATTTGGAAAAATTAATTAGAATATACTCGTTAATATTCTAGAATCAACAGATTTTATCCATTTAACTTCAAACTTGCTCAAAATGGTTGGATAATCATATGGACTGTTCCATTCGAAAATGGGTTTGGTCCGTTATGCGTCACGGGAAAGGGGCTTAATGGAAGTTTAATAAGAATATCTTCGTTAACACTCTATAGTCCACGGATTTTTCGAATTAACATCAAACTTGCTTAGAAGGGGCCTTTAGAAAATTTGATGTAAAAATTCTCATGTGCATTTATTGGTCCGGTAAGGTGATTTTTATACTGCGTCGTAGAAAAAAAGGGGCTATATGTTAACTTCCTTGTAAACTCCTCCTTTAGTGAATACACAAAATGTTTTTGTGTAAAGCTTTTACAGAATATTCCCTTTCAAGTGACTTTGAGCATTTAGGTTTAGTTATATACCCATTCGTTGTAAACGGGGCCTTTATGTTATATTTGTCTTTAACACATTTTTGCCTTTTGTTGACGTCACGGAAAAAGGGGGCTTAATGTGACTCCTTTGTTCACGCAACTCTCCTATTATAAATGGAAATATTTGTATAAAACTCTAACACTACGTTCTTATCAAGTGAACATGGGTATTGCATAGAGATTTGGTGTTATTATTCTGCGCCACGGAAAAAAAGTTTTTTTGTCATATTTATTGTTTAAGCAACTTCTCCTTGCTTTTTGCGTGCATTTCATTATTGTAACAGAATATTTCTTCTCGCGTAAAAATGGCCACGTTTTTTTCCTTTGATGCAATCATGCGACATCATCGGAAAGGGTCTTTAGGTATATGTCCTTGTTTACACAACTCCCCCTTCATTTATGGATACTCTGTTATGAAACTTTCAAAGAATGCGCATTCAAATTCAAATTAACTTGAAGGTACCGCCGACATTTAGGTACAGAACTTCGTGAAAATTTCACAAAATGTTCTTCACCACGTGAACATGATATGAGCCTGTGCGTGACATTTCCAACAATTTGAAATGTGAGTGAGGAGCAAAAATTGTGTAGGATAGTCAGCCACATACTGTAAATGTAAAGTTACCTGATGGTCTGAAGATACTTTGAGACTATATCTATCTACTTAACGAATAGTGAAGACTCTGGTCAGACTGTGCGGATGCACAGGCTGGTCAGAGTCTTTGCTTTGCACATGTTTGAAATTGTTGGAAAATTTCACGCACAGGCTCATATATTTTTCTTGATTGGTATTATTTCTTGTTCTGATGAGTGACTCGGCCTTGAGATTATTGGGATCAAACGTCATCATGTTCGCCATAAATCTCTATGTATAATTTCAAGTCATAGGCTAATCAAAGAGTCAGTAGAGCGTCTCATGTCCTCAAATACCTCATGATGTCTTTTTTCGTTTTCCAGGTTTTATATTCAAATGTCGAGGATAATACCATAATGATACCCAGCTTAGCTGTGTCGCCCAAGAACAGTAGACAAAGAACAAGTCGTGCTTAAAGTATGGAGGGTGTTATTTGTAATGAGTGTTATTCTGTTGATGTTACGACAAGATGCTTGGGCAATTCTAATAATGAGTACGAAGTGAAACCTTACTATTTATATTATGCAGATCATATATGTTTAGACTGTGAGGTGTATCTTTGTAGTTACTGTGGCTATCATGGGCATCACAACGTCTTGAAGGTAAAGAATGACAGTAACATTGTAAACAAACAGGGAGGAATTTCAATAATCTTGAAACAAAATCTAGAGACTGAAAAGCTTAATGTTTTTGAGAATACAATAACAGTGCGGTTAACAGCAATTTCTCTCATTAATATAAGACGCTGGCTTCGAAATTGGAATTTAAAAATGTTTGGAGAGAAAATGATAAACTTGAAATTAGAAGAGGTCTCAAATGTTTGCCACTTAGGGGATGATAAAAATTTGCTTATAACTGACAACCATCACAAATGTATTAAAGTATTTGATATTCAAAATCAAACCATGGAAGGACGAATTATTCTACCTTTGGTACCATTCGGAACACCACTCGGCCAATCTCACGATCAACCTCGGATGTACATAGACGGACTATTTTCAAAAAGTACGGGAAAACCTTGGAAAAACTCGATGACGTCACTTAAAATTGCGTTAGCCCTCGAAACTGTGAGTGAAAACATTCGACGTCGCCAACGCTACTCGTTTAAGTTACTGACGTGAAACCATCGAATCCTAATAAAAATATCTTAAGATTCTTAAATACCGACTGAAAAAAATATTAATTTTTGAGAATGATTCGTCATTCTCAAAAATTAAGATTTTTCAGCCGTTATTTACAATTATCTACAGTGCTAGTTTTTCTTACACTGTTTCCGCCTAACAAAATGCACGATTTTGTTACATACCCATCCGCCTTACATACATCCGAGGTCTGTTGCAGTTTATGGAAATGGCCGAGCGATGTTCCGAATGCCTTTGGTACCTGGAAAAATGGCCGAGATTCCAGTCCAGAATCAGCCGCAACTAACACGTATTGCAGTTTGTTTTCCAGAGAAGCAGAGAGTTTCTATATTGGATATTCAAGCTGGCATTTTAGCCAACGTTACTAAAAACATCGGCGTAGATGGAAGATGTGAGGATGTCACATACTTACATAACAAACTTGCCATTTTATACACTGATTATCGTGTTGGCATCAACAAGAAATCTGTTTCAATCAATGACATATCTTCTGGGAAATCAATCAAAAATATAGATCTTCTCAACATGATTCCTGACACTTTTGATAGGAGATGGTATTCCTCAGATCTTATTGCCCATTCAGAAAGTGAAACATTTTACGTAAGCTTGTCGGGTGGCATTGTGCGGGTGTCAATTTCTGGTGAGATTTTGAATTCTGTAGCTTTTAATGGCATGGAACCCCGATCAATATGCATTGATGGGGATCAAAATGTATACATACTTGGATCGAAATACAAAAGAATCTACAAACTTAAGAAAGATCTACAAGAGGGGCTTATACTTGAATTGGGACGTAATTGCTTATATCAAGATATGAGAACAATATCTTGTCACAAGGACAAACTATTTCTTTGTTTCGATTGCTTCATCGTTGTGACACAGCATGTCAATACACGATTTTTCGGGCTGCAACAGCTGAAAGGGACCGATAACAGATCAAAAGAAGTATGTGACCAGCAGCCAATACAAAAAGAGGAGATGCATGATAGACAGCAGACACCGAAATTACAGCCATGTCAAGATAATCAAAGCAAAGGTTTCCGTACACAAATCGGTTGTTGTTTACATTGAATATTATAAAAGCGTCGCCCACAGTAATGGCGACATGGCATAATAGATGTATGTTTGTAAACGCTTTTTATTCGGCGCGCTTTAAAACCCAAATAAGTATATTTATTGAGAGTTAAATGACCCACCTATGATTTCGTATACGTAGAGTTCGTAATATTGTGAAATTAACAACTATATCGATCAGAACTTTTCATAATCATTCGCTTAAGCGCTCTATTCACTCATTCAGATCACACAATCAAACCATTCAAAAATGCTCCAAAAACACGTAAGAAGATTGGATCAACTACTTAATTTAAAATAAAATAAGCCAGCAAAAATAAGGATTTCATTGACATAATTCGGACTCGCGCCTACATCAGAGTTCAGTTTTGAAAACACAACTATAGCAATACATGGGATAAATTACTATTTTAGGGCGACTTCTTATCGATGACAAATTGCTAACGGCAAGGGGTGTGTTCTCTGAACGTCGAGTCGATTTTAACACATATAGGGGAGCAAGATGGGTCCGATGGAGAAAACATATGTTTACGCATATGAATTGGAATAAACTATTATTAAGATCTATCTAAAAAATAATATTTCCGTGTTACTTTTTATTCCGTATATAGGGAATTATGATATTAAACAAATATTCAATATAACTCACTATATTTTAATTTTCGGCTTATGCCTTCTTCAGAAAAATAGCTAGATTTTATACAATTAAGTTATATTCCATAACTACACATTCAAAATGGAGTCTCATTTGAGCCTCCATTTTGAATGTGTAGTTATGGATGTAACTTAATTGTATAAAATCTAGCTATTTTTCTGAAGAAGGCATAAGCCGAAAATTAAAATATAGTGAGTTATATTGAATATTTGTAAAAAATAATATAATAGAATTGTTATGAAAAGGTAAAAATTCCACGTTTAAATGTTACTTATGTGAGGATATATTGAAATGAAAAATTTTGTCTTACGGAGTCCGGACAGCGTCTATTAAGGTGTGACGTTACAGTTTTGGGGAGACAACTCGCGTAGAAAAAATGTGAGGGAGGGGCCTTGTTAAAATCAACTTTATATGAAGTTGCATGTGCACAGCGGAAGGCTATTTTTCAAACGATCGTAATTTTGTCAACCTGCACGCAGGATTGTCCTGAATTCAAAATAAAAACGTCCGCAAAACATGCCAGAAACATAAGACTGCTAAGAAAGATTCACTTTCTAAACATTTGCAAATGTTTTTGCATCCTGTACTGCAGGGTTTGGCAATTATCATGAGGGACAAAATGAAACCCGGATATGCGTTCAGAATAAAGAATAACAAACGATCATCCGAGAAATGGTAGTCTGCATTACCGTGTAAATTGTATCTTACTTGTTCTTCGTTATTCCAACGAAGTACGGGCGACGTTGATAGACCTATCACAAGCCCTGCATTTAGGATCACAAAACGGAGCAAACATTTTGCTATTTATACTCTGCATTGCTCGTTTGTGCATGAGCTAAACATTTGCTCCGCTTTGTTGTCCTGGACGCAGGGCTGTCATGTACTCTTCATCACCGAAAGGGAATGTTTGAGTTCGGGTTATATCGTTGTAAGTATAAAACTATCAAATAACATGCTTATAAAAGGTAGTCATCATTCAGTTATTTGAACATTGCTTGAAAGGAGAAAAAATATGCTTTTTATTTACGACTTCGGTAAAAACTGACACGGGTTGATGAATCATATCCCAAAGTAATAAGATCTTGTCACTTGGATGCGAATTCTCTTCTTTTCAGTTTACTTTTCTGCACTGTTAGCTGTCTGTTCGTTTTTCACTGTTCTTTTTAGAAATATTCAAAATGATATGTTCCTTTTGCCTGTAAAGATCCCATTCATTACGTATTTTACACGTTCTGAAAACCGAAAAGGAGACAACGTAGAAAAAAAATTTCTACTCATCAAAAATTCATTTCTTCCCTCTAAATTTCCACCTTTATTACATTCCCTTTATGTGTGTTTGTAAGAGAGTGAAAAAGATAATTTGATTAGAATTATTAATATTCCATCAATAGCGTTGCCAACATTGAATATTTCACTTAGTAATGGTTTCAAAAAGCTTTCGCATTATTCGTAGAGTGTATGTGAAATGACTAGCCCTCCCCCATTAGTTTAAGTCTAAACCCCGTTACAGAAATCCTACAGCTGCCATAGGCGTTACTTAGTGTATCAAAATAACAAATGTTTTTTTTTTTTTTTTTTTTTTTCGTTCATTGGGAAATCAACTATGTCTTAACACAATCAAATTAAAGTAGTAAATTGAGGGGCACTGTATTCCAAACTTATGTAATTGACTAAAAGTGCCTGGATACATATACTTTTCTTTATTGATTTCAGTTGTACGATAGTTGGGCTAATTTCTATTGATATATTTCGATTTTATTTAATATAAGCGCTTGCTTTTTTGCCTTCAAAACAATATTTACTTTTTTATCTTTGAGGAACATTTAAAGCAAAATGTCCACTTGTCACTTATTTATGCCCTTACAAGAAAGTATATAATATTTTTTATGTTTTCCATATCTATGGCTATAAATATATGTTGATGTAGCACACCAGTATTCTGATTGGTCAGTGTAATAAGCAGTTCTCTTTGATATTTTCGAAAACATGACCACCTTAAGGAAAAATGTAAATATTTTCAAATTATGCGTGGAAAGCTATGCTGATAATTTCACTATATCTGTGCACGGGAAAAGGGACCTTAATGACAATTTTATTGTTTATGCTCTAGAAGCAACAAATTTGGCCCATTCTTCATGAAACCTAGTCAGAATGTTTTCTTTTTGATTTTGTTGGATTACTTGACATTCAAGCAGCTGGTGGCTCTAAAAAGGAGGTGGCTGCACTGATGTGAGAAGTAAAATTAATAGTGTAGTATAGTAACTCTAGTAATAGTGTGAGAAGGTGTTGGTTAGTGAACCAGCCGCCACGCATAGCTCAAAGATTTTTGCAAGTGGCGTTAAAACCAAGTCAAATTGACGATCCTAGTTGAATACTTACATAGCAAAGACATTAAATATGTCCGAGTTTTAGTTTCTGCAGACTGCATAATAAAACGTTGTCGATGGGCGATTAAAATGTTGAAACACAGCTTTATCCTTGTTGTAGTCATCTTGGTCACTCCACCGCGATTCTTTATATAACTATAAAACCTCGGTCCGGTTAAGCTGATGAAACCTCTATAATACACGTAGATTTTGATTAGGGCGATGTGAATGGGAATGAACTCGTTTTTTTTTAAATTCTGTTATTCTCTAAAGGTATAAAAAAAAAAATCCGTTCTGATATGAGCAAATTTATCACCCATGATTTTTATGTGTTTAATCATTTAATTTTATAATACGGTGCAACATTTTTTTTGAGAGACGCTGCACTGAATTTCAAATATTTTCATTAACAAATCAACTTTTGTAGCCATCGCAACAGAGTTTAGAAGATGATCACCTAAGGGACATTCTTGTTAAATTAGGTTTAAAAGGGCCCAGTAGTTAAGGAGGAGATGCGGTTTGAAAATTGTTGAAGGACGGTCGCCGGATGATCGGAATAGCTTACACGGGCGCATCGTGCTCAGGTGAGCTAAAAATATCATGTTAGCCTAGAATGGCTTGTTTATTGTTGTACCAAGGGGTGTAAAGTCAGCAGTTATAACAGATCGGAGCTGAGGACGAGTTTGACTTAAATCATTTTAAACTGTTATACTTTACTGAAATTTTAGAATTGGCTCTAGTCTTAAAGTAATTTACTTAGATTTTATCAAACTCTGGAAACAGACTTCAACAATTTTTACTCGGGTTATGCACACAAAATTTTGAAAAATTCTTTCACAATCAATTTTGCTATAATAATTTTCCAAATAAGAATTGATTGTTTAGGAATCATTACAAGTACTCACTTTATTTCTTTTTGGTGTCACTTGTAAGTTAGTAATCTCTCTGTTTTGGGAAAAGAACAAAAAAACTCCAACCTTGAATCAATTCTGTAGATCAAAAAACCTCCAACCTTGAATCAATTTTGTAATCCATGGCAAAACGAAATTCAATGTGAAATCGGGAACATTTGATCTTGGAAAAAAAAGGCGCTGACCTTGACCGATGATAAAAGATATAAGGTAGAAGTTGACATACTGAACCTTATATCAATCTAAACTTAAATTCCAAATATGGAAAAAAAAAAATGATAATATGATATATTTGTTTGTTTTCACATACAGTTGCTTATATATTTCCACGTTTCCCGAGTATGCCATCTTGTCGTACTAAAGGCATCTTGTCGTACCAAGAGCAGCGGACTTTTAACTTATCGAAAAGAAACTATCGATCCGGTAATCCTTGAGTCGTGAAGATGCAGGTCTGCATAAACTGGTACCAAACTTGCTACGGTATTTTCACCTATTCACATTTTATCGTCACGATTGAGTCATGAAATGCAACGAATAAAAAGTTTCCACCACACGCAATCGTTCTAAACTCTTTTCTCATGAGAGAAGTCTTATTCTCGATTATCAACTTTACAGTTTCGCCAAGTTTCTCTGATAGTTTATAAATCTCATTCTGACTTGAGCCTGAATAAATATACACACCCCGTCCGGAATTTATGCATAATCTATAAGGGTCAAATTTACTGAATTTAAATCTCCTCAATACTTGACCTTCCATAGTTAAACAAAATAGACTTTTACTGACCATTTCACTTATATAAATCGTTTCATCTACTTTATTGACAGCAAAACTATGAATATCATCTGAATCATTTCCAAGCATTTTTTTCAAGTTAAGCTCTAAAATAGTTGCACCATCTTGAGTAAAAATGATAAGAAGATCGCGTTCATTACAGTACGTTACAAACTTTCCCTTGCAATACTCAATCTTGAAACAATCTTTCTTCATGTTTAATTGTTCCGTTATCAAAGATGGCTTCTCACTTATATCCACAAAACAAACAAGCTTCTCCAACGGAAATGTGATTGCAAATTTTGATGGATTGTTACAAATGTCGGTGCTTACATCAGTTATACCAAACGGTTTTGATGAAAAGTAGATGGCTCGTATGATCTTCGTTCCATCCGTTTCATATAGTTTAACTGAATTATTCCAGCAATCTGCTAAGGCAATGATTGATCCATCTTTTAAAGGACACAATCGGCCATCAAAAGCATCAATTCCGGCATCTTTCGTCTGTACAATATTTATTTTATTTTGAATTTCGAATCTCTCTACTCTTATGTTGTTCCACAAATCATCTTCTTTACCCCTTAGGTCAGATATGAATTTAACAACTAACTCATTCTTTATATATTCATCGTCATCTTTATTCATTAACGAATGGAACCGGTGCTTTGAAACACAGTCTTGGCATATATATTGATCACAGTCGAAACACAGAATGCGAGCTTCTTTAATAGATACGAAATCCTCTTTGGGAACTTCTCCGAAGGCAAAGGTTTCCGTGCAAGGGTTACATGACGGGTAACTTTTAGACACACATTGAGGTGATTCGTAAAGGATATCTTTCGTGATTCGTATCATTTTGATGCAGTTTCTTCAAAGTAAGAATAATAGACTGTTGATGCACATGTATTTTCCTTTCTTCTTAAGTCATCTATGTTATGATTATTCGAAAACAGTAACATTCGCCGAAGAAAGCATCCGAAGTTCACACTGTCTCTGGAAGAATAAATAATAGACATGCAATATAGATCTGATTGACGAAATACACAATGCAGTAGGAAAAGCAAATTTTGCGTTTAGGATGCAAGCGATTGAGCAATATGAAATAGATTACAGTAAGTGCCATCGCGAAATTGACAAGGCGAATGATTTTGAAATTTGGATCAAATTAACCCTTTGCTGTTTAATCCCTGCTTTTTACGTGCCTGTGTTTTTATGATTGAGAAAACATTGTGAAAAAAGAAGAAATTGCTTCTGTCAAGCAATTTCTCCTTTTTCCACACTATTTTCTACCCTACTGAATTGTTTTTTTTTTCAAATTAAATCCAATTTAAATTTTCGTCTGCAAAACCTTTGAATTTGGACAGGCCCAAAATTTTGTAAAACAGGAAAGGGTTAAATGAGTGCGATGAGTGGCTTTTGAGTGAAATTCAAGGGGGTGTAATACTATTTCGATAATTTCGTTGATGATTGGCGAAATTAGCGATATTTGTAACCAACCCCCTTTAAAACCTATACGAACTTTTCTGTTTGCTAGTCTTCGTTGACGAATTTAGCGCTTTAAATTAAAGAGCAACGTAATTTAATCTATAAGAATGAAATGTTGATCGTTTGATGCTATTTTGAAGTATTGAATGGATTGCTGAGTGAGTGTTTAGGAATGGTTTTGGTCGAGGTGAGCAACAATTTTGGGATGAAATAAGCTTTAATCAATTAGGGATAAATCACAGTCAATTGTTTTTTTACTCGTATGTGCTTTTAAATTTCCAAGACCTTTAAGGATTCCCCTAGGTCCGTCGTGTGTCGCCATTGGTTAACATGTTTCAATCTCCCCTTAAAGCATTGGGCACATTTCTCTTTAAATGTCATCTTCTCCAAAATGTCTGCGTATACTGAATAGAATTTCGCCCGAATGTTCTCAGAAATCATGGGGCGAATTTCAACGAAATTTGGCACATATGATTCTTTAATGACGCTTTCCAACATTCGTGAATTTTTTAAACTACTTTTAATGTAAGTATACTTAGGTCAGCTGACTGGTAGTATTCTTTTGACTGTTTATTTTATGGCAATTCGATCAGTAGTAGGATAAGTTGCGTTCGTTATATTGTGGATATAAAGAATCCTTTTTCCTGTGATACAGCCAGATATATAACGAAACAAAGAAAATATGCGCAAGATCAGGTTACTAGGAAAATTATTCTGTGAAAAATTCATAAAAAATCGACAATAAATGTAGGAACAGTTGCGTTCATTAAATAATTGCAGACGTACGGACGGACTTATGCACAGTCAGAATATACGACAACCTTAGACAGCATATAAAAGGGAACATTGTACTTGGCTCCTTGTGTTGTATCTTTGGTGATATGGATTTCTTTCATGAATAAGAGTGTCTAATTATTGCTATATTTACATTGTACTGACTACCGTCAACAAATTTTTGATTACAAATTATCCGATTACCATCGATCACCAGGTTTCAGCTCACCTGAGCACAAAGTGCTCAAGGTGAGCTTTTGTGGTTAGGTGGATGTCCGTCGTCCGTCGTATCGCGTCAACATTTACCTTGTATGCACTCTAGAGGTCATACTTTTGGTCCAATCAACCTGAAATTTGGTCAGAATGATTGTCTTGATAAAATTTCGGACAAGTTCGAAATTGGGTCATAGGGGGTCAAAAACTAGGTCACGAGGTCTAATATTAGAAAAACCTTGTATGCACTCTAGAGCTCAAATATTTTTCCCTATCAACCTGAAATTTGTTCAGACAGATTGTCTTGATGAAATCTGGGACAAATTCGAAATTGGGTCAAGTGGGGTAAAAACAAGGTCAAGGGGTCAAATCTTAGAAAAGCCTTTTATGCACTCTAGAGCTCAAATATTTTTCCCTATCAACCTGAAATTTGGTCAGACAGATTGTCTTGATGAAATCTGGGACAAGTTCGAAATTGGGTCAAAGGGGGTAAAAACAAGGTCAAGGGGTCAAATATTTAAAAAAAACCTTGTATGCACTCTAGAGGTCGCATTTTTTTACGCGATCAACTTGAAATTTGGTTAGAATGATTGTTTTGGTAAAATCTTGGACGACTTTGAAATTTGGTTGTGTGGAGTTAAAAACCAGGTCAAATATTAGAAAAACCCTGTAAGCACTCTAGAGGTCACATTTTTTGGTTCAATCAACCTGAAATTTGGTCAGAATGATAGTCTTGATAAATCTCCGACAAGTTTGAAATAGGATCAGGTTGGGTAAAAAACTAGGTCACTGGGTCAAATCTTGGAAAAACCCTGTAAGCACTCTAGAGATCTCATTTTTTGCCCGATCAACCTGAAATTTGGTCAGAATGATTGTCTAGTCAAATCTTAGAAAAACGTCGTTTGCACTCATGAGATCATAGTTTTTGCCGGTCAACCTGTAATTTGGTCAGAATGGTTATCTTGATTAAATCTCAGACGGGTTAAAATGTCAAGTTTGGTAAAAAACTAGGTCACAGGGTCAAATCTTAGAAAAACCTTTCAGGCGCTCTGGAAGTCTGATTTACAAGAATGGCGACACCTTAAGAGTTTCGCGGGAAAGAATGAGTGAAAATGAAAATCGTAAATGTTTTCTTTAAAGTTGATAGATTGAGGTTGGGAGATACACGAGATGATACCAAAATACGTTGACATTTGGTAACATATAATAAACAAGATGTGTTCATGAAAAAACATATTCCATTTTCAAATTTCCTTTGCGAGTTTGACGGATCTTGTCTCGGTTGAAAGTTTACAAGAGTAGCTTGTGGACAACACAGCTCCCCCAACCTGCTGCTTGTTACAGACACAGGGCTTTTTAGCGTTCTTTATCTCTTACATGTATATATAATAAAGTTATTATATATACATGTATGAGATAAAAAACGCTAAAAAAGCCCTGTGGTTACAGACAGCACTGTACTAAAGATCAAAGTTCAAGTATTTAGTTATGTTTAATTTCAGTAAAGTATCCGTCCATTCTGTTCAACCTGTTCAACCTGTAATGGTATATTTCTGAACAAACTTGAAATGAAAAAATGCATTTAGGCTGATACTTTGCTGGAATTGTATCTTAACGTTTTGCAATTATCAGTATGATAATCAGATAACTTTTATCCCGTTTTTACCAACGCCATGCCACCAAAAGCATGCACCTTGAGTACTTTTAGTGCTTTGATTTAACACAGCTTTATTTGTTCTCTAGAGTCATATAATAATGTTTTCATATCAAAATCATGTGGGACCTCCAGACAATTTGTCCCTTTGTGCACCAGCAATTTATACAGTCTGGGGAAGGAATCGAACCTTCATACATGATTTTGTTTAATAAGAGGCATTAAGACCCTAATTTTGAAATAAGACAACACACAATGAAAATTCCAAAAAAGTAAAAGTGTCTATGACAGGGAATCCAAGGAGGTATATGAAACCAAAACCCTTATCAATCTATATGAGGATTTTGTAATTAAATCTTAATTAGGCTCCTAGTCTCATGACACTTCACGTATCTGACCCAATGTCGAAAGGAACCATCCTTGTTATGGTGATGGTCCAATCATTCTGACCAAGTTTAAAGACAATCAGATTAAAACTGTGGTCTCTTAGAGTGTTAACAAGCAAAAGTTGACAGACAGACATATGTGGGAATAGAAAACTGGTATTTCTATAGCTCTTCTGACCTTAGGTCAGTAGAGCTAAAAATGCAGCACCAGGAATCATTGTCTAAATTATCCAAAGAATTACAATACAGAATGCTTTGCATGTTTTACAAGTAGCTTATTAGCTGTCTGGACACTTGTTATTTTCAAATTTCTTCATTAAAATAATGGAGGTGAATTAGTCTGTATATTCAAACCTAAAAGTATGTATGAAGTAAATGCCAATACTTATACATTGTATTTGGAAGTTAAATGTTGAATAAATTTTGTCACTCCTTGATATAATCTTTGTCTAATGAATGCTTTCACATATTCTTAGGTATCTTTAAATGTGGCTTGAATGGTTTGACTATATTGATAACAAGAATTTAAGTTTAGATTTTTTTTTTCAAAACTAGATACATTTAAACTAGTCGACAACAACCAGTTCAGTCATTATTCAGTACTGCATAATTACAGTGCTTACAGCACATTGATTACACTTATCGTTTGTGAGTAGAAGATTTTCAAATATTTTTTTGCTTTATTTGATTTGAAATCCAGGATACTACAACATTGGGTAGATTTTTAAGATAAAGTAATAATTTCAAGTTTTTTGGTAGACAAGCATTGGACAATGCTCTATACCAAATATGAAAGCTCTAGCCCTACGGTTTGAAAGGAGACAATTTTTTAAGTTTTTTCGACTCTGGTTTGTATGGCAACCAGAATAATTCATGGATTCAAATTCTGTGAAGTATTTTGAAAGTCCGTGTAATAAGGATCAATTCTGTGAAGTTTGGTTGAAATCTGATTGATAGTTTCGGAGGAGAAGATTTTTTTAAAATTGAAGAAGGACAGACCAAGGGACAGATGGATGTTGATTGATCACAATAGCTCACCTTGAGCACTTCTGCTCAGGCGAGCTGAAAAATAACTTTTTTTTCAATCTTTCAGAACATTCACCAAAACAATGAAATATTGATCCTGCTCAGACTGCATACCATGTACTCCATTATGGCCAAGCTATTTGCTTTATATACCGGTATACATATATTTCCAACTCTAACTAAAACCATGCCTTACAAGAAACAAAAGATTTAAACACTCTTTTTATCATTATTTGAAAAGCTATTTTGTCTGCTATTTTTTCGATTCAAATCTTCATGAAGGTAATTTTCAGCTTACTCCCATTTTGCATGTTTACAAACTATTAAGTTCCCTAAAAGATATCTATTTGTTTTGTCAATTGATCTCCTTAACTTATTAGAAATAAAAAAATAACTTTCTTATTTCATAGTTGTATGGAACTAGAACGGTGACAAAGTGGACTCATATCCCCGAATGGGGCTTTCTCCTACCAGGGCTATTTCCCAGTATAAGTGCTTTCAGCACATGATCTATATGCAACATGATTAGAACAAAAGTGCGAAAGTCACCACTTTGTTTCTGTTTCGCAAAATAATTTTAGAGATTTTATATGAATATACACTCAAAGACCAAGAGACTAAGTGTCAAGGGGCATAACTCTCGCAAAAATCAATGAACCATAAAATCTTTGATCCATGTACATTTTCAAATTATGGTGATGACATTGACCACGTTTCATTTAAATCAAGACAAAAAGTAAGGAGGGGTTGCATTCACAATGTTGCTATTTCAACAAGTCCCCCGGTTACTAAGTTTTAAGGGGGTATAATTCAGGGAAATTAATGAACCATAAAATCTTTGATCCATGTTCATCTATAAATTATGGTGATGAAATTGACCACGTTTCATTTAAATCAAGACAAAAAAGTTAGGAAGAGCCCAAGATACTAAGTTTTAAGGCGGCATAATTCAGGGAATAATTAAAGATCCATAGAATCCTTACTTCATGCACATCTACCAATTAAGTTTAAAACATCCACTAAGTTTAATTTAGATCCAGTCAGAAACTTAGGAGGAGTTGCATTCACAAGGCTGCAATTTCAATAAGCCCCAGAGAATATGTTTTAAGAGGGCATAATTGAGGCAACTAGAACTGTCGCAGAGCGGACTTATACCCCCAACAAGCACTTTGTCAAATGCAAGTACTATTAGTGCAGGATGTGTTTGTAACAAATATTGAGATCATATGCAGCCTTGCATGAAGCTTCATGATTCTAGATCTCCAATTTCTTGAGCTAGAGTCCAGAAATGAAGATTGAACAAAAATTGACTCTGACATTGACCTTTGACCTATGTAACCCAAAAACAATAGTGCACTTCCTTGAGTCATAAGCAACATTTGCATAAAGTTTCATGATTCTAGGTTGCTTGATTTTTGAGTTTGAGTCAGGAAAAGAAAATTGAACAAAAATTGACTTCGACCTTGACCTATGTGACCAAAAACAATAGGACAATTCCTTGGGACATAAGCAACATTAGCATAGAGTTTCATGATTGTAGGTCACTTAGTTCTCGAGTTTGAGTCCGAAACGAAAATTGAACAAAGGCTGACTGTGACCTTGACCTTTGACCTATGTGACCCCAAAACTATCGGACACTTCCTTGGGTCATAAGCAACATTTGTATAAAGTTTCATGATTGTAGGTCACTTGGTTCTTGATTTAGTATCCAGAAAGAAAAGATCTACAGATGGACAGACAGACAGACATGGTGAAACCAATATACCTCCCCTTTACTTTGTTGGTGGGGGGTATAAAAATCAATGAGCCATAAAATCCTTACTTCATGCACATCTTCTAATAAAGGTGATCACAATGACTGAATTTCAAAAAAAACCTAAACAGAAACTTGGGAAGAGTTGTGCTCACAAGAAAAGTGGACATACGTTTATACAGACTGACAGACAGATGGATGGACAGACAGACAGACAGAAGATGACGCCAATATACGACCCCCTCTGGCAGCGTATGAAAATTGAGTAAAATTACAAGTTCAAGGGAGATTATTTGGCAACCACTATGTGCAACATTGTAGGTGATAATTATAAATTCAAGGGGAGAGAAATGAGCAAAAATTCATAGTAGGCAGGGAAAAAGACTAGCACGGGCCCAGTCACCCATTGCTGGCCCCCTAGATTTTTTGGGAAAATCCCTATACCTCTAATGTTAAATATTGAAATTTTGAAGCCTGGGCCCTTAAATGAAAATTGTTAGTCATTTTCCCTGGTAGGGACTGCAAAATTGCAGGTGTACAACTTCAAATGCATATATTCATCATATATTAATTTCAGTTAAGTACATGAAATAGTGTAGGAGAAATGCTCGGGACAACAATAATTTAGTGACAACAATAATTTAGTGATATTTGCAAATTCAAGGGCAGATAATTCAGAAATTATTGAGAGTCAGTAGGGGCTCCAAAATTGCAGGTGCAAAACTTCACAAGCAGATACACATTATGTATAAATTTCAAGTCAATACATGCAATAGTGTAGGAGATATGCTCAGGACAACAATAATTTCTGCATATGAAGTTTTGTACCTGCAAATGAGAAAATGTCTTATTTTGATTTATCCTGTCACTAGCTATAAATATTGCCTGATAAAAGGGGGTATGATAAACTTGTTGATATCAGGTCAATTGATCACGTGACAGCTTTATCATGTCACTTGGTCACGTGGCCTGTCAGATCTTCTTTTTGCGGCTATTAGGTCTGAAAACAGTCCTCTCTAGCATTTTTCTCTTTTGAATTTGAGTATCTTTTCCAGATAAAAAATATTTCACTCGATTCTCATATATTTTTAAAATCAAATCGCGACAATATCGATGACGTAATTCATGACTGATGACGTAATCTATAAAACTGTGACGAAGCTTATCTCGGTGTTTACATTCCACCTTGAAAACTGTCAGGATTTTAAAACATTTACCTAAATGGATTTAACGCAGGATTATTCGACCGAGGAGGATTTCGAACATAGTAGCTTTGCATCTGATCTCAATCTATGTCCATCCACTGATTAATAGCAAGGAAGGCATTGAATTGGGATTTGCTTTTAGCTGCATGACATCAAAACTTCGGAGAAAAAAGGACGTTTGAGATTGCAAAAATCACCCGGTTCATATCTTCTTAATCATTAAGGTATGTACGTATTACTCAAGTTTTCTTTTGTTGAATATTTTCTTGCTACAGCATTTGAAATCCTCTCAATGTTCGAGTTCTTTAGCCGTAAGCGATCACCCCACCTCTTCAACACATTCACCCTTATGATGAGGACTCGCCGAGTCTCGGAGTTGTAAATCGGGATCAGATTAACTTTTCGTAAATAAATAACGAATAGACTTTAAAAACTTGTAACAGGATAAATAGAATAGATGGTTGGTGACTTGAGATGGAAAAGTTTATCGGGCTCGGCTTCGGAATTTATCCGGTTCGCCTCCGGCTCACCAGATAAATTCCTACGCCTTGCCCGATAAACTTTTCCATATCAAGTCACCAACCATCTATTCTCTATATAACAGTGTCAGTAATAATTATAAAATACCAACCTTTTTACACATACACCATTTTCTGCTTTAATGCCTCAGACGGAGAAACAAACGCAGACTGATCAGCATTTCGACAGAAGACATTTCTTGTCAAGGATTTGGGGTTATTTGTCAACTATGTGTGAAATAAAATAAAGACATCTCAATTTGGACTGTTCACTTTTAGCTCTATCTGTATTCCCTCTTCCATATAAAACATTATTGCTCAAATTGGTCTTATTGCCACTTTCAACAGTATTTCAGTAACAGCATGTCAAATTGTGCACCACAATAGCTCTTAGCAGTACTTTTACAGTTACAGTAATATGGGGAAAAGGTTTTTTTCTGACGGGAATGGGGCTGAGATTCTGCCCAAAAAACAGCACAAAGAAAGGCATGTCCAGCTTCAACTCATAATTCAATAGATCTTTCTAACAGTGGTTCTGAAATAAGCCACCTGAGTTGTCAGAGTGGTCTATTAAGCTGCATGTACAAGCAGATTTTTCTTGCTCAGTTGTCCGTGGACAAGTGAGAAATCTCAAGAAAAAATCTATAAAATTTTCTTATAGTAGAAGTTAGCTGTTTTCTAAAGATAAATAACATAATTCCAGGGTTCCCAAAAACCCTCAAATGTTTTTTTTCCCCCAATTTGAATCTTGTACCCCCAATTTTTGTAAGTAGCATTCTTTGTTTCATTTAAAGGGGTTACAAGTCTGCTGTAAAATGACTGTTTTCACCCCCAAATATAAAAGTCAGTGGGAACCCTGAATTCTAATGTCAACAATAAAGTGAAACTATTTAATGGATGCATCATACTTCTTTGAGTAATAGTCTTATATCAAAGTAACTTCAATGTCAGAAAAAATAAGACTATTCATTTGGAGAAAAAACATGTCTATTATAAAGAGCAGACAAGAAGGTTTTTGATACGGACAAGCCAAATTGTGATTGTCAATTATCTGTGGACATTAAGTTAACTTTCAAAATATTTCACAATCAGAACCCCTGTCTAATTATTAAAACATTTACGCAAAACTGGCTCCCATTGTTGGCTTTAATTTTATAAATGTATTCAGTGATATTGTCATCAAGAAATGGGAAAACAGCAAAAAAACCACTTCATGATCCCTTTTCTTGTCTCAAAAATGGGTAAAACAGCAAAAAAACCACTTCATGTCATGATCCCTTTTCTCGTCTCAAAACAATCAATTAGGCCACAACAAATAAATTATTAGATTCTCATACGAGTTTTCAGAAAAAAAGGGGCGGGTGGACGGCTTTTTTTTTTTATTTTCTATTTCGGGAGGGGGGGGTCATCGTTTTGGCAAGTAAAAAAGCCGAGGAGCTTACTGGTTTATAAAGAGTTTGAGTTCTATGCCGTAGAGAAAAGAAAATTATTTGAGGCGCTCGTATTGTTTTTCTGGTACTTTTTCTTTTTCAGACTGCTGAACAGATTCCGGTAAAGACTGAATTTACTTGATAATTATTTGTTCAAAGTGTTTAATAAATAAAATTTAATCTCAGAATAGTGTGTATTTCTATATTTTCACTGATCAAAATGATTCAGATATCAGCGCTACGCAGACACCCAAAGTTCGTAATCACAGATGATCCAAGCTATTGTAACAACGTGAAGGCATCGAATCGTAAATTGTTTGGCCAACTACTTTATTTTTCATGATTTTATATCAAAGTGAACTTCGCTTATTACTTTAAGAATAAAATCTGCATTTCCATTGTTTATTGGTAGATAACCAGGTAATGAAGAGGCACTCTGACAAGAAATAAATAAAGCCAACCAAGCTTTCTGTCAGAAATTATTATCACCGTATCGGCAAATCTATCTCGGTCCCGCTCAATAACAAAATGTGTAAATTTATAATTGTTCGTCTCTTTATTTTGAAATAATGTCCTACCTGCTGTAAAAAAAATGGTCAAGAATTCCTGTTTCATAAAATTTAATCCGTGAAGAGAGTCATCTAAATCCCATCTTTTCACCCTGACTATGGAAAGGGTTTAACATCAATCAGGTTTTTCCAGTGTGCATCCCGTGCCGAGTCAAAAAACTGTCCCCAAAATATTCGAACATCTGGTGTCGGCGCCTTTGATTACCCGTTCACCCTCCCCGAAAAAATAAACTATTCTGGACCGTGAGAGAAAATTACAGATTGACGTCATATTGAAATTGTTTTAGTCGAGATTTTTTAAAATTTTCTCCAGTCTTTATTTCTCGGATATTTGTAACCTGATTTAATTTTCAAATAAATAGTAAGTAATTTTGAGAATAAAAATCACGAATGACGACAAGGATGGATTTTTGTCACACCTAAGTTGTAGAAATACAGTACAATAATGTTTGATTGGTTTGAAATTACACGAAACAAAGCTTATTATTTTAGATAGAACTGATAGGAAATTCGAAAACGGAAATGCTTTCAATGGTCTCTGGTATTTAGAAATAGTCCAGACGAGTAAGAATGTGGAAAATCGGCAAAACCATAGAGCAAATCATTAGTTACAGTATTTATTTTTAACTATGATACAATAATAAGTTGTCGTGTAACTGTACGACTTTATCCTCTACATCTTGTAGACACGTCAATCTGTAATACATATATCTGTATAAGCATACTTCTTGTCAAGCGCAATTATTTGTTGCTTTCGACTTCAAGATATTTATTTTCCCGCTATGACAGCTTCTTTTTCCTAATTTCAAGTGATAAAACTTGTTGCAATTCAAGGGATGCAGTCGGCCATTTGCCTTGAATCAACACCAAAATATGTTTAACGAATGTAGGGTTTTTTTTTTTTTTTTTGTCACATATAAAAAAGTTCCGGGCGGGCGTTATTTTTAGGGGTGGGCGGGGATGAGAATCTAAAAATTTATTTGGTGTCGCCTTAGTTTTATAACCAAGCATTTCTAGGCAATAAAAATGTATATGATAACCAATGGAGATAACGGGCCCAGTGCATTGGGAAGTTCAGAGGGCAAACATGAATAAGGGCAAAAGTGATTTGGAAATAGCAGCCTAGATTCAGATCAGACTGCATATTTGTGCACTGCACAAGAGCTACAGAGAGAGGGTATTTTGGATATCAGACGGTGAGACCAAAGTATAGATAATTATAGCATAAACCCTTTGCTGTTAGTACTCATTGGAATAGTCTTGTTGAGACAATTCAAATGAGTACCCACAATATAGAGTTTCATTGAGGATTAAAGATTTTAGACAGGCTTAACCCCCTCTTATTTGTACCTCTGACTGCAGGCTGATCTTAGTCTTAACTGTCTGCCACAGATTTTTTATTTATGAGCAGCATATTTGGGGGTCATATTCAGATTTGAAGACATCTATGGGAGAAATAATCCCCCAATAGTTTTAATGGAGAAGTTTCTGTATTCAATGGAAATAATTAAAGCCAAGAAGTTTATAACATACCTTGCATACCCAAGCTCCAGGAGTCCAGGGCTATATCAATCAAAAGGAACTTGTTGTCTAAGAAAGTTGATCTAAGACCCAAAGTAGCTTCCGAGTTTGACAGCTGTTGTTGTTCTTTACTGAAAATAGACTGGAAGACTTTCAGTATTTCTCCTATAAGACGCACCAGGGCTTTTTGAAAAAGGGCTTTAAAAAATATAAAATGTTAGCTGATGAACTTTTATTCTGTCCTTTGAATTAATCTATGGAAATACAGGCCACCTTCCACCTTTAATTGCAGCTTTCAAAAGTAAGTAATTGTAAGAGCAGAAGCCAAGATAATATTTTTGTACAAGATAGAAAGTTCCAGACAAATAACAAATTTGATCTTCTGCTTCCAATGGAAAAAGTGGTCTAATTAATCATTACCTTTTCATTAATGCAAGAATAATTCTGTTTTTAATCCTAAAAACTTGTGATGTATAAATGCACCTGGTACTGGAAACGAAACTAAAATGTGGAAGTGAAAGCACAACATGTCTGGAGGTAGCTCAGGGTCACTGAATGTCTTTGGTCTATGGGGTGCTCTTGTAAGGGAGGGAGCGTCTCATAGTTGAAATACCGTACACTTGCATTTTCAAAGCTGATAACTGTCAAGTTTGGTGAGCAAGGTAATAAATATATTTTTGCATGCTAAATCAGTTGGGAACATAATTATTTTCTATTTATAATGATGATTAATAAGTGATGGGCAGATTGGTTGATTATAATCAATAATCAGTTAGTTTGGGTTTCTGATTGTGCTTATCGACAATGAAATTTCATAATTGATTGATCAGATCCTTACACATAAATGAAAGCCATTATATATATTTTTACGGAACTTACATCAGTTTGATGGCATAGTTAGGCAGTAACATGCTGAGCCATGAAGTTTATGAGAAAAATTTGCTGGATGAGTCTTTAGGTCTTGAGTTTTAACTAAACTATCTGATTCTATTCTTCAAAGGAATGATACTGAGATTTCTGTAATCATTTCTAAGAAAACGATTGTGCAATTGATCATTAGTTGATTTACTCTTCCATCTAAAAACCGATTATCAATTGTGATTTGAAACCGATTGCCCAACACCTTGATTAAATAAGCATAAAAAAGTCCATTCAGACCTTTTTTTATGCTGTTTTTGGGGCCGAAATTCGGCCCCAATCCCCTCTTGAAAACGTATACTTTTTTCCCCTATTTCAGATGAAAATTCCCCTATCCAAAAGGCCTCAAAAGGCTTTTCCCTGACGAACAAAATCTTGCATTGTTACGCATTTTAAATACAAACGACTCGCGCATAAAAATCGTCTGCAACACCGGGATACAATCTAGATGCCCTTTATCTATCAGTTTTGATTAAAATTTAGCTGCCATATATATCAAAAGCAAAAATTGATTTCCAAACCATAAAATCTCTTTCATTAGTAGTTGTCAATCAATTTAAATGACTTTTAAAAGCCTTAAGACATACTTTGGGGTTGCTTTTTGTCGGGACTGTCATGTTAGGCAAGCATTCGTCGGCAGTTTTAAAAACACGATTATGGAGGAAAACAATAATTTTTCAAGGGGAAAAGTATTAAAGAAAACCCTTTGTTGTCTAGAAAATGCAAGCACTTAATTGCTTTGGCATTAAAAACTTTAAAATTTACTGAAACAGGTATCAGAAAAAACTGCCTGTCACAAGCCAAACTGTTCCAGTTACCGGACAGGTATAATATTCGGATACACAATTTATAGATTTATTCAACAGAACTATTCTATAAGAGCAAGAATATACTAATTTAGGCAAAAAGACCTTGAATTACTTTAGAATAAACATTCTTCAACCAATTTTCATCCTATAAATGACCTTATTTGCCCAGTTTGTGTTCGATTTTATATAGCTGTTTTTTTTGTGTGGTTTTTTACATAGTTTATTGAATTAATTTAGAGACACTTTTCTCTGTTCCTACATCTGTTCCTATTACTGTTCCAGAATTGATTATTTAGATTAAAGATTTAAAAACAAGAAAGAACACAAAGACAGGTTATGATCATGTATTTTTTCCACAGAAATTTGATTTTTAGTTGATGAAAAAAGGTTTCTTCAGTAAGATAAAAAAAAAAAAAAAAAAAAAATAGGTAGAGAAAATATGGGATTTTCAATTACAAAAAAAAAAATAATAACTTATTAGTGCCTATACAAACATCATTAATCATGTACAGGCAGTTGTAGAAAATGTGCTTTGTATCCAAATGCAAATACTCATATTTTATTTGGTTAACCATTTTTGTGTCTCCCTATAATGAACATATGACCCCAAATACTGAACTTGGGTGGAAATAATGACCCCAAAAGTGACAAGTCAAGGGAAAGCTCTGCCATTATGATTGAAAAAAGATTTCTACTATTTCTTTCCGCCAAAAATATCGTCTAAATGAGCTTACATGCCTTGATCATTGATCATAGTTAAAAACACATACAAATCATGACTTTTGATTGATATTTAACTATGTGATATGAAAATTCCCCTCCCAGTGAATTATTCCCCTTCAGAAAGGACCCACCACCTTTCCCCTGAACCTTAGAAAAAGGCCTGCCATTTATCAATACTCTCGTGGGAAAAAAATCAATGCTATTAGCAAAATGAGGAAATTCTAGCTAAAAATCTGTATCATTTGTGACCGAGGGTCGTTTCCCTGATCACGCTTTGGGGGATTTGGGTTGGGGAATTTGTCCTTTTATCACATTGTTTCATAACTCGCTTGGCGTGAGTATTCGTTCAACACAATAATTCGATAAAGTCCAATTTCGTTCTGTATTTCTTTTATTCAAGTAGACACTAAGTTTTTGCATATGATATTACAGTAAGACAAGCACTGATAATTTATACTGACAATTTCTTAATTCAAAGTTCTTATTCTTAACCTAACTCAAAACTCAAACTCAACTAAAAAACCAAAACTAAAACTGACTAGAAAGCCAACATTCTTATTATTTAAACCTAAAAGATTATTCTAAACATAACCAATGAAATTGTAAGATAGAAAGATGATAAATGTTGACCAATGAAAATTTAGACATGATTATCCAATCTACATCAAGAACATCATAGGATGATCTTAATTAATCTTGGAGTGACCAGCCTTCAAAACTTATCAAGATTAACATAAATTAGCATTGATAATAATTCCAGAGATAAAATAGTTATCATTCTAATAAGATTGGCTGACAGCTCAGCATGCAGTGTACAGTGTGTTAATAGATAAAATTCTAATCCATGAAACCATATGATAATGATCTAACATCTTTTATGAAGAGAATGCTTAAGCAGGCAATGTGTTTAGATAAGGTCTTATCCATTAAGCCAAATGATTAGGATCAAACTTTTATGAAGAAATTGCTTCTGGTGACAAATTCTATACACTTTCAAATATTGTGACAAATAGTGTAATATCATGCCAAATGGTGCAACACAAGATTTCACATTTTATAGCATTGTTACACTTTCCACTGCCTTGAAAAATGATTGTCCTCAATCATACTGTAATTAAAAGAAAATACAAAATAACAACACACGAAATATGCAAAAATTCAAATAGATCCATTCACACAATTATTTCTTTCACACAGTAATTTCATTCTTTCATGCCAGCTTTATCATACATTTCACTCACACAATTATTTCAACAAACAATAGTTAGATATGCATATGAGGCAAAGCATTGATTTTCAGTTTCCTATAAATTGACTTATATCTGGTTGATAGTTAGTACAAAAATATAAAGAAACATTGCAGTTGTATGGCTATACAACATTAAAACGCAATAAGAAAGAAAAATGCAATTATCAATTTCACTGAATTGATATCATCATAAAACATATTGTGCAGTTAGTAGACAATTAATAATTCACAAACATAAATAGAAATGTTAGGAATAAGTAAATAGTCTTCTAACAAAATGCCACTTTTGGCGATAATCATTTTCATGTGCTCCATAGAGCAATTTGCATTCCACATACTCCTATGAGTAATTACTTTTACATGCTCACATGAGCAATTAAAATTCACGCGCTCCTTTGAGCTATTAATTCTTACTTACTTCTTTGAGTAATAGAATTTCTTGTTCCTATGAACAATTATTTTTATTCATGTGCTCCTTTGAGCGATATACAATTTTTAAATATGCTTTTTGAGTAACCATTCATTTCATCACTTCATCATTTACTCCTTACATTGATTCATAGTATCCAAATAACTAGATATTTATAGCTACAATAATTGATAAATTCTTAATCATATTTTCTTGTTTTCATCATTTTTCCTAATCGACAATTTCCTTTACCAAATATTACATTGTTACACCAACCTATGTGCTACAAACTATAATTCAACAATCATACAGTCTGCTTTTAACTCATTTTCAACAATATTTCAGTTTTTTATTCATTTTCAATAATTGCAACAAATAGAAATTCTTAATTCTACTATAGTGAATAGTTATTTTCAAATAAAACACATTTAGTATAACAAATTACTTTAAATCACTAATCAATTTTCTTCAATTTCTTCTTCTTAATTGTAAGTTGAAATTTTCAACACTTTTCGTGGTACATTGTTCCATCATTTGCATTGAAACAGTATAAAATACAAACATTATCATCTAAATTTTCCCTTCCTTTTTGTCAGAGCACAAAATGAACTAAAGTATGGAATAAAAATTCTCAAAAGTTTGCACAATTAAATTACTGAAAAGGTCACTACAAAATATCTTTTTATTCTTCATAGTTTAATTTATTGTACTGATTTCTTTAACAATTATGAAATTAACTGAACTTTGATTTCCTTTGATTAAAGTTTTTTCTGCTTACAAATTTTGAAAATTGCACAGTAAGTTTGTGTATTAGTGAGTTTATCAAACCAGGTGGTGTATCATCAAAGTCATTCCATTCTGGAGAAAGCAAGGGATTTTCATAATCCATTAAAAACTTAATGTTGCCGTAGTGATCAATGCTAAGTTCATGGATGGAGTTAGCTATAACAACTGTTTCAGTCTCTATTTTGTTGGGCAATTTTGGGTTTTTATTATTTATTGCATCGATTTTCATTTGTTTCTTCAAGTCATTAAATTTTTTTTGAAGGTGCAAAATTAGATATTGTGCATGCTCATGACCTGCTGTGAAAGATTTAAATTGAATAGGGTTTTGTCCAAATTGAGTTATTACAAATGCTGTTTCACCAATGAATTTCATCCCGACTAAGTTTTCTTTTAAAAATTGCTGATTACATGATTCCACATTAGCAGTGAGTGCACAATTTGTTCCTATATTTGAATTTTGTATGCAGTGCAAATTTTGGTCTTTTGTTGCACTTGGTGTCTGCTCTTGAGTGTTGCCGTTTTGAGTGCTTGCATTTTGAGTGGTGCTGTTGAAAAACTTGTGGCTAGGATTTAGTGGCTTTCTTCTTTTCCTGCCACTCATGGTTCTGTGAACATGATATTCTCTTATGAAGATTTCTGGTATAGTGCTTGCATATTCCCATGTATTAGGTTTTTTGTTTTCTTTCATTTAATCTTATAATAAAGGATGTTGTTGCTGCGTTTTGATTCTATTATTTTCTCTATGTCCTGTTCTGCAAATTTTTGTTTTGGTGCTGACTTTGTTGGGTTTTGGTTTTGACTGTTTTGTTTGTCTTTTGTTTGTGAACTGTGTTTTGAGTTTTCAGATTGATTTGGCTGTGAATTGTTTTGAACATTATCATTTTCTGGATTTTGTGGTTTTTCATTATGATTGTTATCATTATTCGTATTATATTGATTTTGTGTTTTTGAACTTTTGACCCTTGCTTTGTATTTTGGATTTTTGGGATGCTTGCCTTTATTTTGCGGTCCAGAATTTGTTTGAGCATTTTGATTTTGGTTTGCCTGCCTTGTTTGGGTATTTTGATCTGGTGTGTTTTGTGCTTGTGGTTCATCATCTTGTATGTGCTCGGCATTCAGTGGTTGGGTTAAGTGTTCGTAACCAGGTGGCGGATTTGTTGGCCTTTCATTAGGATCAAAATAAGGTTTTAACCTGGTTGCATTGACAAGGACCTTAACCTCTTTGTTGTCACCACATCTTCTCAATTTGTATGTATTGTGGGGTCCGAGAAAAACAATATAATATGGTCCAACCCATTTTCTGTGCAATTTAGGGGCCATTCCTACTGGAACTTTTGTACAATATAGCCAAACTCTGTCTGCAGGTCGATATTTAGGGTTGTCTGTCCGTTTGTCATATTGTTCTTTGTATTTATCTTGTGCACTTTTGATATTATCAGCAGCTATCTTTCTTGCAGTTTCAAGGTTTTTGAGGACATTTGATAGATGAGTTATAAAGTTTGCAGATAAAGTAGATTTTGGAGTCAGAGAAGTGTCAATTGGCAGTCTCATTTCTCGTCCAAAGAGTAAGAAAAATGGAGAATGCAAAGTGGACTGAGTTGCAGGGGTCATTCGATAGGCCATCATTATAGAAGGAAGAAGATCTGGCCAATCGTCCTGCTGTCCTTTACAGTAAAGACGCAAAGCTTGAAGGATAACACTGTTCATACGCTCTACAGCTCCATTCAGTAATGGCCTGTAAGAACTTGTATAGAACCGTGTTATCTGAAAGAGTTCACAGAGAGCTTTGACTAGCTGAGATAGAAATTGTTGTCCTCTGTCAGAAACAAGAACATTAGGGGCTCCATACCGACAAATGACTTCTTTGAATAGCACAGCTGCTACTTCTGTAGCTTCTTGTGTTCGAAGAGGGAAAGCTTCGCACCATTTTGAGTAGCTGTCTACAACAAGAAGTACATATTTGTATTTGTCTTTAGTTGTCGGTAAACCTCCTAAGATGTCTATATGCCATCTTTGGAAGACATCTACTACTGGTAAAGGTTGAAGTGGAGGTGGCTTACCATGCACGTCCCGCTTCACCCTTTGACATTGGTCACATGATTTGACATATGATTCGCAATCACGAAACATAGATGACCAGTAGTACTTTTGTCTAATAGCTGCATAAGTCCGTTCAAAGCCTTGGTGCATGCCACCAGCTAGGCTGTCATGATACGACTTCAAGACATCATCACGCAGTATTGAAGGGACACAAATTTGGGTTATTATTTTCTGTTCTTTAGGAATGCCTTTAGTTCTGGGTGTGTATATGTGTAAAAGTATGCCATGCTCAGATAATTCATACTGGTCTGATTCTGCCCAATTAATTTAGACTGTCTAAGGTCATCTGGTAATTCATTCTGAAGCTTGTATTTTATTATGTCTTTGTAAAATTGATCATCTCTTTGCAAAAATATCAAGTCCATGTCAGGTTTAACAGGAATATTTTCATTATTGGCAGTATTTTCGTTATTGTGTTGGTCAGTATTTTCATCATCATGTCTGTCAGTACTTTCATCATTATTCAGTAACAGTGCTGTCTCAGTGCAGGTAGTGGCTGCGGCCACAGATGGATTGTGATCCTGTTCATGACTATAGATCAAAGTCACGGCTGTCAGATGCTTAGACTTGCTGTCTGAGATCTGACAGACTTGTGCAGGCTCATCTGCACCTAGATCACATTTCTCACTGTCAACCTGTTGGTAAACTCGTCGTGAGAGTCCATCAGCATTGCCATTAGCACTAGAAGCCTTATGGACAATCTCGAAATTGTAACCTTGTAAGGTTAGAGCCCATCTTCCGAGACGACCTTGGCAATTCTTAATTTGCTTTAGCCACTTTACAGAAACGTTATTTGTAAACACTGTAAAGAAGTTATTAGCAAGGTAGGGTCTGAAATGATTTACAGCTTCTACCAATGCTAAACCTTCTTTGTCTGTAATATGCCATTTTAATTCATGGCCATGCAAAGTTCTACCGCCATACGCAATTGGATGTTCCAATCCCTGTTCATCACACTGTGACAAAACATAGCCCATTGAATAGTCAGAACTGTCTGTTGCTAACATAAAAGGGCGATCAAAGTTGGGAAATGCTAATATGGGCGGAGAAGCAAGTGCTTTTTTTAATGTTTGAAATGCATTTTCACATTCATGTGTCCACTTGAATTTAATGTCTTTCTTAAGTAGTGCATTTAATGGGTTAGCTATCTTAGCATATGATTTAATAAATTTTCTATAATATGAGGTCATGCCGAGAAATGACTTTACTTGTTTGGATGTTTTAGGTTGTGGGTACTCATCAATTGCTTTTGTTTTGGCGGGATTGACCTTAATGCCATTTTTCGAAATAATATGACCCAAGTACTCAATTTCTCTTGTTGCAAATTTACATTTTGAAGGCTGCAAAGTCAAATTTGCAGATCTCAGATTTGCAAAGACCTGGGCAAGATGGTCTAGGTGGTCATCAAAGTTTCTACTGAAAACCAATATGTCGTCAATATAAACAAGGGCAATTTTCCAGTTTAGATTTTTGAGTACTTTGCTCATTAGATTTTGAAAGGTGATTGGCGAATTCATTAATCCAAAGGGTAGCCTGGTCCAAGAATAAACAGATTGATGTGTGACAAATGCAGCTTTGTGTGCAGTTTCAGGGTCAAGAGGAACTTGCCAAAAACCTGATTTGAGGTCGAGAACTGTAAAGACTTCTGCCTTTGCATCAGCAATAGTGTCAAACACATCTGCAATATGAGGAATAGGGAAGGACATAGGTTCTGTAACCTTATTAAGTTCCCGGTAGTCTACACAAAATCGGTACTCTCCAGACTTTTTCTTGGTAAGACAAATTGGACTGTTCCAAGGGGAGTCAGACTCAGTTATAAAGCCATTCTCTAACATTTGCTTAACCTGACGCTCGGTTTCCCGTCGCAATAAAGCTGTGACCGAGGGTTGTTTCCTCGATCACGCTTTGGGGGAATTTGGGTTGGGGAATTTGTCCTTTTATCGCATTGTTTCATAACTCGCTTGGCGTGAGTATTCGTTCAACACAATAATTCGATAAAGTCCAATTTCGTTCTGTATTTCTTTTATTCAAGTAGACAAGTTTTTGCAAATGTTATTACAGTAAGACAAGCACTGATAATTTATACTGACAATTTCTTAATTCAAAGTTCTTATTCTTAACCTAACTTAAAACTGACTCAAACTCAACTAAAAAACTAAAACTAAAACTGACTAGAAAGCCAACATTCTTATTATTTAAACCTAAAAGATTATTCTAAACATAACCAATGAAATTGTTAGATAGAAAGATGATAAATGTTGACCAATGAAAATTTAGACATGATTATCCAATCTACATCAAGAACATCATAGGATGATCTTAATTAATCTTGGAGTGACCAGCCTTCAAAACTTATCAAGATTAACATAAATTAGCATTGATAATAATTCCAGAGATAAAATAGTTATCATTCTAATAAGATTGGCTGACAGCTCAGCATGCAGTGTACAGTGTGTTAATAGATAAAATTCTAATCCATGAAACCATATGATAATGATCTAACATCTTTTATGAAGAGAATGCTTAAGCAGGCAATGTGTTTAGATAAGGTCTTATCCATTAAGCCAAATGATTAGGATCAAACTTTTATGAAGAAATTGCTTCTGGTGACAAATTCTATACACTTTCAAATATTGTGACAAATAGTGTAATATCATGCCAAATGGTGCAACACAAGATTTCACATTTTATAGCATTGTTACACATTCCTCAAAATCAAAATATATTTTATTTCAATAGTATTTCTGTATTCAAGGGTTAATTTAGCTGCTCAGGTTTACATCTTTCATTCTCAATTCCCATTTACACTGAAATATTTTTTACAAACCAATGTAAAAATGACAAAAACAAATTTTTCTAACACACACAACTTAATTTACAATAATAAATTATTATTGGTACACTTCTGGAACACTTCTGAAATATTCGTGGTTAAAGATTATAAATCAATCATAAATTCATGGGGGGGGGGGTGTTGCCCTTAACCCCCCTTGCAAATAAAGTTAAATAATTATCACTGAAATATTTTAGACAAACCAGTGTAAAAATTACAAAAAATAAAACTTTCAAACACACACAATAGTAAATCATTATTATTATACTTTTGAAATTGTTAACACTTTTCGTTTAAAAATTATTAATCCATGTCGGGGGCGCTGCCCCCGAACCCCCATGCAATTAAAAAGAATTTACAAAAGGTAAAATGATTACAAAAAAAACAACATAGCAATCTTTTGAAGTAATTAAATCTTTCAGTAGACAAAATAAACTGGATACATTGTTTCTAAAAATTCTCCTCTGTGATCAAAATATAATAGACCAGCAAGATCAAGATATTAGTTAAGATATAAAAAAAGTAGATGCTGAAGTTCACAAGACATTTCAGTTATTTATCTCATGGTACATCTGGAAATGTTAGCAGTAATAGGTTAGTAGTTTAACCCTTGTCATGCTGAACCCGGAATATACCTGCTTTGGCAGGAGCTATAGACAAACATCAGCCTGCACATAAGTGCAGTCTGATGTTAGTCTATACCACCTGTTTCTCTTTTTCAGAACAGAATTGTCAACAGTTTTAGTCTTTGAATTGAAAATTGACCTGCAGTTGGTACTTTCAGTGCTTTTTGCCCTTAGATTTAATGCAAATTTACAGCCAAAATTTATTCAGCATGACAAGGATTAAAAAAAATCCCTGTCAGGGCCCTGCCCACGAACCCTGTCTACAAACCCTGTCAAATCAAAGATGAAGTTGTTACCTAGAAAATTATTAAACAGTGAAAATATCATGACAAATCAAATTGAATGGAGTATTAACCCACTTTCAACATTTATTCAGTTATATTGCGGACTCTGGAGCACCTAACAATAAACTCCTGGTATTTCTCTCACCAGTACAACCATCACATCCTTTCCTAGCCTCCAGCTGCTACCTCACATAGGTCTATGATCAACAACCAAGTAGCGAGAGACAGATATTCAGAAAGAATAAGTGCCTCTGTCGGGGATCTAACCAGGGACCTCTAGATTGAGAGTCTGACGCGCTACCAACTGCGCTATGACGGTGGCTATTTTATTATCATGACAAAAGTGAAGGATGCAAGACATTTAATCTTTTATTCTATGATTGAGAAGAAGATCTAGACACTTTTTCCCTATTGATCAGGTGGTGCCATCAATATGCTTCAACATTGAAATTTCAGTAATCTTGAGAATTTTTTCAGAAATTGGACGCAGATCTGCAAGTTTGGCAAATCTGTTGCCACTATTCTATCTATCAGACGCAGGAAACATCCATTAAAACCCTGTATACTACTGTGTATGAAGGTGTCTCTGGGTACCCCCGGGTAAATTTTATTGACAAACTGCTTTTTTTTTGGACGTGTGATTACAAAAATGCTAACAGTGGTTCTATCTATCAGGCGCAGGAAACATCCATTAAAACCCTACTGGTAAAAGACCAATTCTCGCCAAGTACCAGTTCTCGCCACCACCCTTTTTTCACGGTCAAGACAGAAAGGAAACCCTTCTAAATTACAAGTTATTTTTTGACAAGAATTTCTTCTAATCAGAAAATAATTTATTGTGAATGACCATTGCATCTTATCTGTGAAAATGATCGGTTGGCGAGAAATGGTAGGCCTACTTGGCGAGAATTGGTCTCTGACCAGTATACTACTGTGTATGAAGGTGTCTCTGGGTACCCCCGAGTAAATTTTATTGACAAACTGCTTTTTTTTTTTTGGACGTGTGATTACAAAAATGCGATTAATGATTGCCTGTAAAAATAAACAAATAACTACAGTTTCACGATGTATTAGAAGCGTAGATCTATGTCAGACTGTTTTTACGAGAAGAAAGACAGTTGATATGGGCCGAGAAATCTGAAGACGGCTTCGCATTCGCTCGCCGTCTTCAGATTTCTCGACCCATATCAACTGTCTTTCTTCTCGTAAAAACAAGGACACAAAGTTTCTCCATCTCAACAAGAATAGATCAATTACCTTTAAGAATTTGAGATGTCATCCAATTAACAATTTTAATTCGAGTCGAGAAAATAAAAACATGGCGGGTCCAAAACATGGCGGGACGGTTGTCATGACGTATGACGTCATGGAATTTTACCGAATTTTCCATTAGGCTCTGGGAATTTTGTTGGTAAAAAACTGATATTCCTTAGTATTTAGATTTTTCCCAGGTATAAGGACCACACGAAAACATAGATAAAAATCTCTGCTAACCATTTATTAAATAAATAGAAACTTTTGTTGAACCGTTTTCACGGCGATCAAATCGCGGCTATATGCTGCTAAATACTGCAAAGTTTTGGACTTAATCATTCGTTCCATTAATCGAAGAATAAATTCTTCCATTAATTTTCACTCATTCTTTATTTGCCTGAAAACCTGAAAATTAATGAAACCTGCTTTTAATGAGTTTTAGCCTTTTCACTGAGGTGAGCGATTAAGGGTAACTATGGCCCTCTTGTCAAATATTAACATCGGAAGTACGGCGAGATCCGATCGTAGATTTTAAATTGTCTTGGGTTCATTTTGCGGTTTTGTTAAATTCATGCTGCTACGCATTCGAGGGTAAAAAGCAGATGTGTTCCAAGTTGACTTTTGTAGACACTTAAACTAACTTTATCGGTCTTGGAATCGGAATCGTATCTTCCTCAAAAGCCATGGAGCGGAACCCAAGCCAATCTTGTTCTGTAACACATTAAATAAGCTCAATACCTGAAAGAGTTTAGGAAAAGTGTTAAAAATTGAATTTTTTAAATCCAGCACTCTTTTTTTTCTCGAAGGTCATTAGACTGAATCCAAACTCAAAATTTGTACTGAAGCTTATTGATGCGGATTGACATACCAAATATCAGCTCAATATCTGAAAGAGTTTGAAAAACAATCCAAAAACTTAAACTTCATAGAATATTCTTAGATTCTTTGATTAGCCTTTGCATCTTCCTCAAACATAATTGGATGAAATCTAAACTCAAACTTGTTCCTTAACTAATTGCTGAGGACCAATACACAAAAAAGCGGCCCATTAGGGCATATGACCGCTCTACTTACTTTTTGAAAAGCCTATGTCTTGATAGTGCCTTTCAAGATATAACAAGGAAAAGTGTCATGAAAATATATCCATAAATGAAGGAGGAGTTGTGTTAATAGGAAAATTTAATAAAAAGTTAGAAAAGAAATATTTTGTTTAAGTTTCATGACAATCCATGCATAAATGAAGAAGTTACGTAAAAAATAATAATAAATTAAGCCACTTTTCCCCATGAAATGTAGCTATAAACAAAAGAGAAGTTGTGTTAACAAGGAAGTTAACATCTAAGCCCCTTTTTCCGTGACCGGGAATATCACCAAATGACAAAATAAATTCGGCCATGGACACATAATGAGAAATACTCTGTTATTTTTTTCATAAAAATCTTAGTTTGAATAAATGAGTTGTGTAAGCAATAAATATGCATATAGGCCCCTTTTATCATGACACAACATGCAACTAAATAGTCACTGGAAATGGAATATTCTGTAAAGATTTCACATGATGTATCCATAAACTAAAAGAGAAGCTTTGAGTTAAGAGATTCACGTTATGCCCCCCTTTTCTACGGTGAAGTATAAAATCAAAAGACCACATCAATGTACACACGTGCACATAATGTAGAAAATTAATTTTTATTAACTCCATGTATAAATGGAGGAGTTTTGTGAACAATTAATAAACATAAAGGCCCCTTTTATCATGACGCGGCATATAACTAGACAGCCATAGTCAATGACAAGAGGGACATAGTTGCCCTAATTCGATCACCTTAATGAACAGTCAAAAATTGTTTAATGTAGGTTATGACAAAGGATGATGAATGGTCATTAAGCTAATATAGACTGTTGCTTCTATACAACTATACAAACCTTTTTGCCCATTTTCAGGTTAATTGACAAACTACGCGGCCTCTAAGGTTTGAACCCGTGACCTAGTTTTTGACCCAAGTCGACCCATTTTCGAATCTGTCCGAGATTTAAGCAAGGCAATTATTCTGACCAAATTTCAGGTAGATCGTGCAAAAATGTGGACTCAAAAGTTCAACTCTGATTTGACTCTGTGACTTAGTTATTGACCCCAGTTGACGCAATTTCTAACTCGTCTGAGTTTTCATCAAGGTAATCAATATGACCAAAGCTCAGGTAGAACGGATAATAAAAGTGGCTTCTAGAGTGTTTACAATGTTTTTCCAAGATTTGACCCCGTGACCTACTTTGAGCCCAGTTGACTTTTCGAGCACGTCGGAGATTGTTTCTGACCAAATTTTATGTTGATCGGACGAAAAATGTGGCATCCAGAGTGCATGAAAGGTAAATGTAGACGACGGACGACCACCTAACCACAATATCACCTTGAACACTTTGTGCCCAAGTGAGCTTAATATGGAATATTAATTTGAAAGCTGCACATGAGTGTATCCAAAAACTTAATTACCATTAGCATGCCTACCCTCTACCCATCTTATTAACAACAAAAAAGTGATTGCAATTGGTATAGTCCATGAGCAAGAATAGGTTTTGTTCCCCCCACCCCCGAGGGAATTTTGTAGACCATATTTTTCTGAAAGTCCATGGTATTTAGAACATTTTGAGACATGTTAGCACTCTGACGAAGGGGGCTTTTGTAAGATACGTTACTTTAAAGTAGCACACCCCATAAAATTTTGAAAGTGAATTTTGAAAAAGTACCCAAAAAATTGAGGTCAAAATGACAGAAAGTTGACTTCATATGCATATATTTGTGTTGCTGATTAACTGCAGGGTCCATTTATGGATTTTTTTTTTCTTTTTGATAAATCTGGTAATCTTAGGAGTCGCGATATTGCAGTAAAATACATTACCCTTAAATTTCATAGAAAACTATGAATATAGAACTAATTTTTTTATCCCTGCCTGGGAATATTGTTAACGGTGCCTGTTTGATAGCCCATGGTTTATAGAACATTTTGAGACTCATAAGCACTCTGACATGTGGGGCGTTAGTGAGATACGTAACCTCAAAGTTAATTACTCAAATTTTCAAGACAAGATTTTAGGTTTGCATAGTGAAAAGATGAGTTAAATTGACAAGAAGTGATATTTTAATACCAAAATTCATGTTTCTGAATGTATGTAGAGCAAATTCATTGTAATAATTTGAAAATAAATCCCTCTTAAAGACATGATCTGGAAGTAAAATACGTTACTTTTGAATTTCAAAGAAAGGCACATAGATAGAAATAATTTTTCCATATCTGCCCTATTGGGAAGATTGTTACATGTAACAATGCTTTTCTAGAAGCCGGTGCATTATTGAACATTTTGAAACTTGTAAGCAGCCTGGCCACTGGGGCAAATGCAAGATACGTTACTTTAAAGAAACCAACCCATAAATTTTTCATATAACAATTTTAGTTGTATATCTTATTAAAGAAATTACCGGTAATTTCGTATAAAATTAAATGATATTGTGTTAAGTTAATGATATTTGTGATTCTGAAGGTATTTGAAGCCCATTTAGATTATGACCTGAAAAATATATCTCTTATAAGCAATGCATGGGAGTAAAATATGTTACATTTAAATTTCAATTTAATGTATTCAAAAGAAATGTTATATTCATCAATCCTCTACTGAATGGTTTGTTTGCTATGTTTTTCTATAAGCTTATGGCCTTTGGGAGATTTTAATTTTTCTATGCATCTGGCCATCAAGCTATTTGCAAAATACGTTACTCTAAGTAACCAATTTACCCATCAATTAACTTAGATTAGGCTTTTTCATATCTCATCTGATTGCAATTGTTGTAAATCCCTCATTGTCTAAATCAACTATTAACCATAACTGTAATTTTAAGGTATCAATATAAATTATAATCATTTCAAGAATTTTTGTGATTTAAAAGCGTGAAAATTACGTTACCACTTATTTAAAGTTATAATTATTATTGAGCCGCTATTATAGTTTAAGTAAATGCACCAAACACGATGTTAAGGCAGCTCACAAAAACAATGTTGAGGCAACTTATGGTTTCTTCTGAATTTGAGACTTTTTTCACTTTTTTAGAATAAAACACAATTTATTTACGTTACTTCTGATGAAAAGAGACAGTTTCAATTGCCCATTGAATTTGGTAGCGTGTGTGTTTCCGTTTATTTATCGTCGTTACCGTATCACATGCCATTATGAGCGACGCCCCCAGAAGACAGTTAGTTGTTTCGGGGGATAGTGCAAGGATACATGACGAAACTACTGCTCAGATCCGTCATGGTTCTTTAACGTGCTCGGTGTAAAGCACCGTCTCACCGGGCCTCGGTTTGACGTCTCATTCGAAAGACAATTAGTTTTGTTAGTGTACCAGCCCGGGAATCGGACCCACGCGGTCCAACTTCAATCGTTTTGAAGTCCGGTGCTCTTCCAACTGAACTTATCGGGCTGGTGCGCATTTTTACTCCATATCATAGGTACTAGGTTTCTTCAGCCAGTACAAACGAGTTCATTATTATTCATCTTCATTGTATAAGCAGCTTGAGGCTTTAAAAGGATGATGTGATGAATGGAATGATGTGTACGATAAATAAAAGGAATTCATTGTTAGGTGGATAAGCCACCTCGATAAGAGTATTATACTGTTAAAATGGCCTGAAAATTCCCTGAAGCATTTAGCTCTCTATTGTTTCCAATTGAATGCAAAGTACATTGTATGAAATCCTAGTTTTGCCAAGAAACTGCGCAATTCAGGTCAAAACTGGAAATTTACATGAGTATGGCCATATTATGTTCAAATGATCAGAACATTGCAATATACATTTTGATTTAGCTATCAAAGAGAGTAATATATGTTACATTTAAAAGACCTTTTTTAAGAAAATCAAACATAATTGCTGCTTCCAAAGGACAATTAGATGCACACCAGTTGTAATTCTTTTAATGATTATTTGGGCATAACTCTCATATTTTTCTCATATGCACAAGTACAATACTCTTCTACTAACCATTAAGCTTTATTCTAACCACTTGGCCAACATTCCAGACAAACAGTTGGAAAAATATGCAGTAAAACAAAAAAAATACATATTGAAAACAATGATTTTGATTTAAATGGCTACAGTATTGACACTGAAGTGCATTTAAGAAAATTGCGACTTGTTTTATACAAATAGTAACATACGTTACTAGATTATGACCGTCGGTATTTTGTTTCAAAACATTTATAGGCAACGAATAAACCAATGCACAAAATTAGAGATAAATGATATACATACTTAAGTAACTAAGTAATTTTGAAAAAAAGTATCAATTAATTAAATTCTGTTAGCATTCATACTGCATTGTGTGATTGATAGATATGTAATTGCACTGAACAGATAGTTCCCTATGATGAAATTAAACAATAGGTATAGTACAACACAAAGTTACAAACATATCCATATCTATCAAAAAGCCAGTATTTTTATTGAATATTTCATATATATATTTGTAATTTCTAATTTAAAATGATGATCAAGATCTGTGCTGATCTAGAAGGGTGCAGGTATTTCGATTTCAGCAAATGGATGTACATGTATAAATGATTTGGATATTTCAAAATTATGATCTTGTTATCAAATTTTTAGCTTTGTGAGATGGGATACTACAAATGATAGTAACTTCAATTTGTGTGATTTATCACTTTACACTAAAAGACAATATGTAAAAACTACCATTTAATTAGAATTTCCTTCTTGGATGTTCAAAGATACAACATTGACTTCTCAATCAAGGTCTAAATTTAATAAAAAATAAAATATTTTAAACGGGTTTTCGTAAAATATTTTGAGGTAACGTATATTACAACATTCCATCAGAGACATAAAGAATTTGTTGTTTTAAGGATATCAGTTATAAATGATATTCTTGTTTTATTATGCATGATCAGAGTAGTAAATTGCAGCTGCCATTCTCCTTCTCTCTGTTTATGAACGGCATATGAAATTACATTGTATAAAAGGTTTGAAAGGATATGTGCTCAAATCTTTTCTTTTCTAGGCATAAAACAAGTAATATGCAGGCCAAAATAAACTATGTAAATATGATTTCATCATATTTTTTTGTGAATTTTGCCAACAAGTGCTGGTTTTGAATATGTTTGGTGCCTAAAAGCCAATATCTTTATATAGGCGAATATTGAGAAGAAATTTTGTAATTGTAACGTATATTTCACATATTTTCTTGAATCACACAGGATTCTGTGGATGTTTTTTCACTCATACTCAAGAATCGTGTAAGAGATAGTCTGCCTAAGGAATTTCACAAAATGGGAGCAAAATGTAGCATTTAATAAGGATCTAGGGTGGGTAATTTAAAAGTAACGTATCTTAAAAAATCCATACTCGCCAGAGTGCTAACATGTCTTAAAATTTTGCTTATACATTTACCTTTCAGAAAATCATAGTGTACGAAATTCCCCCTGGGGGAACAGGGGTCCCAGTAGCCAATAGTCTAGTAGACCATTCATAAGTAGATCAATTTAAGTAAAGGGCCATTCATTGAACATGTTAACCAAAGTTCAATGTTATTGGTCCAATTAATTGAAAGGAGAAGCTTATCTTAGTTTTTAAAATTCAAAAATTGCCTTTGCCCTGTCACACTTGCATCTAAGTGCCCATCAAAATTTCACGACCAATTTAAATAAAAGTACACCTAAGGAATATTCAGACCTTGATTAATTAAAATTGACTCAAAGGAAGCGGTGGAGAAAATTTTTAAAAACTGTTAGCTGCGAAATTTTGATTGGCCCAAACATATGGGCGTGGCAGGGCGGGGTTAATTTTGAGCCCAAAATATTTGAATGGCAACTCCTACTTAACTACCGGGCTAATTTCAATGAAACTATACTAGAATGTTTCTTGGGTAACCTTTTTCAAAAAATTGAAATGTAAATGAACCTTTGCCAGAATATTTTTGGATGAGATCCGCGGGACCAATAAATTCAGGTGAGCGGTTTTGGGCGATTCTGGCCGTCTTGTTTTAAAATGATATCCACATAGTTTTCTTCTATGTAACTTTGCATATTAGTGATATGGTTTCACTTCCGATAGCTCAGTTTCAATTCGGAAAAAGTCAGAATTCCTTCTAATTGCTCGTGACTTTTATTACCTTCTATTTTCAATATGTCTCTTTCAAATCTTGAAATATTTAAGCTACCGATACGGAACCTCTTGGGCCCCTTGTTTTCATTTATATTCATTTGGTCCCCTTTCCTGTGACTCTACACGAATCTGGCCCTTTTTAGGAATGTAACAATCCTAGTGAAAGTACAATCATTCAGAGCAAGTTAAACTCAATCGGATTAAAACTGTGGACTTAATAGCGTACTCGAGTATTTTCTAATAAAATCTTAATTAGGCTCCTTTTCCCATGACGCTTGACGGATCTGGCTCATTTTCAACGGAACGACCCTTCTGATGGTTTAATCATTCTGAACATGTAAGAAGACAATCGGATATAACTGTGGACTTAAGAGCGTTAACGAGGATTTTCTAGTTATTTTTTTAAAATTATTTCAGTTTGTCCCTTTTCCGTGACGCTTGACGGATTAGGTTCATTTTTGAACCATCCTTATCAAATATCTTATTAAATCTCAATTAGGCTCATTTTACAAGGTGAGCTATTGTGATCGATCACCGCCAGTCGTTCGTCTTTCTGTCTGTCTGTCCGCCCGTCCGTTAAGAATTTCTTCTCTTCAAACATCTTCTCCTAAATCACTGTGTCAATCAAGCTGAAACTTGGTAGGGATGTTTCCGGGGTGAAGCTCTTCAAAAGTGATTAAAAGAATTTAATTCTATGAAAAACTCTTGTTGCTATGGTAACAGAAAGACCGAAAATTGCCGAAAATCTTGTAAAAAAAATCTTCTCATCCTAAACTTACTCGCCAATCCAGCTGAAACTCGGCAGGGTTGTTCCTTGGATGAAGCTTTTAAAAACTTGTACAAAGAGTTTTCCATGGTAACAGAAAGGCTAAAAATAGCAGAAAATTGCTAAAAATCTTCCCCTAAACCACTTGACCAATCAAGCTGAAACATTCCATGAATGAAACTTGGGTGAAACGCTCCAAAAGTTGTTAAAAGAATTCAATTCCATCAAAAGCATTGGTTGCCATGGTAACATAAAGTCTGAAAATTGCCAAAAACTTAAAAAAATCTTCTTATCCACAGTTTCTTGGCCAATAAAGCTGAAATTTGGCAGGGATGTTCCTTGGGTGAAGTTCTTTAAAATTGTTAAAAGAATTTAATTACATCAACAGCTCTGGTAACCATGGTAACAGAAATGCCAAAAGTTGACGAAAATCTTAGAAAAACATCTTAGAACAAATTCATTTTCGTCTAAACAATACTGCCAAACACTTTTAAACATTGTAGTGATGTTCTTTAGGTGTAGAGATACTAAAGCTAGCTAAAGAATTCAATTTCACTAATATCTTTGGTTTGCCAAGGTAACAGTAAGGTTGAAAATATAAAAAAAACAACACCTAAAATAGAGTAAGACGAAATTAAAGTCTGTTACTTTCAAAACCACCCTTAATGTACATTAAACAATCTAGAGCTGGTATTTAAAACATGGTAGACAATTGATTGATTGGAGTTAAACGCCGCTTTCCACATTTTTATCAGTTATATCGCGGCGGCTGGAACACCTAACAATGGTTTCCTGGTATTTCCCTAACTAGTACAACCACCACATCCTTTCTACGATTATCAACCCATTGATGAGACACAAATAGTCGTAAAGAATAAGTGCCGCCGTCAGGGATCGAACCCGAGACCTCTAGATTGACTGTCCGACGCGCTACCAACTGCGCTATGACGGCGGCATTATGGTTGACAAATTATGAGTTGACTTACTCAGGTGAGTCATCATGGTCCTCTTGTTATTGCCCATTCGGCTGGCTATGCATAATAAAAAGTCTTAGCTTTGCATATCTAATTTTGGCCAAAATTACATATAGCCTCCATTTATATTTTCGGCGAACCCTTCAGGAGGAGAAGATGTGTCAAGAAAAGTTGAGGCACGCATGGACGAACGGTCAAACCGCCATGATAATAGCTCGCTAGCGTTTGGCCAGTCGAGGTAACAAAAAGCATACCTTGCTTTACAAGTCATAAATATTATGTATTCCCTTAATGATATGATATTGCCAACACTTTAAGAGGGTTTTAATAACACGTTAAATACCCTACATGCTTGAATAGCTACATCAGGTGGTACATATTCACTGTGTATAACCGTACAGTGATCTTGAGTTATCCTCGCGTACAAGATAAAAGGAAGATTTAATATCAAAATTTCTTAGAATCGGCACAACATCTTGCGATGCGATTTCGTCTTATATCAATATATATATTATATATATATATAAATGTTATTTTCTATGGATTATTGTACAAAGCAAGGCTTATGTACTTCTATCTTAAAATTGCTTTTTAATACGCAGATCATCCAATTGAGCTGATTTTCCCCTTAAAAACATTTTTAAATACAATAAAGGTTGATTTTCAATTGTTAAAGCGACTCTCTATCCATTTTCATTAAATTATTGTAACCTCTTTGTAAAATGATACTATAATCTTCGAACAATTGTTTTTAGAAATAACCAACCCTCTCACACTAAGCATACGATAGCGCCGTATGGCGATTTTTTACCGTATGAAGAGCTCATTTTAATTGTTCACTTAGTTTTATCTACAAACCTTAATAGGTCAAGTGTGTCTCATAGCAAACTATAATCTGTTGTAAATTCTAATTTACGATCGCTTCGGTTATCTTCTTTCTCACGAGCATGTTCAGCTGTAGTCTGGAAGGCTATAGAAGAATATAGCTTTTCTAACCTTTGCAGGCTAATTTGAAAACAAATAATCTTTTAATTTTACGAAATAAGATATTGGTAATGTTAATTCTACGAATAGGATCGGTCTCAAATCAATGATTGTCATGAAACTTTGGCTGGAAATATTCGTTGCATAATAACACAAAACGCAATGAAACAAAGGTCAAACGGCCTTTTTCGACACCGTAAACCACTTTTGAACAGAGAAAGTCGATTTAAAATAATTGCTTTAGAAAACAAATTTGCATCAAGATTCGTGGTGTCACCAATGATATTTTATGGAGATAGTAGATATCTCTTCACGTTTAGCTTCATGTATGGTTATACACAGTGGTATATATATATATATATATATATATATATATATATATATATATATATATATATATATATATATATATATATATATATATATATATATATATATATATATATATATATATATATATATATATATATATATATATATATATATATATATATATAATATATATATATATATATATAAATATTCAAATATAAACATAAGTTTAAAAGGGGGAAATAAGGTGTATTTTCAAAAATGAGCTCTGACGTAGGCGCCGAGTTCATTACCATAGATACATCGGGTATATCTTCAACTATGAGAGTTTATTTATAAGTAAATCTTAAGATTTAAGACATTCAAAAACCTTCTTTGAAAGGTAAATTCTAACTTATTAAAGTATTGTTTAAACCTGTTTTTATCTAAATCGAAAAAATGGTACGGGAATTTACTAGTTAAAAGTAGATTTCACGGCTCACCGCTCAAAATCTACTTATACCTTGTTTAACAAATCTGAGTCCATGGAGTCAGTGATCACCATACCTACAAAAAAAACCAAAAAAACTCGACAAATATTTCTTCTTTTATAACATGATGTCCTGCCACTAGTGCCTTTCGAGTTAAAGTACTAATGAGATATGTCTGGATTTTAAGGGATAGATTTCGATAAAAAAACGAATTTGGGCAATGTGACGCGGATATAACGAAGAATTTATGGGACAATTTTAGACAATCTGATATCTTGAGCATTTGCAATGTGCTGAACTGAGAAATGGACATATTTGAAATTTCGGAACTGTACTCTGCTTGTATTTTCTGGAAAGAATTGGCTGAACAAAAACGCTTGTATCACGTTGAGAATGACAAAATTCATTTCAAAAAAATCTATTGTTTATCATTTTGCGTGTACTCTTTTCAGTCAGGTTTTAAAAAATGATGTATATAATCTTTTTGGTAAAATTTTGGTAGACTCAATTGTATAATTGAAAAGAAATATAAACACTTATAGTTCGTATTCTGACAATTTACTCGTATAGACTTGCGCTAGGCTTAGATTATATCGCGTAAATTGCCAGAATTCAACTATAACTATTACTTATTCGTTTCAAAAGCTTTAAATTGAAGAACTCTTGATTATGCTTTAAAACATTTCAAAAATGAATATGAATCTCACTACAATCGGGAAATTTCGAGAAACAGAAGTCGAATATATCGAGTATGTTAAAGGACAGGTCTGGATTTATATTTAAAAGTCAACAGGGTACATTTACCAAAACTACCCGTCTTTATTAATATCAGACACCAGCACATGGGTTTGACTTTTTAATACGCCCGTCGTAATGTCCAAACGTGTGGCGTGTTACGCTTATAGTTATGTCCTATTTAAGTTGATAGATTTTCCCTATTTTTCTCTCCAAGTTACCAAGTTACCAAAATATGACAGGATTCAAGACAGCCGATTATGTCTTCGGGGTATGTGTTTCTGTTGCAAAGTGATCCGTTTCTTTGTATGCAGGTAGGGAATCGACAAAGTATACGACTACGTTATTCCAAAACAGAATTTTAAGATCCACGTAAAAATACTACGATTCATTAAACAAAACAAAACAAAACAAATCAAAATAAAATACAAAAAAGATGAATCGCTCCGTGATCAACAAGAGTCTGCATTTTCGTTTTTTTGTTTGCTAAAGAATGACTTCGTATCATTTTACATCACCTATGGCACATATTAATCCTCAAGAATTGAATTATTTCGGCCTCTTTGCGTGAACAAGACATTTTTGACATTATAAAATTTAATTGGTGATAACAAATTCCGATTGGGTAAGGTAACATTTTCAGATATCTGACGTCGACGTTTTTAGGGACGGGCATTGCATCGTGGCTAGACATTTTTATTAATTGAATTTGATTATTACAGATATTTTAACTAGAACATTTATATAGCATCGTTTTCTTTAAAATATGTTCTTTTTGAATATATCTGACTTATTTTGCGACAAAAGTTTGATAAAATGACATCTAAATACATCAGTAACAACATTTTTTTTTTATCTTTTTTCGACGTGAATTACATGGCGGCTATACATTTTCAAAGTTGTAAAACCCAAGACCAAATATGAAACTATGATTTCATTTTCTAATCGCTAGATAGAATTATTTATGTACTTTGTGTAAGGATATTTGAGGAAGGATACTTTTCTTGAAAAAAGTTTAAAATTATTATCACCATAACGAATGTTTAAATTTAAATTTTACCTTTTTGACATACATAATTTGTCTCTGTTATTTGTCTCTGTTTTGTTTACTAAATTTGTGTTGTGTTCAGTTAAGATTATTATCTTGTGAAAGGGAAATGACGAAACGTCACGATGATTATATCTCCAAGGAAATGCAGCTTGATCTCGATAGTATTGTTGGAAATTTGCGATAGAAAAAGAAAAACGAGGAAGGGAGAATTCCGCTTATTCGAAAAAAACAACTGTTACGTAAATTCCTTGCTGCTTGGATTCTTCTATGTTTTGAAACCTGGTCTGGCTCAGACGAAACACAAACAAAGATAATGATCTGAGCAATCATTAAAAAATTATCAAAAAATGGCTGTCCTAGAAATCAACCATCAATTAACTTTTAATCAATTAAAACACTGTGATTTTCAATATTGCCTCGGAATCCCTCAAACTCGAATCCAAGATCTCCCCAACACTTCTGAAACTTGATCTGAACCAGTACTTTCGCATACACATCATACACTACTTGATAACCTAAACCCGTACCCCCTCGAACACCTGGTTCCGAAAACTTCTGGAACTTGGTCTGAACCAGGTCTGGACTACCTACTTCTTTAAGTACTATACCTAGTTTGGGATGGCGGCACAGAACTTGTTCTGTCAGAGTACCTGCATTGCAATAATTCAGATATCTGGCAGCACTACGTCTTATTCACCACTTACCCAAACCAGGGTATAAATATTAAATTTACCTAAAAGCTTTTTCTTATTGGAAAAGGTGTTACCCCACTGAGCAGTCGCGTTCTAGTCTGATCCCGGAGAAATCAGCCCCTTTAATTCTTGATTCTAGGAACAAGTGCCATTCTGCAACCATTTACTTTGATGATGTCTTTTCTAGACTGTAGCCCTACAATCCAATTTCGTTACACAACAACACAATAACGGACCAACATTTTATTACAAAAAAGTTTCAAAGGCTAAATGATCTAATATGATTTGTTGTGAATTGGAAGAGTGTCTGTCAAATCTCGTGTAACTACATGTATTACAGCAACCATTTTGCGAAGTTTGTCATGGTCAAAGTGCCTACAATGAAAAAAAAGGAAAAAAAGAGAAAAGGTGCTTCTCCATTAAGGACACGAAAGATCGGTTATTTTCTCAGTCAATATATAAACGACTTTTGGCAACCATCTGTACAGCTGTAAGTACTTCTCAAAGACAACTGCTAACACTACCAAATATTCTTTTGGTCAAATTATCTAAGGATGATTAATTTGATTCATATCTTGCTCGTTGGCCGAGTGGTGAGCATCCTTTCTACTGAATCTGGTAGTTGCGGGATCAAGTCAAGAGGTCGGAAGTGTATTTTGGCAGGAGGCTTTACATAGAGACCCCCAGTTGAAATTTTCGTCTCAATCAGATCCTCAACATCTTTCATAACTTGCACGGATCATTCTGCTCATATACCTTCATTCAGCTATATTAATGACTTTGGCCTTCAGGTGCAGAACAACAGGGGCTAGTACTCCGGTGTCAAATCATTAATCTTTAAAACTTGTTTCTTCTTTAAATGGAATCCGACAGTCTTTATATATGGCATAGATTATGAGATGATAGTCTTTTGTGAAATTAGTTAGAATTAACATTGTTGCGTTATTATGGAAAGTTCATAGGGTAAGGGAATAGGTCCAAGGGGCTGGTGGGATACCAGGGATAAAACACCAAGGTATGAATACAAAAAACCTTTAAATTTCTTGTTCTTCTAAACCAGGTGGCTAGAAGTTTTAATATTTGGTATGGATCACACTTCACAGACCTTTTATTATGAAAAACCAATGAAAAAAGTACCTGTAAAGATAATAAAGGAAGAGCACCAAGCACCACGTAGGTCTCAGGGACTATATATTATTCTTTAGAAAATTTCTGCCAAACCAGAAGGCTTACAGTCTTTACACTACTCAAAATTCTGAGCGACCATCTCACATTTCTCAATTTTCACATTCTTTCTATTCTTATTTTGAAATGTGTAACAGCACCAAGCACCACGTAGGTCTCAGGGACTATAAATCATTCTTTAGAAAAAAAATCTTCCAAACCAGAAGGCTAACAATCTTTATACTACTCAAAATTCTGAGCGACCATCTTACATTTCTCAATTTTTCACATTCTTTCTATTTTTGTTTTTAAATGTGGACTTTGCCTTTCGAAAGAGTTGACATTCATTCGTCATCCTGTCCAATGCTATTACTATGTAAAATTTACACCAAGAAGCCTTTAAGATGGAATCAAATGCCTCGACCCTCGATTTATAGATTTAAATAAATGATGAATTTAAGACAAATATGCATTTTTCGACATGTGAAAAACGCAAATCTCATCAATTTGTTGTGCTGAAATAACAGGTAGAAAGTTTGTGGACTCGAAGAATGAAAAGAAATGCCACAACTCTCTAATCAATCATTATACTACCGAGAAATTTAAAATAAAATACCCCGACCATAATTGTTTACTTTGAAATCGAGGGTATTCCTTATTTCAAATTATTTCTTGCTGAATTTCCTTACTATTTTTTAGCTCACCTGAGCACATCGTGCTCAAGATGAGCTTTTGTGATCATTGAACGTCCGTCGTCCGTCGTGCGGTCAACAATTTAAGTGTTTACACTCTAGAGACCACAAATATGATCCAATCTTCATGAAACTTGGTCAGGATGTTGGTCAGGTCACAAGGATGAACCCTATTGAAAATTGGAAGGATCCATGCCATATCAAGGGAAAAAGAGCCTTAATGACAAGTTTCTTGTTTACAATATAGAGGCCACAAATATGGCCCAATCTTCATGAAACTTGGTCAGAATGTTGGTAAGGTTGAATCTTATTGAACATGGCAAGGATCCATGCCATATTACGGGAAAAGGGGTCTTAATGACAATGTTCTTGTTTACACCCTAGTGGCCACAAATATGGCCCAACTTTCATGAAACTTGCTCAGAATGTTTGTCAGGTCTCAAAGATGAACCCTATCGAAATTGGAAAGGATCCGTGCAATATCATTGGAAAAGGGGCCTTAATGACATTTTTATCGTTTACACTCTAGAAGCCACAAATATGGTCCAATCATCATGAAACTAGGTCAGAATGTTTGTTAGGTCAAGTGGATGAACTCTTTTGAAAATGGGAAGGATCCGTGCTATATCACGGGAAAAAGAGCCTTAATGACAATTTTCTTGTAAGAGCTCCAGAAGCCACAAATATGATTCAATCTTCATGAAACTTGGTCAAAACGTTTGCCAGGTCACAAGAATGAACTCTGTAGAAAATGGGAAGGATCCTTGCCATATCACAGGAAAAGGAGTCTTAATGATAGTTCACTTGAAATAACTCTATTGGCCACAAATATGGCCCAAACTTTATGAAACATGGTTTTGTGTAGAAATTATCTTCTTTTTGACATCTGCCTTTTTACTTGATGTGATGTCCCAGTGATCAAAGAGGCAGAGGTGAGCGATCTAGGACCATCATGGTCCTCTTGTTTCTTGTTGGCTTTTAATAAACTACTAAGCTACATAATAGTAGCTTTCGTTTCATGTATAGCTGTCGTTATTTCGGTGCATGTACGCAGTTGATCTACGTCTAGTCTATTATATAATGCATTGAGGCCAAGTGCAACTTTATGAAATTCTTTAACATGGCTAGCCAAAGAGCATTGGCAGTTTGCAGCTTGTCCCACGATACTTCAGGTAAAGTAATTTGCCCTACACCATTTATACGTGCTGCATTGGGTGCACATATTTCAAATGCTGTAAAGCAAAGGATACTTTCCGGTGCATATATTGATATAGTCTTGCTCAAAATTGATACAGGCGTACCCTCTTTTATTAGAAATGAATCTTGGGTGGCATACCCATCCACAGGCAAAATACTGGTTAGACTTGCGCCGCCGAAGAAAGAAAATGTACACATTTGCTTATGGCCTGACTTTGATTTAATTTTTACAAGCATATATGTTTCTGCACACCCTGATAAACCGAAAGATCTCCTGAAATACATGAATATTAATTATTAGGACAGGCCGAAAACGATTCGGAGCTCATGGATGGAATATATATGACGAGCAATTTCGTATCGCTTGGCCTTAAACCCAGCACGTTAATCATGAAACTTTAAACACAAATTGCTGATGACCCAAGGAGGTGCCCTATTGTTTTTGGTTCACAAAGGTCAAGGTCACAGTCAGCCTCTGTTCACTTTTCGTGTGCGGACTCTTAACACAAGAACCAAGCGGCCTAGAATCATAAAACTTCATGCACATGCTGCTAAGGGCCCAAGGAAGTGCCTTATAGTTTTTGGGTCACAAAGGTCAAATTTCAAGGTCACAGTCATTTTTTCCATTTTTTGTTTCCGGACTCTTACTCAAGATCCAGGAGACCTAGAATCATGAAACTACATGCAAATGCTGCTTATGGCTAAAGGAAGGGCCCTTTAGGTTCTGGGTCAGATAGGTCAAGGTCACTGTCAATTGTTTTGTTAATTTTTTGTTATACATTTTCGTTGCAAGGCGCTTACTGAAGAACTAAGTGACCTACACTCTATCACAGGCATATAACTTGAATTCTCAATATTTGTTACAAACTCATTCTGCACTAAAAGCACTCATATATTGACAAAGCGCTTGTGGGAGGTATTAGTCCGCTTTGCGAAAGTTCTAGTTCAATCTGCGTGTGTCACCTATAAGTGTTATATTTAAAGCTCAAGGGGGTTCGCGTCTTATTACTCACCAGACTTACCCTATAGGGAGTAGTGTAAATGATAACATTGATGATAAAATTTCCTCTGTTCAATATACAAAATTTGATAATGTAGCTGATATGGTATTTAGAATAGGGAAAGGTACACTTATGGCAAAAAGAGATATGAAATCTCTATTTCGCTTATTACCTATAAAATGAAATGACATTCATCTTCTAGGTATGTTCTTTGACGACAGTTACTATCTGGATTTTAACCTTCCATTAGGATTCTAAATTTCGTGTAAATCATTTGAGAACTTTTCAACTTTTATACATTGGCTGATTGCTACAAAGTCGGGCCAACATAGTCTTTATCATTATTTGAATGACTTCATATTTTGTGGTAGGCCCCGTACAAATCACTGCCAAATGACACTACATTGCCAAACATACCTTTATGCCGAAAAAGGCATCCCAATAGCAAAGGACATGTCGGTCAATCCAATAGAAAATTTATTTTTTCTGGGTCTAGAAATAGCCTTTCAAAATATTAGAATACCTATGAATAATGTCACTGAACCCTTGAAGCTCTTTGAGGATTATCTTGGAAGAAGAAAGCTTTCTCGCTGGATATAAAAGTCTGTGGTTGACAAACTATCTTTCTTTTGTAAAGCTGTTCGTTGAGGGCCTTCCTCCGCCGCTTTTACGATCAACTTGCTGGTCTTAAAAGCCGTACCATAAATTGAGGGTCTCGGAATCAATCAGGGAAGATTTTCAAATGTGGATATCACTAAGTTTATACATTGCCACACTCAGTTTATACATTGATAGTTCAGGGTCGGAGCTGCCAAGCTGTCGGTGCTACATTAATAGGAAATGGGCATTCTAACGGTGGCAAGAGGAAAGGGCAAGTACAGGTATATTCAGAGAAATTGCATTGCCAAAAAATGGTGCCAGTTTTGTTTACACATATGCTTTGGGGGAGAGTCTACCTAATCAAAAAGTCATTTTCAACATAGACAATCACAGTTTAGCCAATATTATTAGGAAACAAACTTCTAAATCAAAGAATTTGGTGGCGATCTTGAGGGAGTTTGTGTTTTTTAGCAAAGGGAGCTAATATTCTTTTCAAAGCTAATTCTAAAAGATCAAAGTGCAATTATATTGCAGATTGTATTTCTCACAAACAGATGGTCCGTTCAAACAGCTCGCACCAGATGCAGATGTAGACACAAATCCTCCCCGCAGTAATTTCACCGGTATATATCCAAGATGAAGCTGCTTACTTTCGCGTTCCATTATTTCACTAATGCGTAGACAGTAACGTCTGTTATATTGCGTTTGTGAGTCGCAAATGAATTCTTAGTCTGACACTCATTTTTTTCATTTGTTCGTTCTCATCTCTATGGGACTCATTTTCCGATGAAAGTAAATCATTTCTATTTTCTAATATGTCTATACAATCCTTGAAGACTTGTTCCATGTCTTTTTGGAATATAGATTTGGGTGCTTCCGCTAAACAGTTAAAATCCTCAACACCAAGGGTAATATATTAAAAAGGCCGATTCGCTGATTAGCCCTAAGAAGTTGTTTCGAATTCCGTCACTTCGTTCATCTTTTCCATCACTGTTTTTGTGAAGTGGTTTTTTTTTTCGCTTCTGAATACTCTAACGGAGAAGATAGCAGCCTTTTACGTGTATCCTTGTTTGACTCTTGTTGTATTGGGGAAGAGGAAGGATCAAAAATTACTTTAGGATCATCACCGTTGGACAGAACCAAATGGTGAAAATATTTTTTGTCCTTTCAGATTTTTAGATTATATCCTTGCTGTATATTTCATCCATTGTATTCTGAATTATTTTCACTACTCGGTGTTAATGAGATTTCAACTTCGTAAAAACATACTTACTCTGACTGTCCATACTGAGTACTCCTCATCCTAAACGATTGCTTTAGACTGGATATAGCTGAATAAAGCTATTGGTAGTTGAGTGGTTGGCGAGAGCAATTCGAAAGATTGACATTCATATCCTATAAACCGTCAGAATAACAAAAGCATGTTCAATATATACTACTCAAGTTTGCAAACTTTTTCGCTGTCCCACTAGAGCTGATTAAAAAATCTTGTTCGTGTTTAAAATTGTACAATAATGTATTGACAAGATATCTAATGTATACATTATCAAATTTGATACGCAATTTTCTCGCGAGACTCGTGCGAAATGAGGAACCTCGGATTCTTACCTGTCCCTTTTTATTTTCTACATGTACAGGTTTCATGTAGGGTTTTTTTCTTTTTCAGTACTTTATTGACTTTTAAGTTGTTACTTATGGCTAATCCAATTGTCAGACGAAATTTATCTGTCGGACAATTGTGGCGTTCTGTAGGTATGATGGAGCACGGGGCTTCGCACCGTGATGTTGGCATGTTACACCATACTGTTGTAACCAGAGCTTAGGCATGATAGCAACAGTATGTGCACCTGTAAGGAGACATGGTCGAGGTGGAGTAGAGCTACCTCCGTTTTCCGTTTCAGATGACCATTTTTTTGGTTATTCAAGCCCGAAGGAACAGGTTTGCTACGGCAACGCAGCTACTTTCCGACCTTCAAAACGCATCGGGAGTGCGAGTTTCGACCATACGAACACGGCTGCGTGAGCATAACCTGGGGTCAAGAAGACCATGTATTCGTTTTCCGCTGTCCCGAGTTCATTGTCGGCGTCGGTTAACATGGGCATTGTACCATGTTGGCTGGCGCATAAGTCGCTTGCGCCCCGTACTCTTCACGGTAGAGTCCAGGTATTGCCTGGCCTACACTGATAGGCGGGCTAGGGTGTGGAAAAGGCCGGGGAAAAGGTTTCATGCAGCAATTATTTCTGAGCAAGCTCGTTATGGGGATGGGCCCATCATGGTTTGAGTTGACATCAGCTGTGATGGGCGGACTGATCATGTTATTTTAGAAAGAGGTACTCTGACAGCTGGTAGGTTCATTGGTGAAATCCTCAATACCGACATAAGATTTAACGCTGGTGCTATTGGGAATGGATTCAATTTAGTGGATGATAATGCCCTTCCACACACGACCCGTATAGTCAAAGAGTATCACCAAGTAGAGTGCACTCCACGATTGGACTGGGCGGCTCGCTCACCGGACTTAAATCCGATAGAGCATATGTGGAATGAGCTACAGGTCCGAGTTTCGGTTCGCCAGGTCAAGCCAAGGACACTCCAGGAGCTCGGCCAGATCCTTAGAGAAGAATGGTCCCCAGGGACAGGTTACCCTAGCTTGGGTAACGTGTCCCCCCCCCCCTCTCCCCCAATACACATAAAGAAAAAAACCATGCTTTGAATATTTTTTCTTAAGACAAGATCATTCTTAGATATGTCCATAGTCATGATGACATTCAACAATTATTGTTCTAAAAATAACAAGAAATTTAATTGTTATAATACTTATCATGAAAAATATCAAAATCCTTCTGAACTTAAGGTAGCAATGGACACATGGCGTCATTTTTTTCCGCCCAATGAATTTTTTTCTTGGTCACATATGTTGTAGATTAACATTTTGTAGTTATTATATCAAAATTTGAAGGTACCTTTCCGCGCTCGTTTTCATGCTAGAGTTATCTGCCCTTGAGTGGTATTGGCCATTTTTCAGTAAAACGGTTATATTAGTTTTAGGTCTGGAATAAACCCTGTACTCAGTTATAGCTATAAAACACATACATTTTGATAGACCCTATACATGTACACAATGGCTATTGACAAGAAAATTTCTCTTTGATCAATTGCATTTGCACATTTTGCTTTCAAAAGTTAAAAATGCACTATTTTTGTAATTTTACTATGTAAAAATGCCTCAAAAACCTATTTTTTGAGGAAATTCCCCATTGAATTTTTCTTATTTTCCGATATGTTTACAATACATATATTTCCTTTATTTGGCAAAAAATTCAGCATACCTTTCCATGCAAATAAGAAAGTTTTTCGTTATTTTTCAGTGTTCCCCCCTAATCGAATGACGGTTTTAACGCATTTTTATTGTTAAATGTAATGATCCGGTCATTCAATTAATATCAAATGTTGAAAAGAAGCTGAATTATGAAGTTTTACCATCATTATTCTACGTTATTTCCATAAGTTGAATCTTACGAAAACCGGTCTTTTTAAACAACGCGCAAAAAGAGCCGTAAAATAAACGAAAACCCACTTCCGGTTTATAGAGTCGGGAGGCCGCTGTCCATTGCCACCTTAAACAGTTTGCAAAACAGATTAAATTTACATACAGATCAAAGAAAGAGACTTGTAATGCATTGAATAAAAATATCTTGGTTAAAGAAATGTGGCTAGATATTGGTTTACAATATCTGTAGGGGGGGACAGGTTACCCCAGGGGGGGGACAGGTTACCCCGGCTGATTTCTTGGGTAACGTTTCCCCTTTTTTGGTCAAATTCGGTTGGTTTTTTTTATTTTTAAGAAAACAGACCAGGGTCTCCCTGTTTGGTCTACATTTAAGGTCTTTTTATCATTATAAAGCTTTATTTGTTTTCTTAAAATTTGATAAACTGATAACATAGGCCATTTCCCAACATTCTTATAATCAAATTTCATTTTTTCCTGAAATTATAGTATAAAAAGTTATGGTGCTTAGCAAACTTTGAGTAGTATATATGAAGTTCCAGCATACCAAGTCATATTACTATATTCTCAGCACCTCCGCATAAATGAAAAATCCTCGGAAGTCTGACATATTTAATCTTCGATTCTCCCGATGAAAATAAACAACCTCCATTATCCTTGACCGGAAGTCACCAGCTATGGGTGTCTATCCCGTAGTCCCGTCAAAGACAGCTCAAATGGTTAAAATGTTAATCACAGGCTCACTTAAATCGTGGGGCATTCGGAAAATCGCTCTGACCTTTCAATAAGCTGGAAAGTACCTCGGACGTAAGTGTAACAATTTTGGGTCATTTTTAGGTAATTTGGCTTTTCAGGTTAACATAATGATTCGCTCGAACAAAAACACATGTGCCAATTTTTTCCGTTCGTCTATTGAGATTTTTCGGGCATAATATAGTTTGATAATTACACGTAGTTAAACACAGCGATTTTATCGAATTATAAAATGCCCACATTTATTCTATCATTGATTTTGTTTTATGCAACGCCATCAATAGCAAGATGGTTGATAATTGTGACGTCATGTAAACTCACTTGCGAAATGACGCGCATTTATGGTTGCGCCCGTTATATTCCAGCGGTAATTTTCGTAGAACCACCGAGGTTTCCCCATTTAATGAAAGGGGTTTAGGATGTTTATGTGACCTTTCACGCGAAAACGGACTATCTAGGAACTACGCTTAATTTATTTCGAAAAAGAGCCTGGTTCTAGTGTAGGTCAGCTGGAGGTCGCATTTCTTAAAAACTCAGAAGAAAGTATAATGATTATTCCGGATTCAGAAAATAAGCCATGTTAGACATGTGCGAAAAGAATCGACCTCAGTTAGCCTTGGATTATAAGATCGACACCTGGATGGTCCTGTTTGCCTGACTGGTCCTATATTTTCACGAGTCGTGGAGCCACAAGGGGAAAAATATTTTTTTTGTTTTTTGTACTGAAATATCAATCGATCTCACCCGAAAAACAAATGACTGTTTTTTTTTCTTTAATGCAAAAACGAAAATTTTAGGACAAACTTTCTTCATGAGTATTATTTGCACGTGATTGCTACATATTCTTTAATGCTTTTCGGTGGTTTATCGAGAAATAACGGTAGATTATCACTTGATAATCTCATCGCAAAAGCAGTTAAATTATCAAAAACTTATACCCTGCTTTTGTGCATTCCACCCTATCTGACGTCATCTATGCGGGGCGAAATACGTGACGTCACAAGGAACGTTGCATAGCAATCACGTGCAAAACGACGCGCTTTACGAAAAAATGTCCTAGAAATTTCAAATTTGTCTCATTTTTGCATTAAAGAAATAGAATAATCGTTTGTTTTACGAGTAAGATTCATTAATATTTCAATTCGTGAACAAAAACTACATTTTCACTCGTGGCTCTGCCACTCGTGAAAATAAAGCTTTTGTTGTTCACTCAATGAAATATAAATCGATCTTACACTGAAACAAACGATTATCCTCTATACGTTTATGATGACGCCAATTATTGGATTCCGCTTGGATAACTGAACGAAAGTTTTTGTAATTACGTTGGGAATGCGGTGAGTCTATTTATCGATAAACCACCGAAAAAAACCCTGAAATTTGTTGTAATTGCTTTTGTTTTTTTAAATTCCAATTTAAAAAAAAAACAGCACACCCTCCTAACCATAGATTAAAAGTGGTTAAAAGGCCTTGGTCTCTAAAATCCATATACACATCACAAAGACATAACAAAGACACTGTAAAATGATACTTAATTTCAATGTGCAGCTTTTAAATGCATACTTATCTTAAATTTATTCATACATTAATTAACGCTTTTTGTTAGTACTCGAATCTCTAAAATTCGGCTGTGAGACTCGTTTTTTATTTTTATCTTGCGAATATATCGAAAATATACGATTTCATACAAATAAACAAGAGATTACATTGGCCCTTAATCGCGTACCTGAATTAACAATCTAAAATTTTTGGTTTAAACCTATTTATTTAACATCGATTGGGAAACAAGTTCTTACAACTTATATTAATCCCTCTCGATTCTGCTTCCTGGAAATTCAACAGTACTCGCGCCGAATGTGTGGGCCAACGAAAGAACCAAGATCGATAGCCGATCCCGGGAATCGAACTCAGGACCTTTTGATCAAGAGACCGACGCTCTACCTCTAGACCACGGACACCACTAAAATTTTTACAGGAAGCTTGGGAGAATATGATGGAAATAATGACTAGCAAAAGCACTACTGTTTTCTTCAATGAGATTATCATTCTGACAAATTTAAAGGTTGACTGAGATAAAAAATGTTTTGAACCTGTTTTTTTCTAAGATTTGCCCTAGAAACTTAGTTTTTGACCCCATATGACTCAATTTTGAACTTGTCTAAAATTTCGTTAAGATAAAAATTCTGACCAATTTTCAGATTGATTGGGATAAAAATATGGCCTCTAGATTGCCCACAAGGTTTTTCTAAGATTTGACCCAGAAAGCTAGTTTTTGATCCAACTTGACTCAATTTCGAAGTTGTCCACGATTTCATCAAGATAATTATTCTGAACAATTTTCATGTTGATTGAACTAAAAATACGGCCTCTAGAATGTACACAAGGTTTCTCTAGGATTTGAGCCCAAAACCCAGTTTTTGATCCTACTAGACCCAACGTCGAACTTGCCCGAGATTTCATCAAGATAATCATTCTTACCTCCAGGTTGATAGGGCTCAAAATATGGCCTGGAGAGTATTCACAATGTTTTTTTCAAAGATTTTACCCTGTGACCTAGTGTTTGACCCCTGTCAGGGATTCATCCAGATAATCATTCTGATCATTTTTCAGGTCGATTGGGTTACAAATGTGGCCTCTAGAGTGTCAACAAGGTTTTTCTAAGATTTGACCTCGTGACCTAGTTTTTTTTACCCCGCTGGACCTAATTGAGATCTTGAAGTTAACCATTCTGACCAATTTTTGGGTTGATTGGGATAAAGGTGTAGCCTCTAGAGTGTCCACAAGGTACATGTTGACGACGGACAACAGACGACGGACATTAGGTTACCCCAAAAACTCATCTTGAACACTTCGTGCTTATTCGAGCTAAAAATCAGGAAATTGACAAGATGAACGGTTCTAGTTTATTTCGGAATCAAAAAGAATGAAAGCGGTAGGTGAGTTTTGAACGATATTAAATAGCAAGTATTACTTTATCACCTGCTTCACTAAATTAAACGAAATCGGTGATATGTTCTAAACCGCCGTCATTGCGCAAGATGAACGGTTCTAGTTTATTTCGGAATCAAAAAGAATGAAAGCGGTAGGTGAGTTTTGAACGATATTAAATAGCAAGTATTACTTTATCACCTGCTTCACTAAATTAAACGAAATCGGTGATATGTTCTAAACCGCCGTCATTGCGCAAGATGAACGGTTCTAGTTTATTTCGGAATCAAAAAGAATGAAAGCGGTAGGTGAGTTTTGAACGATATTAAATAGCAAGTATTACTTTATCACCTGCTTCACTAAATTAAACGAAATCGGTGATATGTTCTAAACCGCCGTCATTGCGCATTCGATGGCGCACCGGACTCTTCGGTTTTGATGAGCAAAACATAGATCCACGAACCTTGGCTGTCATATTTCCTTTCCGATATCATTTTTGTCCAACCAATGCATGGATAATCATAAAACCTATGTACACAGTACAAAGCTCTGACAGGATGTGATGTATCAAATATATTTAGAAATATCAAGACCGATTATCAGTCTTCGTATATGTCCGAGAATTCGTTAAAAGCGGCGTAATACAACAAACAAACAAACAAACAAACAAACAAACAAACAAACAAACAAACAATCTAGAACAACTTGATTTGTATGTACTGACGAACTAATGCGACTTATTCAAATTTATGCTACGGTCTGGCCAAGGAATTCTTGGATTTCAGATTAATGATCTGCATAATGCTATCAAGCTATTTGAAGAACATTAACAATTTCTTCTCTTGTAAGATTGCTATTACTGCAATAAAGTTTTCCACTATCGTAGCACATTGCAAGTATTGCAACAGTGAATTCGGAATCCACTTTGAGCTCTTCGAATCGACTTAAATCTTGACTCATTTTGTACACTTTATTGAGCCCCTCTGCACCTATGTAAACATTGCCTGAATTATCTGCACAGATCCCCTGTGGTCGCGACATTTCTATTGTAGCTTCAGATATCGTATTCCCGTTTTCTGAATCAATGCACAGAACTTTGTCTTGGGACCAAATTGACATATAGATTCTTTCTCCAAAAACTGCAATTTTCAGACCGGAATAAAATGTATGTGGAGGGAAATTTAGTGACAGTAGATGGGTTCTCAGAAATTCGCCGTTTGAAGATAAAATGGTAACAGAATAAGGTTCATTTCCAACGCCCTCTTCGCAAAGTACGAACAGCTTTCCGTTGTTAGAGTCTAAGTCTGAACATATTTTGTTCATTCTAATCTTTAGATTTCTTACTGCTGGAGTTTTACTTAAATCCATTAACCAAATTTCACCGGTCCTCTCAAATGCAACTGCTACTAAACGCTGGGTTTTATGATCAACTTCAAGGCCACGCATTTTAGAATTAGAAGGTGATATTGAAAATGGTACCATTTCCGTTGACATCTCTGTAGCACATAATGGTCTAGATCCAAAAATAAGAATTCTTAGTAATACGTTTGTATCGCAACTAAATATCTTCAAACTTAAGTTTTTATTATCTAAAGCTCCCCATCTCCTTCCGTGTAAGCTACATATTCCTGTTATTCGACAAGGTTTTTCATCCAATTCATGTTTCATATAAATGCGCCCTGAAATCCGAATCATCTTTTCAAGTCTATCGCCTTTCTTTTTTCTCTTAGGATCTCCAGGTAATAAGTTTTTATTCTTTGTCTGAACTGAACTGCTCCCTAATTCATTACAAGCGTGTCTTTGATCGTGCTTTGTAAGACATTCACTACATAGAAAAATACTGCAAAAATAACAAAAGAAATTCGCTGGAGGGACAGGCAGCTTTAAAAGACATGCGGCATTCTCGCATCTGGAATTTTCATTCTGATCACTGTGTTCTTTAAGATCATCATCTTCTTCGTCTAGCTGAAAATCAACAAAGTCATCGCATCCAGATTCTTTCAAGCTTTCGAGGTATCTGCCGTAAGATGATGCGTGGGTCGTTTTCTCCGAATTTGGAGAACATACTTTCTGAAAGGTAAAAATGTGTAAACCATAATTTGTGGGGAAAGAAATGCGAGAGAACAGCCCTGCCAGCTGTTAATAGCTTTTTTAAAAAAAGTAGTACAAACTTAGATTTGCAAGACTTAGCTCCGCTCGACAACTGTGCATTTTGAAAATGGCATTATACAAGAATTCTATATAATTTAAAGATTATTCAAAGTCTCCTCTTAAATGCGAAATAAAATACCAACCTTTAACCGCAAGTTTTTTCTTTCGCGCAAGAATGTTATTTATATGCATGGCGGTGATTCGCCTGTTGGGTTTTCCCGTGGTGTCGGGGGGAGGGGGGGAGTAGGGGTATAAAAACTAGGTGGCTGAACTGGTAGCCCGCTGTCGGAGAGACAATAGGTAGTGTATAACATTCCTGCAATCTACATAGGCGTAACTAGGATTTTGAAATTTATACGCACTCAGAAGGCGGCCAGCAAGGAATATATAGGATAGATCCGTGGATTGTGACAAAATAACAAATCCCCTCCACTCGCCCCTCATTTCTATGATTCGAATATGATTGGTGAATAATTAAAACATCGAAACTGCAGCTTACTAAGCTATATTTACGATGTTTTAATCATTCTGCAACGATATCTTTTGAAAGAGAATTGATTTGTTTTACGCACTTGCGTAATGTACATAATTGTAGTTACTCCCTTGGTCTACATGTAAGTTTGGAATGTAATCTACAAGAAGATTGAGACAAATATAAGCGGATACCACATTTGTATTGCCGTACTATATACCTAAGTTCTTTCACCGTCTATAATTTCATAAACAGTTCGTAAGAGTAGAAGAATCCCACTAAATAATATTTTTAGCTCCACTAGCTGAAAGCCACTGGGGCTATTGCCATGGCGTTGTGTCCGTCGTGCGTCCGTCCGTCCGTGCGGTCGTAAACTTTTCTTTAAAAATCTTCTCCTCAGAAACTACTGGATGGATTTCAACCAAACTTCACAGGAATGATCCTTGGGTGACCCTCTTTCAAACTTTTTCAAGAAAGTTTGATCCAATGAAAAATATGGATTTAAGGGGCGTGGCTAATTTCCAAATATGGTAAAAAGTGAGTTATCTCAGATTCTAATCAATGGATACCAATTAAATTTTACATGAATGATCCTTGGGTGACCCATAATCAGTCTACAAAACATCATTGTGATCGGATGGAAAATAAGCATTTTGTGGGCGGAGGTTATTTCTCTATATGTTATATAGTGGAAACTTTGAAAATCATTTTCTCAGAATGTAACTGATGGATATCAACCAAATTTCATTGGAATGATCCTTTAGTGACCCTTTATCAGTCTACAAAAAAATCATTGTGGTCGGATGGAAAGTATGCATTTTATGGGCGGAGGTCATTTCTCAATATGTTATATAGTGGAAACTTTGAAAATCATTTTCTCAGAATGTAACTGATGGATATCAACCAAATTTCATTGGAATGATCCTTTAGTGACCCTTTATCAGTCTACAAAAAAATCATTGTGATCGTATGGAAAGTATGCATTTTATGGGCGGAGGTCATTTCTCAATATGTTATATAGTGGAAACTTTGAAAGCATTTTCTCAGAATGTAACTGATGGATATCAACCAAATTTCATTGGAATGATCCTTGAGTGACCCTTTATCATTCTACAAAAAATCATTGTGATCGGATGGAAAATATGCATTTTTATGGGCAGAGGTCATTTCTCTATATGTTATATAGTGGAAACTTTGAAAATCATTTTCTCAGAATGTAACCGATGGATATCAACCAAGTTTCATTAGAAAGATCACTGAGTGACCCTTTATCAGTCTACGAAAAATCATTGTGATCGGATGGAAAATATGCATTTTATGGGCAGAGGTCATTTCTCTATATGTTATATAGTGGAAAATTTGAAAATCATTTTCTCAGAATGTAACTGATGGATATCAACCAAATTTCATTAGAAAGATCACTGAGTGTCCCTTTATCAGTCTACGAAAAATCATTGTGATCGGATGGAAAATATGCATTTTATGGGCGGAGGTCATTTCTCTATATGTTATATAGTGGAAAATTTGAAAATCATTTTCTCAGAATCTTATTTTTGGATATCAACCAAATTTCACTGGAATGATCCTTGAGTGACCCTTTATCAGTGTACCAAAATCATTTTGATTGGATGAAAAATATGCATTTTATGGGTGGAGGTCATTTCTCAACAAGTTAAATAGTGGAAACTATGAAAATCATTTTTTTCAGAATGTAACTGATGGATATCATTCAAAATCTTTTGGTTTGATCTTTGGGTGACGCATTACCATGCAGCCAAAAATCATTTTGATTTGATGAAAAATATGTCTTTTAAGAGCAGAGGTCATTTTTCTATCTGTTATATAGTTCAAACTTTGAAAATCATATTCAACATCAATAGAACCCCAAATATCTCAAAATCAAGTCAAAACATTTATTTGCTTTTACAAGAATTTCAAGCCTGTGGAGCGACTCAAGCCATTCATGGCTTTCTAGTTTAAAACACATTGAGGAAAGATTTTCTATCTTTGAGTAAAAGGTTTGTTTTCCCATTAATGATTTATTACAATTTCAACCAAGCTTCTCGGAAAACTTGAGAAGAATCAACACAAGCAGAATAGTGTCTTCCAATTCATATTTAATCGATACACTACATTTAGAAAAAGAATTGTATGTATAAGCTTTGAGATATAGAATTTCAATAATGTTAATCTTGAAACTGCAGCTGTACTTGCTAGATTTCATTTGTTATTATATTTGTTCGGTGATATTTGTAGAAGTGTACATTAAAGTTACTAATCTATTATTAATTCTTATTAGCACATTCAAAGATGTTTAGATCTTAGATTCATTTTTTTAGAATAAAAGATTTTTGAAAATGTGACCTCGGTTGATCTATTTTTTTCAAATTCTTTTTCGGGTGCTCCCTTTTTGCGTGAAGGTCGCACATATTTTTTCAAGAAAAATATATTAATAAAATAAAGAAAATACCACGGTGAAAATACCATATTCCATCAGTATTTTGAGCCGTAAACATAGGCTTTATAAATAGGAAAAACACACACACACAATGTAATTCCTAAGAAGTTTGTATTACCATTGAAACTTGTCGAACTTGGGTCGAAACATTTCACATTTATCAAATATTTACATGGATAGTTTCCTTCTTTGTCTCGTTTTATTTTCATCACAATGCCATCAGAAACGTCCACCTCCAGTGCTTTCAGCGCTTCGATTTAAGTAGAAATACGTTCAACACTGTGGTAATATGAGTCTTCGGAACTTGCGTTCACATTCCGATATATTAACGTTAATATATTCGGACTTCGTACGGTTAAATTGTAATTTTTAACGATTTGTGTAGTTTTTATCATGACTAAATTTTTGTATCCGCGTTTGGGGACAAAGAAATTGAAACTACATTTTTGGCTACGTACCTGTCCACCGGATTCTATACACACTTTTCCAGTGAAGCCAGAAACTATAACATCCATACCGAACCTGAGAAAGATGAAAAATGTGGTTTAATAGTTGGTCATAAGTACAAATCGAAGTACAAATCGAAGAACGTTGTCAAACTGTGATAAAAGCCCGGTCCGCCTGCCTAACAACATAAAACGAATACAGACAAGAGCAAACGTTTTGAAAATTACTCCATCCGCTTAAAACAGCCTTACAGAAACTGACGACCGTGGTGAAAACAACAGTCGTGCTACATACTATACATTATCTATTTTAGTCCCGTTTTTCGTAACTGTAAGCTATTCTTATAGCTCCGCAAGAAAGAGTGAGGTTCGAGAAACAGTTATCTCCTATCATTTTCAATGTTAAATTGATCTTTGACCACTCACTTGAAATTGCAGGTTATACCAGTTTCGTTCGAGCGGAATGAAACGGATAGAGTAAACACAGAAACTTTGCTACCTTGTCGCGTCGGTTTTCCTTACGTTCACTGTCATTCGACAGGGGTTCGGGCTTTCAGTGGGTATATAGAGAAAAACATGTTTGTGTCTTAAAATATCAATGTTTTCTGGTCGAGGTTTGGAGAATATATCATGACGAGTGTGTATTTTCGTTTATTTATCGTCGCTACCGTAGCACATGGCCATATGAGCGACGCCCCCAGAAGACGGTAAGTTGTTACGGGAGATAGTGCAGGGATACATGACGAAACTACTGCTGAGATCCGTCATGGTTCTTTTACGTGCTCGGTGTAAAGCACCGTCTCACGGGTCTCGGTTTAACGTCCATCCGAAAGACAATTAATTTTTGTTAGTGTGCCAGCCCGGGTTTGAACTCGCGCCGTCGAACTTCAAATGGTTTTGAGGCCGCCACCATAGCGCAGTTGGTTAGGCATAAGACTTCCAATCTGGAAGTCGTGGGTTCGATCCCCGGTGGCGGCAAATATCCTTTCCGACGTTTGTCTTTCACCAATGGGTAGATAATCGTAAACCTATGTGAAATAGCAGTCGGAGGCTAGGAAAGGATGTAATGGTAGTACTGGCGTGAGAAATACCAGGAATCCATTGTTAGGTGCTCCGGCCGCCGCGATATAACTGAAATAAAGTTGAAAGCGGCGTAAAACCCCATTCAATCAATCAATCAATCAAATGGTTTTGAAGTCCGGTGCTAATCCAACTGAGCTAATCGGGCTGACTTATCATGACGAGGCTTTGCCGACGCATACTAATTTCTCACAGCCGAGAGCAGATAACATTGTTGTTTCAAGACATTTACATGTTATTCTATTTATCATGCAATCATTTTTCAGCGTTTAAGTATAATAAACCCTTAAAAATCAAAGAAATTCATGTATATGTGTATGCCAATTGTTTCTAAAAATAGAATGTCTGATATTATGTTATGTTATCAGACAGGCGATATCAGGTAAATACAGGCTTCATTGCATGACGATTCATGACTGGAAAAATATCTCATCCGAGCCGTACTTTTAGAGTTCTAGATTCAATATCGTTTTTCTCTTTTTGAGGCCTTGGTATAAACCAACCTTTTAAAACCACCAATATCCCCTAACGCGCGCCTAATAAAAAGTAAACGTAAACAGAGTGACGTAGCATATTGTTGTGATGTCACACTACAACATTTCGCGATGTTGTGATATTAAAACGGTTCTTGACTGAACCTGCGAGAACGTTGGCACATTAAATGGACAGATTGGTAAATTTTGAAGGTATTTATTGGCATTTATATAACTTCATATAATTCTTGTAATTGGAAGGCTTCCTTTTGAATCATGAGAATATGGACCGTAAAAACATTTTCGTTTACTCTCTTAGAGATCAGAAATATGGCCCAAATTTCACGAAACTCGTTCAGAATATTTGCCAGGCTAGCGGAATCTTCCCTGTTGAAATATGGAATTATCCGATATTAATCACGAGTCAGTAGCTCAATTGGAGCACCGGACTTCAAAACAGTTGAAGTTCGACCGCGTGGATTCGATTCCCGGGCTGACACACTAACAAAAACTTATTGTCTTTCGGATGAGACGTTATATCGAGGTCCCGAGAGACGGTGCTTTACACCGAGCATGTTAAAGAACCATGGCGGATCTCAGCAGTAGTTTCGTCATGTATCCGTGCACCATCCCCCGTAACAACCAACCGTCTTCTTTGGGAGTCTCTCGTACGGGCATGTGCAACGGTAACTACGATAAATAAACGGAAATACACACATTAATCACGAAAAATTTGGCCTCATTGACTGAGGTCTTTTTTACACTTTACAGGCAACTAATACGACTCATTCTACAAGGACCAAGTTCCGAATACCAATCTTTGAGAATAAAAGGATCTACTCGAAACACGTGATCTATTGGAAAACATTTAAAAGTTGCCTAAATGAAACATTTTTTGTTTCTCACTAGAAGTCACACATGTGCACGTGTATCATCTTGAAACTTGATCGGAATATTTGTCTCTGGAAATATCTGAAAATGATACTGTTTACTATATACACCTTCTAGTATTACTTTATGAAGATGATACAGTCCTTCTAAGTGACAACGAAATTAATCTTCAAGGTTTCTTAAATCAATTTAATGAATATTGTAAAAAATGGAAACTAGAAATTAACAAGTCTAAATCCAAAATAGTCATATTTGCCACAAACAAACCTCAAAAGTACTCATTTACTATAGATGGTGAACCAATCGAGATAGCAAAGTCGTATAAATATCTAGGTGTATACTTTTCAGCATCTGGAAGTTTCCTAGACTGCATTCAAAATAATATTAAGCAAGCCAGAAAAGCACTTTTTTCGCTTTTTGTCAAAATTTCTAACCTTAACCTCCAGTCGATTTGCAACTAAAGCTTTTTGATTGCACAATCGTCCCAATTTTACTGTACGGGTGCGAAGTATGGGGTTTTGCAAATCTAGATGTTTTAGAACAATTCCACTGCAACTTTCTTCGAAAAATTAGTAAAACTAGGAAAAGTACACCAAGATATATGCTTTATGGGGAGTTTGGACGCTATCCCCTAGACATAGTTATCAAAACAAGAATGATTAATTTTTGGGCAAAGCTCATTCAATCAAAAACGACAAAAATCGCGTATCTAGTCTATAAGCATGCTAACTACCAGTCCATTGACTCTAAATGGATAATGAAAATCAAAAACATTCTTAACACTACTGGTAACTATCATCTATGGATTAACCAAAATTTTACAGTTAACAATAACACCCATAATTTGATCAAACAGACGTTGATAGACCAGTTTATGCAAAATTGGCATGAACAAACACAGTTGTCCCAGAAAGGAAAGCTTTACTCCAGTTTCAAAGTGAATTTTGGTTTGGAAATGTACCTACTTAAGCTACCTTATTCATTGAGAATTTCTATGATGCGTTATAGAACCGGAAACAACAAATTTCCAGTCGAGATCGGCCGTTGGAAAAATAACAAACCATACTCAGAACGTAAATGCCATCTTTGTAATTCAGGTGATATTGGTGATGAAATGCATTTTCTTTTAATCTGTAGTAAATTCCAAATGAAGAGAAAAAAGTATATAAATAGAAAATTTTATAACAGTCCAAATATTTTGAAATTCCAGAGTTTAATGAACTCGCAAAACCCTAAGGTATTGCATAAACTCGCGCTTTTTATGAAATATGTTCTGGCGTCAGTTGAATAAAGATTAATTTGTTAAACTTTTCCTGAGATCTTTTCCTACTTTTTCTCTCGTATTCTTTTTTCATCAGTATAACTAAGAATATTTGCTTAATTGTATGTATAGAATTAAAATTATTATACGGGTCTCACATCACAGGGAAAACTAGACCCTTTACATTCTTCAATCTAATATCAATCGTGAACGGTCCAGTTTTACCTTGTTTAACGGTTAAAGCATTCTAAAAAAGAGCACTGATTATGATTTTTATTTTGAGGTAGCACGTAGTTTGCTCTAGTGCTATATACCATGGCATTGCAGTGGACAACGTGTCATCTCATAAGCGGTTAAACTAGGGAAAGCTCGAATACTACTATATCTAAACGCTAAGTTTAACACGAACTTTTACCACCTTCCCCATCTGTTCGTACTACCTATATATAGTTTGCATTTGATTCACTTGCTCGCATGTCTTTGCAATTTGTTTCTATAAACATGTTGTAAACTGTGAAAGAAAATAAAGATATTTGTATTGTATTGTATTGTTCACAATGTTGAACTAAGAAAGTCGATAGAGCATCCGAGGCTCGTATAGGTCTCTTGTTTATTATATTTTATTCATCGCACTTTTTTCTATGAAGAATAACTATCCTTTCTCTTCGGATAAAGCGGTACATGTTGGTTATCGATAAATATCAAAGAAAATGCACGCTGCATCAGTCGCCCTTACTCAGTACTTAGTGATCCATATTTGTTCAAGTATTCGCAAGTTGATACGAGGATGTTTAAATTAATGGATAAAAAACAAGAAATTAATGACAAATACCGATTTAACATTGACAGACACAACATGTTATAAACATCGTAAAATTGACAAGTCGATTGATTTTGGAATGTTTTGGGGATGGAATTGAATTAGAATGTGGTATTACTTTTGAATTATTTTCAAGGGAGGTAAAAAAAATCGATAATTTTACGAAATGAGCGATAATGTCTTACTTACCTTCATTGGATACTTCTTTTCGTATTTGTGCGTCCAATCAGACGGTAAAAATCAACATCAGTCAAAAATATCGTACAATAATTTTATCGATTGAAGAAAGTTCGGCTATTTCCTACTATCAAACTTTTCTTTAAACCTGATTTTTTAGAAAGATCTAAATGTTTTATTTCGAATTTTGGAAAGAAAAAATGGGGTCACCGTGCTTATTTTTTTCTGAGAGCCGTATGAAAATAGGTACCAAAATCATTTAGTGCTCATTAGTCTTTGCCTTTGAATATCTTTAAAAATTACACTTTTGATTTGAAGCTATTATTTGTGGACAATTATTATTATTTATTCTGAAAGCGAGTGATTTATGTTTTATTTAAAAAACGACAACACATTCCACTAAATTATTACAAAAATTTGGAATTTTGATCAAGCAAAAGAAATATATGACATATTTATTCGGTCCTTTATAGAAGTATTTTCCTGTAATATCAAGGGCTACTAATATTTGTTTTACAGTAGAATAAATATAGGTCTACTTTTTAACTTTTTTCTTTTACTCTCAATATAAATTTGTGACTAATGAAGAATATTTTGATATGTAAAGAAATGGGGTCACAGTCTTCCTTTTTTAGATATTTTAACTCATTTGTTAATGAGGCAATTCACAAAAAAATAATAAAATTTAAAAACATATTTTTTAATACATGTGTATTGGAAATAACAAACTTGTTAGTATTTTTGGTTCAGGAATATGAGGAATTGGTTCTTTATAACATATTCATAGGTTGTATTTGCTTTCTCTCCGAAATACAGGCAAGGAGTAATGTTAAATACGTGCTTGTCGTTTTCTCTGAAAACTCTAAAATCGGGAAAAATGCCTCTAAAATTTGGTGAAAAATATTATTTGAATTTACACAAATTTTTGCGTGTTTTGTCAACCTTTCATGCATCTCTATCCAAAAACAAAATTTGAATTTTGATTCAAAGTTTTAATACTATCACAGAAACGCAAATGTTTTTTTAATGGCGGGCATCCAAAACCGCGTGTGCGAACGTCCTTAATTGATAATTTTAAACGATTTTGAAGTGTATTTAAACTATTTCCGAACGTTTTTGAGCGAGTGTTTGGAATGAACGAATAGAGCTTGAGCGAGTGGTTTGGGATGGTTTTGATCGAGATGAGTATCAATGTCACGATGTTATTTACTGTATGTAAAACAAAATAAAAAAGAAAAGTCATTATACATTAAATAAATTGTCTAGAAGCCCTCTCCTTTTCGAGTTTGTCTTATGCTTTATGTAGAATTCTCTTTTCTTTAAGATTTATGAGTAAAACATTTCATATCCATTCGAATAAGGTACACATATATACGTGGCAAAAACGGAAAAGGGAAATACGGTTGATGCAAAAACTTTCTTTGGCTTCTCTAAATATTTGGAAAGACGCAATCGTTTTCCGGGATTTATGTTAAAATATTAGCATTATTCATTTTGTCAACTGGCGACCCGGAAAATCTAGTTACTCAAGTCAAATCTCTCTATATAAGATCCATTTATAAGGGACTGATAAATGAAAATATAAATATTATCTTCCTCATGCAAATACAAACTCACAGATTTTTGTTGATCACATTTGGAATTGGAAATGATGGTTTTATGATAATTGGTTGTAATGTCGTGTAAAGCGCGGTCATTTTTGGTCAGTTGTGTTCATATATGAAATTTTACTTGCAGCTTACTCCTTTTTTTCGTAGACTTTCTATTTAGATAACACAACATTTTGATATGCCCATAAATGAGGACGTGGCAAGGCAAGGCTTATTTTGAGCCAGAAATCTTGGACGACATCTCCTTATGAACCACTGGGCCATTTTCAATGAAACTTAACTAGAATGTGCCTTCAGTAACCCTTTTCAACAATTGTTTGCGAAATTTTGATTGGCCGAAACATATTGGTGTGGTAGGGCGCGGCTCATTTTTAGTTCGAATCTTTGGACGGCATCTCCTTCTGAACCATTGGGCCAATTTCAATGAAACTATACCAAAATACTCTTTGGTGATCCTCAAAAACTTTTCGCGAAATTTTGATTTGCACATAGATAAATGCGTGGCAGGGTGGGGCTTAATTTGAGCTCGAAATCTTCGAACATCTCCTTCTGAACCACTTGGTCAATTTCAATGAATTTTTACGAGAAGGTTCCTTTGGTGAACCTTTCAAAATTGTTCGCGAAATTTTGCCCGATACATGTCGGTATGGTAGGGGGGGGGGGGCTTATTTTGAGCTCAAAATCTTTGAACTATATCTCCTCCTGAACCACTAGGCCAATGCCAATGAAATTTTACAACAATGTTTCTCGGCTGAACCTGTTCAAAAACTATTTTCGAAATTTTGATTGGCTCATAAATTTGGGCGTGGCAAGGCGGGGTTTATTTTGAGCCCGAAATCTTTTAAGGACATTTTCTCCTGAGCAATGTGGCCAATTCCAACCAAACTTTACCTTAATGATCCTAGGTTGACCCTTTTCAAAAAAAGTTTGGGAAATTTTGATTGGCCCATATATATGGGTATGGCAGGGTGGGGCTTATTTTTGAGCCTGAAATCTTTGAACGACATCTCCTGTACCACTAGGCGAATTTCAGTGAACCTTTACTAGAGAACCACTGGACTAATAAAAATCAGGTGAGCAGATAAGGGTCTCTTCTTTTCTTGTAGTCTGCTACGACTGTTTGGAATTCAGGTCACTCAAAGTCAAATTGTCAGGTATGGGTGATTTAGAATTTATTTAACAATTTGACATTCAAAGTCAAAATTGTCAGGTAATGGGTGAAATAAAATTTATGTAACAATTTGAGTTTAATCAGTCTGATTTTTTAAGTAATATATAAATAGTCTCCTTCCATGTAATTTTACATATTAGTTATATGATTTCACTTCTGATAGCTTGTAAATAAGTATCAATTTGGAAAAAGTCAGAATTCCTTCTGAATGCTAGTGACTTTCATTACTTTCTATTTTCAATATCTCTTTTTCAAATCTCGAGATATCTAAGCCAGTGGAGCGATACAGACCCTCTTGTGCCTCTTGTTATTGTCTTCAAACTTTGTTTAATCACAAGAATCGTTCCTTACGAAAATGGATCGATCCGTCCAGCGTCATGGGCAAAAGAGCCTATGAAAACAAATGCGACCCGTCACGCGAAAAGGGACCATCTTGGTGCTGCGTAAAGTGTCGACCCTAGTCAGACTGTGCGGGTTGCGCAGACTGACTAGGGTCAAAACTTTATTGAAACGTGCTTATTTTCTGAATCTAGAATGATAAATTTACCTTCAAGTGAAAGAGAATTTTTGAAATACGACTACTGATTGACCTATGCTGGATCAAATCTCTTTTTTCAATTATTCATTTTACAGAATTCCCGGGTGGGCCCTTTTCGCGTGACGGGTCACAAATAAGAAGATCCTCGTTTTCACAAAAGAGCCGATAGCTTTCAAAAGATTGGCTTTACACTTGGTAGCCACCGTCATAGCGTAGTGTCAGCGCGTCGGACTATCAATCAAAAGGTCCCAGTACGATTCCCGACGGCGGCACTCATCTTCGCCGACTATCTGTCTTCCACCAATCGGTTTATTATCGTAGACCTATGTGGGATAGTAATTGGAGGCGAGGAAAGGATGTGATGGTCGAACTAGTGTAATTCCAGGAATCCGTTGTCAGGTACTCCAGCCGCCGCGATATAACCGAAAGATTGTTTAAAGCGGCGTAAAATCCAAATTAAAAACACACATCGAAAGAATGATTGTACCATCGTGAAGGCCTGATCTGTCATACGTCATGCGAAAGGGGGGCAAATGTCCACAGTTTTGAGCTCCCTCAGCACTATTTGCTCAAGGTGAGCTATTGTGATCGATCAATATCCGACGCCCGTCCGTCTGTCTGTCTGTCCATACACAATTTTAAAAAAATCTTCTCCTCCCAAACTATCTACTAGTTTTCGAAAAAAACTTCACATGAGTGATCCATAGGTCAATTATAAAAAAAAACAAAACTTCAATGAATTTGAATCCATACCGAACTCAGGTTTCCATGGCAACGAAGTGAAAAAAAAAACCTTCTCCTCCCAAACCGTAAGACCTAGAGCTTCATTCTTGGCATGTATCATTCATTATCCTATACTTGTCTACAAAATATTTCATATCATTGCTCTACGTTGAAAATAAGCCCCTTAATTATTGATTTCTGGTTAATTTCTACACAAATTATGCATGTAAACAATAAGTCTTCCGAAAATATCACTTGTCATGCTTGACTTAAACATGGCAAACATTTAAAAAAAGTCAAAGTGCTGAAAGCACAAAATGCACTTATAGTGAGTAGATGTTTATTCTTTGAAATATAAAAAAAATCTGGTTCCTGAAAATAAGCCTTTTGTTATGGGATCCTGGTATCTACATCTTTAGAAAAAAACACAACATATTTAAAAAAATCTTCAAGTAAAACAAAAGGCTTTATTTCATTTTTAAAGCTTATTTCATTTGGCATGACATTTTTCTAAGACCTTTCCTCGTAAAACTTCAAATATTTGCACCAACTTGAATATAAGCCTTGTGCTATCCTTAAAGCCCCAGTAAGCGTTTAGAGTAAAAAATCGCTCTTTCGTGAATATTCTTTGGGTATTTTTTCTTGATTTAATCCTATGAAAGATGAGTAAGATAAAACTACAAATCAATCGACAAAAAGCGGCTTTTTCGTGAAACGCATAATCTGTCGTATACAGTAAAATATGTAAATGAAATTTTGGTCACGTGAAATACGCCAACGTGAAGGAGCGGTATACAAATTGGAGACCGAAATGTTGCGGGTCATAAATATTCATCAAGTAGGCCTATTTTTGGATCATCGCGTCATAATCATTTATTTACCGATAATTGGAATGACACTGGCCTGCCACTCGTGAAAACATAGCTTTTGTTGTTCACTCAATGGGATATAAATCGATCTTATACTGAAACAAACGATTATGCTCTATTTAATTTCAAAAATTCTAATTCACACTTCTTAATATATACATGTTACTTAATGTTAATTTCACTTAGTTATAAATGATCTGACCACCGGCATATTGATGTGGTCTGATGATTTGTTACCTCGTCATAGAAAAGGGGGCCTTCATGTTAACTTCTTGTAAACAAATCCACTGATGTTACTAAAACCTGAACAAGGTCATATAGTAAAACTCTTCGTTATTGTTAACTTAAGAAGTTAAGAAAAGAAAAAAATCTAGTTATTGTATGAATCTACTCCTCGACTAATGTTTACTAAATGACCCAGTAAAGACTTTAGTAACATCTACAAAGAACGACCTTACAAATAAGAAAATAACACCAAAACGTAAAAAATATGCAAATATATGCGATGATCTCAACAACGCGATGCTTATTAGTTTATTTATGAGTATTTGTTAAGTAAGTGCTGGTTACCAAGTGTGTATTGTGTAATGACGTTGCTGTAAAATGCGAAGTATTTCAATGATTTTAAAATAAAGTACACACTATCTTGAAATGGTAAAATGGTAATAAATACATTTAATTCATACACTTTTCTATGTCTTATCCCATTTTAAAACAAGTCTTATGGATACTTCCGATCGATGAACTGTACAGTTAGGAAAACCGTAAAATTGAAGAGAAGAATGATTTTCGAATGCTTTTTTAATTAATTTGAATGAATGTGATGAGCGAGTTTTGAATGTTTTTACGGGAGGTTAAACATAATCGAAATTCACGTTTGATCAACACACGCCAATAAAATAATACTATTAATCGATTTGATTGAAGTGATCACTTTGAACGATTTCTAGGTGTAAATGAATAATTATGGGGCGTTTTGAAGTAGCTTGAATGGGTATTGGGGTTGAAGGTAGCGCTGAGTGATCGATTTAGAATGGTTTTCATCGAGATAAAATTCAATTTCACGTTGTTAGCACTTATAGATAGGACATTTGGGAAATGTGTTACAAAAAGCCGGTTTCGGATATTAAAGAGGTCTTTTTAATTCAATTACATAAAAAATATACTATAAACTGCGTCTAAAGGCTCGATATAAATTGACATAAAAAACGTTCTGGTTGAAATAGTTTATCGATATACTTTTACATTGATATTTTCTGAATCAATTAAAGTCAGTTTTTATAAAGAACAAAATATGTTTGCGAAACGCGAATGTCCAGGAAATATTTTTTTTAACTTTTGACCTTGACCGATTATCTTGATCTTGTTAAATTGCATTGACCTTGGTATCTATAGATGCGCATCATCGCGATCTATCATCATACTGAATATTTACAATTTACAATGCTAGGTTTTAGGTTAAGTTTTGCAGACAGACAGACGGACAGGAAGACAACGGTACAACAATTTGTCACCGGTCTTTCGATGCGAGGGCATACAAATCATTATCATTAGTCTTTTTTTTTCTTAACTCGAGGATAACACGATAAATGATCGAATTACTCTTATTTCCATCGTGGTCCGAACTCATTCTAGATTTTATCCTTCACATAGGGAGAGGCAATGGTTTCTAACCACTGTATCCCATTTCTACAGCTTGGTGGACTTGGGCCCTGTCTGTGAAGTGTCCTGCCAAATACCCGCCTCAAATTGGACTCGAACAAGCAACAAACAGGTTACGAGTCGAGCGCGCTTACCACTCAGACGACGAGCCAGACATTACAAATAATTACAAGTCATCCCCTGAAAAAGTTGTTCTGGTGGATTTCTTAATGACTGTTACACGTTGCATTTGCCTACTCCGCCTGGTTGTTGGCATATTCAATCGGTTTGGGACTTCATGCAAAGATTGTCTTTGAGTTATTTCAGTATTTGGATTTTGGACACTTTTACCGTGTGTCCCTTCTAATTCTTTGATTGGTAGTTCATCATTTCCACCCATCGGTTTTCGTTCATCATATGATTCAGTTTTGTTTGGGCAGATATCTGGGGACATTTTTCCAAGGGAAAGCCTATTTTCAGTCGTATCTTTTGTAAAAGACTGGACTTCGGCCCCGTTGTGATTTCTATTGTCTCGAACGTTTGACTTTCCTTGTTCAGAAATTTGACTTGTTTCTACGTTCCTTATAGCTTCTAGTGGCTTCATTTGACACATTTGATTATCTGTATCTATTTGTACTTGATAACCTTCATATTGAAGATCATGGCTAATTTTATTTGGTTGCGCATTAGCATTTTGTTGATCATGCATACCCACTAATGAAGGTTTGACAGATCTATGGAAGTGTTCGTTTTTATTTATTCTAGAGTTTGCCTTTTCAAGCTTTGAGAATGGTGGTCCCTTTTTCGCATGTGGCGATTCTTCATCCTGCGGTTTAGATATTTCTTCATCCGCATGTTTATTTTGTATGTCTTTTTCATCCTGTTTTTCCATAACGTGTTTCAAATCAACCTTTGCCATATCGTTTGGCTGCCATTCATCTTGTTGACTTACTTTCTTAGTAAACAAAGTTGACTGCTCGTTGAATTGGCGCTTGCGTTGTCCTTCCAATAGACTCATTTCATGTCTTCTTTCGTTTTTATTTGTTTTCATTTGACGGACTTGATGACTAGATAATATATTACTATCATGTTCGACTACCTCGGGAGTCTGTCCTTCATTGTTCCGTTCGTTCTTGTTCTTTTTAAGAATATTTTTCTTTGGCTCTGCTGTTTCGTGTCCAGCATTCGTTTGTCCTTGTGGCAAATGAAATTTAAATGTTTCCCGTATTTCAAACGTTATTTCATTTAAAAGGTCTCGCGGAGATATGCCTTTAATATGACTCTGAATTCTCAGTAAAACTTTCCGCAAAGCTACTTGCTCCTCTTCTCTCTGTAATCTGGTCATCATCAGAGGAATAGATATATCTTCAATCGCTTCTTGAATTCTATCAAGTAACAATTGAATAGACATTTCATTGAAACTATTTCCGACTATACGTGACAACTCTTCCACAGAAATGCCACCGATTCCTTTCTGAATTCCAACAAACAACAAATGTAAATCTAATTCCCCCTTCCCCTCATTAATTTGCTGATCTTTCATTTGTCGACAAATTTCAAATATTTCATCTTGTATCATCTGAATAAGGTGTTGTAAAGGTTTTTCGTTTATTTCATTTCTTATTTCCTGTTGCTTTTTATTGCATATTGCACTTATTTCATATTGTATTTCCTGTGTAATGTGTTGCAAGGGTAACGTTACGCTAGTTCTCTCATTTTTTATTCGTTTTTGTAGTTTCTGAATAGGTATTTCATTAATCTGTTTCCCTAACATTTGTAGATATTCTTGAAAAGATATCTGACTATTTCCATCTTCTACTTCTCGCGAAAACCGTTCTTCGTATACTGAACTTATTTCCATTTCTATTCCCGCCAACAGCTCTATTTCTGACGCCTCGTCGATAATATCTCTTAGATTCTGTCGAAGCTGTTGTTCAAATATTTCATAAACCTTTATCTGCGTTCCTATTTGTAATGTCTGCACGGCTAATTTTCTAACGTAATTCTGTTTTCCTTGCATCAGATGAGTTTTACATACTTCATAAACATCTTCTTGTATTTCATGCAGTAGTTCCTGAGCACTTATTTCTCTAAAACGATTACACACCGCATGTATTAGATTCCTTCGGAAAATTGAAGTGTTTTCAGTTTGTATCTCCTTTAGCCTTTGCTCTTCAGTTTGGTCGTAAGTTTGCTCCTTTATTCCTTGTAAAAGCTGAAGTACAAACATTTCACTGATAACAGCAGGTAAACCCACTCCAGGCTTTAGCTGTTGGTCGCATATTCTCGTTATTTTAGTTTGAAAGCGACGAAGAAGCTGTTGGACAATAACCATGGATAATTCATGTTGTACATTTTGTAAAAGAGCCTGGAGAGATATTTCACTGCTTTCATTCTGTATATCATTTTGTGTGCGCCGTTGACCTGTTGCACACATTTTTTCTAATACATCACTCTGTAAATGACGTTCGCATATTCGTATTATTTCGTTCTGCATTGTCTGTCTTAGTCTTTGTTCAAAAATGTCACATACCTCAATTTGTAACGGTTTCTCTGGCTGACTTTCATACATATAGGTTTCCAAAATATTCTCGTTCCCTTGCAATAACTCTTGTATAGATATTTCACTTATTTCATTCACTATTCTCAGGAGTATTTGCTTTAAAGGCAAAGCACAAATTAAATTTTGTATTATCTGTATGAGGTGCTCTTCGCACAATTCACTGAATTCATTTTGTATTTCTTCCACCATCTGGAAAATGGACATTTGAATATTCTCATTTTGTTCTACCTCCCACTCGAGTGAAGGATATGATTCACTCGATTCATCTTTCTCTTCTTCTCTCACCTTTTGATCAGAATTCAATTCAACAATCTCTAGTTCTATGACAACAACATAGCTGTCGTAAGCAAGGAACATTTTATTCTGGAAAAATGCTGTAGCTTTCACATCACGAAATCTGCTCTGAAGTCCCCCCTTTATGATTATCTGATGCTTGAGATCCATTGAAAGCTTGTAAATTTTAGTTGAATTTGATCCAAGCACAAAAATATTCCCTTCGTCATCAATGCACATTGACTGAGGTTTTGGGTCATGCACTGTTATAGAACTGAGGATCTGACCGGACAATGATACTCTAAATACACATCTCGAAACACTTACGTAAAACGTTTCCATATCTTCATGAACAACTAAGTGTGATGAACAACCCTTATTCAAACTAGTCTGACCACAAACGGCGCTTATGTCTATTGTTTTGACATTTTCCCCTGATACCACTTCAATTATACAGGCAACGAGTCGATTAATACCGACCCTATAATCAGAGCTTAAAGCAATGAGTTTGTGTCTACAATATCCCGCCTCTTCACATCTACCTTCTACTCTTGTGGTAAATATGATACTTGGACTTACACCCGCTTCAATGTCAATTATGTTAATTTCATTTTTGTCTGGAAAACAAACGGCAATTCTGAAGTGTTGTTGATTTTCTATAGGTATCTCCACCATTGCATACGGTCGAGACGAAAGTTGTAAATATCTTGTCATTTGTTTTGTTCTAAAGTTAAATATTCTTATGCACTTGTTGTAATCATCAGTTATAAGCAAAGTCTCGTTGTCGCGCAGAACACAAATATATGAGATTTCATCCAATGGTGGTAGTTTTCTTGACTTCAAGTTAAACCATTTTCTGTTCCATTCAAGTACGAAGCGTCTCACATTGTTCAGATCAAAAACAGAAGTGCGTTCGACCTTTTTGTTTCCGATTTCTTCATTTTTTTTCAGCTTTAATATCTTCGATCATGTTTAACCGCATTCTCTTCATGTTTTTTCTATTGTTATATCTGAAGTATTTTACGATACATTTTGAATGATCGTTAAGACACAACTTACATAAGTATTTACCACAGTGAAAACACATGAATTCAGCATGATATACTGAATAAGGTTTTGGCTCATAACGATGCGCATGTTCACCAAACCAATTGTGTTCTCGGACAGAAAAACATTCATCACAATAAATGTGAGCCATAATGTATGGTTTAAATTAGAATTAACCAGACCATGGTTTTAAGGTTAAATGTTATTTCCCGTCAAAAATTTCAAAGAAATGATTTAAAGTCACGTGTCTGCTTCACAAATTTGTTGAAACGGTACATCAATTGTGAGTCCTCGTGCGTCTTCATTCCTATATCTAGTTATTTCACCAGACGCTTCTATTTTGAATAATTGTGTATGAAACGATGATTACAGCGAGGAATAACTTCCTTTATCTCTTTCTGGTAAGTTCTATCCACCATCAATCTTAGATGCCGACGTCTTATGCTGCAAAAATACATATCAGTGTAAGTGATCTTAAATACTGACCAGAATTGTAGCAAGCAAAAATACAAAAAAAAAAAAAAAAAGAAAAACACACAAAACAAAATAATGCCTAGTCATCAACAGAATTTGTACGATTGTATCATCACTCAAGTCATTACATAAATTTGCATTAAAACAATTTGATCAATGTTTTTCACATACCACTAGTACAATATCCCTTTCCACCCTACAGCTGCTAATTTCGCATAGGCTACTAGTTAACAAAAGTTGCACAAACCGTCAATTTTCGGGAAGGAGTGAACGTTAGTGGAATGATATAGGTCGAACCCTCTACTACATGATTCGCGACCAATTTTGCTTCCAATAGAGCATCCCGACCTTGGCTTTTACTCAATTAATCGGTCAGTTCAAAAGTAGGTAGAACCTTCAACCGAAATATTTACGATCAACTGCGCTAACATTTGCGCCACGACTGCGGTCTTCTGTCGGTTTTTTTTCATTTCTTTTTTCAGTCGTTTATTAAGGATAATTGTTAGATAATCACTTGGCTAAGTACAAGATGACGCGCTTTAAGAGAATTTGCCCAAACATTTTCATATTTATTATCATTTTTATGCCCCGGCATCGATAGATCGGGAGCATATTGTTTTGCCCTGCGTATTTGTCTGTTTGTCTATTTGTCTCCTAAAAACATAAACATTGCCTATAGCTTTTGATTTGTTAGTGATAAAGCCTTCAAATTTTAAATGTGCATTGCTTTTGATCTTACTGTATACCAACTTCAAGGTAATTGGTCATGGTCAAGGTCATGTTCAAGATAAAATAACCGTAGAATTAAAAATTTTAAATTGGCCATTACCGCACAATGGTAGAGAATACAGCTTTCATATTTCAGTATGGTATTGCTTGTACTATGACCTTTCAATTGATACCAAAGGCTATCGGTCAAGGTCAAACTTTTGAGGTCACTTAATTTTAACATACTTTGTAAATACTTTGGCCATAACTTTTGATTGGTCAGTGATACCAGTTTTGGCCTTATCACTGACTCAACAGTGGTTATATTAATATAATAACGTGTTTTTTATCCTCCGCTTTCTAGTTCTCTTGGTCTTTTAATATCGATGGCGCAGTACGAAACAGTTGTAACTTCCTATTAACATATAGGTAGTTACAACTGTTTTGCACAGTGCCATCTCTAAACCATTCGCTAAATAAGAGGGACGCTGATCCCTACACGCCTACCGTAGCCATTTTTGACAAAGGTGGCAAAATGCAAAAACTACTGATTTGAAATTCATAACAGGATTGACCAAATTTTAAATTAGTCCCAGATGTGTAGAATATTACTCTTCTGTTTACGTTTTAAGACACTTGGGCTATGCATGTGTCCTCCCAAGTGCTCATAATAATGTTTTAAAAACGTCATCGGTTACCTTTTCTTTTGTTACACAAATCTGAGATTCATCAAAGATTTCAAGGAGACAAAAAATCTGACCAATTGTCCACAAGTTTGAGCCGCAAATTTGGTCTCTAGAGTGCACACAGGGTTTTCTGTAATTTGATCCCTTGACCTCATCATTTGCCCAACATGACCCAATTTTGAACTTGATCGAGATTTTAATCCCCAATAAATCGATAAATTTTGAGAAGATTTTTGTAACTATGCAAATACAGGATATGCACCGGCAAAACACCAAATGTGGCCCCGATGATCATGAAATTAACAAACTTGGTAGAGGTCAACAAGATTACCATACATTACAAATACGAAAGCTGTCAGTCGTCTGGTTTCATACAAGAAGATTTTTGAATAATTTCCATGGCAGCGAGATTTAAGTGTTGATTCCGTTTCGTGTCATGCCAAATATCAAAGTTTTTAAGCTGAATGATTATGGAGTAGATTTTTTTGAAGATTTTCTCCTTTATTTACATTTCTCTGGGATACCACAACAAGATGATATATTGATTTGATTTTCATGAAAAAAAAATGCCTCATGTGAATATGTCATAAGCCAAATACAATGAAATTAAGCCGTTTGGTTTGGGAGATGAAGATATTCTTTTAGTGTTTATGCTTTATTTCTATAGATGTAAAATCCGGGATCCAACATCATAGGGCTAATGTTCAGGGACCAGATATTTAAAAAAATATAATATCTACTCACCATAAGTGTTTTGCAGTCTTTTCAGCACTTTGACTATCATAAAAGTTTGCCATGTTTCTTATCAAGCATGAATTACGAGAATAAATTTCAAGACTTATAGTTCACCCCCTAAGAACTGTTACAACGGACAAATACCTCTGCATGAAAACATGTTAAGGATTCGCAATGAAAACTGTTAAGGCGTCTGCTTTTTTTTCAATACATGTCGGTTTCTACATTATTTGAACAACCAGAAGACACGTTGGACTGTTTTATATATTCCTTTTCCCTTCCTTAGATAATCCATAATCCTGGTCGAAATATCTGTGATATTGATATTTCGGTAAAAAAGCATTTTGAGGTAAATTTGATCGAAACTCAGTGTTTTGTCTACTTCTTTTTGGATTTTCAAAACAGAAAAAAGAAATATCGAAACATTTTATCTGTTTGACGTTAAAACCCCTCAGTCTTCTCTATCATACCAGTTATCTGAAAGGAATGTCTTCTGATTCAAAACTTATTTGCTCTTTTTCAATTCTATGTGTATGTTATGTACTCTGCCTAATTCTTTTGGTATGTTACAGTATCTTCCCTACAGCGTTACAACTTTTGTCATTGATATTGCATACAAAAATCCCAGTTTTCTTGACGCCAGGATTTTCAAAAAAACACAAAAAGAAAACGGAACGAAATCCGAGTTTTATTGCAGTCTTTTACTGCGAAATACGAGGTAGATCAGGAGAAGAGCCCAAAACCTCATTTAATGCCATATATCTAAAAAAACACACTGGTCTCCTTTTTGATTTATGAAAAACAGCATGCCTTCCTTCTTTTCCATTATATCTGCCTTAATTTCAGGATAAGGAAGCGCTTGCAAATGATAATTATACGAATGCCTATACATGGTAATCTAATCAACATTGTAAAGCTTTCACCTGCTTTTAATGAAAGGGATCTTGTCAAAAAGGTGTAAGCTTAAAATCCCCAATCGAAATGGATTGAACTTTCACGACATCGTCGGTTTAATTCTCTTCTACAAATGACGGTGTCACGAGTGTTCGTCTGAAGCATTTCTTCAATATGAAACTTTTTTCAAATATATCTACATTGGCTTTTTTTAAAAATGAAAAAAATGGGGTCGTGTTGCTTATTTTATACCTAGATCTGGTTTCAAATGGGAACCATCACCCAAGTGTGTTATTTTAGTTACTTTTAAAATTCTAATGAAAATATAACCCTGCAGAGAAATTATTTAAATGTATATAAACCTAAGCGCTAAAAGGCCTTGTTTCGCATTGTGATTGGAAATTGACACTCATTTGAATTGAAGTAATACATACGAGAATTGAAGGGAAAAAACCTACATTCGGTCTTTATAAAAAGTCAATCAAATCGTCTGAAATATCTCCGAGATTTATAGTCATGCTCTGATCTAAAATGTTTTCTGAGAGGATAGGTCCCCTGAATAACTAGATGATTATAGTTTTTAGTATTATAAATTTTTCGAGTTCACACGACGTCCACGAGAGCCTGGGACGCTCTACCGCCTCCTTCCCTGCGAAAGAATTCAAGAACTGGTTCTAAGACGTTCTAGAAAGTTAATTGGCAATTCAAGAACATTCAAACTAGCTCCTGAACAATTTCTAAAACTAGATCTTAAATTTCTAGTAGCAGATATTGAGCCAGTTCTAAAACTTGAGTTCAATTACTAGTTCTAGAACTAGTACTTGAACTGACATTAATTGCCCTTGAACGTTCAAGAATCATTTCTTGAACTTTTTGCAGGGTGTAAGGCCAATGGCTGCATAAAATAAAGTCACATGTTATTTTGAAGTACTTAAGGATAAACCATCTATCTAAAGTAAGTTAAATGTCAAGGTTTGTGATAATTTCACCAATTATCATAAGGCCCCTTTTCCATCAATACTTCACCGCCCTGACCTATTTTCAAAAGGAATAATGATTTCATTGGTACAATCGTTATTCAACGTTTGTAGCAAATTAGATAAAAACTGTTGACTCTTTTGCGATAGCAGAGGTTTTTTTAAAAACAATTCTCAAAATGTCAATTTTCTCGTGGTACTTGACGGACCTTCGAAAGGACCAACTATTATGTTAATTCAATCATTCTGTGAAAGCATAAAACGAATTGGACGAAAGCAGTGGACTCAAATGCTATAACGAGTATATTGTAATTAAATTTCCTTAATGCCCCTTTTCCTTTGATGTTTTTCGAAACTAATTTCGAACAGAAATACTCTAATGTTGGTGTATAATCATTATATGAAAGTTTGAAGTAAATTGGATAGAGATTGTGGACTCTTTTGAGAAATAAGTGTAAGTTAATAGACGAGCGGACGGATAGACATACGGACAGACGGGAAATCATAGCTAGAATAGCTAATAAATCCCATTCAAATAAATAAAACAAAGGAAATGCATTCCTTAAGTATCTGTAACCTCTATCAGTGATGTAGTTACTATACTGTAACACTCTCTGTCATGCACCGTAACATGTATAATTTTATATTATGATTTTTTTTTACATTTTTAGTCGTGAAAACAGGGAGGAAAACTAATACCAATTTACTCAATTGGAATTATTGTTTGAGATTGCATGAATTTCCAATATGAAACGCAATCTAAAAGCTTGTAATGCCTTTAATTTGGAAAATGACTCACAGTACTTCTGATTTTTCTTTAATATTTAAAGTTCTAGTTATTTGCAGGATAAAATATGAAAGTAAATGATTATGCGGGGTATCAGACTGTATAAGCTACACTTGTCTTTTTTACATTCGATGGATAAAAGATCACATGTGATTTTGTAAGGCGTGGCGTTTTTGTTTTCCGTAAGTACAGAAATGGTGACTGTTTTCATTGCGAATCCTTAACATGTTTTCATGCAGAGGTATTTGTCCGTTGTAACAGTTCTTAGGGGGTGTAGTTTACATACACACTTTGTATTAAAACAACATTCACTGCAAATTTAATTCTATAATTATGTTACATAACAAGGGAAGTAAACACAACATTCTTAAATTATTCACTATTTTTCTTTGACCATAAAACAAAGGAAAGGTTAAAACTAGGACACTCCCTGCACCAATGATTTACAACAAAACAAGAAATCAATTATCACACAACATATTATGGCTAATTTTCAACGGGCGCCATAATTTGAAAAAAAAGGTAGACAGGTATTGGATAATGCTACATGCCATATGAAAGCTCCAGATGTTGCAGTTTGGTAACAGATGATTTTTAAGGTTTTTTGCTCCGTAAATGTGGAAATCAGAGTTCTTAATGAAAACAAATTCTGTGAAGTATTTTCAAAGCCATTGACCGAAGGGTCATATCTGTGAAGTTTGGTATAAATCTAGTGTATTTCTTTTCTTTTAAAATGTAGACGGACGGACAGACGGATGGACGTCGACCATTGATCGATCTCAATAGCTCATCCTGAGCACTTCACGCTTAAGTGAGCTAACAAAAAAATCATTTTTTGATAAAATGCATACTCAGACAGAAAGTTAAGCGTTTCGAAGAAACTCCAGGAGCCAATAATACAATGTAACAGTCAATGCAGAAAGGAATCAACAATAGAAGTGATCAACTCAAGAATGAGGTTCGTATATCTAAGGACACTAATACTGTGAAATACAATTGGCAAATATAGAGCTTGGCATAGAATTTTCAGCCAAAGTAGAAGTTTTTCTAAGTCAAGTCAGGTCAAGTAAAATTTATTTACAAAGTCGGTGCAATAAAACAATATAACATAATCTCTAGTGAGCTTTTAACACCGACTTGAAGTTCATAAAAGTAATACAAACCATAAGACAATCAGTTTAAAGAGTCAAAAGATAAAAATTCAAAGGCAAAACAGATTAAGAGATGGATGCCATATGAATGATATTTTAAATTTAATGCAATGCAAGGGAGAAAATTGTTGTATCAGATTACCAGCATTTGACCAATGGTTATCTCCCCTACATAACATTATGGAAAGCCCCTAAAACATAGGAAATTTGAATAAAAACAGACCTATAACTGAAAATCACAGAGGCTTGATTAGCTTAGAGCTTTTGATTCATTTTAGGCATCGCAGTAATCTATTAATAATATATATATTGCATTTTGACTGCAGGTTACTGTACTGTTCAATTGTCAGTTTGTTCATAATTCATAATTGCACTGTTCTTTCATCACATTAAATAAGTTTAAGAAAATAAACAATAAAGCAAAGGCATAGTAATTCATTCAACAATGAAACTGAAGCAATTTCAATTTTCTAAAAATTTAACATTTGCAGACAGATAATTTTTGCAGCAAAAAGCAAAGTGTTTGCGACTGAAAAACAGGAGTAACAAATTTGGCAAAATCTAAAAAAAAAAGCAAGGAGCTCAAAAGCAAAGATAAGTTGAAAAGCAGAAGCAAAAGCAAAATATGGCAAACTGAAAGAATAAGGGGGATAAGCAGACTTAAAGCAAACATAGAAAACATGCTTTTAGGCCAACAGCAGCCGTCCCATTTCTTGAAAGTTAAGTTACTGATGACAAGAGGAGCAATTGCATTTTTCTCCGACCCAGGAGTTAATAAGCTGGCGGAAATGATTCAGTGACGCTGTTTCTCTGAAGTGTGCAGGGAGGGAATTCCATAGGACAGCTGCTGAGTACCTGAATGATTTTCTACCATACCTTTCAGTTCTGGGTATAGGGATCTCTGCTGTATTCTTGTGCCTAAAATTGTATTTAGAACGTTTATAGTTTATTAAGTCTTGCAGATATTCGGGGTTGAGTTGGTTTAGAATTTTGAAAGTTTCTAGTGCAATAGCTCTCAGTCGTCTAACTTTCAGAGATGGTAAGCCAGATTTTAGTAGAAGGTGTTCGTAATTACTTTGAGTGTCTTGGTATATGAATCTGAGAGCCCGTCCTTGGATTTTTTCAATTTTTTTAGTGTTGGTTTCATTTGTGAAATGCCATGTTAGTGGGCAGTAATTGAAATTGGACATAATAAATGAAAAATAGATGGTTAATATTCCTAATTTATTTAGATGTTTACCAATACGTTTGAGTACATTTTGTTGCTTAGAGGCCTTCCGGCAGATGGTACTGACATGTGAGTTGAATGACAGGAGAAAGTCTAGGTTAACACCAAGCAATTTTACTTCTTCATCACTTTCAATTGTTATGTTATCAAAGGAGAAGTTTAGACCTTGTTTGTGTGTTTTTGACCTAAAGAAATTGCTTGAAACTTCTCTGGGTTAGCTTTCATTTGATTTATAGAGAACCAATTTATTAGAGATAGGCTTTCTTCTTCCAGTGTCTTGACAAGGTCTGGTATGGAGCAACTTGCATATGAAATGGTGTTGTAGAGTTTCAATTTCTGTACAAAATGAAAAATGTCACTAATAAAGATGTTAAAGAGTACAGGTCCTAGGATACTCCTCGGGAGACTCCCTTAATCAAAGTCTGAAAAGTACTGCAGGTCTTTCCAATTTTCACACATTGTTTTCTGTTTGAAAGGTAGCTCTGGATTAGATCTGAGGCAGATTTTGATAGCCCATAATATTCAAGTTTCAGTAATAATAAATCATGTGGTAGACAGTCAAAGGCTTTGGAAAGATCCACAAGAATATCGGCAAGGTATTTATTATCATCGAGATACATTTTCCAATCTTCAACAATTTTCAGTAGAGCTGCGTTGCATCCATATCCAGGCCGAAAAGCATTCAAATAAGGATTAAAAAGATGTTTAAAGTGTTCTATGATCTGTGTATAGATGGCTCTTTCAAAGACTTTTGACATGACAGGTAGAAGGCTAACTCGTCTATAGTTGCTTTTATCCAAAAGGCTATTTTTCTTGTGTATTGGTACAACTTGTGCAATTTTCATGTTGTCAGGAAAGATGGAGTTTTCAAAGCTGCGATTTATCAGGTTAGTAAGAGGGTCGGCAATTACTGGAGAGCATATTTTTAACATTTTTATAGAATGTCCATCATTTCCAGTGGCTTTTTTTACATTCATATTTTTTATTTGCTTTAGAACAAAATCAGTCGATATTGGTTTGAAAGAAAGTGATTCCTTGATATTTGAATTTTCATTGATTTTCACTATGCTTTCATGGTGTTCATCAATTTTTGTGTTTTTATCACCAATATCTTTCGCAACGTTAATGTAAAAATTATTAAAGGTGTTGCAAATTTCTAGTTGATCAGACAGAAGTGTTTCATCTTCTTTTATTACAAGATTTTTCTCACAGTGGGTACCCTTGTTTGTAAGAAAAGGTTTAATTGTCTTCCAAAAAATCAGTTTCTTTGCACCCCCCTGAGCAACGTTCTAGAAAGTAATTTTGGATTGATTTTTTTCTTATTTTGTTTACGTAATTTCTCATTACTCTATAATTTTCCCAGTTATGGCCTGATTTGTTTCGAAGAAATTTGTTAAAGAGCATCTTCTTTTTATAAATTGCTTTGCGTAAAAAGGAGTTCATGAAAGGTGCAGGTTTTAGGGTCTTTTTTTTTGTTTTAATTGGGGCAGGTTTATCAAATACTCTTATTATGCAGTCTGTAAGGTCTTCTGGTGCTTTGTGTAGGTCTGGATCACTGTTGATAAATGAAAAGTTTGTTTTCTTTAGTTCAGATAAAAAATCTGCTTGGTTTAAATTCTCAAAGCTTCTGTAAGAGATACATATCAACGACATGGTGTTCTCTTTAATTTATCACTCGGTAAATATCTACTATTTATGATATGACATACGTCGCCGGAGTAAAATAACTCTGTTGTATGTTTTTAATATGACACGGGTGTTATGACGCTAGTGGAATAACTATGCATATGAACTAAGAACGAAGAACAACGTTGTAGTTTTGATAGGAAAATGACGTCATAATGGATTTGCTGACGTCATTTCGCAAACGGCGTTATATGTCTCACGGAATATCTTTAATCAATAGATATCGTAAATTCCTCGTATTATCACAACGTAAATTCCTCGTATTATCATAAAAATGAGGCCATATTATAAATAGATTATCAAATGTGTGCTCTTTTAATACCGAAATTATTGAACTCGTCATCTAAAACAGATAAAACTCGGCGCAACCTCGTTTTTATCTGTTTACAGATGACTTGTTTTATAAGATCGGTATTCAATGACCACTCATTCAATATCCTACATATTTCACACTGGATAACAACGTGGCGAGATCCTTGTGATCTTAAATTCAAATTCAAATGCAATATTCTCTTTTTTTTTAAACGTCGCTTTTCAGCATTAATACTACAGTCGATATTGCTCGAGCGACCACGTCTATTAAGCGACCAATTTTATTAAGAGAGCACCATAAACAACCCTTCACCGTATGCAAAATCTCTGAAAAAGAGGATATTTTTAACGAAAAAACGGTTATAAATGAACCGTATGTTGTTGGAGCCCATTAGAATCGTCTGAATAAGACGATTTTAATGGGTTCGAACATCATATAATTCACTACGACTTGACCGCCAACCTATAAATGCTATATAATTAACTGTCACATTTATCATGATATTTTGTATTAAGCGACTATTTCGATAAACGACCAATTTTTGGTGGTCCCTTGAGTGGTCGCTGAACACAAGTTTTACTGTACTTCTTTCCGTATTTCATTACTTGCGTATAAATAAACCTTGTTATTTCACAGCAATAACTCGAAAATCACAGTCAACGTGTGGAGAATACGCATGCGTCTTTGTTGTGACCTGCGCAAACCAAACACCACCAGAAAAAAACAAAGAATTTGCCAAAGATTCAGGCGTTAGGGAACATCTTCAAAAATGTATCATAAAGTCAAGTGTATGTCCTTTTCCAGTTTTAGAATTTTCTTTACCCGTGCCATCAATTCAACAACTATTAAAATGTAACAAAAACAACATTCCTCTTCTGCCAGTAGGGAGGAGAACCTCTTACACTTTGCAGACAAGAGGCCCATGGTGGTCCTAAATAGCTCACCTGAATAAGCTGTCTATAAATCGCTTAATATTGGTTTTGAAATAATAATAATGATAATAATAGCAATAATAATAATAATAATTATAATAACAATAATTATAATAATAATAAAAATGAATGGCCACCAAGCTAAACACTTGTTGCTTCTATACACTAAGGCAATTCTTTTTGCCAATTTTCGGGTTAATTTGGCAATATATGTGGCCCCTTTGAGCTATAACTATGGATTGACCGGAAAAAGAGTGATAATAATAACATTGATAGGTCTTAATGTTGAGACTATCTTTAGTGTCCTTCATGAGTGCGTGCGAAATTTTGATTGGCTCGTAAACGTGAGCTGGGCAGGGCGGGGCTTATTTTGAGACCGAAATCTCTGAACGACATCTCCTCCTGAACCACTGAGCTAATATCAATGAAACTTTTACCAGAATGTTCCTTGGGTGACCCTTTTTCAAAAATTGTTCTCGAAATTTGATTGGCCCATAGATATTGACTTGGCAGGGCGGGGCGAATTTTGAGTCTCCTCAGTAGTGGATGGATGGGCAGGGTCTATTATCACTTTAAATTCTTGGAATAACAACCCTTCTTCAACAATTAGGCAAATGTGAATGAAACTTTGCCAGCTACCTGAAACAGATCCACTGGACCAATAAAAATCAGATAAGTGGTTTAGGGCCATTCAGACCCCCTTGTTGTAGTCAGCTAAGACTTTGGAATTCAGATCAATCAAAGTCAAAATTGTCAGGTAATGGGTCAAATAAACTTTGTTTAATAAGTGTATTTTTAAGTGATATTGAAATGGTCTCCTTCCATGTAATTTTACATATTATTTATATGTGTTCACTTCTGATAGCTTGTAAATTAGTATCAATTTGGAAAAGGTCGGAATTTCTTTTTGAATGATGGTGACTTTCATTAACTTCTATTTCAATATCTCTGTTGCAAATCCTGAGATGTTTAAGTTAGTGGAGCGATACAGGCGCTCTTGGGCCTCTTGTTTGTTGCTTTTATTTTTTCGAAAATTCATTTATTTTACACGCATAGTTAGACATTATCATGGTCAAAGTTGTTTAATTTTCAAAACCTCATCTTTTCGATTATTCTTTTGTACAGTGTAGAATTGATAGCTCTAGACCATGTTTTAGCATTTACTTTTCATATAATTGGATAGAATACTGACAAGCTACAAAACTGAATGTCTTGTATCCTCAGAATTCTCATCAATCTCAGGGCTTGTATTGACCTCAAAACCAAGGTTTTGATCCCCCCATAAAACCTGAATATATCTTAATTTTACCCCTTCAATTTTCTCCTAGGGGTCAGTTTGTATAGGAATATATTGTAGATCATTTTCTATATAAGTCACTTGCACGTTTGCAATTGGAGAAAGAAAATGCTTGGAACAAGAGAAAGGAATCGACTCCGATTATAAAGAATGGTTATTAAAAACGAAGAGTATGCGAAGCTTGGTAAGAAAATTCCATAACATAAGCCGGTGAGGGAGACAGCCAAAAATTTAATCGTGCCGTAGAGAACGTGAAAAACCCAAAAGGAAAATAAGGCGCAAGTGACGTTCAGAGAAAAGAAGTAAATCCATTTGTTCTCCAAGTCATTTTACACCAACAAGAGTACATACACATCATCATAGGTGAAATAAATGTGAGTTATTTATTCACAAATTTAAGTAAATAAAGGATATTGAAAGAGTGAGTAGTCATCAAATACCGAATTTATTAAATGAGTCATCTATAAACAGATAAAAACGAGGCTGTGCTGTTTTAGTTGACGAGTTTAATAAATTCTGTATTTATGAGCACAAATTTTATATTCTGTTTTTATAATTTGGCACGAATTTTGGCGAAAAAAATCAACAACATTTTTGAAATTCAACTTTTTAATTTCCCGCGAAACTTATAACGCCGTTTAAAACTGACGTCACAATTTTTACATTATGACGTCATTTTCGCGGTTACAAAATAGCGTTGCTATTCGCTCTGGGCTCATTTGCTTAGTTATTCCACTGGTGTAGTAACACCCGTGTAATATCAAAACTATTAAACGGGGTTATATCACTCCCACGACGTAGGTCATATTATAAAATCATTTAAAACCGTTTAAAAAGTTCAAAAGAATTTGTTGGTGAGGTAGCGCTTTTAAGCTCGGCGTTTTCGGAGAAAACCAGAGAGTAGTTCATCACTCATTCGGAACACCACTCGGCCAATCTTCACGATCAACCTCGGATGTACGTAGTCGGACTATTTCTAAAAATTACGGGAAAACCTTGGAAAACTCGATGGCGTCAGTATAAATGGCGTAAGCCCTCTTAACTGTGAAAGAAAACATTCGATGTCGCCAACGCTACTCGTTTAAGTCACTGACGTGAAACCATCGTATCCTTTTTTAAATATCTAAGATTCTTAAATAACGGCTGAAAAAATCTTAATTTTTGAGAATGATTCGTCATTCTCAAAAATTAAAATTTTTCAGCCGTTATTTACTAAAAAAGATATAGATCTGCAGTGCTAGTTTTTCCTGTTTCCGCCTAGCAAAATGCACGATTTTGTTGCACACCCATCCGCCTGACATTCATCCGAGGTCTGTTGCAGTTTACGGAAATGGCCGAGGGATGTTCCGAATGGTTCATCACTTTGGCGTCGTTCGCGTCGGCGGGACAAACCATGCCATATCTGTTGCCAAAAACATCACGAACATAGGTATGTGTGTTTACAATCACGAGAACTATCCAGACCATCAAAGGGGATAACTGAAAACATTTTCGTAAGAGTTATCTCCCTTTTTCGACTTGGATGTGTGGGGTTTCTTTTGTTGTTATTTTTCCATTATTTAGCACCTCCAGCCGTATGTAGTCGATGCTTTTGTGAATCTTAGATAAAGGAAATACTTGCGATCTATTCGCAAAACGTACTATTTCAAAATATCTTATGACGGTTTGTTAAAAAAAACTTCAGGCAATAGAAAAGGCATTTAAATCAGGAATACTAGGAATTATTGTTATTTAATTATAAGTTTTTATTCGTGTGCGCTATAAAAAGATGACTGGTCCACAATGGCCTGTATCGCTCCACTGGTTTTGACATCTTCAGATTTGAAAAAGAGATGTTCTGAAAAGAAATCAAACAACTGAATGTCCTGATAGTTTCTCCCATTGACACGCAATCCAGGCTTTTTTTCCAAATTGATATTTTTGTAAGCTATCATGATTGAGCTTTTAAATACATGAATAACTAATTTACTAAACAACAAATTTAAGCTGTATAACGCATTTCCTTTAAATGATAAACAATTCCGCCCTGCAAATGAAACATTTAGCGATACCACATTACTTTATTTTTGCCAGCTTTTATGTAAGCAATAAAGTTTAAAAATTTTCCCGAACTCTTCCTCACTTGAGCAGAGACACCTTTACATGACACCTCGTTTTTCGCTGGTGTAACAGATGTAATGCATCCTACAAGTTAGTCGAGTAATACAGCTTATAAAATTGGTAATGAAAAGTGAGATGAGATGAGTATTATTAAAATTTGGCTGCGTCCGTAAAAGTCTAAAAATAAGCTTTTGAATATGAAAAATGATTTTCTATTCTCGTCTAGTTTATTTAAACCAATGAATTTCAACTAAAATTTTAGAAAACTTTCAGAAAACGCGAATTATTCAACGAATTTTCGATAATTTTTTCACGTTCCCCCGCCCAAGCATACATTTGCTACTATGGTAACGCAGTCTTAGACCACTAAAGAAAATTCTGCGCAAATAATAAGGTTTATGTTCAGCGAATCTACTAAATTGCACATTCACTAAATTATATACCGAACAAGTCAGAAATGCGAAAATTATTACCCGATTATACGAACTACTGGATCAGCCCTCTTATATGTGAATCTGGCTTACTAGTCGACCTAAACAGAATTCCTCAGTCATAGTTTAACCTTTCCCAAAACAAATGAAACAAACATACCTATTTTTCCTGGATTTTAAGAAGTTCCAGTCTAGTCCTTCAAATCTATATATTTATGTCAACATCAAGTGAAATAGTTGAAACTGTTTCTGGTAATAAGAACAATCATGAATAGTATGTCGCCTCATTGAATAAAACGCTATATAAACCATTACTTCCTGGTTTACGTTTGAACTTGTTATTCAAAGTCAATCGGATAGAACACGTCTTGTTTTGATTCGTATCCTTTCCGACGTTTGTCTCTCACCAATGGGTTGATATAATCGTAAACCTATGTGAGATAGCAGGCGGAGGCTAGGAAAGGATGTAATGGTAGTACAGGTGAAAGAAATACCAGGAATCCATTGTAAGGTGCTCAACCCGCGCGATATAACTGCGAAATTGTTGAAAGCGGCGTAAAACCCAAACAAACAATCAAATTGTTTTGATTCAATACCCACATATTTATACACCCCTAAATCATGTTTGGGGGTGTATATAAGTCAGCTTGTCGGTCAGTCGGTCGGTCCGTCGTTCGGTCGCTTAATCTGTCTAGCATTTTCTTATCCGCTTAATTTGTCAGCAATTAATGGGCTGATTTCAGTGAAACTTTACAGTTATGTTCAGTATTAGGCAGAAGTAGCAGATGAAATTTTGGTTATGGTCTATTGACTTTTGACAGAGTTATGGCCCTTTGATGGAAAATGGCTTTCATTATTTACAAGCTCTTGTCGAGGGATATAAGCCCGCTTTTCGAAAGTCTAGTTAATTTTGTTGCGCTTATTATATTATTATATTAAAGGTATAAAATTAAATTACAATCTCAGAATGGAGGTTTATGAACGATTATTTGTTATACAAGACTAAAATTTGGACGTTGATTTATTTAATTTTCTAATAAAGACAGGGTGTATCAAATGAGTAGTCAAGAAACACTTGTGATTTGTTAATAAAGTCACCTAGAAAATATAAAATAATGTGTAAGTGTCTAAAATTATCAATGTTATGTGGTCCAGGTAAGGAGAATTTATCATGACGAGGCTTTGCCGAGTCATGATAATTTCTCAAAGCCGAGACCTGATAACATCGATACTTTAAGACACATACATGTTATTCTATTTATCATACAATCATTTTTCAGTGCTTAAGTATGATAAATCCTTAAAAATCAAAGAAATTCGGGTGAAAATGTATGCAAATTGTTTCTAAAAATAGACTACCTGATATCATGTTATGTTATCAGACAGTTGATATCAGGTCAATACAGACTTCATTGCATGATAAACGGCGATAACTGTCAAAACCAGAATGTTTCGTTAAACCAACACATAACGATGCCTTCCGAAGCTTTCCGCAATTGAGCATATTTCGACATTCTTCATTTTGGGTGGAATATCTATTAAATTATCAAAAACATCGTTGGTTCACCAGAAACCTTTTTTTTCTTTATTAAACTTTGGCCTTTTCAACAGTTTTAATGATAATATAATAAAATTATATTATAGGGTCATAATAAATCAATTTATAGTTCCCTAAATATCCCTTTGTGATTTGCAATCATGAATAGGGACTTTCACGACAATTGTCTTGTTTGTAGAGGCCACAAATTATCAAAAACATCGTTGGATCATCAGAAACTTTTTTTAATTAAACTTTGGCCTTTTCAACAGTTTTGATGATAATTTCATAAATCAATTTATAGTTCTCCTAAATATCCCTTTGTGGTGTTATTTTCAGGAATGAATATTATTGCATCGTGAAATTCACTGGTGTTAAATAACCATTTAGGCCTACTAATGATTAAACTTAAGTGACGACACCTATGACGTATGATTCCGTCCTTGTAAAAATATGACTGTTCTATTTATAGTTTTGGTTTGTTCGAAGATAGAAGCGACCCGTATTATACTTTAAAAAGATCAATTTTCTCGGTGACTCATTTAATTTGATAGGCTTATTGGCCGATTGGTAAGCGTACTCAACTGATACTCTGGCAGTTGTGGGCGCGAGCCTAAACCGGAGGCGAGTATCGTATTTGGGAAGGACACTTCACACACAGAGCCCCCGTCCATTCAGCTGTTTCAATTGGATGCAGTGGTTAGAATTTATCCCCCCCCCCCTTCTCTCCTTATGAGTGACTTGGTATAAAATGGGAAAATTATAGTCTCTCGACCTGTTATCCATCATAACAAGAAAACTAATTTCAAAATCATTCCAAAACAATTTCACGATGTTCTTAATTGTATGTGCTTATAAAATTATTTTAAAGCAAATCCACCTGTCTGTTTGAGACTAGGTTTTTAAAGGTAAAGAAGATTTTTGAAATCAATTCCTTGCCGAAAAGCTTCATAAGAATATCGTCATTACAATGATTCCCAAAATTCAATCATAGGGTGTGTAGGCTCGATTGCCAGCGGCGACTCAAATCCTTTCCAACATTTTTCTCACCAACGTGATTTGACTGAAAGATTTGTTAAAAGCGGCGTTATCCCATTCGAAATAAGTTCTCAACACACTATCTGATGAATTCTAAATATGTTCTTTGTTAAGCCATTCGGGTATTTTCTATTTTGAGGTGAAGGATTCAACGTTCATAAACCTTTGGGACCGTAAAATAGCTATAAAGATAGTATATTAAACATGAAACCCAACTTCCTGGTTAAAATTACAACATGAAAGGCAAACACGCCTTTTATGCCCTACTGAGCACATAATACTTTACAAGTTTCACATTCGAAGCCTAATCTTACTTTTAATAATTCGATGGCTAAGTGCTCAACCAATTTCTTTCTTTTGTTCGAACCTTTATTGGTGTCTCTAGTCCGTAAAGGTCGGGTAAATATTTGACTTCATGAAAGTGCCATTGTTTGTTCAGTTCACCAACTATTTTGAACTGTGCATTTATATCGTTTAACGACAAACTGTTTCAATGATATATATATAATACGTACTCAGTGTTTTGTATGAGAAAAAATATCTAACGAGGTTGGGAGAATTGATCATTTTCGAGGCTCTGCCGAGACAATTATCAATTCTCACAATCGAGTTAGATATTTTTTTCATACAATACATTAAGTACGTATTATATTTATCTCATAACCTTTATTTGTCTTGTTTTCATTGATGTTTCTCACAGAAATGCAAGTTTCTAAAATAACCGCATTATATCATTTTCTAAAAATAACTATGTGATAACATAAAAAATATCATATGGGGTGTTATCACACAGATATATGTATAGTTATAAGATAAATTGTATAAAGCATTCCTTTACGAACTATTTAAGATATTAATAACTACAAACTATTGTGTATCTGTGTGTCTGAAAGAAGGTTTGACGCGGTCATAATAAAACACTGTCTCTGAAACTCAAGTAGAAAATATCTGTGCAAAATTGGCATCTAAAAACATTTACTCAAACGAATGAAATTTTTTTTGACACCGGAAATGCAGCAGAGTTTTTTATAAGTCATATATAACACCATTTTTTTTGAATACGGCTGTATAACATGAAGAAAATGCTATTCTTTTTGTATGAATAGATTAATAAAAGCTCAAAAGGAGCGGCACGACTGATTCTCAATAAGTCAACAAGGTCTAGTTCCAAAGACAATTTCGTCTCTCTAAAATAACTAACATGAAAGACTTGTTGTGTATACTTCACCGTTTTGATGGTCTGTAAAACTATTAACAGATTAACTCCGTCATACATGTCGACTATTTTTTTTATCTAAGCAGGCATTAAGATCCGAAACAGATAATGAAATTACTCATTAGTATATTTCAAAAACCGAGTATATCAAAAATCATTTTCTGTGTGTGGTATGAACTACTGGAATTCAATTCCGTTTAGCATAAGATCCATTACTAACATAGATAGATTTAAAAAAGCCTCAAAAGTATTTGATTACTGTGAATGACTTTTCTTAATATTGCTACAAAACAATCACTGGAATATTTGTCTATATAATAATCAGCGTGTGTCAAAATTCCTGCGTCTGGATGTGTACATGCGTGTGATTTTCGTCTGTGTGTGTGTGTGCGTTTTTGGTGTACATGTGCTTGTGTGTGAGATCTAATGTAAGAATGTCTATATATTTGGAAGTTTTTATTTGCTTGAATTTCACGGTTTACTAAAGGCCTTATTGAAAATAAGAAATTCATTGTACTATTATTTTATGTACTATGTTTTCTTAATGAGCTACCTTCGCTAAATAAAGCTATTATTATCATTATTGTTATCGGGACAATTATATCGGTTCTTTAGTTCTATACTAACACACACATCCCCGGCCCACTGGCACCGATTTGATTCCGATTTCACAATTTTCAAAATCGGCAAGAAATCTGCGCTCTTCCGAAGAGTCGTAGTGCTTCCCGACTATAACCGGCATGAAATCTGGATAAAAAAAAAATCAAAAAAAATCGGGGCAACAATTTCAATATGCACACATTTTTCTCTCAATTTCTAAAAACCTGCCGAAATAGGATACATGGTTCGGTGTAAGTCGTCGTTGTTCGTAGTAGGCAAATCGTCGTTATTCGGGCTAATAATCGGCGTGCCTGCTTCGGCGATGAAACCCGAATAAAGCCAATGTACTATAATTAGCCCTGATATTTGCCGATGAACTTCGAAGAGATACGCAACTAGCAGCTCGAGCCACACCGATCCGATCGGGAACCCTCGGCGATGCTAGCAATTCTTCTCAGGAATGATACGGGCGCAGCCATGAAAGCGCGTCATTTCGCCCGTGGGTTCATATGACGTCACAAAAATCATTGATCCCGCTTAGGATGACGTTGCTTTAAACAAAATCAACGAAAGAACAAAAGAAGACACATTATAATTTGATAACAAAACACACTTGTTTTTTCTGCTTTTTGTCACCAAATTATGATTTGCCCAATACGATCGGAAAGAATTAACAAAATGTGTTTTTCTTCAAACGTATTAACCGAAACACCACCAAAGCCGATTTATTTAAGAAATTACCAAAAATTACAACACTTACGTCTGAGGAACTATCCAGCTCACGGAAAAGACCGAGCGATGTTCCTAATGACACTGATCTTCACAGATAAACTACGATCTGTTGCGATATTATCCAGTAGTACTACGAATTACCTCGAATTTTGAGAAAGGCATCAAAGAGAATATTAACTATGCATTTTTTTCATCTTGATCCTTATACTACGGTTTTATCAATTAAATACAATGATTGACAGGGTCCATAAAAGTAGAAAAGCCGCCAGCTTCAACAAATATGCCTTTATCGAGTACCTCAGTTCAATCATTAGGTATGTAGTGACAACCTTTCTCTTACTTTAAAATGCCGACAGGGGTAACCAAAGACTGAAATTCAAAATGTTATTGTTGGGTTGGCTATTTACGATTATGATCAATATGATATCAATCAGAGAAATCATTGCCTAGGATAGCTACTAAATTCAAATATTTCTTTGGTACAATCTTTTGCTGAATGACATAGAAATATCTAATGAATAGAGAAATAGATCTTAGTTATGTCACACACAAAAAGATGTTTCATAAAAGGCTAGTGTATAATACACACTATTTTCTTAAATTACGTTTTATCACAAAATAAGGAATGTTGCCTAACACATTCATGTTATTCTTTTTATAATTGAGAAGAACTGTGAAATTGGCAATCTCTATATGTCAGTCTCGGTCTCTGCTGATTTTAGAAGTTAGCTTGGTTTACTGATACTAAAAGAAATTTTTTAACTTTCTTATATTTTGGAAAAAAAATAGACTTTGTGAAAAGCCTGCTGAAATTTTAAATGAATATTGACTTAACCGGGATCCGCAATCATGACCTCAAATATGACATATCAGGCCAATTTGGCCAAGGGGAAAATTAAACAGATTCTCTATTTTTCTCTATAAAACTAGACTAACTGTGCATCTTTCTATCGATTTTAATTTCTCAAATTACTGACTGAAATAAAAGATCAGTCACAGATAATTCCAAATTGTCTAGAACAGTATTTATAAAGGGAACAATCCTTGATTACTCTCTTGAGCAGCTAGAAAATCTAAATCTAGGCAAAATCTACCAACTCCATGCCAAATCTTCATATGTCAAGATTGCATGATTTGTATTTTTTAAATGTAGTGGCTTTGTTTAAGGTATACAGTCAGTACCCATTCTCAAACATGCAAATATTTGAAAAAAAAACAAGATCATTTACTCATTCACAGTGCAATACTCAGTAAGCTTTTTCTGAAATTCCCAGTCCACTTAAAAAGGATGAGAAACCAACCCCGAGTACCCTGATAATTTAACACAGGTCGCCGTCAAATGACCATAACTTTGTCAAATCTGAATGAACACAGCTCATATTTTCAGGATGTTTTCTTTGATAATTTCTTAAAATATTGCTCGCTTCAGTTTTTCTAATAATATTTTATTTTTTGTCTTGTGATTGAATAAATAGGTGAGGGGTATGGATTTTCTCGGAAGGTATGTGGTTTATCCTTAATTTCATCTGTAAACCATTGAGTAAGGGGTGCTCTGTGTAAGTAATCTAAATTGTAGACACAATATGCCATTTATGCTGCGCTTACTTGGTCTAATTTAATAACTCATTTAAAGATAATTAGAAAATAGTTTAACATCTATACGTCACCGCAGCCATTTTAAATGCAATATCCGGGGTCAGTTCCCAGCCAGTGTGGGTAGTACTTTAAACTGTACTTTGTTAAAATATGAGCTAATTTTATCCGTTGCTTGTTCTGTACAAAATGACCCTTTCCCACAAACTTTTGGCTATTTCGTTATAGCTATGTCAGTCTTATGTTGCTTAACTGCATGTGCTCATAAATAGCTTCCTTTTGATAAATACTATTCTTTGACATTCTGCTTTTTCTTGGCAAATGAAGTGTCCTTTAAATTGGGTCTCAAGCTCTTTACATGAACCTTAATGTAAATGATTATTTCTGCTCATTCATTTTTAATGAGGGCTTCAATGTTTTTCTTTCTAATGTTCAAACGTTTCACCGAATGTAAAGTTAACAAAATGAAAAATATTTAAGTAAATTGGGGAAAATGTATCCAACCTTAATCTTGCAGAAGCGTCTCATTGGGTTCGTGTATCTGAATCAATGGTGTGTATTTAGGGGTAGAGGGCATGGATGGGCTTATAAACAACTTTACACAGCCTGTCAGTCATTGAAAGGCAGTAGATTGAAGTTTAGAAATGCATTTATAACAGGCTTGGAATTAACATCAAATTTTATGTTTCGCCCATATATCTGATTCAAAAATTAATTTACAAGTTAAAGTTTCACAGTTTTACGACATGGGGTATAAATATATATATAGGGTAAAGATATAGGGATAAGTTGATGCAAGAATCCAATGAGATGGCACAAATCGGACCTACATCCATTAAATCCATTAGAAAAGTGGTACATAGTACGATTAAATTGTTGTAAGAAAGAAGACAAAAGCAAAATAAAGGAACAATTTTGATTTACTTATTACACCAAATTCGTACAACCGAATTTCGAAATGACATGAATTTTGCAGAATGTATGGTGGAGTTGATTTGCACCCATGGGCAGTGCAGTTGTTGAGTTAGAATCTTGACCCGTTCTGATCCCGGCCATTGAATAAGAACGTCAGGATAAACGCTGAAAGATATAAAGTACAAAATTAATTTTTCGTGAGAAATAAAAAAAACGGTTCCTTCACTGGCTTTACCAATTCCAGATTGAAAAGAAATTTTCAAAATGCAAATTAAACGACTTCAGTACATAGTCACTCAAAGAACATTCATGTCAAATATTATTAAAATTGTTCCAATGGTTTGGGAGATGAAGATTTTTTCTAAGTTTAAGTGTGAAAGCAAGCAAGGCCCTGCCATGTCCATAAACAATTTCATACAATTCCACTTTTTTAAGACAATAAAAACACCGTTTTCGAAATTGTGGCAAGGGAAACAAAATGAGCCTATGCGTGAGATTTTCAACGATTTCACGTTTAACTCTTAATCACGAGGTCACGGGTTCGATCCCCGACGACGCACTCATCCTTTCCGACCATTTGTCTCCCACCAATGGGTCGATTATCGTAGACCTTTGTAAGATAGCATCTCAAGGCTAGGAAAGGATGTGATGGCAATACTGGTGTGAGAATTACGAGGTATCCCAAGCCGCAGCAATATGACTAAAAAATTAATGAAAGGGATGTTAACCCCATTCAAAAAAAAAAAATCTTCTCGTAGTTAGGATCAAACTAAACATTATGGACTGACAATGTTTTAAAAATACTGCATAAACCTTGGTTATGACACTGCAAGTCTATCGATCAGTAAGATCCCTAGCTTGCAGTTAACAACACCGGTTGTGAATGATTTAAGATTGACTTTGGAATGAAATTGATTTGATGGTGTGAGTTTTGAGTGAAATTTAAGGAAAGTGGTCCAATTTAGCTAATTTTGTTACGGATTTATTACCCCCCCCCCCTTTTAATAAAATATGCATACAAGTTCTTTGAAGAGCTTCCTTTCTCTGCAAGAACCAATAATACACTTACAGTTTCAATTATGTCAGTGAAATCGTGATTTTTTTCTTTCTGTAATTATAATGTTGATCTTATTTTGTTAAGTGATTTTGAGTGGTATGAGTGAGTGTTTCGAATGATAGAATGGAGCGCTGAGTGAGCGATTAAGAAAGATTTTGATCGAGATGAGTGTCAATTTCACGAAACCGTTAACTGTATAATACACTTTTTTAGAAATGAAATGTGAACCCCTTACGTATTGATGTCATCCCAGCCGCCAAGTAGAACAACCCGTGCCATCCGATAATGCCCTTCAATGTAATCCCGACTACGGCTGCGTTTATACTGGCAAGAGACTGTAAAAGTATATAAAATAACGTCTATAGAACACTATGGACCGATTGCATAAGAAAGGTTTAGAAGTAACATCGGGACTATCCATTTAAATATAAATGATACGTACTTGGTGTTTTGTATTAAAAATATCACACGAGGTTGGGGAAATTGATCATTGTCGAGGCTCTGCCGAGACAATTATCAATTCCCTCAACTTAGTTTGATATTTTTTATACAATACACTAAGTACGTAACATATTTATCTTATAATCCCTATTACCTCGTTTTTTGTCGATGTTTTTAACAGAAAAGCATGTTTACAAAAATAACCGCATTATGTCACTGTTCTAAAGATATCCATGTGATATCAGAAAAAATATCATATGGGATGTTATCACACGGATATTGGCATAGTTTTTAGATTAGAAATGGTTACAGGTAACACTGAACTTTTGTTCTGCAATCGGATCAAATTAAATGTTCATCTATCAGGGTTTCATTATGACATAACAATGAAAAATATATGGAGCATGTTTGTCCGGATAAAAAATATTATTTCCACTTTATCATTGTCATATTTTTGTTAACTATGTTCATGCCCTTGTATGCCATGCATAATGTTTTGTATACTCAGTTCCATAAAAAAGTGTGCACTTTCAATTTTTGCTTTCACTTGATTTTTACAAAGTTGGAGGAAAATTATGGAGTAAATTTGATACCATACTTTAGACAAGACCTTTTGAAATAAAAAGTAAAATCAGATTTGGATAAAGTATCGCATGCTGCATACCCGATGGGATTACTTAAACTGTTGAGTTTTGACTCCTCACAACCTTTTCTTTGGTAAGAGCTATGTGTTGATGATGCATTACAGAGTTTAAGAAGCCACTCCATGCCATTTCCAAACAAAAGTTTTAATTTTTATGCTGACGTTACGTGTGCGTCAACGTTAGAAATTGCTATGTTGTTAGGCCAGTAACTTGTTGTTGAATTGTGCTATGACGTTCTATGACATCTCTATTTGATTTTTAAAGGCCTTACAAAATGATGACATCAAAATCTATTGGAATATGAATGCTCAATCAATTTTAATGACGTTCTAAATCTGACAAGGTTCGATTTTGTTCAACGACGCTTATTGGTAGTCAAATCACGCTGAAACATCATGCACTTTTGTATTGAAAATGTGATTTTATGCTTAGCAAACCCGCCAACATTCAGCTGAATACATTTTCAGACCAATTATACGTCTAACGCGTTATGCACATGCAAATAATGCAAAATCAAATGCCTCAATTAAGCTGAACATTTTTGCTCATCCCGCGATTTTTGTTTTTAAATGTCGTTTGCACATACTCTTTGGGATGACCATACGACGTTTCATGACGATAGATTGTGTAATTTGAGAGATATTCAAAATTTAAAAGTGCACACTTTCTTTTGGAACTGAGTATATTTCGACGATGAACCATGAAGTGTTCAAGTCCTGACTCTAAATAAAATATCTGTTCTGTTCTGATAAATTATGTCTTCCACATACACACATTCACGGCGTTATGATACAATTTGAAGACGTTTGGAGAAGGCAAAAAAGCAAATTTATTTTACTTATTATGTTTATTGCTTTTATATATTATATCAGTAGTTAGCTTAAAATCTGTGCTTAGATATTTCTGAATATTCTGACAATCAGACGACTTTGTTAACTACAATGTCAACATTAGAAGAAAGAGTCGATAATTATTTGAAGTCGCTGTCATATCGCAGTGGAATCGGTTTAGGGTCAAAAAGGCCCAAGGACAAAAAGGCCCAACGTACAAAAAGGCCCAGTGACAAAAAGGCCCGGGTCAAAAAGGCCCAGTCCAAAAAGGCCCACTATGAAAAATGACCAAAAAGGTCCACTGTCAGAATTGAATAAAAGGGGGTTATTCTGGTTAAAATGTGATGTTACAGAGAGCCAACTTTTGGTTATTGCTTGAAATGAAACAAACAAACAGATGACAGAGCCTGGGAGATATTCTTTTGATAAATTACAATGTTTATATTACACGTCATCTGCTTCATAGAACCATTTCTAAACCACACACGTGTTAAACTTCCTTTCACTCATGGATGACAAAACATGTACCTTGCAAACAGATTTATATGAAACCTTTATTTCATAAAAGGATAATCAATAGAATGTTTTTATATACAAAATGATTTAAAATAAGGTGTAATAATTATCAACATATATATAAATCTAATAGGTATTTGAAGCATTGCAGGTCATTATTTGTCACATTTAAGAGTGGGCATTTTTGGACTGGGCCTTTCTGGTCAACTCTGATAGTGGGCCTTTTTGATCCTGGCCTTTCTGACATGGGCCTTTCTGTCACTGGGCCTTTCTGACCCGACACCGTGGAATCGCGTCGGACTATCGTTGAAAAGTTCACGGGTTCGATCCCTGACTGCGGCACTCATCCTTTCCGACCATTTTTCTTTCGCAAATGGGTTAAAAATCGTAGGCCTATGTGGAATAGCAGGTCGAGGCTAAGAAAGAGTGTTATGGTAGTACTGGTGTGAGGAATACTAGGAATCCATTGTAAGGTGCTCCATCCGCCGCGATATAACTGAAGGGAGCGACAAAAGCGGTGTTAATCCCTATTTAAAAACAAAAAAATAAATGATAGTTATTTTGCTTTTGCGGATATTTCCATTGAGAGAAGAGGTAGAGTTCCTTTTCTTTCCCATTAACTTAGATGGCCTATATAACTATCCTCCCACAAGTAAGTCGCGTCAATTCACAAGCGACGAGTATTTTTTTCTTTGTTTATTTTGTTTTTTTATGGACGTGAAAATATCTGGGTTGATTTTGAAACAAAATTCAATCAGGTAAAGAGCGATTTTTAAACGATTTTCAAAATAGTAAAACATAATCGATAATTTTTTTTTACCTCCTGTAATAAAATTTACATATGTACATATGTACATATATATGGACATATATATGTACATATGTACATATGTGACATATTTACATGTGTCTTCACGGTCAATTCAGAAGTTCTAAACATCAACATATAGAGGATATTGAATGAGTGGTCATTGAATACCGAATTTATTAAACGAGTCATCTTTAAACAGATAAAAACGAGGCTACGCCGAGTTTTTATCTGTTTTAGATGACGCGTTTAATGAATTCTGTATTTTATGAGCACAAATTTTATATTCTGTTTATAATATGACCCGAACTTTAGTGGAAAATCGGCAAAATTCTTGAAATTCGACATTTCAATTTTCCGCAAAACTTAAAACGCCGTTTAAAATGACGTCACAAAACATAGATTATGACGTCATTTTCGTGGTTACAATATAGCGTTGCTATTCGTTCTGAACTAATTTGCATAGTTATTCCACTAGTGTAATAACACCCGTGTAATATCAAAAATATCCAACGGGTTTATTTCACTCCCGCGACGTAGGTCATATTATAAACAATTATTAAGTCGATGTGATTGAAAGTTTATCATATTGGACAATTTTAAAGCGTTTCCTAACCAAATTCGGAGCGTTTCTGAGTGATTGGAGTGAGTCTTTGGACTGAAAGATTGGAACGATGAGCGAGGGATTTCGAATTGTTTTGATCGAAATGAGTGACAAATTTCATTATGTGATTTGACTGTACCTGAGATATCAACAATATTCCATACATCATAGCCGTGTTGTTGGGTCCATATAACTTTGATAGTGTAGAAGGTGAAATGGCTAGAAGTCCGCAGAAGAAGAAATATAGGAGACATATCCATATAAGGAAGAACGTCTTATCTAAATGTTCTACAAGTCGAATTGTCGCTGCTGTGATGATAAATCCGCCCGTCATTAATCGCATACACGTCTGAAAAGAAATTTCAAAGAAAAATTTAATGGTAAAATGTCTTTTATATCTGAGCCTGTGTATAACATTTACAACATTTTGAAATGTGCGCTAAGCATCCGCCCAGTCTTCACTATGCGCTTTGTTGATAGCTTAGGTCTCGATGTATCATTCAGTTTTGTTAGACAGTCAGGTAATTTCTAATTGATCAGTATTACTTTCTAGGCTGCTCAATAAATGTCACTTGCGCACAAGTCAAATTGTTGGAAATGTTACACAATGGCTTTTTTATTATCATTATTATTTTTAGATCATTTAGAACATGATGTTTATACATTGAAATGCCAGCGAAGAGCATGGAAAAGTCTCTTTGTTAAATTATAAATAAGAAAATTGGCAGACCGAAAAAATACTATGAATCTTAAACTGTAGAGGGTTCGTTTTATTCGTGAATTCGAAACTCCCTCATCAAAAACATATTTTACGACAGGGTTAATGTATAATTTTCACTCATCCACATATCTTGCTTAAAATTGTTGGAAATAGCATGCATCAAATTAAGGTAGTGGATCCGTAATAGATCCGCAATGTTTCGGAATTAAAGAACTGGAACATTGTCAACCGAGGTTTCCTAATGAAATAATTAGGAAACCTCGGTTGACACTGTTAAAGCTAATGACTTTTAAAAATGTTGTGGAATAATTACGGGTCCACTACCTTAAAAGTCATTGACTTTTTACTTTTACCTTAAATCCATATCTATCCATCACGTGACCCCATATTGGCCGACCAACACAGTTGAAGACCGAGGACACGGAACCAACAATAGCCAGAAACCTGTCATCCTTGATAAACGTCTCGCCGTATGCCTAGAAAACAGTTTATAATATCGTGAAATTAATATTCATCTCAATCAAAACCATTCTAAATCTCTCACTCAGCGCTCCATTCATTCAATGCAAACACTCACTCACACCATACAAAAACGCTCCAATATTACAGAAACAAATAAGATCAAAAACATCAAACAAATTAGAAATATAGCTAGAAAGAAAAAAAAATCGCGATTTTATTTAAGGGAGATAATGAATATCGCTTATTTTGTTTCCCTGAACAAAATAATCGATATTTCAATACCTCCCTTTAATTTCACTCAAAACTCTCTCATCGTTCTCATTCAATTTCATTTTAAAACTATTCCAAAACTATTCACCTTGTCAACTTCACGATGTTGTTAACTGTACAAGAATATTTTAAGTCACAAATCGCTGTGTATACCTACTTCCCAGTACTTAAATGTATAATCAAATGTGAGTGTTCTTTTTCAGATCTTAAAAAAGTATTTGTTAATGTAACCATTTATGAGATATTGTTGTTGTTGTTGTTTCAGCCTACCAGCATTGTTGTTTCAAATGGCAGAATCTAATTGGCTGAAAATACCTTTTGGCTATGGAAATAATCTATTTTAGTGCTATCGATATCTTGACCAATATCAAAAAAAAGGTAAAATATATGTGTTTTCTTTCTTTTTCGCAGTTATACTTTATCACATTGGTCGTTTCTTTTTCATAACGATTTCATTCTTAGAATGCATGTCTTAAAATTGTTTTACTTTTGACTTTTATAAAACTTTATAGTTTGTCAAACTTGTTGAACCGGCTTTAAGCTTAAAAGAAAAATCGAAAAAAAAATGTAATAATGATAATAAAAAAATAAGATTGTCATTTAGCCCTTTGCTGTTTAATCGCTGTTTTTTACGTGCCTGTGATTTTAAGATTGAGAAAACATTGTGAAAGAAGAAGAAATTGCTTCTGACACTATTTTCCACCCTACTGAATGGTTATTTTTCAAATTAAGTCCCCTTTAAATTTTCGTCTGCAAAACCTTTGAACTTGGATAGGTCCAAAATTTTGAAAAACAGGAAAAGTTAAACACCTCGTTTAAAATGGAAGTTTGTACCTTGTAAAGTCCGATGATGAATTCAAACGCCCCATCAAACATGAACATGGATATCCAAAGGATTATAAAGGCGCGTGTTGTGAAAGCTTCTTTGACGGCCTCGCTCAATGTGAGGTTTTCGGGTTTTCTGTGAAAAATAGGAAATAAATTACTTGGAAAACAAGAAAAATATCTATAACAGACTTGTATTAAAAAAAAAGTTGTCGAAAAAAAAACAAAAAACTATGCGTGTTAAGCAATGATCATTTAAAGGTTCGTAAGACCAGTCCGAACTATCTCTTAAAGGTTCTTGCAGTTTACATATGAAAATTGACAGATACACAAATGTATGACCTGCCTCGCAAAAAAAGTCATCTGTAAAATGCAGAATTGTCATTCAAGATTTGGAAAAATCAGCCAGGTCCGAAAAGTTTCAATCTTAATCAGCCTGCGTTGTTTGCGCAGTCTGATTTGGGTCGACGCTTCTCAGATGGACCTTTTTCTCTTTACGGGTTGCCAATCAGTATTTTACAATGAAAGATATATTTTTCATACGCGTCACAATTGGCATTGTTTGATTCTTACGTGTGTTTATTTCTTTTGTTACTTTTAATAATAATATTTTATTTTCACACTAGCTTTCGGCAGCACAGCCGCCTTCATCAGGTGATTTCTATGAATTCGCATGGTCCGCCTGATATTTTTTTATTCGTTTTTTTTTAACTCTTAATTATTTCATCTTATGCAAACACAGCTGAATAATCTTGCTCGATACTAACTCAATTTTTTCCGTTACAACAATCTCGTATTCACTTTGGTCAGATTCAGTCGAATGTCCAGCATCTAAACTTCCATACAGAGTTTTGGCTTCCTTGTCCACAAAGCTGTAAATCAGCGGGGAACTTTCAAAGGAAATCGAACCGTTCTTCGGACTCTTTGGCAATAAGCATTCGTTTTCGTTAATGAAATCTTCGTAGATAGTTATGTGGTTTTCATTGTTGTTCATCAGTTGCTTATTGTGATGGAAGAATTGAGTTGAGTACATGTCGACGTGGCTTTTAGTAATTTCTTCTTGTTTGCAAGGATTTTTGTCGGTTGTTTTGTTGCTTACAGAGGGTTCTTCTGAATCAGAGTCTATATCTGTTTCAGTCTGTAGAAAAGTTAACGGTACCATGAAATGAAAAATTTCCACACTTGACTATTTTTAAAGTAAAGGACCTTACATTTAATTAATTATGTTGGATTCAAATTCTAAAATGTCCGCAAACTTGCGTACAATGTACTAGTGAAATTACAAAAAAGGGGAAAAAGATTTTGTCTTTGTAATTTCTTTCTTAAAAATAGATTTTATCCCTGTATTATTTAGAAACATGTCCCTTTATAAGGAGTGAAATGAAGTTATCGGCGGAATAAATTGGCCTATTGGTCTATCGAAAAAGCCGTTAGCTTTTTTAAAGCTGCTCTTTCACAGATTGGGAGAATGTGATTTTTGAAAATTTTCATAACCAGCCAACTATGAATGCATGTGCATTCCGCATGTTTGTCTTATTCAATCAAAGATTAAGGTAAAGGTATTAGACAGCTGGAAAGTTCATATCAATACAAGCAAAAATGAAAGATAATTCACGGAGGAAAAACAATTTTGAAATTTATTGACTAGAAATTAATAGACTGGATTCCTAACTGATCTTGCCGCTTTGAAAAAATAAGTTACAATTTTTTTGAAATATATTGTTTTTAGTGCCAATTCCCTTGGGTTATTCTTAGTTGTCTAAAAATACACACATTTCCAAATCTAAGAATAAGTTTAATATTTTTTTCTATGAAAAACTGTGAAAGAGCACCAATAAGGGATATAATCGAACTTTGGTCAGGAATATCAGTTGGTTTCACTTTGAATTGGAAATTACATGTTTTAAATCATATTACTCAATGAACAGCAGAAGGTGACTTTTTTAACATCGCTTAATCCTATATAATGCATTTTGAATAGTATGACAGAATCAAAATTGTGAATGATCTTTTTAATGATATATGGCCAGATTTGAGTGAGTGATCAAAGGTCAAATTTGTCTATACTCGTATAGACAAAATTGGCATTTGATGACTTACTCAAACTTGGAAGTCTTTAGTATTATGTATAACAAACTATAAAATGTTAATCTATGTTATTAAACTATTTGTTTATATCTTACCATTGAGCTATATTCTTGTGTAATATTCTTTGTAAATGGCCAATGGCAAATATTTTGCCGACTGACTTAGATATATGCCCTGTGCACGGAGGGACCTTATAGTACTACAAAATCATCATCAATTTTGCCGACTTGCCAAATAAAGAAAATTAAAAAAAAAAAAAAGCTTATACCTCATGATTGTGGTCCGGGGGTAGATGTATTCCAAACACACCAAGTGAGCTCATACAGAGATAGCAGGCGCCAAGTACGATAAAACATGTGGGGACTCGGTCTAGCACGTCGGGGTCTGTGAAGTATCTGAAATATTATATACTTAGTACATTTAAATACGCAGAGAATGTAAACATGATGAATTGACATCTTTTGTGCATCGAGTATCTCGATGATAACCATATTGTATTACAAACACGTTTTTCGTAGTCTGTGATAAAAAAAATAGCGGTATCCTTACTTTTACTTTCGGGCTTATCAGTTTAGTACTGATTTTACCTTTTCTTAGTTTTCAGATTTTTGCTTTGAAAATATTGTCAAAATAAATATTCGATCTCGAGTGTGTTGTTCGAAATTGGATTAAAGCAGGTTTTTGTTTTTTTATTCCCACGTGAAATGGGTTTATCGCACACAGGACAGCACCAAGGGGTCTCATTAGCTGTCTCATTAGCGCGCCCTTTTTTTTTTACTTTTTACTTTTTCTGTAATTGTGAGCGGTAATTCAATAACTGCTTAAAGTTTCATCGTTCCTTAAAAGATTTTTTCAAAATTACCAACGATTGCAACTTCCAATGACAAACTTTGTACACGTTGACAACAGATACGCAAAGGATTAGGCAAATTGATATAAAAGCTCCAATTTCATGAACCATGGTTTTAAAATTGCATTGGCAATGGATAATCGATGTAAAACTTTCGTATTCAAAGTTTAAAAAGAATTTAGCAATAAGAGATAAAATCTTTGTGATCGGATATTTTTCACTAATCTGGCCTCTTTTTCCCTTTTCCAACTAATTACTAGTTTTTTTTTGTAAAAACTGGCATAAATAAAGAAAGAAAAAAACAACTTCTATTGCTATGAGAAAACCGGGAAAATGAATGGCGAATAAGAAATACAGTATTGGATTAAGAAAATCTGTGAACGATAGTAATGCATTTAGCCTGCCTAGTACACCTTTCAAATTATCTTTTTTTTTTTTTTTTTCTTTTTTTTTTTAATTAGGTTGTGTTTTCTATGAATCTGTGTCCAGTCATGTGAGTAAATGCGCATATTGCCTTACAAGTGCCAATAACTTAAGAAAATCTTGGCGGATTCGGCAAGTTGTCCTAAATAGATTTTTCATTTTCACCCCTGTGTGGTTTATGGGTGACGAAAACCGATTTACTCTGGTCAATGTTTGGTGTTTTATGCTTAAAACTGTTGTTCGAGGGCTGGTGACTCAAAATGCCATTTCTTTGACAGTTTATTGAAGAAGATATCGGAAGAAATTTCACCTCTGCGTTTTTAAATGTACTAAGTATATATGGACCAGCGTCATTCGGAACAGCGCTCGGATGTTTCCATAAATTGGAAAGTACCTCGGACGTAATGTGTAGTAATTTTTTTCAGGATATTTGGCTTCTTGTGGTACTTCGGTAATTATATTTTAGTTATTGACGAAAAACACACCTTATTAATCCTTTCCGATCATTGATATCTTTTAGGCACAATTTTAATTTGATGACAAAACGCTGCGTTTTATAATCAAATAATAATATGCACAATTTAACCTTTCTTCGATTTTGTTATTTGCAACGTCATCTAAGTCATGTTTGTGACGTCACATAAGCCCTCGTGCGTTATCCCTCGCTTTCGTGTCTGCCCCCTCATATTCCCGAGGTCTTTTTCGTAGAATCGCCGAAGGTTCCCAACTCTTTCACTGAGCGCAAAGCGAAACCTCTGTCCAGGCTGTTAACATCATTTTCAAAGTATTGATTTTTTTTCAAAGCGCTAACATTTTCCGTCTCGCAAACTTGGCTTTATCTCCTTAAAAAAACGTTCATTTTCTATAATGATGCGATTGATGGAATATTAAGTGTAATTGTTCTTGATAATGGCGATTCGTCTATTTCCAAGTTTATACGTGTATTCTTTTCCCATAAATTGGATAGTGATTATTCATAAGACAATAAATAAATTCTTACCTATCTCCGTCTACCGTTTCAAAATCAGGACTTTTGTTGTTTGGGTTTATAAACCCAGTGATGACTTGATTAAAAATGATAGAGCTTCCTCCGTATGCCGCAACTATGGTTCCTACAGCTAGCGTTGGGCGGTGAGGTACCCACTAAAATACAGGAAAAAATTACAGACTTACCCCCAGGATTGCTTAACGCTCACGAACGTTTAATAAATGAGAATGTGCATGACATTTCCTAAAGTTTCACATGTGCACGAATGAATAATTCAGATATCGCGTTGAGATAATTTGACGTACGTCTTGAAACGTTAACTGTCTCAACGTCAACTTTGGAAGCTTGCTTGAAATAAATTACATCATATTTACATTTTAGTCTTCTTACACAAAGTTTATGAAACAACAATTGTATTCAACAGTCTTCTACCTTTCTTATTTGCAAATATCCTAGAATTTTGATGAAAAGTTTTGTTCTTCTAGTTTATGTGATTGCACAAAACAAAATGACCGATTAAGCTGTGATGACGTCGAATAGAATTTTTAGATGTCATTTTCAGGAACCTGAATTTTTGAGCAAATACTATTTGGTTTTGTGAAATGTACATGATAAACATCAGAATACGACGTAATTGTTTAATGGATAACGATTTTTTAAGAAAATAGGAAAGTGGGGCAAAAATTGCACACTATGGTTACCATAGCGACAATTTTTCTATTCTTAATTGTGACTATATCTAAGTTAATTACTGCATATTGTCAAAAGATATTAGTCTATGTAAAAGAGCACAACCCGCGTAATGGCGATATAATCACTACGTCAATTTCTTTAGCAGGCATTCTAACAGGCAAATTCATAATCCAAGAAATCACGGCTAATGTCGATTTCAAAAGTTTTGATTAGAGGCGGACTACCTTAAGAATATAAATACCTTAACTGCTGTTTGCACTAATGCCCCATACGCCATAGAGGATCCCAACGACGAAACTACACCATAAGAGATGACGACGAAAAACAATGACGTCTGAATCGTAAGGCTTGAGATCATTACAGTTGACCTGAGAAGAGAGAGTTGGTGTATTAGTTGGTGGATATAAGTTATTAGGCATTCAATATTTATTATCTATTAACTATACAAATATATGTGTAATAACAACCTGTATGATATTTTTAATGATATCACATAGTTATTTTTAGAACAATGATATAATGCGGTTATTTCTAGAAACTTGTATTTCAGTAAGAAACATCGACGAAAAGAAGACAAATAGATGTTATAAGATAAATATAATACGCACTTAGTGTATGGTATAAAAAATATCTAACTCGGTTGTGAGAATTGAAAACTGTCTCGGCAGAGCCTCGACAATGATCAATTCTCCCAACCTCGTTAGATATTTTTTCATACAAAACACTGAGTACGTATTATATATTTATGATGGGTTTAAAGGAGTTTGAATGTCTCCGAGAAATCAATTAATGAACAGATCGCTAATGTAAATTAAAGACTCATTGCATAGGAGATGACTTTTGGATTCCGACAATATCTGTCATTTTGTTTCATATATTTACGTGGATATGCGAATTGAACGTCCAAATCAACGCTTGTTCAAGTTGTAGTTACGACGTTGTGGTGTCCATCTTGCGATTTTCTGTTTGTTTCTGTCCATTTCCACATAGATTGCTTATGAATAACGTTTAAATATTTAAGAGGAGGTTTTAATTAACAGAGGGCAATCGACCCATCTAATTTGTGCACAAAGTTACAGTTAAAAATTATCGCGAAATAACAATTTCTCCGACCGAAGCCTCTTTTCATCCCAAACACTCACTAAACTACATTCCAAAACCAGTCATTAAGCTGAAAAACTACATTTAAATTGCTCCGAAATTTCCTTTTTTCCATTCTTTTTTTTAATCTGGAAGCGATTGACCGATTCCTGGTAGCAGAAATGTGTGATTTAAAGGGAGGCTATATAAACATCACTTATTTCGTTTATCTTGAACGTAATCAGCGATTTAAAATTACCCCCCCCCCCCCCTTTAGTTTCATTCAAACATAATTCATCTCACTCATACATTTTCATTCTAAATTCTTCAAAAATACGATTTTCATTTTAAAACTGTAACAAACCCAAAAATCATTGATCCCAGAAAGGTAACAACTCGAGGCCCAAAACGTCTGTATATTAAGCCACCAGCGGTTGTTCCAACGCTATTCACCAATGAGCCAACTGACGTTATCCATAAGGCGTCGACGTTACGTAATTCCGTATCACTCGTTCTATTACGTAGATATGAAATCATGTATGGCGTGATATTACCTAGAAAAATAAGAAAGAAAAAAATAAACGTTTTGACCATTGACGATTACCATATTCAGCCAACAAAATCCATCGAAATAATAAGCGCTACCAGCGTCGTATTACGTTTGGTTTTGATACGTGTTACGTCAGAGAGAAAACCTAGAAATTCAATATTTCTACGATCATGGTACTATCATTCTATAATTGACTTTGTTGCTGTTGTTGTTGTTTGGTTTGTTTTGTTTTTGTAAGACTCTAAATGTCGTATACTTTTTACCAATCATTGGAATGTACACGTATTTTGTGCATTTAAGAACGAAACATACATTAGAATTTATGTCAAAAGAATGGATAATGTAAAGCTGGTGTAAGAGAAACACAAATAACCAAAACAAACAAACAACAAACAAACTAACAAACAAACAAACAAACAAACTATAGACTCGTCAGATTTATATTCCAATGGTACTTTAACTGCCCTAAATTTAGGGAGTGGGGATACCAGCACTTTCGCGAATGTAAGAACTGCTCTGCCTTCAGAAAGTGGGGATCCGAGCACTTTCGCGAATGTAAGAACTGCCCTACCCTCAGGATTTTGGGATCCAAGCACTTTCGCGGATGTATAGAACTTCCCTGCCTTCAGGAAGTGGGGATCCGAGCACTTTCGCGAATGTAAGAACTGCCCTGCGTTCAGGTAGTGGGGATCCAAGCACTTTCGCGAATGTAAGAACTGCCCTGCCTTCAGGTAGTGGGATCCCAGCACTTTCGCGGATGTATAGAACTTCCCTGCGTTCAGAAAGTGGGGATCCCAGCACTTTCACGAATGTATAGAACTTCTCTGCGTTCAGGTAGTGGGGATCCCAGCACTTTCGCGAATGTAAGAACTGCCCAGCGTTCAGGTAGTGGGGATCCCAGCACTTTCGCGAATGTAAGAACTGCCCAGCGTTCAGGTAGTGGGATCCCAGCACTTTCGCGAATGTATAGAACTTCTCTGCGTTCAGGTAGTGGGATCCCAGCACTTTCGCGAATGTATAGAACTTCTCTGCGTTCAGGTAGTGGGGATCCCAGCACTTTCGCGAATGTAAAAACTGCCCAGCGTTCAGGTAGAGGGATCCCAGCACTTTCGCGAATGTATAGAACTGCCCAGCGTTCAGGTAGTCGGGATCAGAGCACTTTTGCGAATGTTAGAACTGCCTTACATTCAGGTAGTGGGGATCCCAGCACTTTCGCGAATGTTTAGAATTTCCCTTCGTTCAAGATAACGGAACATCGCATGCTGTAATAAATGGTATTCTGCGATACCTTTTAAATAGTTTTCTTGAAAAGAGCATTGGTTCCACAATTTTCTCTTTCGGAGTACCAATTTGAAGGTTTGCGAACCTGGACCCCGTTTTACTAAACTTCATACAAAAAAATAATCGTAAGTCAAAATCAGAAATCGTACCTAGTAATTTCATTCATTGTTAGATTCTGCCTTGCAATATTTCATTGGAATCGTCTATAGAAGACGATTCGAAAAAGATGATGCACGACAGAATTCCATATTTTGTTACTTCAGTAGAAGCAACTTTTACTTTTGACTTAGGCAAAAAATGATCGTAAGATGTTTTGTGAAACAGGACAGGTACTTCAGATATACTCACATGCATCTTAACGTACATGCGTGCATCCAGTGCATTGGTCAGTTCTCTATCCTTTTTTCAGCAAAGGGGGGTTATTTTTGTTGTTAATGTAATTTTTTTTTCACAATCATCGTAAAGCGACCGCAAATAAATACGATTAAGTTAAAAATACCTTTTCATAAAATACCCCTCTTTTAAGCGATAAAGCGATAAAAGCGATAAAAAACTATGGGAAGGTTCAACAGCCGCTACGATATAAGTGTAAAAATTATGAACGTGACGATGAACCACAGTCAGACAAATATATCAAACAAGTGATACGGTAAAATAAAATAAATGCGTTTTTGGTTGAACGTTCCCTACAGCCCACAGCTGCCATAAGAGAAATGAATCTGGGGCCTGTTTCACTAAACATCTTACGGTCATTTTTTCCGTAAGTCAAAAATTGAAGTTACTACTAGATAAATAACCAGATATGGAATTTTGCCATGCATCATCTCATTGGAATCGTCTTCTAAAGACGATTCCGATGAGATATTGCAAGGCAGAATCAATCAATGAATAAAAAACATAAGGTACGATTTGTGATTTTGACTTACGATTTTTTTTCGTAAGAAGTTAATTTAAACTGGCCCCTGGATCCGCGCTTGCTTACCTATTGTGTAGTATGATCCGAGAGATAGCATAATCATCACGCTGCTTGCCAGCATTAGACCGAGCCGGATATTGTAGGAACCATGACTTTTCTTTCCAGTGTCAACTGTCATGGTGAATGTTTGGTGTTTGATGATGAAAGACAAGGGCAAATATCTGCAATGAAAATGACAATTTACAAATGAAAACACACTGAAACTTTCAAAGTAATTTGTTTATGATTTAATATGAGCCTGTGCGTGAGATTTCCAACAATTTCAAATATGCACAAAGAAAAGACTCTGACCAGCCTGTACATCCGCAAGTCTGACCAGAGTCTTAACTTCAGATGCGTTTAGTAGAAAGATTAGGTCTCAAAGTATCTGTAGACCATCAGGTAACTTTATATCTACAGTATGTGCCTGTCAAGGCTGATCAATGTATGCCCCTTCACACACATTTCAATTGTTGGAAATGTCACGCACAGGCTCATATTTAGTTTTGCCTGTCAGATTTAAGAGTCGGTGTGGCCAAAAACATTCTTCATAACATAAGCAAATTCTGAGTGCGCATCGTTTGGTATTCTTGAGCACAAAAAAGTTCCTCGAAGCTGACCAAATGCTTGCTTTTACGCTTCATGTGAACGATTTTAGACAGATTTTTTTAACCGTCGTCTTCATGGAAGTAGGAATCGAAATTATTTGTCAAGTATCATTGTTTGGGTTTATCTTTAATTGAATGAAATGTCTATTTTTAATATCGAAAAATGATGATTATAATAATAATCATAATAATAATAAAAAATAATCTCAATTTATTAATACTTTTGATTCTTAATTTAGAAAGACAGATTTATTAACTTTTTACTGAAAAACTAGATCAAGTAAACTTTCCGCAAAATTTCCGCAGGTACTAAATATTGATTTGATGAAATAAAAAAATAAAAAAAAAATGAATAAAAAAACCAAACTCGCAGAACTTTATGAATAAAATAACCTATTCAACCTTATCTAATTTCATTCGTGTTATAGTATTTTTTTTTCTTTTTTGTGAACGATATTTTTTCTTCGGAAAATAGAATAAATAAAACCAATAAGGTATCCAAAATCCATTACTATTTGAAGAAATAAGAATTATCCTCGTAGCAACAGAAGAAAAAAATTCTCACAGGAAATTTATTTTCAAGTAAAACTAAAATCAGATTACCTTCAAAACTCTTTGTTCAACAATTTCCCGTTGAATGACTGCTCTCGAAAGTATCAGACCTATTTAGCAAAAAGGAACAATCAAGAACTAGGTAGAACTAAATTGCGATAAGAACATTAACCTGGTTAGAGGATATTTCGATGGCTCAGTGCAAAATCATTGTAAGCGCCTATAAATTTAAAGGCGCTTACAATAACTTCGCGCTGACCTCACGATTTCAGCATAGATTCTTTAAACACAAATAAGGTAAGTGACGCAAGAAGAATCGTTTCTGCTGTTGTTGTTTTGTTGGTTTTGTTTATCGTCAACAGTATTCTATTTATAAGGCAGAAACTGGTGTACCAACCCATAGTAATCTTTCGTTTTCAGACAGGTCTAACGACATTTTATTCCTAAAGTGGCTTACCCTACGTAGGCGAACTTATTTATCATTCGCCCATTGATGGATTTGGAGTGCCTTGTCGAATGTCCGACAATCTTTAGTCCTGCAGAAAAAAAACAAGAAGGCGCCTCTTAGACCGAGCGCCACGGGTCTTGTTTTTAGGTGGTTTCCATTCACATTTCTAGCTCAAATGTCTAGCTCCTTTTTAAAATTGAGTCACTTTTGGATATCTGTCAAGATCTACTCCATACTACCTAACATTGGCCTTTGATTGAAATACTTACTTTAGCCGCATTTAGTAGTAGATACTTTTTGTCGCTTTCTACATTTTTTTAGATTCATGAATACGACATTTAAGGAGAGATGTGTACGGCGACAGTAGAATCGCCACTCCATCGATGGTTAGCTATTGTCAATATAAAAGGGATGTACAAATAGGAAATCCATTTATTGAGACCTTGTTTGAAATGTTGACCTACAATATAGTTTGTCATTTTTTTCAAATATTTTAGTATATTGGCTACTAGTGACGACGTGATAGTATTTGATATCTGGGCCCGAGGTTATAAACCTTTTCTCGGGCTCAACTGAGATTATTCTCAAAATTCAAAATTAAACAAATGTATGAGAAAAAAAGATAATATTGATAAGTTGTTATTTATAAGTACTTATTAATATTATCTTTTATGTTTATACATTAAAATGAGTATTTAAACAGAATTACGGCTTTGATCTCAAATTGAAATTTGAGAAAATTTTGAATTAAGAATGAGAAAATTTTTATAACGTCGGGCCCTGATGTAAGAGTCGAGCACTGTATCTTTTGTATAATTCAGAAAAACTTGGAAATTAAAAAATGCAATTCACAGAAAACGGTCACGTATTTGAATACATTATGCACCCTGTATCATATTAACCATTATACTAAAATGAAGTTCACGAGAATTTTGCAGGCTTCATTTCATCCGTAAACTTGACTTACAGAGAAATTCTAAAGAAAAATACTGGTAACATGGTGTTATGGGCGCTCGAGTTCGAAGGTTCGAGTCCCACCGTCGCCGGGTGGGGTATATGGACAAGGTATGTAAAAGGCATGTAAAAGCCAGCCCGAGTTCACCCAGCTTTAAAAATTGGTTAGCAGTGGGTAAAGCCCACTGTCCTCTCTCAGGGACGTAAAAGCATCCGGATTAGGTATTCAAGAGTGACTCAAGAATTAGTTGAAGCTTTCGTAGTAATCGAACTAAAATGAAACTTATAAAATGTATAAACTAAACATATAATTCAGTCTCTAATAAGACAATTAAAAAAAAACACTTTCTACTTCATTTTTCGCACTTAAATTTGAAAAAAAATAATAGATGAGCAAAAAGAAATTATATAAACCAAAAGGGTCAAAGAAACCGGGTTTCAGCTCTTTCCCAAACAAAGTTCTTCAATAAACTGGCTTCAGCCAGTTTGGATATATCTCAATGAGTTTTAAGTACTATGGTACCACTATACGTTACACGTGTTAAGCAAACGGATAATTTGTCCTTTTTCTCGCTAAATTTTCTTGTGGATAAGATTATATTAACTTAGTTTAGAATAGAAAAGTCTTTTAGCTAGCCAAAGATTGTTAATGTTTTTTTATTATCCGCATTTGGTTCATATCAGAGAATCTAAAAAATATCATGTCAGATCATGCGTATCACACGATTTTTGTTTTCTTTATCATAGTGTGTAGCCCGCCACTCAATTAAGGGCTATTTTGGATAAATGTTATATATATATCATTTATACATTTATTAAGGTCATGAAATTGATAAATCATTCCGATCAAAACCGTTCAAAATCACAGACTCAGCGCCCCATTTTTGAAGGGTTTAAATGAATGTTTGCAGTGAATGAATGGAGCGCTGAGTGAGAGAATTTGAACGGTTTTGATCGGAATGAGTGTCAATTTCATGATGTTAATAACTGTATGAATACAAGAACTTGAAATCGCCATTTGTCAAATCCTTCAGGTCAAGTAATAGTGAATTCTTAATTATATGGAGCAGAAACAAGAGTAGGAACTTTCCTAAACGATATACCAAAATGATGAAGAATTACATGTATGTTTTGAGATGAGCCTGTGCGTTAGATTTCGAACAAGTTCACACCTGCGTGAGGTACAAACGTTAAGTAGCATTGAAAACGACACAATGCAATAATGATGCATGCTGACTTGAAGAAGATGGATAAAGAACGCATTTATCTATATAGCGCATAGTGAAGATTCTGTTCAGACTGTACAGCTGCACAGGCTGGCCAGAAACTTTGCTTTGCGCACATTTGAAATTGTAGAAAATGTCACGCACAGGCTCAATTGGTAGATTGAAAAGAATGACAGTGTTACATGTGAAACATTGTAATAAAAGGAGAAGTTATTTTCGTATTTCCGTCTCGTCGCTTTTTGGATCATTCAATTCACATTTCAAAATGCTGCGATTGCTAGTTTCGACTAAATTACCGCACCATAGAAGGTAATTTTGAAAGGAATCTTTAGAGCTATTTTACCTGAGCCTGTGCGTGACATTTCCTACAATTTTAAACTTTCATGAGGTGCAAACTGTTGAAAACATTCGTAGCGTAGACAGCCACATACTGTAAATATATAGTTACCTGATGGTCTACAGATACTTTGAGATCTGATCTATCTACTCAGGGCATCGTGAAGACTCAGGTCAGGCTGTGCGGATGCACAGACTGGTCAGAGTCTTTGCTTTGCGGTTATTTAAATCGTTAAAAATCTCTCGCACAGGCTCACCTAAACAAATTAGTCGGTCAACTACTATATATTTATCCGTCATTAATGTAATACGTATCAAGGACATAATAATAATGTTGAAGAGATATACTTTGACTTTAAGTACTTGAAGCACACTAGAGGTTTCTACTTTTAACTCTATATTAAACGACGACCTTTAGAGTAAAAATGTTAGATTCATGGTTTATATATATAATACGTACTTAGTGTATTATATGGAAAAAATATCTAACGAGGTAGGGAGAATTGATCATTGTCGAGGCTCTGCCGAGACAATAGTCAATTCTCACAACCGAGTTAGATATTTTTTTCATACAATACACTAAGTATGTATTATATTTATCTTATAACCTCTTTTTGTCTTGTTTTCGTCGATGTTTCTTACTGAAATGCAAGTTTCTAAAAATAACTGTATGATATTATTGTTCTAAAAATAACTATGTGATATCATAAAAAATATCATACGGGGTGTTATCACATGGATATTTGTATAGTTTTAAGATAATACATGATATCCATTATCTAGGAAAACTTGCGTAAATGACAAAAAAATATAAAATAGACTTAAACAACAATTCAAAACCATGCAAAATTTGGTATTCTTAAAACAATGAAATAAGTGTGTTAGTTTCAAAAAGAGGTAAATGTTTTGTACGCATTTAGGTAACCATTTTATGCAATAAAGGTAATAGAGTTGGAAAACATCGATGAAAACAAAGAACACAGAAAAAAATAAGCGATTTCTCTCTATTTCTGAATGTTTTCAAAAATAATAACATTCTCTTTTTGATTTACACGTACATAGAATTTACGGTCAAAATTCTTTGAATATAAATGAATCTAAAATTGTTCGTTTTTTATATAAAAAAAAAAATCTGGTCAAGACAGCTGAAATCAAGCCAAAACAACACCTTTAATGTCGTGATTTCCGCAGATTAACAATATTATTGATTGCGTATCGTAAAATTAAAGTTATAGTAGAACCCCATGCTCTAATATAACTCCCGCCCCACCCCATTCCCTCGACGATAATTCGTTATAATCTCCACAAAAATGTCAAGAACGTTCATCCTAACTTTAGGTCATCAAACTAAACAAAAACAAAAACAAAAAAAAACAGGTAGGTGAAGTTGTAAAGATTGGACATTTCACCAGACCTACATCTTTGAATTTAGACGTTTTTTAACTATTCTTTTTACTTAATTTATTTTTCTTCCTCTATTTCTTTGTTTGTTTCTTTGTTACAAATATCTTTGAGTTCCGATATTGTCCATTTTTAAGTGACGGTAAAAATAAATTAGGTAGAGATTGTTTATTTATTTCAACATGCCCTGAATATTATTTTTACCGTCAACAAATTCTTGTTCTATCTGGTTATATTTTACGATAACAAAATATGTAATCGGTTAAAAAAAACAAACAGAACATTTCATCATAAATATATAAACATTGATGGAACTGTGATGGAAGTTAATTAGACTGCACTAAGGACGGTTAGTCGCCGACCGACGGAATACAAATTCAATTTCAATTCAATTTCTTATTCTGGGAAGTCTGCAAAATATTTGCCATTGATGATTTATAAAGTATATTGCATAAACATATTGAAAAATGGTACGATGCAAACAAATACGTTTACGATATGAATTCACAATTATTTAGATATACATGTTAATATATGGTAAATAAGCTCAAACATAATTTGCAAAAACAAGTGAAACATTTTCTTTTCAGCTTCTGAAATTTAAACAATTGCGTTATAAGATAAGAAAATATGACCGCCTGTTATGAATAATTTAAAAGTATACAAAGTTCGGATGAGCGAGAAAATATTAGCCTTTACATTGAAAAAGCCAGAGGTCAGCCTCGTGTTCCGTATAAGGAATCGCATTCGGCTGCCTGGTTGCAGTTATTACTCAGCAAAGCGTAGTTATACGTGATTTAAATTTGAAGCGTTTTTGCTTCGTTTTCCTAAACGCAGATAAGATCTGGCTTTAGTTCATTGCTCTTATTTGGTAAGATATGGACCAATACCTAAGAAATCCTTTAAAATCAACGCCGGGCTATAAAAAAATCACGCAATTATTTGATCGATTAGTGTTTAGTTTCGGTGCGTTTTTTGAGTGATTTGAGTGACAGATTGAAATGTATGAATGGAGCGCTAAGCAAGAGATTTTGTAATGTTTTGATCGAGATAGGATTCGAATTCTAGATATTTATCTGTATCATTTGCTTGTTGGTGAGACCCAAGTATTGCATGTACAGTTAAGAACATCATATAATTGACAAGATGATTGTTTTTGAATGTTTTTTGAGTGGAACTGAATGAGTGTGTGGAGCGAGTTTTGAGTGAAAGTAAAGGGTGTTAATCAAATACAGCTAATTTTGTTCATCTTGAACAAAATCGGCGATATTGGATTACCTCCCTTTAATTAAATATACATACTTTACTGTTTCTGTGTCTTCATGGACTATTAAGACACTTAAAATCCACATCAGGCAATAAAACTATAGCATAATCTAGATGTGTTTGAGTTAAATGTTGATCTCCTTTAACGATTTTGAAATGTTTTCTAATTACTTCGGGGCATTTTTGGTCTATTTGAGTGAGACTTTGGAATTACTGATTGGAGCTCTGAGTGAATGATTTAGAATAATTTTGATCTGAATGAATGTCACTTTGATGTTTTTGACTTAAACAACGAGTTTGACGTAAGCCCTGCAAAAAGATGAAAACTTGTGCGAAACGTAAAAAAAAAAAAAAGAAAAATGATACACCGATGGGACATGGACCTTATTCAAAGCCAGGTACTATATCTATGATACTTTCTTAGTGTTTTGTATGAAAAAATATCTGACGAGGTTGGGAGAATTGGTTATTGTCGAGCCTATGCCGAGACAATTATCAATTCTCACAACCGAGTTAGATATCTTTTTCATACAAAACACTAAGTACGTATTATATTTATCTTATAACCTCTTTTTTTTTTCTTGTTTTCGTTGGTGTTTCTAACTGAAATGCAAGTTTCTAAAAATAACTGCATTATATCATTGCTCTAAAAATAACTATGTGATATCATAAAAAATATCATACGGGATGTAATCACACGCATATTTGTATAGTAATAAGATAAACCTAAATATCAACACGCGATTTTTTATCAGATGAACGCAGAAAATGATTGAGAGCCCGCCGGGGAAAAACTAGGCTAACCGAACTCGGTAGATCATCTTCACGAGTCAAGGGGTATCGAATCGCGAGCTTCTTAAGATAAGTAAAACGTTCGTAACCCTTGGCTCGACAAGATGTCGGTAGATGAGCAATGAGACAATTGAGTCAAGATTAGCTGACTTCGATAAATCAGGATCATTGTACTTCAGACTGAATGACTTGTGTAACTCTACTCAAACTGAAAAGCCCTCGTTTCTCTTTGTAATAATGGGATGATTTAGCAATGAAAATTGTTAAAATTCAATCTTGTAGATACACAATAAATTGAAATCGGACACTTGCCATTATCGTATTTTCTTGTATAGGAGTTTTAAAGCAAAATGAAAACTTACTTTTTCATTTAAATTCATGAATGATTTGTTTAAGTAAAGCGTGTCAGAAGAAGCTTTCTTCAAAAAATATAAAAATACTATTACTACTACTTCTACTACCACTACTGCTACTTTTTCTACTACTAATATTTCTAATACTACAAACTACAAATACTTCTAATACTTGTATACTATCAAAGAGAAAAATTCGGGCAATTCGACATCGTTCATTAGTTCAACCTGATCAGACGAAATATGTTAAAATTTTCTAAATCTAGATTCTGTAAAAACAAGATTTCTATTTTCGAAACCTATCTCCGAGTTGCCTCTGCAGGTCCGTAAAAAGTGGGTTAAACCTTCATAAGAAGTTTGAAAAGGAATTGGGTCCAGGAGAGGTCAGCCAGAAGGCAACTTCGACAAAAATATAATTTTGACCTTCACGCGAAAAGGGACCATCTGGGTTGTAATTTTGAAGCATTGTGAAATTGTCAAATTGAACGTTTTTGAGATGGTATTGAATGGTGGTTTAACTTGAACGAAATCATCGATATTTATGCCACCCCTTTAAAGAAAATCTACGTAGATTTTCTTTAAAGGGGTGGCATAAATATCGATGATTATCTTGCGTCTTCACGGTCTAATAAGACATTTGAAAAATCTACACAAACCAATAAAATCGTATTATAATTTATTCGATTCGAATGAAATAAGTGTTATTTTTTTAACAATTTCGAAATGTTTTTGAATGATTCCGGAACGTTTATTTATGGCATGAGTGGGTGTTTAGAAGAAATGAATGGAGCGCTTAGAGAGTGATTTAGAATGGTTCTGATCGAATGCCAATTTCATGATATTACGAATTATACGTTAAGAGTTCATCCTAGCCAGACTGCCCGAATGGCACAGACTGACTACAGGGTCGCATCTCTTGCATTTTACTGATTTTCTGTGTGTAGAATGACTTTATTTCCTAGCTACAGTTGATTACATCGTGAAATTGACATGATGAATGATTTTGAAATGATTTTGGAATTGATTTGAATGAGTGTGTTGAGCGAGTTTTGAGTGAAGGTAAATATTTCTAATTTTGTTCAGGATGAAAAAATAGCTATATTTATTACCTCCCTTTAATAAAATATACGTATTTTTCCGAGTCCGTGTCTTCGCGGATCAATTAAAACTTTAAAATGAATTCAGCCAATAAAATCGTAGAATTATTAAATGATTTGAATAAAAATTTGATCGTCTTGAAAGATTCTGAAAACTTGGGAGTGGTTTTGATCGATTTGAGTGAGTTTTTGGAATGAATGAATAAATGAATGGATGAATGAATGAATGAATGAATGAATGAATGAATGATACGCTGAGTGGATGATTTAAAATAATTTTTATCGGAATGAGTGACAAATTCACGATGTTTATCAGTTATTTAATTTACTGAATTCCGAGATGGTCCTTGTTCGCGTAACATTGAAGAATATATTAATCTTTTATGATCCAAAAATCACCTAATTACGAAAAAATTTGAGCCCTCGTCAATATACATAAATTGCGCAGTCTGACCTCGTCAATGTGCGTAAATCGTGCAGATTTACCTCGTAAAAAGCGTGAATAGCGAAATCTGACCTCGTCATTTTGGTTAAATCGTGCAGTCTGACCACGTCAAAATGCGTAAATCATGCAGTCTGACCTCATCAATATGCGAAAATTGTGAAGTCTGACCTCGTCAATATTCGTTATGCGTGCAGTCTAACCTAGTAAACATGCGTAATTTGTGCTGTTTGATCTTATCTATATTCGTAATTCGTGCAGTCTGACCTCATCAATATGCGTAAATTGTGCAGTCTGACCTCGTCAATATGCGTAAATTTGTCTAGTCTGACCTTGTCAATATGCGTAAATTATGAAGTCTGACCTCAACAATATGCGTAAATCGTGCAGTCTGACCTCGTCAATATGCGCAAATCTCACAGGCTTACCTCGTTAGTATGCGCAATTCGTGCAGTCTGACCAGGATCGACTCCTTTTACACTCAACAGGCGGTCCCTTGTCGCATGATCGGTCACAAGTTTGTTACGAGATGTTTAAAGTTAATACATATTTCTTGACGTTTCCGATCTGACGACCCCGGCTAACTCAATCGGTAACGCGTTGGTCTATCACTCCTTGGATCGTGAGTTCGAATCCTGGCTAAGTTAACTTTCATCCAACATTTGACAAAAGTCATTGTGACATGTATCTTACCAATGAGCGATGGCTAGGTATTACGCCTTTAGAAGCGGGATGGGTAAAGTTAATAACATCGTGAAGTTGACAAGTTCAATGATCGACTGATTTTGGAATGAAATGTGGGGCGAGTTTTGAGTGAAATTAAATGAAGGCAATGCAATATCGCTAATTTTGTTCAGTGTGATCAAATTAGCGATATTTATTACCTCTCTTTAAAAAATATACATACTTTTCTTTTTGTGTGTCTTCGTGGACCAACCAGGCTCTTTAAAATCCAGCCCAGCCAATAGAATCGTAGAATAGTTTGATCGATTTGATTAATTTTCAATCGTCTCGAACAATTTCGAATTGTTTTCTAATGATTTCGGAGCGTTTTTGTATCGATTGGAGTGAGTGATTGGAATGAATGATTGGAGCGCTGAGCGAATGAATTTCAATGCTTTTGATCGGAATGATTTTAAAATTTCATGATGTAATCAACAGTAGTACGCCTTTAGTGAAATGGGCATCTGGTGGCTCGGATGAGATGTTGTGGTTGTACTGGTGTGAGAAACAACAGGAAACCATGGGTAGTAGCACCAGTCATTGTAAAATAACTGCAACAATGTTGAAAGACGTGTTAAACACTAATCAATCTGTTCACATCTACCTAAAGCACAGTTCCAAGGTAAATCACTCCGGGTTGCATTTTATACGTTGCAGGAGTTCTCTTTCTTTATTCCAGATGTACATATGTCACAAAAGCGAGATATTGGTGACTGCATCAACGGGCGATTTCATAGTAACTCTGTTTCTGTTGACAAAGCCACATGGTACCTGCATGTTTTACGTTTAGGTAGTGAACCCGCAATAGTTCCGCAACGTTCCGGTAATCATGAACTTTAACAGTGCTAACCGAGCTGCCTAAAGATTTCATTGGGTAACATCGACTTTATTATTGCTATACACACCCATTAGGCCGAATTTGATATTTGTCTCTGGCCAGGAAAAGAATGTCTAGCCCATTCAATCGGGCTCTAGAATAGTTAACAGTTCTATTAGTTAAATGTAATATTAAGAGGTTATTTAACATGATCGTGTACAATACTGAATTCTATTGGATGAGTACCCAACAACAACAATGTAACAAATGAAGAAATCAAGAATCTTCTCAAGAGATTGTTTCAATACCTCCGAACAGAGGGTTTGATACATTGAAAAGGCTGCGAAAAGTGGAGATATCTATATTCGGGACTGCAGCCTCGCTTTCATCGTACAATAAAGCTTGTCTCACTTTCATCGTACAATATAGGTTGTCTCGTTTTGGAAAAAAAATCCGTAATGCACAGTAGCCTCGTTCTGGTTGTACAATATGGATCTAGATATTTCACTCTCACGTGACGCAAAATAAGCGATGTCATTGATCTAAATTGTTTAGGTGTGAAATAAAGCATATTATTTACTCACCTGTGATCACTTAAAAAAATTAAGTCATAAAAACAAATGTATGTTTCAGCAAAGGTAATCATGAAACCAACGTATGCTTCAGTAAAGATAATCAATCATAATAGTAACGCTCACTTCAGTAAACATTATCATGATACCAGTGTACGCTTCAGTAAAGGTAATCATGATACCTGCGTACACTTCTTTCACGGTAATCATGATACCAACGTACACTTCAGTAAAGGTAATCATGATACCTGTGAACACTTCAGTAAAGGTAATCATGATTCCAATTAATTATATCTGCACTTACTACACAGCTTAAATCCCAAATTTCACAGCAATATACCGGTCCTACCAAAAGTTACTTTCCCCATTCAAGTACGACGACTAATCTTAAATAATATCTTAGTTAATAATAAATTCAGTTCAAAATCTATTCAAAAATCAATAACGATTGCACACTGCCATATGTCACACTTGGTGTTTTATGCAAAGTTTTGGAGGACACATGTTGTAACATCTGTCTCTTCAAAGTGGCGTATCTATCTTTATTAAGTAATGTGTCTTAGTCATGCGTTCAGGCGATGAAAGCGTTTTGAACGTTACCGAGCGCTTTTATGTTTACCCACGTTTTACTACAGTGGGTTTTTGGTGGACGTATTTTTGTGGACGCATGAACAATCCTGTTCGATGTTAATAGCTATTCTTAAAAGTGATTTTAACTTAGGTTCAATCTACTTTTTCAAGACTTGCTTCCGCCAGACAATTTGTTGATTATCTAAATACTCCTTTTGAATATTAAAAAAGATTCGCTAAAAGTAATTCGCACAAGTAAGAATGACGACAAGGTGGCTATTCGCCTATAATTGTATTTTTCCTGTGGTCTGAGGGAGATAACAGCTAAGTGACTAAACTCGTAGCATGCAGATATACCCTTAGTTCATTTACTGTCTAAAGAAATAAGTCGGATGTGCGTTTGTAAGACAAGTGGAAAATGGTGGTGATGAGACACTCATAAAACGATAATTTGATTTTCTATGCTCCCTGAAAGGGGCGAATATATCCGCCGCTTCGTCAATCAATCCGTCCGTCATTTAGTTCGTCCGTCCGGATTGATTTCTCCATAACCCTTGGGCGAAATTTAAGGAAAAAAATAAATAAATAAATAGATAAATAAAAGAATTATGCGATCTTCTTATGATAAAAAGGCTATATACGGGAAAACAGTTCTTAATGTTAAAAATTTGTTTTTTCCCTAATATCAACTTGTCGAATGGTCAGAATTCAACGATATTTTATAATTGAGAATCAAATCGAACACCCTTGACCAAAAGCTAGTTGAAAATTGCGTACAAATAAGCGCAAAGGCAAAAAGGGGGTTAATGTGTTGTAAGAGTTTCGTAAGCAGGCTGTTTCTCAGCAAACAACAACAACAACAACAACAACAACATTGGCCACATATTTTGATTGGTAAGGGATAAACTAAAACCACTTTCTAATCGGTCACTGCATGTTTTTCCATTTTCAAAACGTGAAAAAATGGAACAGACATTACTTTCATGCAAAGACAAATCAATCTCAAGGATTTGGTAAAAGAATTGTTTGAAAGGGACCGACAGAACCATTGTAGCAGACAAAAGAAGACACCAACCTGCTTTGGAAAAAGTCACTAAACTCGCAAAATGCAGAGATTTTTTTTAAAAAATTTAATCGAGGAAATACCGGTTTGTTGTTGAAAACTCACTATCCTTTCCATGCCTTAAAGGTATGTGAAAACGTAAAGAAAACATTATTTAATACGTGCATTGGTGTAAATGAGGCGAATTTGTTAAAATACCCCACCCACCAATGTTAATTTTGAAATTGGGGGTACCGAAGTTCTCAAGCAAGTTGAATTTCTTTCTCCGGGAAATGAATTTGGGTTTCGATATCCACCAAGTGAACGGGCTATCAGAACTCAACAAACACTTGCATCTTTAATATTATCAAAAATTACTTTTCCTGCTTTATTGAAGTGATCGATTAGAAGTTGGTGCAAGTTTATACCCTTCAAATTTCACATGTAGATAGCTCGTTACAAAACCTTTCTGTTGGTCTCTAATTCAAGGTCATCGGTTAAGATCATGGTCATTTCTGAAGGTCAAAATTTTCAGATTTGAAATTTTCACATTGTTCATGGTTTTCTTTTCGTTTTCCTTTTCCACAACTACAATGTCACCATAATCGTTCACTTTCAGTACTTAACATAGAAATTTATTTATAGAACTTGTATGCAGATTCTATTAAAGGGAGGTAATAATTATCGCTAATTTTGTTCATCTTGAACAAAATTAGCGATAAGAGCCTGTGCGTGACATTTCCAACAATTTTGAATATTCATTATGTGCAAACACTGAGTAGTGTAGACAGCCACATTCTGTAAACATAGACCAACCTGATGGTCTGTAGATACTTTGAGACATTATCTATCTTCTTAGTGCATAGTGAGGACTTTAGTCAGACTGTGTGAATGCACAGACTGGAAAGAATCTTTACTTTTCAAATATTAGAAAATGTTTGAAATCTTACGCACAGGCTCATGCATCCTATTCTCATTCAAAATTCACTCCTCTTGCTCATTCATTTCATTCCGAAATAATTCCCAAATCGTTAAATTTTGTCAATTTCTTCTTTGCAATCAACTGTAGAGCATTTAGGAAAGTAACTTCATAATATGACCTAGGTCGCAAGAAAGAATTAAGTTGAATATTTTTAATATTACTCGGGTGTTATTACACTAGTGGGATAACTATGCAAATGAGCTCAGAGCGAATAGCGCCGCTATTTTGTAGCCGCGGAAATGACGTCATCATGTATATATTGTGACGTCAGTTTCAAACGGTGTCATAAGTTGCAGAGAAAAAGGAAATGTTGAATTTCAAGAATTTTGACGATTTTCGCAGAAATTCGGGGCATATTATTAACAGAATATAAAATTTGTGTTCATGAAATACAGAATTTATTAAACTCGTCATCTAAAACAGATCAAAACTCGACGTAGCCTCGTTTTTATCTGTTTATAGATGACTCGTTTTATAAATTCTGTTTTTGCATGACCACTCATTCATTTCCTTCTATTTTATAAGATCCGATGCGGGATATGCGTGGATATTTCTACAATTTCGTATGTGCGCAATTCAAAGACTCTGAGCAGCCTTTGTAATCGCACAGGCAGATCAGAGTATATACTGGATTCTCGTCAGGTAGAGCCGCCGTCATAGCGCAGTTGGTAGCACGGCGGACTGTCACTCCAGAGGTCCCGGGTACGATCTCCGCCGGCGGCACTATTATTTTCCGACTATTTGTCTCTCACCAATGGGTTGATAATCGTAGACCTATGTGGAGCAGCTGGAGACTAGGAAAGGGTAGTACTGGTGTGAGAAATACCAGGAAACCTTTGTTCGGTGCTCATCCGCCGCGAAATAACTGAAAGGTTTTTGAAAGCGGCGTAAAACCCCATTCAAACAAACAAATCTCGTTATGTAGATTGTGATAGAAAATTGTGGAGTTTTCTTAATGAATTATTTCCGTTTACACGTTTCATACACAAATTTGTCTGTCCTTCGTAAACGACTGTACTTTGATAACTTTTGTTTTACCCGTCAAATGTCATCTGTTAACATGAAGGGGTCAACAATAATTTGTTACACGCCTTTCTACCTGTTCACGTTTAATATGCAGTGAAAAGGGAACTGGTGACCATTCGGTCATTGTTGCGAAAAAAAGTGCGAACTGGTTTGAGGGCTTGAAAAAAATTGTGAATTTGTAGTAATTTTCACATAACTTTTTATGCTGAAAGGTCATTATTTGAGAGGGCAAAGCCGTTCTAAAAATTGGGTTACAGATATTAAATACATTTTTGAAAGTTACGTTTTTTCTCAGTTTTTTTAACAGACAATGCAAATCTAAATCGAAATACTTTTACCGCCATTTTGAAAGAAAGCATGATTGATGTTTTTCGAAATGAATGGTATTCATCAATTAGAAACAGTAAAATGCTACAGTCCTACACCTACTTCAAAAGCTCTCTGAAATATGAAGATTATTTAGATATAACACCAAAAAGTTATAGAGATTATTTTACAAAGTTCACGCCCACTTAGAATTCAAACAGGCAGGCAGGGAAGAAACAAAATACCAAGAAATATGAGAAATTGCCAATGTTGTAATAGTTTTGAAATAGAAGATGAGTACCATATTGTTTTAATATGTCCAAGTTTTATTCTTTATTTAGGCAGAGATTGCGAAATATTTCACAGAAACGCATTTAAACTAGATTAGACTCTACGGATATACCGGAAAATGCGTTTTGCATTACACCGTCACTTTCAATTATACCGATGGTTCTTGGTAAATAAATGACGTCACATAATTATACGCGTGATTGACGTCTTTAGTTATGCGTTATGTGAATGTAAGTTGTTAATATTTTTTAGGCATTTTACTAATGGATCTATATAGTATTTAAACATAATGCATTTACATTATATATATATGTTAAGGACAAACAAATTGCAGAAAACGGTCAGTACATGTAACATCGAAATTTATCAAAGTGTATGAAACCCAGATCGAGGGTATACAAGTGAAAAAAGCCGAACGTAAATGTTCTCAGAAATCAGTAGAAAACATTTCGAAATCGTTCAAGACGATCGATATTTTATTCAAATTGATAAAACTATTCTACGATTTTATTGGCTGATGTGGATTTTAAAGTCTTTTATTAGCCCACGAAGACACACAGAAAGAAAAGAACGTATATTCTTTTAAAGGGGATTATAACATTTTGAAAAATATTAGCGATATTGGATTACCTCCCTTTAATTGCACTCAAAACACGATCGACGCGCTAATTCAATTTCATTCCAAAATTATTCAGAATCATTCATCTTGTCAGTTTTACGGTGTCGTTAACTATTACTTATATCAAATTTTGGATGAAAGTTAGCCGAGCTAGGGGTTGAACTCAAGGTCCGAGGATTGACGTCCAAACGTGTTACCGACTGATTCAACAGGGGATCGGCAAGTAATAAATAGAGGATACTCGTTTGTTTCAGTGTTAGATCTATTTATCATATTTCATTGAGTGAACAACAAAATCTACATTTTCACGAGTGACGGAGCGACAAGGGAAAGTAGCTTTTGTTGTTCACAAAATTAAATATCAGTCGATCTAACCCGAAAAACATACGATTTTTCTATTCATTTAATGAAAAAAAAAAAAAAGAAAATAAGACAAAATGTGAATTTAGAGACATTTTTTCTTAAGGCGCGTCATTTTGCACGTGATCGCTATGCAACGTTCATCATGACGTCAATTATAGAGCCCTGTTTAGACTACGTTTTATAGGATTAAATGAACGCAAGCGGGGTATAAATGTTTTATAATTTCATTTGTTAGGCGGTGAGTATATCAACTGATAATCTACCGTTTTTTTTCTCGGTAGTCTACCAAATTACATTAAAGAATGGTAGTTATCCTTGGTCGAGCCCATAACATACATGTCACCCGAATCTAGACGACTCGTTCAGTGATTGTCGAGCTGTCCACTGTCCACTGCTAACTGTCCAGTGACGATACAACTGTCCGAAATGGTCGTTAATTTTACCACGCAGACGACTTTTACTACCTTAGATTTAAATTTTAGATTTACGGTGTTTAGACGCCCATAAAACATGGTTTAAACGTTTTTATATTCTTTCGATTGTTGTGTTGTAGAATGAACACTACTGTTTTATCTGAACAGTCGCCTTTCGAAGACGCTTACAAATTTCTTTAAATCTCAAATGAAAAACTATTCACACAACAATTTCGTAAGTGCAAGCTGGAATAGGTTTTCATTCGATATTTTAAGCTTTTCTAATCCCCTTATGATCGGCGGCGACGAAAGTTTTTTTTAAGTTTTCATTGCGAAAATATCGTCACAACAGACAGCAAAATTGACCCTAAGATACCCGATTGATTTTGTAGTAATATTTTCATTGTTTTGTACAAGCCAAAAACTTTAGAATAACACCTTATAAATACGCTTTAAAATAATAAGATATAAGAGTTATTTCGTTTTTAAGCTTCGTCAAAATCGTTACGAGTATGTTAGTTCTTTTAATTCAATATTTTACTGCAAAAAATTAAGGATTTTATTGGCTTGACCTATTCTACTCGATTGTAGCAGCAAATGGAAAATTCCATTAAATGAAAGTCAAGAGAAAAGCATCTTTGTCTACAGGCTTCTATTATGGTAACAGAAGCAAGTGCAAAATTTCAAGCAATAACTTCAGTTGAAAAAAATGATATCGGATATCAGTTGCACGTAAAAACTTAACCAAGTATTTCTAAGTCTAAGTTTCTAAGTAGAGGGTTAGAATTCCACTGAATTGAAAATCAGAATAATGAATCTTTTTCTTGAAGCTTATGTTACGGTCACAAAAGCATGTTCAAAGTGTCCACGCAAAAGCTTTAGAAAAAAATAGAGATATAACTGATATAAAACATTTGCACGTAAAAACTTAATCAAGAATTTCTAAGGCTGAAAAGGGTTAAAACTCGACTAAATTCAAGATCAGAGTTTTGAATCTTTGTCCAAAGGCTTATGTTATGGTCACATAAGCATGTGCAATGTTTCCAAGCAATAGCTTAAGTAGAAATAGAGATATAACTGATATAAAAAAAAAATGATCGAAAAAACTTAACCAGAAATTTCAATGTCTCAAAAGGGTTAAAATTCCCATTAATTCAATATCAGATTGAATAATCTTTGTCGAGAGGCTATTATTATAGTCACAGAAGCATTTGCAAGGTTTCTAAGCAATAGCTTAGGATGAAATAGAGATGAAAGCGTTATACAACGTTTGCACGTAAAAACGTAACCAGGATTTTTTTAGTCCTAAAAAGGTTTACATTCCACTAAATTCAATATCGGAGTAGTGAATCCTTGTCTTGAGGCTGATAATTATGGTCACATAAGCGCGTGAAAAGTTTCCAGGCAATAGCTTAAGTAGAAACAGAGATTTCAAACACTTGAAAGTAAAAACGTAACAATTGCATTGCGCCGACGCCGACGCTTACACAAAGTGACGACGCCCGGGTGACCGGAATAGCCCCCTGTTCTATGAATAGTCGAGCTAAAAATGAAAAACAAATTATATGGGTACAAAAGGATAATCACTTCCGTACGGGAAACATTTTGTGAATCCATACAGCTTCAGTAAATTGTTAGTCTCATATATTATAGAAAGCAATAATATTCGCTTCGTTATTTTCTGAAGAGCAAAATGAATATCAATTGTATGTGGGCATCCTATCAACTATCCTAGGGTTATACTTTTAAAGGTGATTAACGTTTAATTAATGAGGAATAATTAGGATAATGATTAAATCAGCCAGTTGGAAAAATTCTTCTTTTAACCGTATAATTTATATTCCCAAACAGTCATTTGAGCTATCCATTACATGTAACTGTTGGAAAAAACTGTTGTTCATAAAAGAAAAAAATAATGCTAGACGGCATTTAAAAAAAAACAAACAAAAACGTACATGGCCATGTCTCTTGACATTCGGCATCGCAGAACGCCTCTGTTATTGCGTCAATGGCCTATCAAAAGAGCCTGTGCGTGAGATTTCCGACAATTTCATAAATACGAAAAGCAAAGACTCTGACCAGCCTGTGCATCCGCACAGTCTGACCAGAGTCTTAACTATGCGTTCAAATAGATAAGGTCTCAATGTATGTGTAGACCACCGAATAACTTTATATTTACAGTATGTGGCTGTCAACGCTACTCAATGTACGCTACTCACGAACATGTCGACTTGTTGGAAATGTCACGCACAGGCTCAAATACTAGTGTATAGTCATGGCCTTTAAAACAAACAACAAATTGTTGATGTGTGACTTAAACATCGTAGCTACAGCTTGAATATTTAATTAAAGAAAAAAAGACGGTCGTCTCAGGAAAAGTGATGTCGAGCCGGCAAAATTTAGCCATAGCTTCGGATACGCATATTTCATCATTTGACCTTGGGCCGTTAGCTTGACCTTAATCCTAATATTAATATCTTTAGATTCTTAAATAACGGCTGAAAAAAATCTTAATTTTTGAGAATGATACGTCATTCTCAAAAATTAATATTTTTCAGCCGTTATTCACTGTAAAAGATATAAATCTTTTAAAGGTGCTAGTTTTTCTTACACTGTTTCCGCCTAACAAAATGCACGATTTTGTTACATACCCATCCGCATAACATACATCCGAGGTCTGTTGCAGTTTACGGAAATGAACGAGTGATGTTCCGAATGACAGGGGTCGACATGTATTGATAATTTTAGCATTTTTTTCTATTGAGACCATAAAAATGTTTAAGTTAAACGATCAGAGGACAAGTTGCTGTTTTTTTGATACATTTGTCCTTGATCTGTTTTGTTTTTGAAGCATATCAGCAACTGATTTACTTGTACCCTGAAAATACGAAGAGTCAGGCTGCATGTCTAAAGAAAATTGAACACTTTACTAGTATACGCAAAGAGGTTGTGGTTTCGTTCGACGTCATTGATTTCGGATACGTAAGAGTACTTTGGATTTGGTTTCATACTATGAAAACAAATACAATGTATATATACACAAAAAAGTATTGCAACATATAAATGTATGTAAATACGAAAGAACGTTCAATAAAACAGATTATGAACCCTCATTGAATATTTATTGGGTATTTTTGGTCCCTATTTTGGTATAAGGAGAAAACCTGGTGCCGTGATTTTCGTCGCTTTTGTATTTACATAATATTGGCAGTGCAGTTAGTGTGTGGCTCACTCTTAGATAAAGGACAATAATCAGGTTAAAATCCCACCTAGTATATCCGATGCAGTCATGATTAGTCGTGTATGAATAATTTATTAAAACATGATCTTTTTATATTGGCCATAAAATGCATGAAATAGCAGAATTGAAAAAAAAGTCTTGTTTTTTTTCAGGTTTTTTTACGAATTGTAAGACACATAGAAAATGTTTTCCTGAGCATAAATTGCGTCAAGTTACCACAGTTCCCTTTCGTTCAAATATACTTCGGTAAAAATCGGATGTTGCAATCTTTTTTTCTTTGTGTATAAATATATTATATAGTCATCAAGCAAAGATCACTATATAAATAGCTTTATGACAATTAATGGATTTATAGTTTGCAAAAGTAATTTCGCAGCCAACAAGAGCGCGCTACAGTCAAGCCTGTGTCACTCAGTGTCCACAGGTTGCTTGTTGAATACAGGTGGCCGCTAAGACAGGTTTGACTGTAAATTGGTAGAATTTGATAATGTGATTTTTTTCAATTTGTGAAATTCTTATTGCAATGTATCTTCATTCGTGCCCCCATCGTTTTCATGTAGTGGGACAAGATAAATGACATCATAGTAAAAACCATAATCGGCATGCCTCGGGCTATAAATAGTCTCTGTCAAGAAACGCTTATGGGATGAAATAGACGGAAAACCTTCGTAAGATAAATGGAACAGCAACATCGTAAAGAAGGCTGTGTAATTAATCGTGTTAACCTCTTCCCCAACTAAACTGAAATATAATATATTCTTTCCCTAAATGCGCATTTAAGATAATGCAAAAGAGAATGTAGATCTTTTTCAGTAGAATTTTCTTTTTCCTTAAATCACGACAAAGACATGTTAGTATTTTCACTTGGTCTCCTCTTAGAGCCTTATTTGGGTCATTGATTTAATCTTATTCAGAATAAAATGAAATGGTTACAAATCTAAGCACATTTAACTTGTTCTGAGTGCCATCGCAAACAACTGTCTTCTTTAAAATGACTGCGTTCGGGTTTTTGACAGGCTTACATATCTAATGCAATACAGTGTTTACCACATAACTGCTTAGTTCAAATTGGTCTGTAGATGTTTCATTTTCCTTCTAGATATCACAGGAAAATCCAAATTCAATGCCGTTTTTTCTCTATTTTCTTTTAATATTGTAGCAAACTATACATGCACTTTTAAATGTAAAAGGCCGGTTGTGCAATTACCTTCTTTTTTTCAACTCCAAAAACGGTATACGACTGTCGTATACCGTGTTTGGAGATTAAAAAAGAAGGTACATGTATATTGCAAAACCAGCCTTTTACATATATATGGCGCTGCATAATTCTGCAGTCGTGAGCAATCGAAACATTGTCATAATTTCAAACGCTGGCCATAAAATACAACAACAGATTGTATAATAATATTAGTAAATAAAGATGTCATGTTGCGGACAGGGTATAATGAGCTCACATGTTGAGCAATTAGACAAAAACTGAGTTGTGGTGGTCAGTCACATTTTCGCGCTCTCCCTCTATTTAACATCTTAAATATTGAAACAACTTTGTACACAATATTATTTGGATTGTTTGGTGCACTAAAACGGATTTTTAGAATTTGCCGTGCAGAGATTATGAAACTATTTGAAACAAATTAATAATGTGATATGTTTATTTATAATTGATGATCTACAATTATTGAAACAAAGAAAGGAAATAGAAAATATACGAAAAGATGAGAGTTCGGTAAGTTGATTCAATTTTGTGTTTGAATTCTAACTACAGAAGTTATTTCTAGAAAAATAATCTAGTGGTTACGGATTTTATTTCACATTCTTTTCCTAATTTTTAAGCATCTTATTTTTTTATTTTGTTTCCATTGTAATTATTACTATCATTACTATTATTATTTACATGTTCATGAGAAACACCATTTTATAAAATCGCTCAATGCTTTCTTCATTTCGCTAATTTAAATCTATAGAAAGGACTTTTTGTTCTAAAACAAGAACTTAAATTTCAGTTATCTGTGCCTTACTATACTTACAACAATATAAATAATGATCTGAGAATCATAATCACGTAAAACGAATCAGAGGGAAATGACGAAGCCGTTGTTAACTGGCTTCAATAACAACTGCATGTGTTTGTTTGAAGCTTCTGTCAGTCTTTAGTTATTGTGATATTTGAGCTCGAGGTTTTAAAATTCTTTTCATGCTCAGCTGATATTTTTCTCAAATTCAGAATTCAAATAAAAGAACGTAAAATATAACACTATTTATATCATCTTTTATGTTCTTGCGTTTATATTTGTACAACAACAGCATTAAGGCTTTAATCTCAAGTTGAAATTTGAGAAAATTTTGGGTTGAGATGAGAAACGTTTTAATAATCTCAAGCCCTGATTTCCTGAATTCGATTAAGCAGTATGTGTGACCCGTCAAGGTTTTCGTGTGTTTCTTAACCCTTTGCTGTTTAATCCCTGCTTTTTACGTGCTTGTGATTTTATGATAGAGAAAACATTTTTAAAAAAGAAGAAATTGCTTCTGACAAGCAATTTCTTCTTTTTTCACGCTATTTTCTACCCTACTGAATGGTTATTTTTCAAATTAAATCCACTTTAAATTTTCGTCTGCAAAACCTTTGAATTCGGACAGGTCCAAAATTTTGTAAAACAGGAAAGGGTTAAATTGGGGATTAAACCCGATTTTTACGGTGTTTTTTTTTTTTTTTTTTTTTTTTTTTTTTGTTTTGTTTTGGTTTTTTTTGTTTTTAGTCACATTTCGGCGACTGAAATGCTAGTGTCAGATTCCCTATATTTCTCTGCCCTCGCCAAGCAAAGATAAATAATCTCAACTACATGTGAATAGAAAAAAATATTTTAAAAATGACTTTTCATTAGTCACATTTCAAAAAGTAAACGGCTGAATGGATTTTGTTATAATCCACGAATTTTGCCCTAGTAGGGCGGAGCCTAAGTAACGGTCTATGAACTTAAGGTTAATGTAAATCAGCTATTTTATATCTAAGGACTTTTTATAGATAGTCAACATAATCACTTGAAACGTTGCATCGTAGATTGGTAACCAAATCCTCGTAACTTCAGCTTGAATAAGCTCAAGTAACGAAGATTTGGTAACCCAACAGTGAAAAATGACCACTTCCGCTTAGCACGTTTAAGGTTCCTTGGGGTTTTAGGGTACAGTTATTTGCTCGCGTCAACGGTATTTGCAGACGAACTTTTGCAAACCCGAACTATTGAAAAAGTAAACTCGCCAGATTACGTCACGGCTAAGCCAAGCCCTGCCAGTTTAATGATTACGCAGAATACTTGTAAATCATTCAACTTCTCTATATTTTCTATCTCATCTTGGTTCTGTTGTAAGCTTCACGAGATGTATTTGGAATGATAATACGATCTGGATCCGGGGTTTCGAAGCATTTTTCCTTCTTAACTAAAATTTTTCCTAAATTTCAACTTGACATTTAGGACCTTTTTCTTTTGTTATGCTGATATAAATGTTTTAACATTAAAAATTTGTATGAATAGTATAAAATAAAAACCTATCAATATTGTCTTTAATGTTCATAAATTCATATGAATTCTATATTTGAGAAAAGTCAAAGCTGTAAACTTTACCACGAATACGGCTGTTCAATGGGAGACTTTTGTGTGTTATCTCCCTTGTTTTTATGTGGATTAAATCAAAGATGCTCCAAAATCGTTAGCGGTCCTTTTAGAAATATTCCTTGGATTTTATCCATGGTTTCTATGGGGAAGCTGAGAATCTTATTTTTGTAAGTGCAAAATACTTATTTATGCAATTTGTATTTATGTTAAAGTTTTGAATAGTAAGTAGCAAATTATTATTTATTTTACATCAAACGTATCTTATTAGTTGCGCAATATTTGATTAAGAGCTTATATTTAAATATTATAGTGCAAAGAAAGTAAGGATAAAAACCAAGGTAACCGCTGATTTGGACCCTTCCTTCTTATTGAGTATTTTGTAGGGAGATAACTAACCGATATCCTCATTGGTGGATTCCTAAGGCAATACAAATTGTACTTTGTAGAAAAGTTAATGTATTTATAGTTTGATCGATTAATTTAAAACAGTTTCAAACATTTCTTTCTTTTTTTTTTTGTTGCTCTCAAAAAAGGCTGTTATGTTTATAGACAAGCCCTGTTTCGACTGTCTGGAACATGATCACATTAATGTTATGTGACGTAATTGACATGTCAATATACATAAAGTGATGTTAATTACATGTTAATTAGCCGGGTCCACACGTAAAGGTGAAAGGTCAATCAAATTGATAGGTCAAAGGTGTCGAAATGACAAACTAAATAAACATTACGTTTCCAGACTGACAACGCCTGTGCGCATCTTAGTAATCCCTGGACATTCCCTAGGCTACTCATCGTGGGTACTTTGAACGGTATCTGAATAAAGTATTAATCGGAAACTTGAAAATGCTGATTTGTTTCTCATTTTTGAAATTCCCCCATTAACTAAACTAAACTGTACAATGTTTATTATGATTATCCCCTTACTTAATGTTGTCAACATTACTGGGTGAATAAAGGTTATTCGTCGATGTTCTTCCACAACCTCGTAACTACAGCTTTAAAAAAGCTGTAGTTACGAGGTTTTAGCAGAATACAGACGTAATAGGTTATGATATGTTATTCTTATGGAGAATAAAATAGAATGACTGAGGCAGACACATATCAAGATAATTTGGACGACACGTTGCTTGAAAACTCAACTTACTTTTCGGGGTAGAACCCAAGACTTATCCCTTACAGGGCGTGTTCCGTTTGAGCTAAAAAGGACCGAATTAGTTATGGTATTGAATAAAAGGGTTTGATTTCAATCCCTGTTCTTTAAATTTCAGAAAACGAGAATTTCTAGAGCTATTAGGTCAAGTTATTTACTAATTGTTATAAATATATTTTTTATCAAGATTCTTTAAACAAACCATTTTTCTAAATCTCACATGCATATTTCATTGGTTGTGCTCACACGCGGTAAACAATATCGTGAAATTGCAAGAATAATGATTTTTGAAATGCTCTTTGAATAAAATTGATTGAGTGCGATGAGCGAGTTTTATGTGGAATTAAAGGGAGACAATCCAATTTCGCTAAAAGGGTTCGGGGTGAATAAAGAAAGGGATATTTATTACCCCCCCCCCCCTCCGCCCTTTGTGGAATAAGCATACGAGTTGTATGAATAGCTTCCTATTTCTTCAAGAACCCATCATACGCTTACAATTTCAGGTATGGCAGTAAAATCGTGATTTTTTTCTACCTTGATTTTGAATGTGTTTGTTGATCCTACCTTTTCAAATGATTCTGAAGCATTTTTAAGTGATTCGAGTGATTGTTTGAAATGAATGATTGAAACGTTGAGCGAGTGTTTTGGAATGGTTTTGATAGAAGCAATTTGACGATGTTTTTCATCTAAAAATGACGTTTAATCAGCTTTGTTTGTCATTATTATTTCTAATTCTCATTCCAAAAAAAAAAACCCCAAAAGGAAAACTAAAAAACCGACCATTATTTATGAATTCCGAAGAAAGGCGTGGTTCTTTATTACGTACAACACACCATTTAGCAAATACATGCCTAGAAAGCAATATAAATGAAAAGTTGCGCGTAAAATGACGTTTCATCATTCATACACCTTGTTTTCAATTACACAGAATTTGTCTCGCAAACAATTTTTGACAAATTGGCATATCCTAGTACATTCGAAACCGCCGTCGTTAATCTATGTGTACTTAGTGTACAGTTATGAACACTGTAAAATTGACTCTCATTCCGTTCAAAACAAGTTTTAATCGCTCACCCAGAGATCCATCCATTCAATCTAAACACTCACCTAAACGATTCCAAAACGCTCTGTAATAGTTTAAAAAAATCAAAACTGAGCTCTGACGTAGGCGTTGAGTCCATTACCATAGGTATATCGGGTACATCTAAAAAGTATATGACAGGAATTAAACCTGGACTTTCACTGCAATTATTAAAGTACATCTTTGAGTAAACCTTACGACTAAACACAAACATTAATTTTCTTTTAAAGGGTAAATGTATATTTTTTAATGTAATGTTTTAACCTGTTTTATCTATTTTGAAAAAAATGACACGGGAATCTAACTGTTTAAAGTAGATTTCACGGTTCACAGCGCAAAATCTACCTATATCTGTCAATGTTTATATTCATGGATTTTTTATTTTATTTTTTTTTTTTGGGGGGGGGGGAAAGGGGGGGGGGTAACCGTGAAATATTGCACAAACGTTGGATTGATTCAATTAAATTTTTTTTTCTTAAATTATTGTTATCAATTTTCATTCCAATAGATTTGTACTTTTTGAATTCGATAATTTGGTCACTGTGTAAGCGAATAGAAAATTAAAAATAAATAGCTTGTTATAAATCGAAACAAAAAAAAAAAAAATAATAATACAACAAAAGCAAGCAATAAGAATGACACGTGATTTATCTGTGGTTAGGCTCTTCACGAAAATCACCTCCCATTTTAAGGATTAAATTAAAGAATATTTAGAATATAAACATAAGCTGAAAATTATTTACCTTAACCCCTCGTTATAATTTTATACATTAGTATTCTGCATTATTATTAAGCAGACAGGGCGTGGCTAAGCTTTGACGTATTATGGCGAGTGTATTTTTCAATATTACGGGTTCTTTCAAAAGCTAGTTGGTAATTGTCGTTAACGCGTCTGAAACACTTTTCCAAATCGCAAAATGGTTCACATGCTTTGCAGAAGTGAACAAATGGCAACATCGGGTTACCAAAACCTAGTTACTTCGGCTTGTCTAAGCTTAAGTCACGAGGGTTTTCTTTTCCACCGACGATTTAGCGCTTCAAGTTTATATTATCAACTATTACTAAAATACGATATTGTGACTTGTGATTACAGTGCATTTTTTTTACAAACGAATGGTCAAAATATCGTATTCTATCTTTATCAATAAAAAGTGAGTAAATATGAAATATGTGATTTACCTTAACATTAAATGCAATGACCGTTTACGTAGGCTCCGCCATGCCAGGACAAATATCATAGATTAAATCAATTTGTTCTACCACAGTACGTCATCAGTAAAAATAACAGTAAAATAGAAATATTTCTTTCTATATAAAACAAAGATCGGAAATTTTCTACCAAAGACACCCAGCTAAATTATGGAACGATTTTTGCACACTTCCAAGACAATCCTTTCTCGAATGATGGACTGCGGTTGTTTATTTCAGACACAAGATGCAGGTGTTGTGTTTAGTGCTGTTTACTTATTTATTCCATGGAGTTTTGTCTCAAGGTAGGTGTAACAAAAAAAGAAAATGTCGTCTATAGGGTCACCAACACCTCGTTATTACAAGTTTGAATAAGTAGGGCTACTAAGTTTTTGCTCATCCATTGACAATATAAGGCCCTATTAGCAAACTTCTTTTTTTATGATGAAAAAAGGTTATTATACATTTATCATGTTAATGTTGAAATAGAAACGGAATTCTAAATGGTCATCAAAAATACTTATATTCAAATTCATGATGCAATTACGCGTTTATTTACCTGATATCAGCTACCCGATATCTCAAAATAATATCAGACAGTATACTTTTAGAAACAGTTTGCATATTCAGGATATTATCTAGAACAAATTTGATATATTTTCCATTGATTTAAATTATTCGTTTAAATTTCAGCATTGAAAAAGGATTATTTGACAAATTGAATAATATTTTTGTGTCTTACATGTATGATATAATTGTTATCCTCAACTGCGTAAATTTTCGCGAGGCTCTCTGTCTCGTCATGATAAATTCTCCCAACTTTACGGTGTTTTACTTGCTTTCTGGAGTAAATGAAGGAATGTCACTGTGTTAAAGCGAAAACTCCATTTTAAAAATTAAGAGTGCACTGTCCACACTTTATCAAAAATTAATAGAGGATATAAAATGAGTGTTCATTGAACATCGAATTTATTAAACGTGTCATCTATAAATAGATAATAGCGAGGCCCTTGCAGAGGTTTTATCTGTTTTAGGTGACGTGTTTTGTAAATTTGGTATTTCAAGAGCACATATTTGATATTCTTTCTATAAAATAACCTGAATATTTGCGTTAAATTGAAGAAGTTCAAAAATTTGTCCATTTAAATGCAACCTGGCGTCACTTTTATGCAAACGAAAATATGAGGTTGCTATACGTTTCTTTGCCCATTTGCATTGTAATTCCACTTTTTTTTATAACACCCGTGTAATATCAAAAATATTCAACTGTATTCTTTCACTCCCGAGACGTCGGTCATATTATAAAGAAGTATATTTGATCATTTTCCAGCCATAGATTGCGCCAATCCAGCAGATATTATGTTCCTTATTGACGGATCAGACAGTATAGATGATCCAGAATGGGATCAAGCCCGAAACTTCGTGGCGAGGATGATCCAGGCGCTCGACATCAGCCCGGCAACCATTAACGTCGGAATGACTGTATACAGCTCATCTATAGCCACTCATATCAGTGTTTATCCATTCAAATTTAAAATTGTGCTAACTGGACTTGCAAGATCTTTGCAGCATCCCACTGGTATCGCGACCAATACAGCGCTTGGAATAAGTAAAATCCGTGAAACATTCCGTCAACAGCCGTTCAATCGCCGAGCCGCTCCGAAGATCATGATCGTGATTACGGATGGGTCTTCGGAAAATCCCGCTGAGACGATTAATCAAGCCCAAGAAGCGAAATCAGAAGGAATTAGAATTATCGCAGTTGGTGTCGGGACTAATGTGTTCGTTGAAGAACTTCAACAGATAGCGTCAAACCAAAGAAAATATTACCAGGCTGCAGATTTTACTGCTTTACAGGGTATTGAGTCGGACATTAGAAACATGATCTGTAGAGGTAAGAAAACACTTAAACATTTGATAACTTTCAGAAGATTACCACTTTGTTATACGATCGCCAAACCAATAAGATTTAAGGATAATATTAAGCCTTCGTTCATTTTCCCGTTTTATTCTTAATCTAATCGGGGCCTTTTATATCGCTCAAGACATCAACTAATTGCTTTGTTATCAAGTTGTTATCAAGTACAAAATGACTCTTTTTTTGTACGTGTGAGATCGCTATTTTTTCATTTCGTGAACAACAAAAGCCATATTTTCACGCAAGCCTTTGTTTTTGACTCAATGAAAGATGGACCAATCTTACAATGAAGCATACAATTTCATTTTTATTTCAGTCAAAATAGACTTTAAAAAACCAACAGAGGCGTAGACAAAAACTCTCGAAATCTAAGATTACTAGTTTGAATTGCGCATCTTTACTAAACCACACGATGCTTCTCTTAGCGTTGGCGTCTTGAGTTTTTACAAATATTTTTGCGTGTTCAAGGCAAGAAGATTATCACAAAATACTAGACTTAAAATATGTATGTTCAATACTATTATAGGTTAAATACTCGTATACAATATATTTTTCCTATGTTATCGGTATATGAAATTGATCAGAAATTTGAACAGAGGCTATTATCAAACGATAGTTAAAATTTTCCTACTCTGAAATATAACTTATTGACCATTTTATGCAAAAAGTATAATTACTTTTATCTCATAACTATACAAATATCCTTGCGATAACATCCTGTATGATATTTTTATGATATCACATAGTTACTTTTAGAACAATGATATAATGCAGTTATTTTTACAAACTTGCATTTCTGTTAGATACATCGACGAAAAGAAGACAAATAGAGGTTATAAGATTAATATAATACGTACTTAGTGTATTGTATGAAAACATATCTAACTCGGTTGTGAGAATTAATAATTGTCTCGGCAGAGCCTCGACATTGATCAATTCTCCCAACCTCGTTAGATATTTTTTTTCATATAATACACTAAGTACGTATTATATATTTCCTTGTTTTCTATTCCAGTTATCACTACGACACAAGCACCCAGTTTTACATTCGCACCACCGACACCTCCTAGAGAGATACCGCTTACTGGAGGTAAATCTATCTTACTATTTGCCAAAATTAAACAGAAAGTTTGTCAAATATTCTTTTCGTGTTTAAATTGGTGATTGTTTTAGTCGTATTTGACAATAATCTTTCTTGTCTTTCTTAAACGAGCCTGTGTGTGATATTTGCAACAATTTGAAATGAGCGCAGGCTAAGGACCCCGGTCAGTCTGTACATCCGCACAGTCTGACCAGAGTCTTCACTTTGCTTTTTGTGGATAAGCAAGGTCTCAAAGTATCTACTGATAGTTAAGCTATTTTCATACTACACTATGGAGCTGTCTCAGTTGTTAAATTTTAGCATCTCACGCACATGTCAACTTGATGGAAATGCCATGCAGAGGCTCAAATGCTTACCAAGATATAACGGTAAATTATCAATTGGCAATTTCACCACCAATCAGTATAAATACCGGTAGAATATTCCCTGCTGCCGTTCATTTCAACATTGTTGAAGTTACCTAATCAGTATCTAATATACCAATGACGTCAAAACGTCTTATTAATCACGTGTAAAATGACGTGTTTTGGGATTTTTTTCCTAGACTGTTTTAAATGCATCTCATTTTACATCAAACAAATTAAAAAAAAAACCAATTGTTATTTTTGTTGCGTATAAAACCAGTAAATCTTTCATTAAATAACAAAAGCCAAATTTGCACACGTACCTTCTCCAATATAGTATACATCTTTTTTAAATGTTTTATAAAATTCTTAACGTTTTCAGACTAAATGTTTACTCATTTTTCTTACTGATCTCATATATAATATCCCTGGTGATGTAGTGTAAAACACAAGTAAATCTTTCATTTCAGGAACAACAAAAACTAAATTTGCAAACGTAACATCACTAATATAGTCTAGTTCTCTTGTTCATGTTTTATGAAATCCATAACGTTTTCACACTAAACGTCTATTCATTTCTTCTTACAGATCGTATATGTAACGTACCTGGTGATATAGTGTTCGTTATTGACGGATCTGACAGTATTAGCGATGCTGACTTTATACGTCTGAAGAACTTCGTAGCCAATCTAATCAGTAACTTTGAGATCGGACCAGACGCTATACATGTTGGTATGCTGGTGTACAGTACTTTGATCGGAGATACTGTTGGGTACGTATCCAAATCTCGTCATAGAAATTTTATTCATAATCAAAAGAACATACCACATGTCGTCTTTTCTTGACTAAAATGTCTACGCTGCAGATTTAATCTGAAGCTAAGATATTTTGTTCACTAAAAGGCCAAATAAAAGTTTTAATGATCAATTTAAAAAGAACCATTGGAATGTTCAATTATGAATACATATCAATAATAACAGACTTTCGTTTATAACAATTTCGTGCAAATATCAACCGGGTCAAATGATATGTTATTATCATGAACGAAGAATATCTTTGAGACTTTACCAACCAATATTTAATAAATTTCATGTGTCTCAGTGCTTGTCCGTCTCATTGATATACCTGTCACTTCAAAAATAGAAGTGAACACTGAACAACTGTTAGCTTGTTATTTTCAGTCTCTTTCCTCCAAAACAAAAGCTCATATTACAAGCCCTTGCTAGAAACCTCAAACATCCGAGATTTGGTACAGACACCGCTTTAGGTATAGAGAAAGCACGTGAAATGATTCGTCAACAGGGTAGACCGAACGCTCCAGAGATCATCGTTGTGATTACAGATGGCCGGTCCAGTAATCCTAGAAATACAATCATTCAGGTATCATGAATTTGTGTTACAGAGTCTATGTATGGGGCAATTCAATCGGACATGGGTTATTTCATGAGAAAAAAGGAACAAAATGAAATCAGTAGATAAGATAAAAGAATGATAGATGAATATGTATTAGACATATTTCGTACCTTTTCATATACATGCATGCAATTACAAATATTCAAAACAATTCAGTGTACATGATGCATTGCATTGGCATTAAATTATACTTTTTCGAATTTGTAACTAGTTAATCTTTGCTGACTTTTGCTTAATTTTTACCAGGGGTACGTTCGTTAGAGCGAGATACTTAAGGTACTTGTTAAGATTTTTAAGGTAAAGCGTAGAACGAGATATTTAAGCGGCTTAATGAGCATCTTAAGATATCTTAATGAGGCAACGAAGATGGTTTTGCATTGGCTATAAACAAGTAATCATGACGACGTAGAATAATTTCACTCTAAATATCGAAGATCTTTAATTTCGACGCCTTAAAATCTCATTTAGATAGATTTTTCATCTTGCTCTAACGAACGCACCTCTGTATTTAGGCAAACCTCGCGAAAGCCAGTGGAATCACAACAATAGCTATCGGTGTCGGTACAGCCATCTTCTCTGAAGAACTTACACAGATTGCTAGCGGACCGAACTATGTGAGTGAAGTTGCAGATTTCAGAGCTCTTGAGAATATTGTCAACTTGATGAGGAACTTGATCTGCACATGTACGTATAAGATATAACTTTAATTATGAAATAATCTCATTTTCGCATTAGTGTGTCCTTGAATAAAAGTCTGATGGAGGAGGAGTTATATGCACAAGGAAAAATCAGTTGATTGATTGAATGGGGTTTTACGCCGCTTTCAACATTATTTCAGTTATATCGCGGCGGCCGGAGCACCTAACAATGGATTCCTGGTTTTTCTCACGCCAGTACTACCATTACATCCTTTCCTAGCCTCCGACTGCTATTTCACATAGGTTTACGATTATCTACCCATTGGTGAAAGACAAACGTCGGAAAGGATATTTGCCGCCACCGGGGATCGAACCCACGACTTCCAGATTGGAAGTCTTGTGCTTAACCAACTGCGCTATCGGAGCCCGATGCATTTACCTTTTGCATATAACTCCGTCACTTAAGGATATTATTGACGGACACATTAATGCGAAAGATGAAATTATATACATTATTACACAATCACAACTCTAAATATACTAGTCAAAACTTCTAACCGGCCACTTTTAAAACGATGATATTTTTTTCTGTGGTGTGTGGATTTTCGTGAAATTTGCTATGTGAATTTTTAAGCATCTTTCCAGATGATTTTCGCGAAAAGTTACCGTTATTTTATTAAATTTAAAGCGCAACATGAGAAAAGCTCAAAAAGCTCTAAATTTACACAGAGCTCAAAATATTGTCAATGTAGCGATTTTTATCACATGGGTCGTTAGCTGCAACATAGACTAGGAAAAAAACTGAAAATGTTCGACAATTGTGCGCGGCATATGACCCTAGAAGAAAGTGATGGAGCTTATGTATGCAGAAAAACGGTTCCTAGAAACAACACCTAAAACACTTTTTTTTCAAAAATGCATAAAATATAGACTGATAATTCCCGTTGAGCTACAAAATGTAGGATATGTGAAAAAAATCAGTTTGACACATCGTTTTTTTCACACCAGACAATATTTGAGCATAATCGCTAGATAAAATGGTTTGCCGGTTGAATTTAAACACCATTTTACCATGCCTCCTATTCTTTCTGTTTCTCCTGTAGTCAAAGGTCACACAAAATTGACAATGTTTTCTGATTTTTTTCTTGGTCTGGGTTGCAACTAACGATTTGCGTACTTTGGTTTGTTGAAAGTGTAATATCCCGAGCTCTATTAAGATTTAGAGCTTTTTGAGCTTTTCCATTATTACACATCCAAATTTGATAACTATTGGTAAACCATAATGGAAATCCATGTACATTATGCTTAAAAATGCACACATCAAATTTCATTAAAATGTTAGAACTTTTAAAAAAGTTATCGTCATTTTGAAAGTGGCCGGTTAGGACTTTTGGCCAGTATTATTACCATTTTATAGATGTAAAATAGTTTTAATACCTTTTTTTCTGGATGTAAAATTTATGAACAAGTAATGATATTGACGTTGGGAGAATTTCGATGAAAACGAAAGGCGTCATTTAGCACGTGGGTTTTATGACGCCAAAAGCATGAAAGTTCCCGCTAAGGATATCATTGGGTATAATAAATGGGCGGGGCTATCTGTGAACATAGTAAAACACATCGCATACGCATTTTATTGCGAATGAAGTTCTATGTAATATCTTCTTAATTCTTCTTTGCTTTTTACGCTTAGTGTCATAATGATATTAAAAATATAAATGATATAAATTTACAATCTTTTATAAGACAATGTATGTTTGATAAAAATGAAGTTGTTTCTGCAAAAAGAGCCTAACTTTTAGTTTCGACTAGTGCGTGATTAGTGTGCGGTCGTCAATGTTATGTCGTTATTTTAAAAGAACAATATGATATTATGAAACAAGATGTTTACAGCTATACATTGAGTGGGTTTTCGACTTCGAAAGAATTAGGTCAAACAAGATATTGCTTCAAAATTTAACAAAATATTCACTAAAGGTGAAATTTAATGTAACAGCTTTGGCCTCCAACTACTATGATTTTGTCCATATTATTCAGCACAGTGTATATAATGTACGAGATGTTATAACACAGAAAAAACTAATTGGGCATAGTTTATATGTTAAAAAATACGTTCTATCTAAAGATAAAGTTACCGATAAAAAAAAATGTATTTCAGCTATTACGACAACGACCACGACAACAACAGCTATACCACCAACAATGCCACCATATATTGAACCACCGGCTGAAGGTAGAGAAATGCATTAAAGTGTTGATCATGATACAAAATTAGGCATTAGATGAGACGATGTTTCTTGACAGACATAATTTTTTATTATATACTTTGATATTGTCTCTATTGTCTCTATTTATTTAAACGGGAGGAAATTATGCAATATTTTCTGATATTGCATACTTTGATATTGCATTAAGATTATTTTCATGAGCACAACTAGACTGGACTACTTTCTGGTTGCTACCTCGCCATAAATCAACATAAAATTACATTATCAATCCTGTCTTTCTTCGTTCAATATTCGTGAAAAAGTTTTGTCAGAGCAAAAAAATAAGTTTCAAATTCTTTGAAAAAAAAATTAGAATTAATAAACTAGAAGTGAACATAGTCAAACAAATTCAAAGTTTACAATATACTCGTATCGTGTCGGACTCGTTCTTTTGGCGAAGTGGCCCTCGCAAGCTCGGGCAACTCTGCCAAAGAACTCGTCCGACACAATGTATTCCCGTATAAATTCAATAACCTTTGATGCTCGTATATTTTCATATAAAACATATTATTAAACGACACACAGATAAAAGTTTTAAGGGTCTATACATTGTACAGACACTAACGACCTTGTAAAACTATGTCAAATTATCGATGATACATTTTTAGATCTACTATTTTACTTTTGTATTGTTATTTAAAATAGAACGCATTTTTGCATGATAATTAGTGATAACATTGATTTGGAGGGAGACGATTCGATTGCCAAGTTCACTGTGTTTGTTTGTTTGAATGGGTTTTACGCCGCTTTCAACAATTTTGCAGTTATATCGCGGCGGCCGGAGCACCTAACAATGGATTCCTGGTATTTCTTTCATCTGTACTACCATTACACCCTTTCCTAGCCTCCGACTGCTATCCCACATAGGTTTACGATTATCTACCCATTGGTGATAGACAAACGTCGGAAAGGATATTTGCCGCCACCGGGGATCGAACCCACGACTTCCAGATTGGAAGTCTTATGTCAAACCAACTGCGCTATGGTGGCGGCCTACCAAGTTCAGATTACTTTTTATAATCCAATATCTCAGAACACGCTGTATGTTGGTTTCAGGCCTCATCTGCAAGGTACCCGGGGATGTTATATTTCTATTGGACGGTTCAGACAGTATCGGGCCCAACGATTGGATAAGGCAGAGGAATTTTGTGGCGAACCTCATCAACAATTTAGAGGTATGCCAGGGCTCGTGTTTGATCCTTAAACTAGGGTTTTGACTCCCCCATCACATTTTGACCCTCAAACATTTTATGCAGGGTGTCATTTTGACCCACTGTATTTTCAGTGGAGCAACCAATGCCCCGCTGAATATAAAATATTATATAATCAATACTTCAAACTTTTTAAAAAGATCTATTTAAATGTAACAACATAAATAATAAAGCGTGTTTACAATTTATTGTTTATGTTGTTTCAGTTTTATAGATTTCTTGCGAGACTGGTAAGTTTTCATGTCTTGCTCTTTTTTGACCCCTTCAAAACCAGTTCTAACCCCCTGAATTTTATGGTCATGGGGTCAACTCCCAAATTTAAAAAAGCTAGCACATGCTCTGGAATGCGTGTCTAATAAATGTGTCCTTTCATCCATAAAGACCATATTGAAACTCCGTTAAACAAATAATTTAAGAATTCAATACATATGTCAACAGTATGACGCATTTCAAAAGTTTTAAACAGAAAAGTAAAAGGGTGATTCTAGATTCAGAAAATTTGTCAGGTGTGAAATGATTCTGCCCTTGTCAGCATGCGCAGTCTGTGGCGACAATCTGGGCGCTTCTAAAATGTCGGAACCCCAGACCTACTGCGACTGACAGACTACCGTTTTTTCCACTATAGTAGAGAAATAATATTCCAGACTATTTCGAGAGTTGAATCTATGCTGGTACGAATGACGCATAGCCTTGTTATATACGCCGTCCTGAATAACCACGCTGTCGAGTGAACCCCTTTGATTTGATTATCCTTTTTTTGTCATAAACAGCCAAACGTTTGACCGAATTGTAAGACAGAATTTCCCAAGTGAAATTCAAGTTGGTGATGTTCCTTTGAAGTATTACTGAATATATAAAAGACCTTTTTCATTTTTGCAAGGGTTAGGCTTTCAATTTATATTTATAGAAGTAGCCCCGGGGATAAATTCACACTCCTCACGACTTTCTACCATAGTTCATCTCTCCCTCATACCCTAGAGCCAGTGTCAACAAATAAGTTCATCTCATTACGTTTGACCTACTGACATAAGTTTCATTAACAACACGCCTTAACTCGTAAACCTGCTCATGCGAAAGGGTCTTTTTTGTTTTATTATGTAAAATGGGAAGCCTTCATAAACAAATCATCGAAAGCTAACTAGAAGTACTCTCATTTTCTAAATAATTTTTATAAATTAAAACTGTTTGTTTTCAACCCCCGATTTCTTTGATCAATAGTTTCTTACTGCCTCGCCGTCTATTTATTTCTATTCTTTACGTAAATGTTTAAAACGCAAAATTTACCTTTTCTTTTCATATCTGACTCAAAGTATTATTTGGATTATGATAAAGTTAACGGACATTTATTGTCAGAAAATTAATCGTTATAAATAAAGTGTCAAAATGTGAGACGAATAAAACCATCTCTATATTGAAACCACCATATATAGTGGTTTCTCACCCACTTTTGCCTCGACTCAACCCACCAGAATACAAAATAGAGTAAAGAGAATTACAGTGTAAATTGCCGATGAAGCCCTTTTCCAGCCTACCAGTTACATTTTTTTTTTACTTCTGTCGATATCAAGTTTGTCAAATGAGCCTGTTCGTGTCATTTGCAACAATTTCAAATGTGCGCAAAGCAAAGACCCTGGCCAGTCTGTGCATTAGCACAGTCTGACCAGGGTCTTTTTGTGCAATTTGTAGATAGATTCGGTCTCAAAGTGCTTTTAGATAGTCAGGTAACCTCGTAAATGTACTGTGCGATTGTCCAGGCCGCTGAATGTTTCCGCTTCACTAATATGTGAAATTGTTGGAAATGTCACGCACAGGCTCTATTTCTAATAGACATGTGCGAAGGAGAACGGAAACCCGAAAACGAAACCCGAAAACGGAATAAAAGGGGTCGTATCAAAATTAACGAAAAACCATTGTAACATAATTGAAGAAATCAAGTGTTTAGAGTGATCCTGCACCTATATTTTGGATCAAAAAGGTAAATTGATGTCCGCCTCTCATCTTTTCGTCAATGTGTTTGTTTTTCAGCTGTTCGATTTGTTCAATTTACCCTCTAACATGTGGTACATGCGTATTAAAGTTATACGGCCCTTGCTGCAGTATTTCTTCCATTTGAAACGCAAAATGCAATGACGTTATGGTAATACTTATAAACTATGTAAAACTATCGGTAAATTTCACAGAAACGGTACCTTTAACCAATCATAAAAAATCCTTAAGATTGTCGTAACACAATTAAAAACAAAAATTAGAGATTAACGCGGGGCCGTTCGCTAAAGTCTTTTCTATTTGCGGTAAAATTTAAAGGTATTTGAAAGAGCTCAACAATGTCGTATTTGTACATCTTTTGCTAGATAAACGAAGACAGAAAAGGAGACTCTATAGTTTTGACATTGATAATTTTCACAAAAATACTTACGCTTAATCTATTTTTTATACAACAGATCGCGAAGAGGTTGGACCTCATCAGTTTCCTATAATCTTGTAACTCATATATTTAGGTCGGGTTATAGACGTAATTCATGCTGGATTTTTAAATGTTTATTTTTCCTTTGTCCCAGTAGTGTAGACTCATCATGATGCAATGAAATTTTTTGAAACAGTTGTTTCTCTTAGTGTTAACCCAATCTAAATGAAATCAATCATTTATTTAATTATTCCCGACACGTCGGCGATGCCTTTTTTTCTTTAGCTGGTAAGTGAAAAATAACGTCGACCGGGTGCCGGCCCTATATCATAACAAAAATATTATTTTGCAGGCACGTTAAACCCAACCAGCCTGTCGATATCCTATTTCTTGTCCAGTGATGATTTAGAAATTATGGGTTGATTAAACATATTGTGTTGATAAAATGTCGGCGAGGTGTGGTCACTAGTCGGCGATGCGCCGGCAATGCATCGCCGGCATCAAACGGAAGTGAAAGGGTCTGCGATATGTACTCGTACAAAATCGGTCGGTGTCCGGCCAATGAGCAGCCGTAGCTCGGCTGATCTCCGGAGATTAGTCGTCGATGGACTTCCACAAATCTAAAACATGTTGCCGACTAGTCTACAGGTTTTAACTTGAAGATAAAACTCTACGAGTCGTTGCCGATCTTAGACTAATCTACCCTTGAATCGGCCGATGCACCGATCAGTCGCTAGTCGTCGAATAGGAGTCGATTTTATCACTGATTTTATAGAAAGACGTCGACGACGTCTCGCCGACGCATCGGGGCGTTTATGTAACACTAGCTTTAGCTACAAGTAATGCTACAAGTAATACTAGTAACGCATCGCAGTCTAGCTTATAGGGGCGTACCTAAAAGGCAACCAATCAATTTGACTATTTTTTTATCAAGTCCTCCAGTATATTATTCGTTCAGCCAAAGCAATTTTACAAAAGAGTTTAAATTATACATACCCGTAAAATGAACTTGGGGTTGGATGCCTAAGTTGGAAGGATGGGTGCTAATGTTGTAATTGTGTCTTTTACCTAGGCCCTGTCTATTCTGACTCTGCATTTCATTTTCGGATGCGGAACAGCATTGATTGATTAAATAAGACTGGAAGAAAAAAATAAAGCATGGTAGGTTAACTAACGGGATTGGGCCTTTGGTATTAATTTTCGAAAAGCGAAATACAGGAAAATGTTTCACAAGAGAGTACATTCTAGCATTAAAGCCTAGTTTACCATTGCCATGATCGCCTTTCGATATCGCAGCCTGCGACTACTTGTATGATTTTTTTAACAACGTACGATTCTATTTTCTACGGCCTATGTGTTCACAAAATCTTGAGGTGGACGCACGGGTTTTCACAAACTATTACGAGAATCATTGAGGTGCCAGAGCCGCGATTGCAAGGTAATCGTGCGATCCTCGCACGGAGACCCTGCGATTTGTCAATTATTTACACTGTTAACCGCGAGGCCGCAAGGGGACCGTTAGATGATCCGTTAAAAATGTAAAGGCAAAATATCGCACCCTGGCCGTGCGATGTCCATTCTGCGATCGTACAATGCCTTTACGACGAATCTACGGGCTACGGTCTCCTTGTATATCTACTTTTTATGCAAAATCGCAAGACACCGACACGGATACCGATTTACGGGCGCCGTACGGGCTGCGTATGCCAAGTGTAAAAATGGCTTAAGAAACCATAGTTATTGGTGGTAGCCACATACCGATGACTAGATTTGCGATGCAATAGGGTCGTTAGAACTTGAGATAGAGGAACCGTTTCTTTTCATATCTCATTTTGATTTGAATTTGATTTGAATTGGGGTTTTACGTCGCTTTCAACAATGTTTCAGTTATATCGCGACGACTGGAGCACCTAACGATGGATTCTTGGTATTTGTCACACCAGTACTACCACCACATCCCTTTCCTAGCCTCCAGTTGCTATTCCACATAGGTTTACGATTATCTACCCATTGGTGGATGACAATTGTCGGAAAAGATAAGTGCCGCGGCCGGGGAACGAACCCGTGCGAATATAGACCCCTGGATTAGAAGTCCGGTGCGCTACCAACTGCGCTATTGCCGCGGCATATCTCATTATGAATAGGAACGATTGAATCAATGGTAAGAACCGACATTAAAATAGCCATGAAAATTGAGTAGTCTAAAACTAGAGACATCATTCGTGATAACCAAAAGAACACTTAACAAATTGTTTCAATTTCAAAAAAGGTTTTAAAGCTATATATATCTCATGGTGTTAAATGCCTATCAGAAAAACAAAACAAAACAATATTCACAAAATCGCTTGACGTCATTTTATATGGTTGGTGTTCTTTTAACTTCAACCTAGATAGTATGTTGTTACGAAGCATTCGGAAAATCCCTCGGCCATTTCTATAAATTGCAAAAACCTCAGATGTATTTAAGGTGGGTGGGTATGGAACATAGTTGTGCATTTCGTTAGGCGGAAACAATGCGAGAAAAACTAGCGCGGTACACCAGGTGCTATCTTTAGATTTATATTTTTAGGGTACAATTGAGACCCTGATGACGAATCAGTCTCAAAAATTAGGATTTTTCAGTCGTTGATTGAGAATTGTTCTGAAGCGAGTGCATTACTGCGTCTATATGATAGCTCTAGAAGTACAAATTCATACAATCATTTATTTCTACGGGTGCCTATCCGAAATAATGAAGATGCGCTCTTTTAGTTTGCGGTTGAACCCCAAAAATCTATACAGTTTCGTACAAAATGAGGGTGTGCCCGTTTTATTTCGTTGAGATTGGCAAGTAAAACATGGCTTGTGTCAATTTATTGGAGGTGCACAAATACAGTTTATTGATGAATGTCTATAATATAGACATACACACTGAAAGTAATTATGGATACATCCATATTATTTACGGCACCCGTTAAACCATGCGTTGGTCGCACGAATGCCGAAGCCGTTGACAGCCTTTTTGACAAAACACAATTCCAACGCATTACGGTAATTTACGGGCGACGTAAGCTTGTTGTAAATTATATAGAAATGTTACTCTGCATAGGATGTCTACTAGCAAGCATAGATTGGTTCAATTTTTAAACGTTCCATAACTTTCTACTATTGAGGGTCTGAATTTATGCTTTCATAATGCTGTACATATTCATCTTTTGAAGATAGTTTCTTAGGTAAAGGCCAAGTTGGTAAGACACATCTCCTTGGTAATTAGTTAATGAGTTAAGTTGAGTAGCAATAGTCGAACATAAAAAAGAACTAGGCGACGTAATGTACCAAGACGATGTGAAAGCATTAAGGGTTTTGCCGGAAACATATTTCAAGATATTAACCTTTACGTTTTTATGATATATTACTAGAGAAATATTGCAAAAAAAACCTTTTAAAACGCTTAAATAGGGTCAAAACCAGGCTTTCGTTTGTTTCGTACATTTTGATACGGTCCCCCAATTTAAACCGTTTTCGGTCTCGGTTTCCGTTTTCACACTTACTTCGCACATGTCTAATGAGAGGGACAAAAGTTGTGTTTTCACTTTCTTCAAGGTTGGACCACAATACATCCACGTTTCCGTAGTCGTGTACAGCTCTCAGATCGGACAAGAAGTTGAGTTACGTCCCTTTAAACCAAAACCGGTTCTAAATGGTCTAGTTAAAAACCTGAACCAGCCTAGATTTGGTACTGACACGGCTTTAGGTAAGAATTTTTTTCTGTTTTCGTATGATTCGTTAATGATCTTGGTATGCATGATGATTTGTTCTTTAATCATTGCATGTTATGAATCAGTTTATGTTTTTTTTTAACATTTTCAATAGCAAAAACGTTTATGTAATAGATCCGTATGAAGACGTAGCCGTGTTACATAAATGGATATTTCAGTCGTTTTCAATTGATTAATTGAATGGAGTTTAACGCCGATTTCAACACTTTTTTCAGTTATATCGCGGCGGCTGGAACACCTAACAATGGATTCCTGGTGTTTCTCTCACCAGTACAACAATCACATCCTTTCCTAGCCTCCAGCCGCTATCTCACATATGTCTACGATTATCAACCCATTGGTGAGAGACAAATAGTCGGAAAGAACGAGTGCCGCCGTTGGGAATTTGTTTTTCTAAATTTTATATAAGCTATATCTTGTGTGTAATATTTTTTCAATCCAAAATTGATTACTTTGTTTAAGTTTTCTTATAATTCATACGCCGATCACTCCCAAATGTTGAATATCTATTACTTTATATAGTAATTAGTTTTCAAAAAAGTCACATTATTGTTATCAAACATGATCTAAGATAAAAACTTATGAATATTGCTGACAGGCATACAGCGAGCAAGAGAACTACTTAAGAAACAGGGTCGAGCGAATGCACCAAAGGTTATAATCGTGGTGACGGACGGAAAATCTACCTATCCGGATTCTACTCTACTTCAGGCCAACATGGCGAAGGCCGATGGTAAATATTAAACATTTGACTTCAGAAATATTTTCATTATCTTTGATTTATAGTTTTGAGAAATGTTCAAGTAGCTAAAAACCAGGTTTGCTATAGCACATGTATAAACTATTTTGATACATATACAGTCCCGACCTGTGTTCAGGATGACAATTGCGGACAGAGGGCTCCTTACTATTTAAACCGAAGCCATCCCATGTCTCTCCCAAAAACTCATTTCATTGAAAACTTTCAACAGTAAGTTTATAGTGAAAAAATGATGTGTGAGTCATCTTCAGCTTATTTCCATTAAGCTATTTGGCTTTAAAAAGTTGAACAGGGCAATTAAACTTGCAATAATAATTGTTATTTTTAAAGATTTTTTTTTTAGTTTCTATTGAGAATCCAAAGTCTGAGATTTTTGTTTTGTGCTTTATCTTATAACTACACAAATATCCGTGTACATAGATATCTTTAGAACAATGACATATTGCGGTTATTTCTAGAAACATTCATTTCTGTTGGAAACACCGACGAAAAGAAGGCAAATAGAGGCTATAAGATAAATATAATAGAGACTACGTACTTAGTTTATTGTATGAAAAATACCTAACTCGGTTGTGGGAATAACCTCGTTACATATTTTCTACACGCAAAACACTAATTACGTTTTATATATTCATTATATTCCAGGTATTACTGTTATATCTGTGGGTGTCGGGTCTGACGTGTTCCCCGACGAACTGAAGAACATAGCTTCAAGTGAAAGGAAAGCATTCCAGGTCATAGATTTCGCTGCCTTGAAAAACATCATTGGAACGTTGAGAGATTTGATTTGTAGATGTAAGTTAATAATTTATTTGGTCTATCTTTGTATCTTATTCTAATTGTTTCATGAAACAAACTTTCGAATAATCTTTTTTCATTTATATTTTCGTGTTTATAAAAATGTTAACTAAAGACCCTGTAACCGAAAGGCTTTATCTTACTAAAAACGATGTCGACAGAAAAAGTTGGCGTCAATTGGTATTCCATATTTTAGACACTATAAGGAAAGGATTTGCAAAATTTATAGAACTTTCTCCAGTTACGAAAAGTAAAATATAAATCTTCAGATAAAAAAAAATCTCGGATTCACTTTCAATCAATTTCCTTATAACCACGTGTCCTACAATTTTTTTTCCCAGTGGTCCAGACGACAACCGTTGCCCCGGTAACCACGACAACCACACCAACTACAACACCGATGATTACACCAATGCCGGTACCGCTGTACCCTTGTAAGTTTTTTCATTATAATTAAGTCATATCTTCAAAATATTCTCCTGTGTGCATTCGAGACAGTATCTAAGTAATAAAACCATTCTTTTTAAACGTCAAGATTTTATGGAAATCTGTGACAAATTTTTTTTAACAAAATTATATTGAAATTAAACTAGAAGTTGCTTCTTAAAGCGGCATTTTGTTCAACAAATCTTGTGTTTGTGCATTGAAATTAATGTTTGAATTGTAACTGTCAAGATACTGTTTAAGGATATTCGACTTTATATTTTAAGTAAACCAAATACAAATGCATTTAGATAAGTAAGTTTACATAATCAATTCTTTAAAGAATATAATGCATTTAGGAACATCGAGTAATTGACAAGTTGGGCGAGTTTGAAATGATTTTGGATTGAAATTGGGTTTGATGAGCGAGCTTTAAATGGTTTTCAAGTGAGGCCTAACACTATCGACAATTTCTTCCGACTGAAATTAGCGATTTTCTTTTTTTACCTCCCTTTAATAAAATTCAAAATTTCCTGTTTTTGTGTCTTCACAAACAAATAGGGCCCGAGGTTATAAAACTTTTCTCATTCTTATCTCAAATTTTCTTTCTAAGTAACAACTAATTGATATCAGCTTTTGATGTTCATACGTGAATTATGAATTTGAGGAAGTTCTCAATTGAGTACGATTCTTTTTTTTTTTAAACATTTGGTCACCAGCCATTGGATTCGTACTATAATTTAGCATTTTGCCTGAAATGTTGATAATTTTGAACGATTTTGATGAGTATTTAAATTATTTTCGAGCTATTTTGAGTGATTTGAGCGAGTGTTTGGAACGGTTTTATTCGAAATGAGTGTAAAACTCACGATGCTATTTACCGTATTTATTTTTCTTTTATTGCACAGGTGGTGAAAGTTACACAGCGGCTGATCTTGTATTCTTGATGGACGGATCTAAAGCCATGACGCCGTACAACTGGATGATGTCCACACACTTCATGTCCAACTTTCTGGACGGACTTGAGCTGACCAACCAGTATATGCATGTAGGTGTTGTAATTTCGGACAGTGTTCGTGGAGATTCTATTGGTATAACGCCGTTCAAAACTAGGTATGTACTAAAGCTATTAGATCCGTTTTTTTTTCTTCCACTTATATTTTGCGAATAACTATTTCGACAAACATAGTAATTTTTCTATCGGGTCCCGGTCGATTAATTTTAGTTACGTTTAGATTATTTCTACATGTATAACATAAAACGTAATATTAAAAGCCATAGGAAAGTTAAGAATATTTTCAAGATTTCAGACATCAAATCAATGCGATAGAGGGACTGTCATACAATGGATAAATGCCAAACTACCTCTTTTACATCGAGGGGTGTTCTATTAGTCCGTGGACTTTCTTTTTAGAGTGTTATTGCACTAGTGGAATAACTATGCAAATGAGCTCAGAACATATTGGAAAGATATATTTTAGTTGTGAATATTACGTCATATTCATTTGCTGACGTAATTTTGCAAACGGCGTTATTATTTCGCAGAATAACTTTGATCGATAAATTTCTAGAATTTTCTCAATTAATCACAAAAAATTAGGTCATATTATGAATAGTATTTCAAATTTGATCTCATAAAATACCGAATTAATTTAACTCGTCATCTCAAACAGATAAAAGCTCGCCGCAGCCTCGTTTTATTTTTCATAGTTTAATAAATTCGGTATTCAATGACCACTCATTTAATATCCTCTAAAAACATTGTAAAAAGCACTGTTATTGACACCTTATTAAGCGCTTCTCCAAAATAGTTCAACAACCAAATATATTCAAAAAGCAACAGTAAAATTTCGAATGATAGACAACTTTTTTGGCAACGCATAAAGGACAAGTATCAAATGCATGAAAAAAATGTTATCAAATAACGAGACAGAATGTAAAGACATTCGGACAATTATTAACACTGGTCATATCGCTATTATCTGAATATTGACGATGTAACGTCATCTCTAGCAATGATTTGTACAATGTAGTAAATTTTGCTTGTGCTTTGAACTTTTTTGCGTCAACGACCTACATTAGAAACTGGCGGTTTTTGATAATCGCCGCATAGTGCCTATTTTTGATCGCCTATAAAATGATAACTTTTGGCGTACTTTCATCAAATTTGGTTTTGTAAGAATGACAAAGATAACACAATAAGATGGCATGATTGATATGTTACACGAAAAGCAGTCTTTGAGATGTGTCGCAAATCCTCGAACTTCTGGAACACCCCTTGTATTTATTCGGTGATACTCCCTGTCCCTTTTTTTCGTAAGATATGCATTTTATTATTATTAATTTAACCAACATTTCACATATTTAAATCACTCTGCCTCAGATTCCACCTTAAAGAGTTGATGCACGGACTCCTGCAGCCTGGCGGTACCATGGACACGGCGACTGGTATTCGGAAAGTGATTAATATATTCAACCGTCAAGGTCGACCAAACGCTCAAAAAGTAATGGTGGTCCTGACAGATGGTGGGTCTAAATCTATGGTGGAAACTAGTCAGGTAGGCATAGCCTTCTGTCTGACATTTAATCTATATCAAGGGTTTAGCGCAAGAGTGTACTAAGTGTATATACATTGTATATACACTTAGTACAGTCTTGCACTAAACCCTCAAAATACCCTTAAATTATCTATTTCATTTGTAATCCTTATTAAAATTGTTATTGGTTATATTTCGGGGGAAAAGACTAACCTGGGCTTTTTTCTTATTCATAAACAAGAACACATATGTTAATACCTACAAAGTATCAAATGTTTTCAAGTTGTTTACGTATACACTTTGGAACCTCTATTCACAGAAGTATTTTAATAGGAGATTATGCAGAAAACTTGGAGAAATTGCTTAAAACAATATTGCAGCCCCTTTTCAATTTGACAGATTTTCGATTATCACCTGAAATTTTATTGAACTTGGATTATGTTTGATTTGTGCGTTTTGTAGTATCTCCACAAAACAAATGAAATTACGAAAATAACGCCATTTGGGCAGGTTATCTTGGATAATAGAGCATATAGAATTTGTGGCCCATGTAGCGAAAATAATCCATCTGCGCTGCTTTCAACTATTCAACTTAATATAGCGTATTATTAAGGGGGCCGAATGCCAATGCTTAATTTTCAAAGACCGAATCTAAAAGTGTGATACATACTGCTCCTTTTCTCTGTTTTAGGCTGCTGGTCGTCTTAAGTCTATGGGTACAGACGTTGTTACGGTTGGTATCGGTAACAATGTAAATGTTGGAGAGTTACGGAACATAGCTTCTAGTCCTAACTTTGTGTTACAGACCGGAGATTATAACCAAATACAGGGTTTACTGCCTAGACTACAAGACGTTGTATGTCAAAGTAAGTACAGAATCTAAATCAGTCGAGGGAACATACTGCTTCAATTACCCAAAATGGTATAAAAGTTTGGATACTCTGTAGATGAGCCGTTTGCAATGTTTAGAGACTAGAAAACCCGAGCAGTTTCTATTGAAATAAGCCGTAAACTATATAGTCGATATTGCTTGAGCAAACACGTCTGTCAAGCGACCAAATTTATAAAGCGACCACCACAAAAAGTCCCTTCACCGTAGGCAAAATCTCTGAAAAAGAGGACTTTCTTAACGAAAATTGGTTATTGTTGAATCTTAAGTTGTAGGAACCCATTAGAATCGTCTTAATTAGACGATTCTAATGGGTTTAAACATCATAAGGTTCACTACGGCTTGACCGACAATCTATAAAATACTATCAAAATGAATTGTCACATTTATTATAAAAATTTGTATTTTGCGACCATTCCCATAAACGACCGCTTTTAGTGGTCCCTTTTCTGGTCGCTTTGCACAAATCTTATTGTACTTAACTTTGAAATACTTGAAGCAATACTTGAAATATATCACCCTACCAGACCTGGGGTAATTGGAAAATGTAATTGTTATTGGCTGTAATTAATTACATCTTCTGAAGTAATTGTATGTAATTAGTAATTGACTCTTTTCTCAATTACAAGTAATTGTAATAGTGATTAATTACAAATGAAATCTGCTTGTTATTGACAATTACTATCAATTACATTTCAATTTCATCTGAATGCTATAACGGAACCCTGATTATAGTCATAAACACAAGTCTTCTTACCAAATTATTTAAGAATTTCTATTCTTATTATTGAAAGTCCTGCACCCTACTACTTTTCAGTTCTTCGAAAGCCAACAACACCTGCAAGCACACCACCCCCAATACCAGGTAATTTCATTTGCTCAATTTAACACTTTACTGTTTTTTCAAAATTTTGGACCTGTCCAAATTCAAAGGTTTTGCAGACGAAAATTTAAAGTGGGTTTAATTTGAAAAATAACCATTCAGTAGGGTTGAAAATAGTGTGGAAAAAGAAGAAATTGCTTTTCAGAAGCAATTTCTTCTTTTTTCACCATGTTTTCTCAATCATAAATCCACAGGCACGTAAAAAGCAGGGATTAAACAGCAAAGGGTTAAAAACTCTTTGAAATATTTTTTGTGTTACCGATCTATTAAAAATTACCCTGATATATAGATGCTTATAATATCGACCAGAGATTAAAAATCTTGTCTATGGTAGATAATTTTCAATAGTTTCTTTCTGTGTGTCGTATTAGCAGTTTTTCGATGATTTCGTAAATTTCCACTCAATGCCCATACGAATCCTAGATAGCCATATGCTGATCGACGATTTTTATTCATATGCATGTAGTTTTGTTAGCTATGCTTATCCATATTAGAAAATAACTAAAATCCGAGCTTCTTATTTCGAACAACATTGTACTTTTATTCCTCCAATATAACCCTCACTAATTTTCTCCATTGCCCATTTCTAGGTTTATGTGAAGGTTGTCTTATCGAGGCGGGTGTTGGTTTCAATCCTTACCCTGGGGACTGTACTAAGTTTGTCCAATGCTGGACGGAAGGAGACAGAATGCAGTATTTAATTCGGTCATGTCCATTTGGTCAATTCTGGGACGCCGACGCCATCACTTGTAGACCGTCATTCCTAGTGTTGTGTACTGCCGGTGAGTAAGCATTACTACAGTTAAGATCATCGTGAAATTGACATCATTCCGATCAAAACCATTCTTAATCGTTCACTTAGTATTTCCTTCATTCATTCCCCACTCAAATCAATCAAAAACGCTCCGAAACAATTAGAAAATATTTTGAAATCGTCCACGACGATCAACATTGCATTCAAATCGATCAGATTTTTCTATATACTTTTTTTTGTTGGTGTGAATTTTAAAGTGTCTGGTTTGTCTACGAAGGAACACAAACAGAAAATAACGAATATTTTATTAAAAAGAGGTAATAAATATAGCTAATTTTGTTCAATTTGAATAAATTAGCAATACTGGGTTACATCCCTTTAACTTCACTCAAACTCGATCCACGCACCCATGCAATTTCATTCCCTAACCTTTCAAATATAATTCATCTTGTCAATTTCACCATGTTTCAACTCTTTTTAACGAAAATCGTCATAAGGTGGCTAAAACCTTCTAAATCTATTTTTGAAAAAAAGCTGAAGATTCGATTGCTTCTAACCGTATATCTTTTTGGGCTTACATTTCATTGTTACGTTTTATGGGTAACAATTATTTCATGTTTTACGAAACCATCTAAAATATCTCTTCATTAAATGGGGTATTAACAATTAATTTGTTGAATATAGGTTTTCTCAATTTTAAATTGCATATCAGATACCCTGCATCTTCATGTGCTTTGTTAATTATGGTAAAGATTTCCAAACAAGGTCTTAAAATGGGATTCTGATTCTGATTGCCTGATAAAACTCGAGCATTAACACAGGAAGCATAGGACAGACAACAAAAGAACGAAAGAACAAAAACAGATATCCACTTCCAAGAATCGTAATCGAAACCTCTGATGTTTGATACCGAACGCTCCATATACAGAAGATACCTCATATCAATATATTTTCATATATGTGCTGTTTGTTTTAGATCCATGTCGGGAGGCTATGCTCGGTTTTACTTACGGTATGGCTGAATATGGCTGCCGGTCTTACTGGAAGTGTATTGACGGATTTAGTGTCGGCCATTGTTGTCCGAGAGGTTCCGCATACATGGAGGGAATGGGCTGTCTTGAGAGACCCGGATGTAACGAGGATTGTCCACCTAGCGGAGGGATCGCTGTTCAAGGTATTAGAAATAATATATATATATCTTTAGAGCCTGACCGCACAATTCGTTGTTATTAATGTTTCGAACGGTGAGAAAGGTTTCGTTTAGAAAATACGAGTTAGATTGTCTCACACGTTTTCAAGCTAATTTAAAGATATTTCGAGCATAAAATAACTATTCAAGATAAAGCTCAAGTGATTTAGCTACTAGCAATTCTCAATCGTCCACAATTTTTTTGTGGCGAAGCAGAAAAAATATTTATTGTCGAAATGATAAGCATCGATTGATGATTTAATGCATTTCTTTATGGTATCCACTTTTCTCCGATGTTGAATTTCTTATCTTTTAGACGTTTGCGACAAAAAGGCCCACTGGGATAAGAGATACTACATTGAAATTATATATGGACGCGGAGAAATAGTGCGACCATGTCCTGCCGGAACTATTTTCATGGCGGAGAAATGTACCTGTGATTATGGAATGTCGGCACTTCTACCACAAACTCATGGTACGTTTTTTATGGTTTTGATTTAAATATTCTTTCTTTCTTTATTTTGAATTAGACGTGAAAGATTTTTTTTCATTTATTTTCATTAAAGAACAAATTTGCTTAATCTTTGATTCGAATGACAGTTTAAAAGAAGCGAGCTCGATTCCTCTTGAAGAAATGGTTTGTATCGTAGCTTTGAAAGGTAACATTATTTCTTATTCATAATATATTATGCGCATTCTACATTCTCGTATATAGCATTATTTTCCATATCTTTTTAGAATAAGTAAGCATTAAAACAAATATGATAAGAGTAAAAACTTTAGCAGACGATATTATTAGAGTAATATTTAGCACAAAAAGATATTATTTTAAGAAGAAATAATATCTAAATATTTCAGTAATGTGCAAACCTGCTGCATTCTTCCCATTCGATATGAACCTCCTTGACCATTCATTAAACAAGATAAATGTCGGCGTAACAAACGTACAACGTGCTGATTTGGGTACTGCTTTGTTCGGCGGAAACAGCGAGATGAATCTATGGCGATTCGCCGGAACTGACTGGGGACCGACGCTCGTGATAAAGTTCAAGTTCCGGTTTGATTACAGCAACAAATTTATCGATTATGGCGGACTACCAGTTGATCTGGGCTTAAACATGGACATGACGATGAATCTAATCAGTGATTATCAAATGACAGACGCTGATTGGCGCTTATGGAACCAATTAAATAATGTCAGAACTCTTCAAGACTGGCAACAACTATTACGCGAATTCGGACAATCTAGAACGTTTTATGTATTCCTCGGGGCTCTGGGATTCAAACCAGGAACATTTAACTCCTTACAAGTTGTCCGAATATTGAGTACTCCAGAAGCCTTTGCTGAGTTCAGAACATTGCTAGGCAAACTCCAACAACAGATGAGCTCGAACCTCAATATGGGTGTGAGACCAGCGGAGGGCTTGAAGACGATACTTACCAAACTGAGAGGTTATCACGGACTAGTTAACTGGGAGAGCGTAATAAGAAATCTGAAGGGTGAAAGTAGTACCAACTCGACGATGGGTGGCTCCGGCAGTCATACTTCAGTTATCAATGGTCAATGGCAGGTATAAACAGTAAACAACATCGTGAAATTGACACTGTGAATGCATTTGGAATGGTTTAAAATGAAATTGAATGAGTGCGATGAGTGCGTTTTAAGTGGGATAAAAGGGAGGTAATCTAATATCGCTAATTTTGTTCAGGATGAACAAAATTAGCATTTTGTATTTCTTCCCTTTAATATAATATGCTAACCAATTCCATAAATAGCGTCCTATTTCTTCAAGAACCAATCCGGCGCTTATAATTTCAACTATTTCAGTGAAATCGCGATTTTTTCTATTTATACTAATTATGAAAGTATTTGTTGATCCATTGTATTTTAGTGTGGCGTTAATGAATTGTTGAAGTGAGTGTTTGGAAAGAAATGAACAGAGTGCTGAGTGAGCGATTTTGAATGGTCTTTGATTTAAATGAATGCCATTTTCACGATGTTATTAACGGTTGAATACGTACTTAGTGTTTTGTTTTCTATGGTAAATATTATCTTACGAGGTTTGGGGAATTGATATTTGTCGAGGCTCTGCCGAGACGATTATCAATTGCCACCACCGAGTTAGATATTATTTCATACGATACACTTAGTACGTATTATATTTATCTTATAACATCTATTTGCCTTGTTTTCGTCGCTGTTTTTGAGAGAAATGTAAGATTCTAAAAATAACCGCATAATGTCATTGTTCTAAAGATTTCAATGTGATATCAAAAAATATCATATCATAGTATAATTATAAGATGAAATTATTCATTCTTTTTGAAAATGTTGATTGACACGATTTTATTTCTGATGCTCCTTTGCTAGAAATGTTCAATTTGCATGGCATACAGCAATGTAGGCCTCTGGAAACATCAAAAAACATAGTTGCTTTCATTTGAAATGAGCCGATTTTTTAAGACACGGGGATTAACTGGCGAGGTCTTGTGCCATTTAAACTTTCTAGCTCGGCTGCTCTAGGTTTCTAGATACATTCGAGTCATTGACGCTGGTCTCGATGATGTAGGTGTCGGCGATTGTGTAGCAGTTTGTGACTGTTTAAGCATTTGCATTCGGATGAAAAATTTTAACCTAGATTATAAGTTCTAAGTAAGATATTTAATTGAAACATGTATATGTGTATAATCATCGTCTAAGAGGATTTCCATAGCATTACGTAGATTTCATCTAGAATCATTTCAGCAAGTCAGTAATAGTTGAAAACTTTCACTATTAAGCGACTGTAGTGAAGCATTGGCATCCGCGTTGGTGTTACAGTAAAACTTGAGTTAAAAAAACTCGAGTTGTAATAAATGTGACAGTTCATTTTGATAGCATTTATAGATTGTCGGTCAAGTCGTACTGATCCTATGATGTTTGAACCCATTAGAATCGTCTTATTTAGACAATTCCAATGGGTTCCAACAATATAAGATTCAACAATAACCAATTTTTGTTAAGAATGGCCTCTTTTTTCAGAGATTTTGCTTACGGTGAAGGGACTTTTTATGGTGGTCGCTAAATAAAATTGGTCGCTTAATAGACGTGGTCGCTCGAGCAATATCGATTGTATATTTATACTTTGTTCCATATGCTAAGCAGTACGTTCAATTTTGTCTTTCATAGCCATCGCAGATATATAGATATTTCTTTTTCTCAGCCTGCTGATAAACATAACTGGCGATATGACAGTGTGACCAATCGATGGATCCGCATTGGTTCCCCAGGTCACGGTACGGGGACCATCACAGGAAGTATGATCAATATGACGGGAGGCGGTAACGTTCTGGATATGGGCGGAGTTAATGCAGCATCAGAATGGAGGTTGAATACACAAACAGGTTCTCATTTAAGTCAAGCTTTCATACATAAATATGTTTCTTATTTGACAGAAACGTTTACATGTAATTATAAAGGCAGTTTTTGTTGAGACATTGAAAAAAGAGTGTTTTATGAAGTTCGCTCAGTTCGTACATCAATACATATATTTTTTGCGGCAAATAAGATTTAATGTCTTAGCCTTTATCAATCATAAATGCACGGTATCTTGTGAACAAGTCATTAATTAAAGGTATTTTATCCTAGATTTTTTTTCTTCAGCTAGGGCTTCTAAGGCTTGAGGTTTCAAACAGTATTTGCTTGTCCTTGATATCACAAAAGTATTAGTAGATCTAAATCAAGTATATACTAAAAAGTAACTAATCCAAACATGTACAGTCAAAACACCACTTTTACAGGTCAGTGGGAGAGACTGGCCGCAGTTGACGGAGGTGGCGGCCAATCCGGAAGTGACGTACTCATCTCAAATACAGTCTGGTCCCCGGGATCTAATGTCAACGCGTGGAGTTCAGAACAGACAAGTACGAGTTTTTATCTTATTACTTTACAAATATCCGTGTGATAATATCCCGTATGATTTTTTTTATATCACGTGGATATTTTAAGAACATTGACATAATGCGAATAGCTTTATACAATTGCACTTCTGTAAGAAACATCGATGAAAACAAGCATTTTAGAGGTTTTAAGATAAATATACGTACTTAGTATTTTGTATGAAAAGTATACGTACTTAGTGCCTTGTATGAATATATCGAGAGCCTCGCCAATTATCAATTCCCTCAACCTCGTTAAATATTTTTTTTTCATACAAGACGCTTAGTACGTTTCATTTATATATATCCTTTTCAATCGAAGCTTTGAACCATTAAAATATTTTGTCTGACAATCGAGAGTGGGAGTAATCAATTCAATCTATATAGATAAAACGTGTAAAGAAAAATGAAATTTTTTATCAATCCCATGCTTATGAAATATTGGATATTATCCAAACTTTCCTGATTTGATCCATCCAATTCTATCTAGGTGATCATAGTGGAAATAAAAGCGTAAAGCTCAGATATTGAGCAACATGAAAAGTCATATAGTGTATTCAGAAAATCATCTGAAGATCTATGGAAACTTTGATAAAATGCCGTTAAACAGAGCGCGGAAAATTGACTTTTTGATTAGACTGAATGCAAAGGCACAGAATGTTAAAATTCCTACTGATTGCACAAATGAAATTCTTTGTAATGAATGAAATTCTTTAATGCCTTTTGGTGGTTTATCGAGGAATAACGATAGATTTTCATATTGATAAACTCACCGCCTAGCAAGGGAAATCATCAAAAAAAATTATACCCGCTTTCGTTCATTCATCCTATCTGCATCATCTAGGCGGAGCCCAAAAAATGACGCCAAAATGAACGTTGCGTGGCAAAAACGTGCAAAACTACGCGCTTAGATTTTCACATTTTGTCTCATCAATGCAATTAAGAAATAGAAAAATCGGGGGGGGGGGGGAGAGGGGAGGGGTCGAGAAGGATCAATAGATATTTCATTTTGTGAACGACAAAACCTATATTTTCACGAATGGCTCTGCCAATCGTGAAAATATATTTTTTGTTGTTCACTTAATGATACATCAATCGTTCTTACACTGAAACAAACGATTATCAGCTATATCTCATGATTTAATCTTATTTGTCACCATAGAAAATAATGTTTCGATTACACTTTACAGCTGGTGGAAGATCTGGGTCGTCATCTTGGAGTTTCGGTGCCGGAGGTTCGAGTAGCCAATCTGTAGTGGCTGCTGGGGCGGCAGGAGGCGGGGCCAACATGAATAATATGGGCATGGCTAACAATATGGGCATGGCTAACAATATGGGCGGAGCTAATAAATTCCAGGACCTAATTCGACAGTTGCAGTTACAGGTTGGTCAAATTTTCAGGAAGAATTCTTAAAGTATAATTAGATACGTTTTTTATACGGCCGTCGAAGAGGAACGTATTATAGGATCATCCATCCCGGGTAGCGTCCACTTTTTTGTCTGGAGCATTACTCTGTCACCTTATGTCCAATTTACTTGAAATTTGGCAGTCATTTTATTCTCCGGATTACGGAGTACAGTGTACAAGAACCATAACTCTACCTGGCTAATTATTTTAGTTATTGTCCTTTGTTGTTTTTCAACCATTGATTTTGTCCGGAGCACATCTCTAAAAGTAAACGAGCTATAATTATGAAACTTCTTAGGCGGATAGATCTCATCAAGTGCAAGTGCAGAGCAAAAAAAACCAACATTAGTTTACCCGCTGTTTTTCGTTATTGCCCATTGTCATTTTTTCTGCAAAAATCTGATTGCGGACCTCAAACAATGAAAAATCCATAAAAGGCTACCTAAATGTCGTAACTATAGCTAATTAAAGCTCCAGTCGAGATGCTTAAGTCACCCATCCACGAAAATGTTTGAAACAAAATGGCGGAAAAACGCAGAATTCAACAGTTTTCCTAATGCAGATGAGTATTCTGATAGACCAGTCGACTGCGATCTGTCCATAATTAAATTGTGCTTAATCTCACAACAGTGTCTCAATAGGTCAAGAGCATATTTTGTAATCTATTACTTAGAGTAACTTGACATCAACGGCCGGTTTAGATACAGCATCATTTGCGACACTCCTAAATCAGATGCAACAACAATTACAAGGTCAAGGACGACAAATGGGTCAAGGTCAGCAGATGGACCAAACTGGAGGAAAGATGTCGTGGAAATGGTCTAGTTTAAGTTCGAGTGGAGGAGGAGCCAATAATGTTAATGGAACAGGGTCAATGGGCGGAGCTATAAACTTACAGGATTTCCTGAGACAGATTCAAATGCAGGTAAACTACTAGTTACTTCATTGGAGACCTTAAACCTACTCCTGCTGAATTTAAATAAGGGCTCAAGCAAATTGCCATTTTTAACATTTCAACCAATCGGTTTTCCGATTATAATCTAGTAGAAAGCGGACATTTAAGACTGAATCAGACTTTATGCCAAAGCTTTGTGTCTTTGAACAGTGATTTGATAAATAAAGAATCATTTAAGGTCCCTATTCGACTAACGGAAAATTAACATTGCAAAATTGTATGCCATTGTTTGTATGAAGTCGAGAAAAAAGGGTTAGATTTCCCTTTAATCAAAATCATTAAAAAAGAAGTAAAATAAAATAGGAAGGCAGAAGTAACATTTCAATAATCTATTTAAGATCACTTCATATTCTATCTTGAAGTTTGCAAAAATTTTATTATCGAAAGACTTTCTATTATATTAAACTGACAGCCCGTATAACCCTTTCGGTAGAGAAACTGATTCCAAATCACGGTGTTCGGGATGTCGTGGGTTCAATTCCCTGGCTGACACATCAATAAAACTAATTGGCTTTCCAAAAAATAGGTAAAACGAGAGTCTGTGTTTTTGTACTTAACATCGAACACGTTAAAGAAGCGGGTCGGATCTCAGCAGTAGTTTCATCATGTATCCATGCACTATCCCACGTTACAACTAGACGCGTGCTCTGGAGGTGTTGCTAATGTGGACACATACTGAGGTAGCGACGATAAATAAACGGAAATTGAGTATTATATTAGACATTTCATTTTCAGAACGGGAGTTCGTCAATGCCAGCTATGGATACAAATATGGCTAGTATTATGGCCTTCCTTAACCAGATGGCACAACAACAAGGTCAAGGTCAAGGTCAACAGAGCGGTCAATCTGGTGGTCAAATGTCATGGAAATGGTCGAGCTCCAGTGGCACTGGAGGAAGTAATATGAATAATACCGGCAATATGGGAGGAGTAAATTGGAACGACCTTCTTCAACAAATCAAGTTGTTTGTAAGTTAAAGAGTGTTTGTCTATATTTTAACCCTCACCCATCTGAATTCAAATTTGAGCCTGTGCGCGATATTTCCAACAATTTGACATTTCTTATGTTGCAAACATTGTTCGCCACACAGTGCAAAAAGAAGATCCCCCGACTGTCTACAGATATTTTTAGACCTTATCTTTCTGTAGAGTGTAAGGTGAAGACTCTGGACAGGCTGTGCGGATGCACAGGTTATCCAGAGTCTTTTCTTGGCGCACATTTTAAATTGTTGGAAATGTCGCGCATAGACTCATTTTGTTTAAGATGCATTGTCATTATGGGGGACTTTTCAATAGTTCGCCCCAAGTTTTCCTACATAGGTGCAGTCTGATATTAGTCTTTACCGTCTGCCGAAACTTTGTGTACAGCGGAAATATTTTATGTGCGGCATGGCAAGAGTAACTTTCAAACCGTCATACTGTTATTTACAATACAAAATGCGTATTTTCGTTTGAAATATTTTACAAAAGGCAATAAATAAGGAAAGTACATGTGTATATATAAAATTACAGGTCACGATTCAATTATATTGATATCAGCATTTTTTTTAATCCCAAAGAGGAGAGCCGATGTTATAAAAAAAAATCCGAAAGCTTTGATTTCTCGAAAAGAACAGGAAATCTGCACGTTTTTTTCCTCTGCATATGTTTCGTGAAAAACATCACAATGTCATGACACCCTATTCTCTGTGATATTCTTACATTCGGAAGAGAACTGGGCTTTCTTTTACCAACTAATGATAGAAAAAAAATGAAATACTGTCTTGATACAATGCATAATGATGAAACAACTGTACCATGTACCATTTATGAATGTTTATCCCCATGTATAATTGAAAAATTACTGGGTGAATAATGGATATGTTAAGTTATGTTATGTTCTTAAATGTTTTAGAACTCAAGTTCCTCGATGCCAAACATGGATGGTAACAGAGCGGCCGCTATGGCATTCCTGGCACAAATACAACAACAACTCCAAGGCCAAGGTCAAGGTCAGGGACAAGGTCAACAACAACTGGGTGATGGTAGTAAAATCACATGGCAGTGGTCGAACAAGGGTTGGTAGAGATACGTTATTTTTAAGAGATGAAGAGAGAACTTTTTAATTTCATTGAGGTACGAAGCTCAAAACCTAATCACACTGTATGAATACGCGAACATACATGATTGTTATTAGGTTTTTAGTTTCATACCTCCAAGAAATAAAAAAATAATCTTTTCATATCTTACAGTTTAATATCATTAAGTAATAAAGGAAGAATTTCACTATAATAAGACATATTTCTTGCGGGACTACTTTGCGCGTAAGATTAAATTTGCTGCGGTCTCAAAATTGTTTTCAACGAAAAATCAAACCAACTTCTTCTGCTTGTCAGAAAATATTAATCTTTATGTAATCAACTTGAATTAATTTATTCGAAAATACTGAGAAGTATGCTCGTGCGAATAACCGCGATTTTTAAGGCACGACATTCACTGTGCAACCTTTACCCGAATGTCATTTCCCAATGGTTACGGCTTTACTCTGTATAAGTGGACCGTTTGTTTGAAATGATATTGTAACTGAATCCCATGTTGTTACATTCATTAGAAATTTATTCAAGGATTAAGTTACATTCACATAAAAAATGACATAAACAACCAATATCATCGTTATCATTTGGCCCAGAGAGTGTATCGAAGATAGATTTCTCAGAGAAACAAACAAAAGACAATGTATATGTAAAATTGTCCTAATTGTCTAAAACATAATCCAGTATTTGTGATATATGGCATTAACCATGATTGGTTAATGGTGCTTCCTTTTTCATAGGATAAAAAATATTCATTTCTCCTTCAATCTTACTATACAGGTGGAAGTGCAACTGGATCACAACTAGATACAAAACGACTTGACGCCATTTTGAAACAAATCCAAGAAGCTGCATCAGCCAAGGGAATGCCGGTAAACGGAGGACTCAATGTTGGTTCGAACCTGGTTGGTGCTTCTAAGAGGACTATACAAGAGGTGATTGACACTAGCCAGCCGATGACCAATGAAATTACAGGAGGACGGATTGTGGGCGGAACCTTTAGTCAATTTGGCCAATCAGGAAATGGTGGTAACTCTGGATCAGTCCAATCCTCTGGTGGTGCATCAATAAGAGGAAGTTTTTCAGGTTGTTACTTTATTCTTAGATTAAGTACAATTCTTCCTTATTACACAACATAAAATTCACTTTATTTTACCGATGAAAAATACAATCATTAACAACACTTCGGAAATAGAGGATATTGAATGAGTGGTCATAGAATACCGAATTTATTAAACGAGTCATCTATAAAAAGATAAAAACGAGGCTGCGCCGAGTTTTTATCTGTTTATAGATGGCGAGTTTAATAAATTCTGTATTTCATGAGCACAATTCTACATGTGTATATTCTATTTATATTATGACCCGAATTTTTGCGAAAATCGTCAAAATTCTTGAAATTCAACATTTCAATTTTCCCGCGAAACTTATATCGCCGTTTAAAACTGACGTCACATTATGACGTTATTTTCGTGGTGACAAAATAGCGTTGCTTTTCGCTCTGAAATCATTTGCATAGTTATTTCACTAGTGTAATAACACCCGTGTAATATCAAAAATATTTACGGTGTTATTTCACTCCTGCGACGTAGTTCATATTATAATATCAGATATCAAGCTTTTTACTGCGTAATGTAGGATATGATTCAATTTTGCTTAACCGGTAGTACGCAGACAAATACATGTAGACAAAAACGGCAAGTAAATCCACAATTTTTTTTTTCGTTCAGGCTTTGAATCTTCGGGTGGTTTGAAATCTGGCGGGGCATCAAGCGGAATCAGCTCAGGTGAATTCAAGATTGGCGGAATGTCAACTGGGGGCATGGCGGCTGGCGGATTTGCGTCAGGCGGTATGGCAACCGGTGGAATGGCAAGTGGAGGAATGGCATCTGGGGGAATGGCATCTAGTGGAATGGCAGCCGGTGGAATGTCATCAGGTTTAGCAGGTGGTTTGGCTTCTCAAGGTGGTGTGTCAGGATTGATGGGAAGAGCCGACGGTGCAAACATGATTACGAAAACCATATTGGTAAACATAAACTTTTATCATCAGTGACCCAAATCGGAAAAGGGACCATATGGGAATTTCTTGGTTTAGATATTTTAAAAAGATACTGGGTGCAGTAGAGGTCACCCAGACTTTGCATTTTAGGATAATTGTATGGGAAGATAGAACGATACTTTAAGATACAGATTATTTTATAGAAGAGAAAATGTTCAACCCTGTTCGGCATGCGAGGCTCGCGTAAGCTTACATGATTCGAAACTATGAGTTATTTATGTCGACTAAAGTGCAAAAAGTACTAAGTTACTAAAGTAACCTAAAGAGCAACGACCCGTTACCTAGACTCCGCCCTTGACAGGGCAATAATCATTGATTATACTTTCACGTGTGCGCACAGAAGGTAATGGCAGTTTAGATGTTTTGAAAGTTCTTTTGAGCCTGTGCTTGACATTTTCAACAATTTCAAATGTCCACCAAGGAAAGGATCTGGCCAGCCTGTGCATTTGCACAGTGTTACCAGAGTATTAGATAGGTTCTTAAACGTTCGTTTGACAGCCATGCAATCTTCCGATCACACTATATACCCGTATTTGATGATATAACGATGGTTCGTCCCTCAATTATCAAGTCGTTGGAATTGTCACGCGCAGTCTCTTTTGTAATTTCGTTCTGAAAATTGTAATTTTATTTATCAATATCTCAATTGTATTTTACTAGGGCGAGTCCAAACCAGGTATACCAGATCGTTCTGCACCTCGCGGCGCCCAGGCAAAGGGAGTAAAAGTAGAACGTGCTGAGGGCTCAATTATTGGTCTCAATATTCCACGACAAGACTTTATATCTGGTGCAACAGTAATAGGTAATGGTTTTTAATAACTCATTACATAGGCTGATAAGTTAAAGAAATTTGTTGTAAAAATGAGTAGTACTTATTTGTTATCAAAATATATTCACTGGCTTGAATAAGTCTCTAATGGATGCTTATAAGGGCATTTCGTTTACAGAGAATTGAAACACATTTACAAAGCATTGGCCCGTGTTCGATACCCGACGGCGGCACTCATTCTTTCCAACAATTTGTCTCCCACCAATGGGTCGATAAGCGTAGACCTATGGAGGATAGCAGCTGGAAGCTAGGAAAGAATGTAATGGTTTTTTATGGTGAGAAATCCTAGGAATCCATTGTTATGTACCCCAGCCGCCGCGATAAGATTAAAAAAAAATATTGAAAGCGGCGTAAAACCACCCCATTCAAACAAACAATTTCAAACAAACAATCAAACAGACGAGGCAATGACAGATACTCGAAGTCCGTCCGATACAAATACGGTGATGCCTGAAAGAAAAATGCGAAAGGAAATAATTTTAGATAAAGGGCACTGCAAAAATGTCTTTTTAATTTTAGGAAAAGGCGAGGAAGCCGTTCGAGTCACAAACACTCGTCCTCAAATAAGAATTACAGACATTGTACAAGAGGTGAACCCTGCATCATTCGACGCTTCCATTGGCGGAAGTGCGTCATTCAGCGGAAGTTCCGGTTTCGATATGTCTGGTGGCAGTAGCGGTAGTATGTTTTCGGCATCCGGTTCAGGAGGAATGGGTGGAGCTTCGGGCTCCAGCCAGTTTGTAGGCAGAGAGACGGTAGTTACCGGTGAAGGAGGTATGGCAGGTGGGGACTATACCAAATTAGGAAAAGTCGCCGGTAGTGGGGGCGGAGTTAAGAGGATTGTTGACACCCACGTTAAACGTATACCAGGTGGCGCTGTCAAGTTTGACGCTACTGGAGGAGTTGATTTGGCCTCTCTCGGACTCGGTGGTGCGGATGGGGCAAATATTATACGACAGACTGTCCAAGTAGACCCAGCTAGCGGTGGGCAGTTCATTGATGCAAATACCCTGAACAGTGGAGCTGCATCGGGTACGAACACCACCTTTTTAAAAATCTATTTTCAAGGGCCAAATGTTCCCTTTTTAATAAATATATTTATACTTTTAATCTTGCGTCCTCTTAATTTAAGCGGCTCCGACATTTGAAAAAAGTCGGTGTGACGGGGGTCATTTGTCTCACAACAATGGGCGTATGATAAGTAGAACGCCAAAGTTGGATGTGCAGCTCGCTTGAAATGTTGTGGTTGTACAGGTGTAAGAAACTTTATGAAACCATGGTAGGTGCACCAAGTTCCGCAATATTCTACAATAATGTTGAAAATGGTGTTAGACTCAATACAAACAGACACAGAAAACTCAAACTAAGATTGTATCTGAGAGAAGGTGCTTTTCTAATATAAGTATCAAAATCAACATAGTCAGTGTGCGGAAATATACAGTATTATCGTTTATTTCGAAGTTAGATCGATTGATATTTCATCGAGTGAACATCAAAAGATATATTTTCACGAGTGGCAGAGCGACGAGTGAAAAAATATAGCTTTGTTGTTCACGAAATGAAATATCAATCGATCTAACTCGAAAAACAAACGATTATCCTCTATATTGTCGCCTACTGACGATGTTGATTTTGATATCTAAAAAAAAGTGGTATACGGAAGGCACAGCTTTAATAGTGATCAAGGAAAATATATCGATAATGACCGTTTGTTAGGTGTGTACATTAAGTTCTTTGTATTCTAGGTCAGCTTTTCGGGACCATTTCGTCTACAGGGGGAGGTAGTTTTGGTTTGAAAAATAAACTAAATGTAGGCGGTGTCGGTTCTCAACAGACAAACCAAGGTTTCCCACTCTTTATAACGCCTGATGGTATGGATACATTACTAGACGGTTTGGCGGGCAAGAAGAGGAAAAAGAGGTAAATATTCCATTCACATACACTCCAAATACCACATTTTTCTTGTAGCGAAATAATTCCAGTGGTTAGGAATAGAATTTATAATACGACCTAAGTCGCAGAAGTGAAATAACTTTGCAAAGAGGGAAGTGCAAATAGCAACGCTTAATGTTACCGCGAAAGTGACGTCATAATGTTTATATTGTGACGTCATTTTTAAACGGCGTTATAAGATTCGCAGGAAATTAAAATGTTAAATTTCCAGAAGTTTGACGATTTTTTGCAAAATTGTAGGTTATATTACAAACAGAATATGAAATTTGTGCTCATAAAATAACAGCACAGCCTCGTTTTTATCTAATTGTAGATGACTCGTTTAATATATTCGGTATTCCATGACCACAATATCCTCCCTATGTCAAACTCAATAATTATCTTATACTACAAGAATCTTTATGTCCACAGACATCCCATTTTACTGAAAATAACTAGCTAGTATATATTCAAAACAAATCGCCAATGCTTGTAAATCCATGAAAATTACATGTTATGTTTGATCTTCAATTTCCGGAAGGGGAGGGAGGTAGATATGTAGGTAACAAATATACATTTAAGACTATTTTATTTGAAAAATAAGATTATGTGACAGGCCAGATAATTGCTTTCCGATTATTTTTCCAGATCAACAAGATCAACGCGCTCAAAACGTGCCACGACCAACAAACAAGCATACCAAGCCTTGGTGACCAACTGTCAAGGCCAAGACGGTCAGGGACCTTCCATTATGGTTGTAGCCAATCAGGGCGATGTTCAGTTTGCGCTGAAAACATACGGAAACAGGGAACCAGGCATTGTTTCTGTACCAGTGGTAAGACAATCGTTCCAATAATATCAACATTCATTCGGAACGTCGATCGGACTTTTCCGTTAAATGGAAAGTACCTCGGATGTAAGTGTAGTATTTTAGGGGCATTTTTTTTTTCGGTAATTCGGCTTCTAGTTGTACTTCGGTTAATAGACTTCGCTTGAAGAAAAACACAATTCGTTAATGCTCTCCGATCGCCTGTTGAGATCCTTTGGGCATATTATAATTTGATATCAAAACGCAGTAAAACACTTTGTATTTTTTTTCAAATTATAGTATGCACATTTTTAACCTAAAGTTTACATGTATTTTGTTTTTCGCAACGTCATCCTCTGCAATGTTTGTGACATCATATAAATCCACGTGCGATATTGTGAGCTTTCATGTCTGTGCTCTCATTATTCCGGAGGTTTATTCCGTAAATGCCGAAAGTTCCCGAATGATTAACAGGTTTGACTATCTACGTCATTCAGCAGGACTGTTAAGTAGCAGAGGTTATTTTAAAATTATTTTGCCATGGCTTCTGTATTTCAATAAACCTAAACAGGTGTTACCGTCCTTGGCATACATGCTTATCAACTAATTACAGAATATTAAATGAGTGGTCATTGAATACAGAAATCTTAAGACCAGTCATCCATGAATAGAACAAAACAAAGCTTTGCATAGTTTTTCTCCGTTTAAGAAGAATATTTTTAAAAAGTGGTATTTTTAGCACAAATTTGATATCAAATATCATAGGAATTTTATTTCTGTGAAGTTGTATCAGGCGGCAAAAAATATTTGATTAGATGAACAGCATGCTTTTTATTGGCAGGGGACATTTCAACATATAAAGTGAATATTTGATCACCCTTTGGGTATCACCTAAATGATGATTTTTTTAAACTCATTAAATTTAATAGGTGTAAAGATTGTAGGTTAGAGGGAGCTCTGTTGAAATGCAAATGTGTAGAAACATTAGGTGAAATAGGGAGCCTGAGATACGCCCTGAGGATTGGTCAGTTTAGTTGAACGAAGGGTGACTCTGCGCAAAGAGGACAAGTGGTGTAAAGTGGCCTACTGAGGTTCAGAGTGGGGAACAAAAGGCCGAGGTGACTGCACTCTAAGGCATTGGGCAGATTAAATAAATTGGATTTAATATTTTACTTCTTATTATCATTAGTTAGAATTTTGTTTTGATGACAAACGATTATTGTGAAGTAACACCCTTATAGTGGCATTTAATGAAAAGCGGAAAGATCTACAATCAAAATTTTGTGGATAAAGTACCAGTATATTGTGCAGTAACATTCTGTTAGTGTTGAAATTTTTATGTTTGGATTTCAAACAAATTTCACTGGAATGATCCTTGCTTTAAACATCCTCTAATAATCATTATCAGGATATTCAGGCCTGTGCAGTGAATCAGGCGCTCAAGCGCCTCTAGTTCCTGTTGTCACTGAGATAAGTGCGCCGACAACAAATGCGCGCTTCAGTGTCAGCCCCGTTAGCGCACTCGGAAGGGCACCTGCCTTCAGAGTTGAAGATCGTGTGTTCGATTCCCGGGCTGGCACATTAAAAAAAGAATTGTCTTTCGGATAATACGTTAAACCGAGGTCCAGCGTTACGGTGCTTTACACCGCGCACGTTGGGAGTCGTCGCTCATATGAGCTTGTGCTACGTCAGCGACGATAAATAAACGGAATTACACTCGAGTACGTTAGGGCATTTGGGAGAACATCCTACAAATAGGTTTGAAGATGACCACGCATTGTAGGAAGCCGAGTAAGACAGGCTATCCTACAATTCCGCCATGTATATAAAAGAAGAGCTGAAACAGATGCTAGGATTTCGTAGACTTTTCCTGGGGAATTCATTCATAGATTAGCAGTAGAATTGCGAAAATGTACACTGATCATAAAAACTTTTAATAGAAATGAAGTGCTCTATCTAAATTTTGTATGAAAATGTACGATTGATTGTTAGTACAATCAACCAAATGTGTTACACTGAGGCGTCATCTGAGATAGCTACTTCTTTTTTTCAAATTTTCCTTGTACACAAACTGTAAATGACATTTGTAATTATGACAATAATCCTTTATTCACCAGGTTGAAGGCTGGAATGACGTCACGTTGATTTACGATGGTAAGACGTTAACGGGAGTTGTCGAAAACTGGAAGGGATTTTTTAAATCTTCAACAACACTTTCAGGTAAAGAGTATAAATAGCGCGGTTTTATTGACCTGAATCTGACCCCTGCTATTTAAATAAGTAAAAATCTAATTATTCCTACTCGGCTCTGCACGACCTTTCATGTGAATGAAATGGTATTGCATGAATATTACATACATTTTGTTAATTGATAAAATGTGGCGGTAATTGATATTTAAGCATTTTTTCCACACAGGCCAAATTCGGATCAAACGAACCAAGGTATACATGAAGTATCATTTCTTTTTTTCTTACGAGTTTCGTTTATAGTAAGATACTTAATTTCAATGCTTGGGTTAAAGGTCTTTTTAAACTTAGATATAAATTAAAACTAGATTTTGTTTACATGTGTGTGAGTGAATATTTTTTAGCTTGGTTGATTTCGGCGACAATTTTAGGATTTAGGATTTTTATAAAATATTCAGCGTCTATCCGCCAATCGCAAGGCACCTCTATATTTTTGTGATCTAGTGTCCTCAACTTGAATTATTCTACACTTAATTCGTCGTAGTTTTAGTCATAGCCCCTCATTTAGAGAATGTATTTTTTTGCTCAAATTGATACCATAAAATTATTATTTGAGCCTATGCGTGAGATTTCCAACAATTTCTAATATGCGTTTAGGAAATACTCTAATCAGCCTGTGCATCCGCACAGTCTGACCAGAGATCTCACTATAGGTTTTGTAGATAGATAAGGTCTCAAAGTATCTGTAGACCATCAGATGACTGTATATTTACAGTACGTGGCTGCCTACACTACTCATTGTTTGCATCTAACGAACATTTCAAATTGTTGTAATTGTCACGCACAGGCTCTTTTAATATTTGCAGGTGATATTGAGAGAAGACAGGCCGGATTGCTGGTAGGATCCTGTCAGGGTTATAAGAGTTTCCATGGTGAAATTGATGACGTAAGTTTTATGTTTAACTATAAAATTTTAAAAGAACTATTTCACTACTTTAAATTAATTAATTATCTTGTTGTAGTACTTCCAATCTTTTTACTTGTTTAAATCGTCCTCGTTCCACAGACTTAAGTTAACAACATCGTGAATTTGATGAGATAAATGATTTTCGAATTATTTTGGAATGAAATGGAATGAGTGCGAGGAGTGAATTTTGATTGAAATTTAAGGGAGGTAATCTAATATCGGTAATTTTGTTCAGGATGAACAAAATGGCGATTTTATTAATATTATTTTGTAAAATATGCGAACAAGTACTATTAAAAAGCTTCCTTTTTCTTCAACAACCAATCAGACGCTTAAAATTTCAATTATGTAGGTGAAAACGAGATTTTTTTTTTAGGTATACGGGTAATGTTATCGCTGAACTTATCTTTTAAGTCATTCTGTGTTTGAGTAAATGTTTGTAATAAATGAATGGAACGATGATTGAGCGATTTAGAATGTTCTGATTAAGATGAATGTCAATTTCACTTTATCATTAACTATAAAAAAAAACAAATACCAATTTTTCGGGGGAGGTGGGGGGGGGGGGGAGGGGGGGCTTATATGAATTTGAAAAAAAACCCAAAAAAACTTGGTATTGTGTGAGTACATTGGCCGAAATGCTATTGGCGTTTGTAGATATCCACTTTAACGTTAAGCTTAAAGTCGTTGTTTATCCAACAATAATCCTCTTTGTCTATTTATCATGACGCTGTTGTTGTTTCGGAAATATTAATGATATGATAAATCTTTTTCAGTTGACGGTTTATAAATGCCTTACACCCGATATAATGAAGTTGAGAGATCGTGTTGTAGCGTAGATGAACACAAAGTCATTTTCAACAAGGCTGGAAAAGAACAATATTTTTGTAATTGGGCCTGTGTATTACATTTCCAACAATTTGAAATGTGCGTAAGGTTCAAACATTGAGCAGCGTCGACAGTCACCTACTGTAAATATAATTTTACCTGATGGGGTACAGATACTTGGAGACCTTTTCTACGTACTAAGAGCATAGCAAAGACTATGGTCAGACTGTGCAGATGCACAGGCTGGTCAGAGTCTTTGCTATGTACATATATGAAAGTGTTGGGAATCTCAAGCACAGGCTCAATTTATTTTGCAGTGTTATTTACAGAAGTTTTACATAACAATCGTTTTAAAAAATGCATCATTGAGCGACGAAAATAACAAAACTCGTAACTACACAAAGATGAAATTGTAAGGTTTTGGTTCCCAGCCGACTACGAGTTAATTCGTTCTTGTAAATATCAAAATAATGGCTAAATTGTGTCATAAAAAGCTTTATTGGTATTATCTATTTGTATTTGAGCTTGTGCGTGATATTTCCAACAATTTTAAATGTGCTTGATGTGCAAACATTGAGCAGTGTAGACAAACACATACTGTATAATATATAAAGGTACCTAATGGTAGACAGATACTTTGGGACCTTATCTATCTACAAAACGCATAGTGAAGACTCAGGTCAGACTGTGCAGATGCACAGGCTGGCCAGGGTCTTTGCTTTGCGCATATTTGAAATTGTTGGAAATCTCACGCAATGGTTCATTTGTGGTTTGTTGTAATGAACATCAATGCTGTTTTTCATTGCTTGTAAATACTGTTAGGTTCTGAGCTTGACAATGTAGATGCACATAGTATTTAATCGATGGTCCGATGCCTTACGGTCGTAATTAAACATACAAAGCTTATCGTTAATGAAATTGGACCCGTATTCGTTCCGCAATATTTCGGAACTCATTATCTTTCACAATGTTGACCGATGTTTCCTAAAGAAATCATTAGGAAACCTCGGTTAACACTGTTAAAGTTCATTACTTCCAAAACGTTGTTGAACGGTGTTTTAGCGCTGGGCGGACGATAGATTAGCTTCTGGTTCAAAGAATCATTTAGGATCTTAGTTACGATATAGAATACTTACTCGACAACTTTAACATTTAGTGTAAACATGATACATGTCGGTAGATTACAAAATCCAGTTTAGAATAGGATTTCTATCTTCAAAAGAGTAGCTTTGTACAATATTGTCTTAGATAGTTATTTATTGTAGCATAGAAAACAGCGATATCTTATTTCGCGCGAATTTACTTAGCTACGTCGGGATAACGTATTTTTTCGATGTATTGAAATAATTCTGTTGATGCTTGACCAATTTGAAAATGGTTTAAAGCAGAGAAGGCGAAAATCGCCATGAATTTGCTAGATGTCGCAGATCTTTCGAAAATTGGTGAGAAAAAGTTATTGATCTCTATTAAATTTCAACTCGGTCGTCAATAACTTTTTTTTAAAACATCAGTATTTTCGAAAGATCTTCCACTTCAATGAATCAGTGGCGTTTTCCAACCTAATACGCACCGAATCGAATTCAAATTGGTCACTTACTTGCAGAATTATTGACGATTTTCTGTAATTGTATTTTATCTTATAACTATGCAAATATCCGTGTGATAACATCCCGTATGATAGTTTTTATTGTATCACATAGTTATTTTTAGAACAATGATATAATGCGGTTATTTTTAGAAACTTGCATTTCTGTTGGAAACATCTACAAAAACAAGGCAAATAGAGGTTATAAGATAAATATAATACGTATTTAGTGTGTTGTATGAAAAAATATCTAACTCGGTTGTGGGAATTGATAATTGTCACGGCAGAGCCTCGACAATGATAAATTCTCCCAACCTCGTTAGATATTTTTCTCATACAAAACTCTAAGTACGTATTATATATTTCACATGATTCTCTGTCATTTTAACTTTATACTTTATACTTTATAAGGTTCGTGTGCACAAGCTTTATTTAAGAGGTGAAGAGAGTATAATTTTAATTTCATTGAGATACGAAACTAAAAACCTTATCACACTGTATGAATACGCAAAGCGGATTCATACATATCTGTGATTATGTTTTTAGTTTCATACCTCAATGAAATTAATAAATAGTCTTTTCATGTATTATAATTTGATATTAGCATATTACAGCAGCAATTATGTTAAGATTTCTTCATAGACAAGAAGTACTTCTTATGGAACTACTTTGTGCGCAAGCTTACAAAATAACTACCTACTCAAATTTGTTTTCATTTAGAAATAATATTTTTTCAGTCAATCAGAATATACGGATATATTTATGGATACAGCTTTAATTTAATTATTGAGTGATCGATGCCATTGTATTGTCCCTTCATGTTTAAAATCATTTAGGACCTTTGGTCCCCAGCTATAACTTATGTATCTACAACGTACATGACAAATAATATCAAAGGTTAGAAATAAGCTAAGGAATCTTTGTTATGCATTTACCATGATGCCTTTTAATATTAAATATTTTCAAATACTTTGACTTTGTTCCTCTATATACATTCTTTGTACTCATTAAACGTCAAATGTCACGTTCAATTGGATAAACAGAGAATTGGAAACTGAACTCGATTTTACTGATATTCCACACGGTTCATTTCTTATCTACCAAGATTTAGATTTGGTCTGTCGCTGGCTAAGATAGAGTAACTTCAGCATAAATGAACCTGTAGGTACAACATATTGGTCCCACCTTGCCGCTTTTTCCCCTAGTATCGCGGACATAGCTACATGAATCAGTAATGATTGCCAAATCAATTGGAAAAGCCGCCAAAAACGATTAAATGTTTTAAAACATAGAGGGATTAGTTATAATCCAATTTCAAAGGCAGGGTTTGTGACGTAAGGAAAAGAATATCAACAAACTGTAAACGTTATTAGCAGGTGAACGAACGAGTAGTTTCAATAAATGTTTTACATTATTTAAAGAATGCAGAAAGGAAAAAATGGCGTAAGCAGAGAAAGAAAATGACCATACGTGTAAAAAAGGACCATATTGTTACTCCGTAAAATAATTGTATTGTTTTCAGTGGAAGTCAACCAGTAGTCCGATTTAAAAAATATATATACAATACAATATCTATTTTTTCTCAGTTCCTTAACAAAAAGCATGAAGAAAGACATATACACTGAAACGAACTCCTAAACGGCCTCTCAGTTTTAACTGAAAAAGTAATATTTTCATTTGGTCTCTGAAATTTCAAAAAGTTAAATATTGTTAGAAAAATCATTCAGAAAGAAACTTCAATCAAACTAAGCAGAAACACGTTTAAGGAAAGTAACGATTTTGAAGGGTATTCAAAAGTACTGTACTCCTAATTTCAAAATTAACATTTTCATCTCGTGTAAAAAGTGAGCAATCAGAACGTTATTCTCTTTATTAATTTCTTATCGTATACGCAAAAGCCATCGAAGTATATCACTTATCCGGTAAAGGTCCGAGTATTTCTGAAACTCACTTTTTTAACATTCTCTAAAATATACGACTTTTGTGACTTTTGTAAAGGAGGGTTCTTTGTGTTTGATCGCTTACTACAGATACCATGGGCAACATATCGAATCCAGTTTTAATCTATGTAATGGTAATGTTCTGGCTCGTTGGCCAATGGTTAGCGCGCTCGACTCGTAACCTGGCGGTTACGGTTTCGAGCCCCACCGAAGGAGGGTAGTGTATTTGGGCAGGACACTTTACAGACAGGGCCCCAGTCCACCCAACTGTATAAGTCAATAGCAGTGGCTAGAAACCATTGCCTCTCTCTCTCTATGTGCAGGATAAGATCCTGAATGAGTTAGGAACACGATGGAAATAAGAGTCATTCGACCCTTTATCGTGTTATCCTCGAGTAAGAAAAAAGACGACGAGGCTTATGTTAGGCGACCGTTTAGAACTTCGTTTCAGTGAACAAATGTAACCGTGTGAAGGTTTCATAAAATGACTTATGATTAGTGCTATTTGTTCAGACACAATTTTGTCCATATACGGTCCGCAACGCACCCTAAGACGGAACTGCATCCGCAAGGTTCCATGGTAGGGAGAATGTAATGCATAATTATTATTGGACAATTTAAATGTTTTGGGACTGAATTTGGACATTGCTCCAACACTTCCCCCCTCTCTCTCTCGCTTGGAAAGAAAAGTGCGTAAGAGAGCGTTATTCGCATAAATCATATAATGTTTCAGATCAAGTAGCAACATAACGATTCTCTTCTTTGACGAAATGAAAAACAAAATAAAGAAACACTGACTCAATTAAGTCCGATTTCAAAATTAATTGTTTCGCATCGCCAGTGTAGTGACAGCAATCTCGCACTACGATTGCAGATTCAGAAAACTCCAGAGAGCGATAAGTTTCGACCCTAGTCAGACTGCGCCTTTCGCACAGTCTGACTAGGGTCGGATCTCAACGCACTACCAAATGGTTCTTTTTCGAGTTAAGGTTCATATATATTTGTCTAAAAACGGTTGATACATGAACGAGAAAGCTGTGGAGTTGCTATTTGATATCTCGAAATATCCTTGACCCAATTATTTCTACATTGTGACTATGCTATGACTTTTTACAGGTCAGCAAAATATCCTTTATTTTGAAGTCCTTGGGAAGGTACAAACGTTAAAAAATATTCCTTCATACAAACGTTTGTGAGTTTTTGATCAAAGCTTTGAGACGTTGTTTCGTTCAAAAAAAAAAAAAAAAAAAAAAAAAAAAAAAACGCTTTATTCTGTGGTGCCGTGAACATTTTCAAATTTTATTACTTGAAGTATGATTTTGCTTTCAACCAGGCAATGAATTGATCTAACCAATTAATTTAATGCAAGGCACCCCTTGGCAATATGATTAGAAGCTTTGACAAAATTACATTTAATTCAAAGTGCTGAAAGTATTTATTGTGAGACAGTATTTATCATGAAAAAAAAACAACATCTTTTCTGGTTTAACACTTTCCTGATTTACAAAAATTTGGACCTGTCCAAATTCAAAGGTTTTGCAGATGAAAATTTAAAGAAGATTTAATTTGAAAAATAACCATTCAGTAGGGAAAAATAGTGTGGAAAAAGAAGAAATTGCTTGTCAGAAGCAATTTCTTCTTTTTTCACAATGATTTCTCAATCATAAAATCACAGGCACGTAAAAAGCAGGGATTAAAAACGAGGGTTAAAAGATATTATCGGGTAATTTAGACTAAGGTCAGCCTTATATGCTGGCTGATATTTGTCTCTACCTCATGCAAAAGCCTGAACATATTCCAGGTTAAGCATGACAAGGGTTAAGAAAACGACAATTTCGTATTTAGACTGTACTTACAACGAATCAATGACGCATGCGCTTGAAGACTTTACTTACAGACAAACCCTCAAAACCTCGATTTGGCGTGATTCTACATAAAAACAATATAACTGCGAAATTGTTGAAAGCGGCGTAAAACCCATTCAAACAAACAAACAAACATAAAAACAAATCACGATATGAATGTAATAATGAATTATATTTACATATCAAATGGAACTACATGTATCTACAAAACATGTGAAAATTAGTACGAAATATAATTCAAAACAGAAACTTAACTTAAATACTGGCATTTAAACATATTATGTATAAAATTGTACTAATTAGGAGTTGTGTTCTTCAACATTTTTATCGCGTGAAAGAAAGCAAAAAGTCCCCACCAGGATGGTAAAGTGTAGGCGACTAAATTTAAGTCACCCTTCGAAATATAAAGATATACGCGTTAAAGTATGCTTCGTTGTGTTACTGGGAGAATTAAGCCTAGCGGTCTCGCGTTTCTTTTTTTATTTAATTTTGTAAAAATTATCACGGGTCATAGTGGATTCTTTTGACCTTGCATAGACAGTTAAGAACATCGTGAAATTGACAATATGAATGATATTGGAATGATTTTGGAATAAAATTTAATGAGTGTGTGGAGCGAGTTTGATTGAAATTTAAGGGAGGTAATTCAATGTCGTTAATTCTGTTCAACAAAATAAGCGATATTTATTACCTCCCTTTATTAAAGAAAATGAATACAATATCTATAAAAAGTTCCATATTTCTTCATGAACCAATCAGACTCTTAAAATTTCAATTTTAATGAAATCGCGATATTTTTACGAGCTGATTTTGAATGTAGTTGTTGATTATTTAAGGTGAACATTTTTAAATCGTTCCAGTGAGTGTTCGGAATAAGTGCATGGAGCGCTGGGTGAGCGAATTAGAATGTTTTGATTGAGATGAATGTCAATTTCACGATTTCTTTACTGTGCCGGCTTTGACATCAAGATCAGGCGGTAACTTTAATTTCGAATTATCACGCGCTCGCTTGTTTAATTTAACTACTAGTATCATTCGAAATTGAACAAAAATATATAAACATTTTGTAATTTGACTATTACCTGACGATAGCATTCAAATTAACCGAAATAAATGGAATAAATTGTTTCAAAACTCTGTCTGCTCTTGTTAATACTCTACTTCGAAACTTGTGAAAATCGGCTTGTTAATATGATTATAATATGTACAAAAATTTAAAAGATCAAAGATCAATCCGCTATATCGAACTCTTCGAAAAGATTTTAATACAATACATTTCATTGTCTTGTCTGTAAGTTCAATAACCAAAAGTTATTGAGCATTAATTAATTACAAGTTTATTTAAAACAAATAATTAACTCACTGCATATTTTCATCACGTTGCTCCTATAGTTATCATTGTCAAAATAATCACTGTCAATAAAAGTCTCAGTAACAAAGTTAACATCAAACAAAACCGGTCAACGATTGACGCTACTTGCACCCAAGTCAATTTCTTAAGCAAGCCCCGCCCGCACAGTCCACTTCCATCAGACCACGCCCTCGGACGAGTGCCACCTTTGATATCACCATTCCGCGTTGTGGCAAAACTACAATCTGGACTAATACTCTTTAAACTCGGTTTACGAGCAATGGAAGTCTTAAAATCTGGCGGTACTTCAATTGTTGATGGTGTTTCTAAAGATTCACACGCGGTACTGCTTCGTCCATGAGTAGATTCAATATTGTCCTCCTTATAACACGTGATGGTGGATAAAAACACCGCTAGTCTCTCGATGTTATATGTCACAGATTTCTTTCTATCTTTGTTATGATACAGTTTTATAACCACAAGTGTCAGTAATATTTCACATATTGATAAAGTTACAACTAGCAGCAAGTATGAACCTGTAATAAAAAGGGATCATTATGATATTCATTCACAGTGTAATCAACTAATATGACCCATAAAAAATATTGTAGTTTACTAATAACTTGTACAAAATCACCAATAAATTCAAGTTTTATAATAAATTTGGATAGTCTAGTCTCCTACCGAGATTTGTTTCGAATCGAAAGCAACAAAACGGAAGTTACTTTTCTAAAACAGACATTTTTTGATATGCCTCATAAATGCACGTTAACATTTCAAACTAGTGCTCAGTGTTAAACCAATAATTTCAAAAGGGGATCCAGTTTGAGGTGCACATTACATGATGTTTACGAAAATCTTTTGAAAGCTTGAAGCGGTATTGAAGCTGATACATACCAAACATCGGTACATGAGTACCGGAAGTTGGGAAATCATCTACAATGACGTTGTAAAATATGGCTTCGGCAATGAATACAGCAACAGAATACCCCAGCTTGATTTCTGACTCTGGGGGAATCGCAAACACCCACATGCCCAGAAATGACGTCAACACAAGAGGAAGTAATGACCAAATAAGGAGTGATTGTGCTCGGCGTCGTAGTTTAAAGTTGAATTTTAGGCTACTGAAACATAAAAACAAATTGCTGATTTGTAAGTGGTTTATTCTTTATAAATCAAAGTAAAGGAAACTTAAGTTCATTTATTTTTCAACTGCTAAAGACACGAAGAATATAAATATGCATGAAATATAAAATTTATAATGCGAAGCATTTCCTGTAGACTAACAGCAAATTTAGAATAAAACTAATACGCAAAAGTATTGAAAGCCCAGTTCTATCGATAAAATGGCTAGCTTGATCAGCAGAGAATAAAATACCTTTTGCATGAAAAGCACAACGAGGAAAGCACAAAAACATCATACTATAGAAATTATTTGAATAAAAGTGAAAATACTGATGAAAGCGTTGCTTGCATACCTATAGTTTAGTGAATTTTGTATGACGTCCCCGGAAGTTAATGAGGTAGATTCAAGTTTCCATTCGTCATTCTGTACAAACTGGTCTATACCCACGGCTGAGTTTAGGAAACTGAGAGATACTGTGGCCGCGTCAAACGACCAGCTTTTAACACCTGTAAAAATCGAAATTTCACTGAAACTATTAAAATTGAAAGCTTCTGAATGTTTCTTGATGAAATATGAAGCTACTAAATAGTATCTATAGAACTTGTATGCATATTTTCATTAAAAGGAGGTAATAAATATAGCCTATTTTGTTTTATCTAAGCGATATTTTATTACTTCCGTTTTAGTTCACTCAAAACTCCCTCAACACACTCGTTTGATAAAAAATCCTTTCAAAATCAATCATCTTGTCAATTTCACAATGCTGTTAATTGTAGCGTCTCTTTGAAACAAGATTGAAAATTTTTAGAGAAAAGAGGTACAGTTAAGAACAAGGTGAAATTGACGAGATAATTTTGTAATGATTTTTGAAGAAAACTGAATGAGCCTGTAGCGAGTTTAGATTGAAATTCAAGAAAAGTAATTCGATATCGCTCATTTAGTTCAAGATTAACAAATTCAGCGATATTTATTACCTCCCTTTAGTAAATTATGCATTAAGGTTTTAAAAAAGGCTTTCTGAATCTTCATAAACTCATCATACGCTTAGAAAAAGTCATTTGTGTCAGTGAAATCGTAGATTTTATATATCGATTTTCATTTTGAATGCAGTTAGTCATCTTGTCATTTTTTAGTGAATATGGGGTGTTTTTGAATGGTTGGAGTGAGTGACTGGAATGAATGATTTGAGCGCCTAGCGAATGAATTTGTATGGTTTTGACCGGAATTATTGTCAATTTGATGATGCAATTAACTGAAACACAACCCGAGAGCTAACCCGCATTGCTTTCTAATTCCTTGTTAAGCCGATAGATTAACTAAACAAAGAATAACAAAAATGAGGATTGTGACTTTTTTACCTCTGTATGTATCTGCATTTTAAAATCTAACTTTGAAGTTATATTCAGTGGTGGCTATAAAGAACTACAATTTCATTTTTGTTTAATAGGTAATAAATTGCGTTTTAATCAGAATTATTAGGCTATGAAAAGCACTAATGATGATTGCAAACTTTTTTGGCTCTGAAAGTACTGCCTTTTAGAACCTTACTTTAAGGTCATGTACAGTAGCCAATACTTTCAAAACTTTCTCTAATTTGATTAAATATCTTCACGCTAGTTGTTTGTGCTATTTTGCAATCCAGAGTACCAAGCTAGGAAATAAGAGCTTACTTATAGAACACTCTTGTGTATCAAACGGATAAAATGTGATGTCTGCTGGACAAAACACTGTAAACTTTCCCGAAGGAGCCCAGTCTACTTGACCATTATAACCGGCCCTGAACAAGAGGGCGCTATCGTCCATGATGTTGACGTCATCAATCCTGAAATAGCATTGAACGTTTCTTTGTTAAGTATTCTTAGACGCTTTTCAATGGTTTATCGATAAAAAACGGTATATTATCCTTTGATAAACCCACCGCATTGCCAGTGAAATTATCTAGAAACTATATTCCGCTTTCTTTCATTTAACTCTGTCTAATGTCATCTAGGCATTGCCAAATAAGTGACGTCATCTTGAACGTTGCATAGCACTCACGGGTAAAATGATGCGCTTGGAGAAAATTTGCTTTAAAATGTTGAAAATTTGTCTCCTTTTTTCTTTTAAGAAACAGAATAATTGTTTGTTTTTCGAGTAAGATCGATTGTTATTTCATTTTGAGAACACCAAAACCTATGTTTTCACTCGTGGCATCGCCATTCGCGAAAATATAGTTGTTGTTGTTCACTCAATGAAATATCAGTCGACAAATTTCAACACTGAAACAAGCGATTATCCACTATTTGATCACTTTTCAATAGAAAAATCTGTGATTAAAAATTAAAGTCATTGTTAAAAAAGTATAGAACATTTCTTGTCTACGTTATTTATTCTTACAAAATGTTCTAACAACGGCATTAGGGACCGAATATAACGAGGAACCACAGATCATATATTTGTTATTTGAGTAGTTAAAATTCGAGGTATTATATATACTTACTGGTTATCTACAATAATTTTGGGATCCCAACATAACGAATAACCCAGAAATAGTTCTTCGATATCCGAATAGCTTGAAGGGACCCAGGTAAACCGATTGTCCGTCCATTTCTGAAAAATATGAATAGTACGAATCAATTGTATCTGCCTATATCTTTATAGGCAATTACAGCACAATTGTTTCGTGCTGAGCCATCAATTCGATAAACAATCAATTATCTACAAAAAAGTATGATCACAAAAATATGAAGCATATAGCGTTTGACAAAATGGAAATTATCGATATTTATTACATCCCTTTAACTAAATATGTATACAATTTCTATAGATAGCTTCCTATTTCTTAAAGAACCTATCAGACGATTACATTTTGAATTATGTCAGTGAAATCGCGATTTTTTCTGGGTTTATTTATTTGGAATGACGTTGTTGATTCTATCTTTTGCAGTTTTGAGCGTTTTTGAATGGTTTAAACGAGAGTTTGGAATGAATAAATGGAACGTTAAGCGAGTCATTTGGAATGGTTTTGACCAGATTGATGTCGATTTCACGATGTTGTTAACTGTACTTCGTTAACAAGTCGCTTAAGTTTTAATTTAGTCGTACAGTTAACACCATCGTGAAATTGACATTCGCCTAAATCAAAACCATTCTAAAACGCTAACTCAGCGCTCCAATCATTCATTCAAAACACTCACTCAAACCATTCAAAAACGCTCAAACCCTTTGAAAAATATATAATCAACAACGTCATTCAAAATTCATTTTGACAGAGAAAAATCGCGATTTCTCTGGCATTATTGAAATTGTTAGCGTCCCATAGGTTCAAGGAAACAGAAAGCTATGTATAGAACTTGTTTGCATCTTTTATTAAAGGGAGGTAATCAATATCGTCAATTTTGTTCATCCTGAGATGATCCATGGGATTACACCCCCCCCCCCCCCATTAATTTCACTCAAAACTCGCTCCTCACACTCATTCAATTTCATTCCTAAATCATTCCAAAATCATTCACTTTGTCAATTTCACGATGTTGTTAACTGTAGCGGAGTCTTTTATATCATAATTGAATAAAGACTGGCTATAATCATCGATAATCATTGTGATTCAAATTATATAATATCAATTTAATAATTTCCATTCAAAAAGATACATATTAAAATCCAAAAAATCTTTATGTAGGATTTTTTGTTAAGTAAGCTATGTATGTATGAACATAAATACTATTGTTTTCTCTATTGAAACTTAATGAGTAAAAAGAACGTTTCTTACCACGTCAAACCAGCCTGTTACAGAAAACTGTTGCTTCGTTACGTCCTGAAAATATGTGAGAGGAAACAAACCTTAGTACAAAATAAATTGTCATTTAATCATTTAATTAAAGCTGCTCTTTCACGGATCGGGAAAATGTGCTTTTTGAATCTTTTTGTAAAATTAATTGGAAGTAACGACGTCATCATGTTGAAGCCTTTAAAATAATAAAATTCAATCTGGTAATGTACGGAAAGAAAGACTGATATTCCTCAATTTAAGGAAAATCATTCTGAAAAATAAAGCAACTACTAACGCTATAAAAATTATACTTCAATTTCGAGCAAACTACTTACGCATGTTTGTCTTATTTAATCAAAGACTAAGGTAAAAGTATTTGACAGCCGGAAACTTCATATCATTACAAGCAAAAATGAAAGGTTATTCACGGAAAGTAATCATTTTGTAATTTATAGACTCGAAATAAATAGACTGGATCCCTTACTGATCTTGCCACTTGGAAGAAATAAGTTACAAATTTATTGAAATATGTTGGTTTTAGTGCCAATGCCCTTGTGCCATCTTTAATTGTCTAAAAATAAACTCATTTTCAAATTTAAGAATAAGCTTTGTATTTTTTTCTATGAAAAACTGTGAAAGAGCAGCTTTAAAGTATCATTCAAGTGCCTCATGATTATCCATTTGGTGTTCAGGACATATCTCTATTTTTCATAAGCGATGGCAGGCAGTATTGACTAAGATCAGCCTGCACAGACACACAGTCTGATCTTAGCACACACTATCTGCTTTCTACTTACTTATTGTGGGGAAAACTTCAAAAAGACTTGTTGAAATATCGCACCAAAATAAATATGTTTGCATTAAAACTTAAATTTAGTATAACAATGTTAAATATGTCTTATGTTGCTTAACTGCTTGTGCTCATAAATAGTTTTTTTTTTTTGATATGTAATATACATGAACATACTGCTCTTTCTTTGGCAAATGAAGTGTCTTTAAAATTATGTCTCAAACACTTTACATGCACCGTAAGGTTCACGTAAAGTGGGTTTTTTTTACTAATTTTCATTTGCCAACAAAAAGCAACCTGTCCAGTATATTATATATCAAAATGTAGGTCAAAATGAGCACAAGCAGTAATGCAACATAAGAATACCCTAGCTATACAAGTAAAACATCTTGGAAAATGGCCAATTAGTAAAGAACTGCATGATGGTTGGATGAAACTGGCTCACATTTCTACAACATACAGTCTAAAGGACTTACTAGCTACTCATACAACCGTATAGAACTCGGATGCAAAACGTAGTTATGCAAGCAATTTATTTTGACTTATTTTATCAACACATATGTCATATATATCATTATATTTTGGTATGCTTGTAGAATTTTTTAAATTATGGTTTGTTATCAAAACATAAATGGACATTAAAAGTTTTTATACCTGTAAGGTTGTATAGCAATTTACTTGTAACTTTTTTAATCTCACAAAATGATGAATATACAATTCTGTTTTACATTACATGTACTTCATGAAATTGAAATTTGATAAAAAACATCGGTCAAAAATGTTACAGCTATGTTGCAATGTTGAGACTAGTGTAATTGTACCACAGCGAGCCGTCGCATCGCAGGTCCTAAATGAGTTCAATGATATAATGACTTATTTTCAGGAATGAAACTTACGTGATGTATAAATTGACGATTGAAAATAAGTCAAACGATCAAACTATTTCCATGTTGCCAAAAGCAAGGGTCAAAGTGTAAACACATTGACCTATTTTTTTTTTTTTTTCATTTAGCGCTTCAATTTAAACGTAAATCACGCGTATGGTGAAAAACGTATTCAGTACTAGTACACGTGTTCGAATTGTGCAGATTTGGATTCAATTGGGCTATTTCTTTTTCCAACCTCATCGTGTATATGTGCACACTCCTTTTGGATTAAAACACGGATTTAAGCCGGTATTAACGTTAAAATGGGATTACAGATTAACTTAAATATGATCAATTACGCCACTTTGATCTTGTTTTTTACAAAATCATTCATATTTTACCACCTTAACTATACAGTTTCACCCTATAACGACGATTCGTTTTTTCTCATCAGATAATGATTTGTTCTATTATCCAGGAGAACCTGCCTAAAGGACAATTAATTTAAACTCCCATTCTTAAAATATGCAAAACACAGGATTCATAACAACAGAACAATATGTTATTTCCCAAATGAATACAATTAGTAATATCGGGAATTGCCATTCACCTCAATCAAAACCATTCTAAATCGCTTAATCATAGCTCCATTCATTCATTCCAAACACTCACTCAAAACCATTGAAAAACGCTTTAACCCATTGAAAAATGTGGAATCGACATCGTCATTCAAAATAAATTTGGATTAATCGAGATTCCAATGACATACGTAATTCAAATTGTAAGCGTCTAATAGGTTCTTGAAGAATTAAAAAGCTATCTAATAAACTTGTATGCATATTTGATTAAAGGGAGGTAATCAATATCGCTAATTTTGTTCATCCTCAACAAAATTTGCGATATTGGATTACCTCCCATTAAATTCACTCAAAACTCGCTCCACGCACGCAATAAATTTCATTCCGAATTCATTAAAAAATTATTCACCTTGTCAATTTCGCGATGTTGTTAACTGTAACATGCTTTGTACCTGTTTTTTGTAACCTTTTTCCCCCAAACCGGATTTTTATGCATTGAAGGCTTTAAAAGTGTGTAAAATTGAGGTAAAAGGAGAAATTGCAATTTATGTCTTTTTACCTCAATATTCTCAACAATATTTTGCTGTTCCTTTTTTTCATTTAACACAATCTGAATTGGTTGAAATTCATTGAATTTGGATTAGTCTAAAAATGATAATCTTAGATGATCTGGGTAAGACAGCTGGGGCCTGTTTTATTAAACATCTTACGATATTTATTTTCGTACGTCAAAAATTTAAGCTGCTTATAGATAAGTAACTAAATATGGAATTATGCCATGCAATATCTCATTGGAATCGTCTTCTAAAGACGATTTCGATGAGATATTGCAATGCAAAATCTAACAATGAATGAAAACACCAGGTACGATTTGAGGTTTTTGACTTACGATTATTTTTTTCGTAAGCAGTTAAGTAAAACGGGCCCCTAATGTTTAAACCAAGACAACTGAAATTACCACATGAGGTCATATAGGTACGTATTCAGGATAACGGATAATTGAAATTAAGTTATGGCAATTTTTAATTCGTATATTCCGAGTGGTTGGAAAATTGTCTCATATACCTTACTTAAACACAAATTGAGTACAAGCATTTTCGTAACAAGGTAGTTTCTCAAACTTGAAATGTATTCAACTTACAGCATGGTGGTGATAAAATGTAATTAATATTTTACATTTGTTGTTTTATGTATTCAATGAAATGTGAAACTGATATTCAGAATGAAGACGCAAAGCAGATTTGCATATTCATTCGTTGTGTTAAGAACCAATTTGAAAGCTGTCTGTCAACTACTTTTAGAAAAGAAGACTTTCTTGTTTGTGTTTTGTATAAGGGTGTGCGCCGGGACAGATCTGAAATTTGAATAAAGGTCCAGTAGATGATGCCATATAGGCATAAACCAAATATGAAAGTTGTGTGCCTTCTGGTTTCAGGTTATATTTTCTTAATCTTTTGATTCCTTGACAACCAGAGCTGAGGTTGGATTTTAATTATTTAATATTTCGGTGAACTCTACAAAATAAATGATTCTTTCAAGTTCCATCTATTCTCGCAAACCGAGTAGATCTTTATGATGAGTAGATCTTTATCAGAAAAATATAGATGACGGACGACGCACTACTGACGACTGACGATTGGACGATCACAATATCTCACTTTGAGCTCTACGCAGCTTAAAGCTAACTTAAAGCTTAACTTAAAACGGAAAGAGAGTTCTGGCTGTTTAGAAGTATGTTTCAGTCATTTTATTCGCTAGAAATATTGGGTGTATTTAATTTTGGTATTAAAAATTTGGATTGTCGGTGAAGGGTCAGAAACTTACTTACAAATGAGCATCGGATTCATGAGCAAAATTATAGCTTTTGTTGTTAACGAACGAAATATCAATAGATCTTACTCGACAAACAAACGATTATCCTTGAACAAAAATGAGACAAAAGAGAAAAAAGGACAAATGTTCTTAAAGCGCTGGAATACGTTTATGGTGACGTCAGTTTTTGGGCTCCGATATCTACCGATATATCTCGAAAATCCACCGAAAAGCATCAAAGAAACATTGATACTTCTAGTAGTTTGGCATTAAAGAGAATTAAGACTATGTTAATTTCCATTAATTTGATATTTGAAATTTGATTATTGCCAAACCTTATCGGTTAAAGCATGGATAAACACATAGTGGACATTTCTAAATCCTTGGAAATGTAAGTCCATTTTTAGTGGACGTTTACCAGTGTTAGTGCGTGGGAAAATCCGGTCAGATACAAATAGCTTTTCATAAAGAAGTTCCAAATAGCGTTCAATTTTCTTTTCTTCAAGACTTGTTTCCGCCAGACAACTGTGCATTCTGCAAATGGCATTATACAAGAATTCTTTACAATTTATATATATTATCGAAAGACTCCTTTTAAAAGCGAAATCAGCGGCCTATCTTAAATCACGCATTTTAAACTTTTGCGCAAGAAAGTCATTAAATGACAAGGCGGTGATCCGTCTATTGGGTTTTACCTTGGTGCAAGTGGGACAAAAACTAAGTGGTCCCCTTGTAGTCCGTTGTCTGAGAGACAACGTGTGATAAACATTTTTGCAATCAAATTTGGTAATGGAATCTGCGATTAGAAAGAGAATCATACTATGCATATGCGTGGCGCTATATATCCTTAGTTCTTTCACCGTCTATAATTTGTGTTCGTTAGAGAAAATAAAATACCGCTAAACACTTTTTTAACACAACGATGTAAGATTTTCGAAATTTTGGTGAAACACCAGTTTTCTCATTCAGAATTTATAATATCTTTTACGAATCTTCGTGGAAAATACAGGAAAATTAAACACAAGTAAAACAGTGTCTTGCAATTCAAATTTAGATAAAGAATCTTCTAATGCCACCCAACAAAGTAGTTGTTGTCACGACATTAAAGTAACCTAGCGCCGACATCTCTCTGTCACTCACTCGAGACAGTCGTCGCGAATGCAAACTTTTAGGCCTACGTTTTGAGATATAGAATTTCGATGATATCATTAACTAGCTGTATTTGCGAAATTTCATTTGTTCCTTATTTATATAATTGTTTGGTGCTATTTGTGGATGTGTACATTAAAGTTACTAATTTATCATTAACAGTACTAGTAATAAGCACATTCTAAGTTGCTTTTAAACTTTGATTTTTTTTAAGATTTCATATGAAGTAAACAGTTCGTTCAAAAAAGAGGGTCGGAGCCCTTGATTATATGTGTGACCAGCGATTCATAAAGGAACAATCTGGGTATTGCGAAAAAAAGATTTTTGAAAATGGTTGACTGGTCCTGGAACGTATCTATTTTTCTAAGTCTGTTTTCGATGGTTCCCTTTTTTCGACGGTTCACACATATTTGATAAAAGAAAAACTGAGATATTAATGCCATAGTCAATTCGTCTTATGAACCGCAAACATTGGCTTAATAAAAAGGGGTGTTAATCCTTTTAAGTTTGCTTTAATATTGATATTTTCCAATCTTTGGTCGAAACATTTTACATTTATCATATATTAACATGAGTAGTTTCCCTTTTCGTCACCACAATGTCACCAGAAATGTCCACCTTCAGTACTTTCGGTGCTTTGATTATTCAAACAAATTCATCTTATGCTCTTAAAGAATAGAATAGAATAGAAAACATTATGAAACCCGTACAATTCGGCTACTTTTTCTTACTTTTGCCGAGAGTTTTCATTATTTATATGTGTGCGCAGTTGTTAATTGCAATGAACTATTTTCAAAATAAGATGATAAGAAGTCTGTTAAGCTTGACAAGAACTAAATTAAAAAAAAAGACTTTTTTACAATCTTCTTGGTCCTTTTATGATGGTTTGAAGTGACTGCATGCCATCTTTACTTATATGTACCTATTGGGCTTACTATCGATACTATACAGACACAAGAATTGGCAAGGTTGCACCAGAATCGGGCTTGTGCGATTGTCACTTCCAGTTTTTGTCAGATACTCCGGGGCCGCCACCATAACACAGTTTGTTAGGCATAAGACTTCCAATCTGGAAGTCGTGGGTTCGATCCCCGGAGGCGGCACATATCCTTTCCGACGTTTGTCTCTCACCAATGGGTTGATATAATCGTAAACCTATGTGAGATAGCAGTCGGAGGCTAGGAAAGGGTGTAATGGTAGTACAGGTGAAAGAAATACCAGGAATATATTGTTAGGTGCTCCAGCCGCCGCGATATAACTGCAAAATTGTTGAAAGCGGCGTAAAACCCATTCAAACAAACAAACAGATACTCCGGTTGACCTACCCGAAGTTCATTAAGAGTGCTATGAATTACTCAAACACACGTATTCCTTATAAGTGACGGCGGGAAATGTTAGCACATTTTCATTGAAACTCGTATTCTACAGGTAACAAAAAGGGATGAAATAAGACTGCCGTTACGCTTAGAGCTTGCATGTCTGTTATATATGTTGTCCTAAGTTTGGCATCCCGAGACAGACAATTCACAATTAAACCACTCAGTTTAAAACAGCTGAGCCCGATTAGGTTTGAAAGTAACACATCTGCCTCTCATGTTCGAAAGTTCGATACGCTGCTCGGCAAACTTAAATTCTACATTTTATATAAGGCATCGTGACTCGTATCATTTGTCTCCCACAAATGGAATACTCATAGGCTGAAGTGGGAAGGGCAGCTGATGACTCTGATTGAATATTCTGGTAAGACTGTGAGGATTACAGTAAGCTATGGCCACCACATTATAATTGTAAACTTATGCGACGTTAAAACTCATAAAATAAACAGAAAAATCGGTTCGGTACCACTGGAGAAGTGGGTCGAAAAAAGGAAAGACCCCGAATCCTGCCAATTATGTTCATTTTTCTTGACCGGTTTATCTAAGACACGGTAACGGATCTGTATGCATTTTGCTTGATTATAAAGTCATAAATTTACAGACATCCGATGCTGAGCATCCACAAATCGACGGGTTTAGCTTTAAAGTTTCATTAAATACTTCCATATGTATTCTATATTTTTCAAAGCGACACTACAGCCCCCAATAAGTCACGTTAAGGTTTTTTTTCTTTTCCTTTTTCACCCTTTTTTACTTAGTATAGATAATCATAGAGGGACTTTATTTTATTTATACTGCTTTTCGCTTCGCAGTTCCAAAAAGGAAATGTCTCAGTAAAAGTTATAAACCTAAATAAAACTAATTCAGCATTTCTCTGTAGAGCTATCAATCAAATGTCGGATAATATCAGGCCTAGATTTAGCGGTGTTGTTAAGAACAATGACCCACTTCAATAGTGGCTAACTTTCACATATAATAATACCTATAGTTTTCAAAATGTGATACATATCGATTTGAAGATATAGAGGATAAACATCTGATTTTGTCTAGCCTAAAAATGTCTAACGAGATGAGTTATTTGGTGTGAACGAGGTTTTTAGCAGCATAATAATGCTTCCGAGTGATACATTTTTTCATATCAAACACACTCGGTTGATAATTATATTCATTACATTCCCAAAATCTCTAGTCTTATTCGATATTACAATATATCTCATCATTTTTCTATCGTCTGTCTTGTGAATGGCGCGTTTTGGTACTACGGAAGTGATTTTTTTCAATAATTCCCTGTATCCACATTGATTTATCATTTCTAGATGTGCGAGCATAAAAAGAGACTTTAGTGGTAAAAATCTATTCTTTCGATGTTAGACAATGTGAGGCTAGAAACGAAAAAAATCGGGTAACTCTCACGCCGTCTAAAAAGACGCCAACTATTTTCAGTGAAGTAAACACCGAATCATTTTTTGAAATTCGTAAAATGATCGATAGCAGTATGAACATAGTCGAGGAATTTTGCAGTCTCAACTCTGTGAGATGAGTGTTTGAATATTATGCTTAGACACAGATTTGATTTGATTTTTTAGCAACAACTGCAAAGTCATCGGATTTCGTGCCTTAGAAAAACAGAAGATAATCCACTTACGTCACAGAATAAAAAAATAGTCGAATAAGGTTTTATTCAACTCTGAAATCACAAAGTTGCCGATTTTATATAATGATTATTAGTTTAGTTTCTGTTTCTTTTTTACATTAGAATTTTTCCTTAGTCATTGATTTTTAACTAGATCTTTTGACTGTGCATTGCACTTTAATATCGTCCATAAAAGCAACAGTCTGAGAAGCATGTAAGAGTTGTCTACACTTTTACATTCCCAGCAATTTTTTCAGCAAAATGCTTTTATTCGCTTTAGGTCTTGTATATACAGATAATTACTCATATACTCATATAAGTAATCATTTACTTTACACTTACACTTAAAACATCAAATCATTCTTACCAAAGCCGTAATTATTAATTAAAAATTTTAATTACTCCAAAATAGAAAACGCTTGAAAAAAAAAAAAAAAAAAAAGTCGCGGGGGTCAAAAGACATCCAGAATTAGATAAGTAATTTAAATGGTTAACCGATTTTTTTCAGCAGCGATCAAATAATTAGATCAAAACTGGAAAGACCAATACAAGAATTTGCTATGTAGCTCTGACATCGAAAAAAGGCTTCTTGGTCATCACATGAACTTACTAGAAAATTAATGGAACGGATATTGAACCCGACTGATACCGCTGTTGTCCCGCTTGGTCGAAGAAGGCTGTTATAATTGTAAGTAATTGCCGTGTACAGGGAACTGGCGCTTGTGGTGGAGTATGACGTCACTTCCGGAACTGCAAGAATAAGAAAAGAGTTCATACAAGCATTCTGGGGCCTCTTTCAAGAAAAATATCGTACGATTAATCTTATAAACATCGTACGATTATATTTAAGACGGTCGTAAACGGCTTTCACAAAAATATCGTTGAAAATCGCAGACTATACGACCTCATAAGATTATCGTAAAGTTGATCTTTCACATCTGCACTTGCTGATCATATGATAAAAAATTCCGCGTTAGTGGATATATTGTCCGCTATTCAAAATACCAAAAAGGGTAAATCAGCAAACTGACCGTAGAAAAGCCATTTACTTGTATATTAATGCATTTTTAACGAGGTTTATTAAAACATAATTCGTCGAACTACACATTTCTCATCGAAATCTAAATATCTTTGTCATTATAATTATGCAAGTGCTCATAATTGCAAAGTTATTTCAGTTACATTGTCGATTCCCTTTCCAATGAAAGTAAACCGACTGTCGAACCGAATGTGGAGCATGGTAAAAAAGCACATGTTCTAGTAAATGATCATCTGAACTATAAGTTTTCGGTGTTTGACTTTATTATCATTATATTCTATGATCATTGTTGTTTGGTTGGTTGGTTGTTTTCTGGTGAAGTATAAGCATGTATAAGAATACAACATCTTTAAAGGGGTAAGATGAAAAAATAAAAATGGCTCATCCATTTTTCTTGTATGTTTTTGTTATTAATTGTTCAAATCTGTATAGTTCTGTGCCTATATTGAATGTATTGAAACGAACTATAGAGGGGTAGTATTAAAGGTTATTGAATTTACGTGGAAATATATTGTGTCGGACGAGTTCTGTTGGCAGTGTGCCCGAGCTTGCGAGGGAAACTACGCCAAAAGAACGAGTCCGACACAATATATTCCCATTTAAATTCAATAACCTTTTTATTGTATACTTTGATATTGTTGGACGATATTCACTTTTTATTTATTATTTTTTTACATCACCTATACTTCTAGAACGATTTTGTAGTTAAATTTACACCGCTTTTAAATAACAGTTATGCAATAGACCTTTTCCCGCAAAACCCTTTCCGGTATATTTTTACGTTCGGATGAATACATCCGTTGTTATGAAGTGACAGTGTAAACAAAAAAGAGGGCGGACATTTTTTGTGTCGATTCGCATTTTTTGATCTTTAAATACGCGTTGATTTCGACTTACTTTCAATAAAAATGAAATAAAGATATGTATTAAAACTTGTTCATTTGTTATTCTTACCAGTTACACGTTCCAGAACTGACTAAATCGGCATACTTGATTCCGGAGCAGACTAGCGATAGTCATGATGGACGGAAAGGAGTGAAAGACGAAATAAAGAGAAAGATAGGAAGGAAGAGAAATAGATACTAGAATTATGATAGACACAAAGGGATGGACATGAAATAGTTTTGAAAGAGTTACGTTATAAAATAACAAAAGAAAAGAGAAACGAAAACAGTGATTTGGAAGAAATTTGAGGAGGGGGGGGGGGGGGGGCATCAGAGTCGACGGAGATGGGGAGGGGATGAAGTGGTTTATTTCTCGGAAAATGTTTCAAATAAATGAAAACAAACACTGGTGAATTAACCTTTAGGCATTCAAGGAACTTGAAACGTATTTCTCTACTCTGACAAAACTATTTCTCGAATATTGAACGCAAAAAGAAAGCGTTGATAATGCTATTTTATGTTGACTTTTGGCGAGGTAGCAACCAAAAAGTAGTCCAGTCCATTTGTGCACGTGAAAATAATCTTAGTGCAATATCAAAGTATGCAAAATCAAAAAATATTGCACACTTTCCTCCCGTTCAAATACATAGAGAGAATATCAAAGTATATAATAATGAAATGAACTTTAGATGGATATTATATTCCAATCACTTTTTTTCAAAATTACTGATCAGTCTAACTTCGGTTCTAGTACAGTGCTCGTTGTCGTATCCGTGTAACTAGAACAGTTACATGAAGCTTAGACATGTTTCATCTGTCTTGATGTCGCCGTTCAATTATTGTATCTGCTTGATTATTTGCTCAGTTCATCTTTGACGAAACAAGAGAGAAAAAAATATCGAGTGCAGCGGTTTTCTTGTTGATGATGATGATGATGATGTTGTTGTTGTTGTTGTTGCTGTTGTTGTTATTAAGAAATCCTCCTATCTATCAAGAATTGTATGGTTTTGACTACAGGCTGTGGAATTTTAATCCATATTGCATAATGTGAGAGTAGTTTTTTTTTTTTTAAAAAAAAAGTAAGTAATTTATATATGCGTAAAAATCTATTGATTTGGTATCTCCCTCTTTCTGTGTCACAAGGAAGGGTAAGCAAACGTTTTCAGTGATGATCACAAAAGGTTCGATTCTTACGGTAAGTAAACAACTGAATACCACTATGAAAACATTCTGCGACAATCGTACGATTATCGCAGGGTAAAATCAAACATCGAAATGATGGTGCATCTGTTGGTTTCAATATAATCTCGTTTATTACACTATATTGTACTTGGAAATTTGGTATGTAAATAGCTAAATAATCGTTCTAACATCCGCGATAGCTAGAAAGGAATCCGAAAACATTTAAGGCTCATAGAGACAAAATCGTAAAATTTACGACTGGTCTGAAGTTGTCGTATAATTTATCGTAGATTTCACGAAACGACGCCTTTCTTGAAAGCCAAAAAGTTTCTTGAAAGCCTATTTTTATCGTACGATTGCGATACGACCAAATTTCAATCGTAGGACCTTTCTTGAAAGAGGCCCCTGGACATAAATCAGAAGAATTGATGGGACATGGTTTCAGTGTGAAAACTAATAAGAACAATTAACATCCTTTTAATCTCACTATAGGGATGCTGGAACAGTAAAGTCTTTAGGCAAAATGATCTGTTTCTATTTCTATAAGGCTGGGTATGGTGTTATTACTATATCCCTCGCTATTTACGATGACTTTTACGAAAAAATAGTTTAAGTTCGAAATCAATGACATGAATGATACGGCCTAGACATACGAAATGTCTTTAAAATGATGTCGTAGGGTGAAGAGTACATTGTGCATGGTGTTATTACAGTGGTTTGGTCGAATTAAAGGAAATAAAAGGAATAAAAACAAGAGCACCGTCTACGGATGCAACGCCCGGCTGCAGCAGCTGGATGAAGTAAAAAATTCTATGTCGAAAAAACGAATAACTATTACAAAAAAATGCTTTTAGAGTTATCCCCTTGATAGTCTAGGTAGCTCTTGTGACGGTGAGTGAACACACATGCCAAGTTGATATGAAGATATCTTTAAGACCAACAGAGATATGACCAAGGTTCAAGTTTGCCAACGCAATCATCAACGCAAACGTCAAGACCAACCCGAACGATTTTAAAACATGATCATAAATCATTTCTCTGAAAACAGCCGAGCTTAAATGAAGGGATAAATGTCGAAATAAAAAGTTATGCATTCACTTTTGGATGGACAAGCTTTGGTTTCTTATTTGTATACGTACCTTTCAATACCACCAATAAGAAAGCGAAGATAGGTAGTTTAAATCTCTCCATTGTTTGTTAATTCCTGAGTTATTTCTTCCAATTCATTCTCTGTTTCTTCCATTCTGTAAGGCTTTACATATTAAATGTTTCAACTTGAAGCTTGTCTACACTTTATTTTATTTCCAGTTTAATTATTTCAGTAAATCCAAATGAATTAAACAGAGAGAATAAAATCACAGTTTCACACACAATTTTGCCATTTAAAAAACACTTCGTTTTATTGCCAATTACAACAAAAGAAATAAATCTGGCGACTCATAAAATTATATTGCCTTCGGTTATTTCCGTAAACAACCGTCTAAGATGGCTGCACGATTTTGATACACAAAAGACTTTTTGTTAAAGAAAATAAGGATCCCAATGCAATGCCGTTTGCGTTCTTTGAGAAAGTTTATCTAATTGCAATCATGATATTTTTTAATTAATTTCTAATATAGCCATTAAATAATCCTTTTTTTTTTTTTGTTTAAAAAAATCATCAAAAGTCCGTTACTTTCCGAATGAACACTAAGATTTCCGATACTTTTCGGTTATAATCGTGATTGAAATCTGCTTTCATTTAAATCCCTAATCCTAAAAAGCTTAGCGGTTTAAAAATAAAATGGACCGCATCATTTTAATTGGGAACCTTTTAAAGTAACCTTTAAGCAATACATCCGATACTTATGCTTAATTACCCAGCTTACACTGCATATACGTGGTTAACTTCGCTTAAAATCGAAATTTTGTTTGTTCAAAGTGTTCAATTTAATTGATTAATATTTCAACATTCGCTGAGAACGACATACTATTGTCAGGTGTTATTTTTAGAATCTTGTTGATTTCAGAGTTATCGACGAGTCGTTTTCACGTAGGATTTCGTCCGTTATTCCTGCGACGCAGTTTAAACCAATCTGTGTACAATAGTCTAATTCCCATCACTAAACACACCTGACAATCCTGTCCAATCGTTCCGATTCAAAGGCATTTGCGAACGTTTGAAAACGGAAATATGCTTAGCAAGTGAATTGTCAACCCGATAAGCACAGTCGGCTGCGCACCTGGGGCTCGTTTTACCAAACATCTTAAGATTATTTTTGCGTCAGTCAAACATTAAAGTTGCACTCACAGAGGTAACTGAATATGGAATTCTGCCATGAATCACATCATTGCAATCGTCTTCTAAAGACGATTCCAATGAGATATTGCAAGACAGGATCTAACAATGAATGAAAACAGCAGGTACGATTTGTGATTTTGACTTACGATTACCTTTTTCGTAAGAAGTTTAGTAAAACGAGGTCCTGATTTCAAAACAATTTCATGGTCGACTCGCAGACTCGATTCCCGGGCTGGCACAATTACAAACGACTTGAGCCTGTGTGTGACATTTCCAACAATTTCACACCTGTGCCATGTCTGAACGTTGGATAGCGTTGACAACGACACAATGCAATAATAATATTTATAATATGACATGCGTCGCGGGAGTGAAATAACCCCGTTGAATATTTTTGATATTACACGAGTGTTATTACACTAGTGAAATAACTATGCAAATGAGCTCAGAGCGAATATCAACGCTATTTTGTAACGGAGAAAATGACGTCATAATGTTTATATTCTGACGTCAGTTTTAAACGGCGCTAGTTTTAAACGGCGGAAAATTTAAATGTTAAATTTCAAGAATTTTGACGATTTTTTGCAAAAATTCGGGTCATATTATAAAAGGAATATAGAATTTGTGCTCATAAAAAACAAAATTTATTAAACTCGACTTCTTAAACAGATAAAAACTCGGCGTAGCCTCGTTTTTATATGTTTATAGATGGCTTGTTTAATATATTCGGTATTCAGTCACCGCTCATTAAATATCCTCTATATATCGACTGCATAAAGATAGATTATGACCTTTTATATTAATACAGCCCACAGAGAAGTTTCTGGTCAAACTGTGCGGCTGCATATGCTGACAAGAAGCTTTGCTTTGCGCAAATTTGAAATTGTTGGAAATGTCACGCACAGACTCATTTGTCTTTCGCATGAGACGCTCAACCGAGCACCCTTTTGAGGATGCTTTACATTGATCATGTTGAAGAACTTTGACGAGTCTGTAATTTATTCATATACCTTGTACTAACCCTCTTAACAACTTGCCGTCTCCTATGGCCGCCTCAGTGAAAGGGATTCAACACAAGTTCTTGCATAAGAATAACGAAACACTGGCGAATGACTCCAGTTTGAAACAGTGAAAGGAATTCAACACAAGTTCTTGCATTTAGAATAACGAAACACTGGCGAATGACTCGAGTTTGAAACAGGCACAGAATAGGCTTCATTGGGTAATACAGGGTAATACATGGCTATCCTGAAGTCAAGTCGACATACGAGGTATGACCCAAAAGTTCGTACAATTGGCTAATAACTATTGCATTTATAGCTTGTTCAGTATATAAATTGGTCAATGGGCAGTTTCGTAACAACGGAGAACATTAATGGTATTAATTTTTGCAGAATTATTTTTAGCGGCTTAAGAATACGTTACCATATAAATATATGTATGCTATGGCGGAGAGGGGGGACGAGGAAAAAAATGAAAATCCGTTAAATAAATCAAGTTTTCTGTAAGTTTTCTGAATTTTTAGTTGAAATTCATTGGCTATATTAAAAAGGAATCAAATAGAAATTATTTGTAATATTTTAAAGCTTATTGAGAGCAGACCTGGGATAATTGAAAAATGTAATTGTAATTAGCTGTAATTTATTACATTTTCTGAAGTAATTGCATGTAATTAGTAATTGGCTCTTTTCTCAATTACAAGTAATTGTAATTATAATTAATTACAAATGAAATTTCAATGTAATTGATAATTACTTTCAATTACTTTCCAATTACATCTGAATGCCATAAGGGAGCCAGATGACAGTCATAAACAGTAAGTTCCAAATTGTTAGCTCCAAATATGTTCTATATTAGTCTTTAAAGTTCATTCTCAGACTATTGGATTTTCTTTGAAAATGAATAACAAAGGAAATAGAAAAGAACAATCCTAGATCATTAATGTGTTAGTTCTTTTAACAAAGTTGGGGAAAATGGGCTTTTCATTTCATAAACACATAAACTATGGGTATGTATTGGATAGCATTTTGAAATCAAAATTAGAAATAAAGGTATTAATGGTAAAAATCACACATTCTTGGTGATTATATGGGAACAATAAGATGGCACACACTTCCCGAATTGAACAGGTAAAGGTGTGAAACTCTAATTGTCATAGAGTACGTGACATTAACACTTTACCAAAAGTTATGATATTGTTAAGGGAATAGAATAGCAGTTAAACCTGTACTATTATTTTTTTTCCATAAAAGACAAATCAGGCAGAAGAATTTCAATCAAAATAATAGTTATAATATACATCAACAAACCAGCACAGATCTATGACTGAATTGAAACGTGTAAAATCCTACTAAGTCTCTTTAGGATTTTCAAACATGCACTATCTATTCATTTTGATTCCCTAACTGGATAGCAAACATATCCAAAACATTCCTGAGTAATAAGGTCACTTAGATAATGTCAGTAAGGGCCATTTCTCAAAATGAATTTTTTTAATTATTGCAGTCAGGGCAATGGTACTTCATACCATTATCAAGCTTTTTATCATCAACTGAAATGACAATAATTTCCAAACATATCTCTAATAAGTTTCTCACAATATTATCGACAGATACTTTAAATTAAGCTTTTAATAAATAAATCCTTAGCCATATTCATTTCCCTTTTTTACTGGTTCATCATACCCCAAATGTAATTGAAATGTTATTAATTACATTTCTAAAGTAATTGTAATTAAATTATTTACATCTGCAGATTGTTGTAATTATAATTGTATTTGTAATTGATATATTCCATTGTAATTTGTAATTGATATATTCCATTGTAATTTGTAATTTAATTATTTACATTGCCTTGTAATTGACCCCAGCCCTGATTGAGAGATATTTTAGGGACACAGAATAATTTAGTAATGCAGAATATTCGAGGAAAAATTGACAATACGTCAATACCAAAATATAAATGCCGTTCATTTTTCGAATTTTGATATGATCTATATTATTCACCTATCAAAATGTTTCAGAAAATTTAGAAAAAATGAAAAAAATGTGCAAAGGAGAACTTTTCCTAAAGCTTTCTAAAGATATTCGAAGAGGGCAAGGATTCAAATGAGTTTCTAGAATGGTCTGATGGAGTTTCAACGAACAAACATATCCGGATTGGTTCTCATTATTTTCCAATAAAGGTCAAGAAATTGGATCTCCAGTTTACTAGAAATTCCATACACATAGATATTGTAAACAACTTTGATTCGAAAAAGTATGTAGATAAATTCTGGAAGCTGGTGTATCAGGCATAGAAAGGCATGAGGGTAAGCGGAGGCTTCGAAGAAAAGAGATATCATTGACGTCGACATTGACATTTGGCGGTCTTGCTCCCCTCCTGAGTAAGGGGTCTTTGCCTTAATTCATGCATTTTCAGTCGCTATTTGGAATGTAAACATTTAAACATTTCCAATTCTATTTCACATATAATGCATTAATTCATGCATTTTCAGTCGCTATTGAGAATGTAAACGTTTAAACATTTCCACTTTTATTTCACATATAATGCATTAACCCTTTGCTGTTTAATCCCTGCTTTTTACGTGCCTGTGATTTTATGATTGAGAAAACATTGTGAAAAAAAGAAGAAATTGCTTCTGACAAGCAATTTCTCCTTTTTCCACACTATTTTCTCCCCTACTGAATGGTTATTTTTCAAATTAAATCCACTTTAAATTTTCGTCTGCAAAACCTTGGAATTTGGATAGGTCCAAAAAAATTTTAAAACGGTTAAAGGGTTAAAAGACAGAATAATCTTTAATTTGATAGTTAACTTTTCTGTTGATTCAAAACCTTACTTTACGCACTTTAGGATCAACCCTCGTAAAATTGCCTTACTTTTGGTTTCCTTTCGTTGCGGGCACCGGTCACGCTTTCAGGATAGCAAAACACTGATATTGATACACCCTTTTGAATCATGCATGACACCATTTCTGAGACACTCACGGACGCTTTCTTTTTTTTTTTTCTTTCTATCACGGGGCTAAATAATGGTGTTTAGTTTGCGCATCTTGTAGCAAATTCCACTTATAAAGTAAGCTATATGTAATTTAAATGTAACAATTGATGGCAAAAGGCAAATAGAATGTGTTTCTCTTAAGACAGATGGGTATCTGGTGGCTATGGTGAAATTTTGAGGTTCTACTGGGGTAAAAACGAGTTTCAATTTCAATTTGTTTATTTATACATTTCAGGCCTCCAGCCTATTGTACATATATGTTTCAAACAAGTTACATAAACACGTGTACAGTGATGGTTAAATTAACACAATAATGTATTTAGACAAGGTTACAAGATGGAAATTTGTTCTTTTTTTTGGTCAAAATAAAACATTCTCTTCGACATTTCAATTTTTCCAGGCCAGCATTGCACGATAGGGGACGTGTCCCCATAGTATGAGACACTCCCCCTTTCGTTCAGCGCTCGCTTATGAACATTTATAAGTTCATACAGTTCATACAGATTTCGAGACCTGATGCATTTATAGAAATACATAAGCTTGCGCTTCTTTTGGCCCTTTTTTTATTTGTCTTAATTGATATATGGGAAGATCCCATTTTTGTTAGGTTATTCACAATCACTCGTGTGTTGATTAATAATATCAACGCTAATTGATTGACTTAAAATGCTTATACAAGGCATCATATATATTTATTAATTCCTGATGAATGGTTTTATTTATTTATTTAATTTTTTTGTTTATTTTGTATTTCCCATAGATTGTCTGACATTGCAAATTGAGATGAATACAACATATTTACATTTCTTATATACAGTTAATGAAGCCGTTTCTATTTTTTTTTTTTTTTTTTTTTTTAATATGATATAGAAATGGCATTAATTGTAACAGTTAGGAACAAATTTATTTGTTGGTTGCCAAGATTTATTTAAGTTAGACTTGAAGGAGTTTACACTGGATGCCTCCACTACGGAATTTGGAAGTTTATTCCATAGATTGACTACTCTGTTGCTGAAGCTGTTTTTTTTTTTTCAGTAGTAAATCTATTTTTGTACAATTTGAAGTGGTTTCCCCTTGTTATTGCAGTTTCACTCCTTCTTAATATCTCGACAGATGTCAAGTATATTCTGTGTACGAGTTTGAAAGCTTGAATAAGGTCTGCCCTATCGCGTCTGTACTCTAACGATGGAAGACCAAGTTTAATAAGGCGTTCAGTATATGTCTTGTTCTTAAATTGCTTTAACATTCTAGTGGCTCTTCTTTGTACATTTTCAATCATTATAGATTGTTTTTTTAATCTTGGATACCATATAACTGAGGCATACTCTAAGTGGGGACGGACTAAAGCCTTGTACAAATGTTTAAACATATTTTCATCCATATAAGTGAAAGTTCTTTTGATAATTCCTAGATTTCTATTTGCTAGAGATACTTTAGTGTTAATATGTTGAGTAAAGCTTAGGTCTTTATCAATGATAACACCTAGGTCTTTCTCCTCAGTTGATACGTCTAATTTAGATATTGAATTATCCTGGTTTTTCATGAAGTACTGTCCTGGTTCTTTATCGCCAATATGTAGGAAAGTGCATTTTTTGTTATTGAATTTCATTTCCCACCTGTTGGCCCATTCACAAGCTTGGAAAATATTGTCTTGAAGAAGATTCTCATCATTTGGTGAGGACACACTTTTGTACAGTTTCGTGTCATCTGCAAACAGCTTTGCTTGGCAATTTAATACGTCTGGGAGATCGTTTATGAAAATTAAAAACAGAACCGGCCCTAGTACACTTCCCTGTGGTACTCCACTTTTTACTGTTTGTCAGTCTGATTCAGTTCCGTTTACCAAAACTCTTTGCTTTCTATTTATCAGAAATGAATCCATCCACTTGTATATTTTTCCTCTGATTCCAATGTTCCAAATTTTAGAGAGCAGCCTTTGATGCGGGACTTTATCAAATGCAGCTTTGAAATCCATGTAAATTACGTCAATTTCATTGTTCTTATCCAACTCAGTAGTCCAATCCTCCATACACTCTAGAAGCTGAGTAATACAGGATCTACCTTTACGAAAACCGTGTTGTTGTGTAGAAATTAGATTATATTTCTCCAGGAATGTTGTTATTTCCTGTTTGATGATAAGTGCATATTACAGTTCCAAAACTAATTTTCTTCTCTGTAGTGAGTGATAGATGTAACGGGAAATGTTTCAAGTCATTTTTGCTACTAAGTAGCATATTCATCTTATGCTTATTTGGCTTTTTGTAAAATTTTTCCGGTATGTAAACTTGTCTAAGGTCAGCATATATTCTACATTGGAAAATAAAATGATATTCGTCTTCTACTAATTTTGACAGGCAAACTTTACACAAACGTTGTTCTCTTGAAATATTGTCGTATCGGCCTCTTTCTATTTCTAAGGAATGAACTCCAGTGCATCTCAAAAGATGGTTTAATATATCTATAAACACACAGCTTTGGACTGTTTTCAACGGACTCATGCCAATGTTGTATGTATTTATCTTTCAATCTTTGGGTAAAAATATTCAAAAATTGTACTTCATCGTTAACAACTTGACTATGCCACACATGTCCAAAACCGTTTTGACATAGTAATTTTTCAACTTCCCTCGCCCAATTAAAATGAGGTCTACTTTGATAATTATCATTTAGGAGCATGAGGTAGCATTGTTTTACAAATCTTTCCTATGACATTTTTAAAATCCTCAACCAATACTTGATACACCGTCTAGAACTTTCTATGTATAAAGGGAAGCGGGCACAATCACCCAAAACTGCGACATTGGTTGAATTCATACTGACACTCAGGAACCTTTTATATGCATAGTTTAGGACTCTTTCACATGGTTCTCTTGATACAAATCCCTAAATTTCAGCGCCATACATCAAAATTGGTATTACTTTTGTGTCAAACACTTTAAAGAATACAGTGTAAGGCAACTGACCATACGAATTTAATGACGATACAATTGAAAGTAGTGCTCTTTTATCTTTGACTGACATATCGTTTGCCATGTAATTCAATGATAGTGATGATGTAAATGTTATACCAACATAGGTAAAGGATGAAACAATTTCTAATCTTTCGCCATCAAAAGACCATTTTTCGAATTTTGACAATTTACAACCCTTCTTAAAAACCATAATTTTGCTTTTCTGCGAATTTACCTTTAAGCAACTGCTTTGACAAAAATCATGTAAAAAATTTAATTGTCTTTGAAGTCTGCGATTAATGCTACGTCATCTGCGAACAATAGGATTAAAATTTCAATTAGACTATTTGGCTGTGGCTGAATTCCTCTTAGATTAGGATCTTCTCTCATTTTCACTGCTAATTCATTGATAAATATGGCAAATAACTTTGGCGAGGCCATAAATCCTTGCTTTAAACCTATTTTACAATCAAAGTAATCAGTCATATAGCCATTATATCGGACGCACGATTTGACCTGCTTATACATTGCTTGGATAGACTCGAATAAATGACCTTTTAATTCGACTTTGATTAGAACTTCCCATAGCTTTTTTCTTACTACCGAGTCGAACGCGGTTTTAAAATCAATGAAAGCGACATACATTTTGCCCCCCTTTTTACGCAAGACTTTAGATATAAGAGATTGCAGGATGAAAGCGTTGTCTATGGTACAATAGCCAGTTCGAAAACCTGATTGTGATTCATCAATTTTGTCAAATATGTTTGCAAAGAAGGAAAGTCTCCTTTCAATAATGCTTGTGTAAATCTTACCAAAAATGTCTAACAATGCTATACCCCGATAGTTTGACGGGTCATTTTGGTCGCCTTTTTTTAAAAATTGGAATGATGATAGCCTTGCTCCATGCAATAGGAAACTCACCCTTCTCAAACAATCTGTTGAATAACCGTATCATAATAGGCATCAAAATATCAATAGTGTTTTTGAAAAAATTCTGGTGGGATGCCGTCTTCGCCAGGGGATTTAAAATTTTTAAGGGATTGAATGCTATGTAAAATTTCTTCATCGGTAATTTCTGCATTGAATATACTATGTTCAATCTCTGTCAAATTATTATCAGGAGAAATATAGTCTTCACTGATTTCATCAACGCTTTCAAACAGCGTTTCGAAATGTTTTTTCCATCTTTCCATAAGGATATCGTTTTGAACACTTGTTGTGTTTTGAAAACATTTTAACCTTTTCCATGATGTTTTTGGATTATTTACATTTTGTAATAGGTTATTTAATTTTTTGTCAGCTAAATTTGACTTTCTGTAATGACATCGTTGTTTAAAATCACATTTTAATTAAAATCGAAATGATGCCATTGGTATAGGTACGCTAACCACCGAGATAAAGCTTCAATACTGATTAACCCTTTCCTGTTTTACAAAATTTTGGACCTGTCCAATTTCAAAGGTTTTGCAGACGAAAATTTAAAGTGGATTTGATTTGAAAAATAACCATTCTGTAGGGTAGAAAATAGTGTGGAAAAAGAAGCAATTGCTTGTCAGAAGCAATTTCTTCTTTTTTCACATTGTTTTCTCAATCTTAAAATCGCAGGCACGTAAAAAGCAGGGATTAAACAGCAAACGGCTAAAGGGATGTCTAACCCCGAAAAACACACATTGCTCAACTATGTGGACTTGAAATGTTTGATGAAAATTCGTCGAACTTGTGCTCTAGAACAACCAACATGCAACCAAAGAGTTATGAACGCTGGCCCCGATTTGATCCCGATTTCAATTTTTTTAATTCGGCATGAATTCGGCGTGCTTCGGGAAAAACCGTTGTGCTTCCTGACTGAAATCGGCATCAAATCGGGTTCAAAAATAATTCGGGGCGAAATTTTCAGCATGCACAATTTTTCACCCGATTTCTAAAATCGTGTCGAAATCGGTGTGGTTCGGTGTACGTCGTCGTTGAAACCCGAAAACGTCGATGTTAATAAGAATGTGGTCGCCGTTATGGCTCAGTGTATAGCGCGTCGGACCTTCAATCCCAGGGCTTCCAGGTTGACCCTCGACGGTGGCACTCCTTTCAGACTTTTTGTCTTCCCCAAATAGCTTTACAATCGTAAGATAGCAGCTATGAATGGATATAATGGTAGTACTGGAGTGAAAAATACCAGGAATTTATTGTTAGGTGCTCAAGTCTCCGCAAAATGACTATAAGAACGGAGGAAATACCCATTCAAAACAAATCATAACTGGGCATCTTCTGTAGTCAAGGATTCTAACTCCATTTTGTTCCATACGAAGGAACAAAGTGGAGTTAGCTCCCTTTGCATGCGAAGATTGTAAAAAAGGCCTTTTAGATGTTCCTACTAACAGTTTTGATCGTATGACTCCGTCTGTTTATTTAAATAATTACGGACAAAGTGTGGTGGAAACGAGTCACTATCTTGTTCCTATAGACATAAGCATCCCTGTGATCAGGTCGAAAAATCCGAACTGTTTGCCAATTTTATACCACGCTTTGCGCATTCACTAAGTGGGGTTGTTATTTGTAAACAGTTCGTACAGTTTTGTCACCCTGAAGAGCAGGGCATGTTTAATGGTGTTAAAATACTCTCGAAATAAGTATTGAATATATTACATGCATGCGATGATCGATGTCAAAAATTAGCTGAAGATTAATTATTATCCATTGGTAAACTCAATTTTTGTATTCACATTTCTTTGAATCCGTCCGTTGGTCAGTCTTTAATCCGATCAAGGCTTTAAGGTTCATAAATAAGTATGAAATAGAAATGAACAACACCGGCTCTTTATTGTTTGAATAATATGTACTATTTGCATAAAGTAAACGTTGGGGCATGATTTTCAATAATTAGAATTGAAATATGCAACACAAAATTGATAAGATATTTTTTCAACAGACACAAAAAAGAATCGAAAATCATATTGTGCATTGCGTAGTAAAATTCAACCCTCATTGTCACCTGCTACAGTTAACAACATCGCGAAATTGACAATATGAATGATTTTGGAATGATTTAGGAATGAAATTGAATGAGTGTGTGGAGCGAGTTTTGAGTGAATTTAATGGGAGGTAATCCAATTTCGCAAGTTTTGTTCAGGATGAACAAAATTAGCGATATTAATTACCTCCCTTTTAAAAAAAATTGCATATATATTCTAAAAATAGCTTTCCATTTCTTCAAGATCTAATCAGGCACTTACAATTTCAATAAACTAAGTGAATTTCGATTTTTTCTCAGCTATTTTTATTTTGAACAAAGTTGTTGTTGTATGTTTTTCAGTGAGTTTGGAGCGTTTTTGAATGGTTTGAATGAGTGTTTGGAATAAATGAATGGAGCGCTGAGTGAGCGATTTAGAATGGTTTTGATCGGAATGATTGTCAATTTCACGATGTAACAAACTGTATATCTACAGCTTTGGCAGACAGTATGTCTCCCCACTGGTTGTTACACGTGCTACAAAATGACGTCAATTTTACAAGCGGACAACATTTCGGTACTTATTGGATGTAACAGTTCCTACTGTTGACCGATCATGTGACGGATATTTTAATATAGAGGATAATCGTTTGTTTCAGTGTAAGATCGATTTATATTTCAATGAGTGAACAACAAAAGCTATATTGTCACGAGCGGCGGAGCCACGAGTGACAATATAGCTTTTGTTTTTCACGAAATGAAATATTAATCGATTTTACTCGAAAAACAAACGATTATTCTATTTCTTTAATGCAAAAATGAGACAAAATGTGAAATTTCTAGGACATATTTTCGTAAAGCGCGTCATTTTGCGCGTGATTGCTATGCAACGTTCATTGTGACGTCACTTATTTCGCCCCGCATAGATGACGTCAGATAGGATGAAATGCACCAAAGCAGGGTTTAAGTTTTGATAATTTCACTGCTTTTGCGGTGAGATTATCAAGTGATAATCAACCGTTATTTCTCGATAAACCACTTAAAAGAATAAAGAAAAAGTATCAAACATTTCGATATGATAAATATACATTCATATAGAATATCAGGTAATAATAAAGACTAATTTCAGCTTCCATGTTAAGTCTGATCTTAGCTTATATTGTCTACCTCCTACTTAGCTATTGTCGAGAAAATCTGGACCAGGCTGGTTGAAATCCCCCATAAAAATGTTTTTTTGTTTTTTTTTAATTTCTTTTTGGTTCAATGTTCACCAAAGTTTATACGTACAATATGTCATGAAATATAGTGGTTTAAACTTATTTATTTTACATCGATTGGGAAACAAGTTCTTACAACTTAGATTAATCCCTCTCGATTCATGAAATATAAACAAAATATCTCATTTTTCCCCGATGATAATAATATGTCACCTTGTGTGTTTGGTGCCTTATTTTCCCCCCAGGAATGCGACCGAGGAGGACTTAATGCCTGTTGAGAAATATGAATGAATTAAAAGAAAGGAATTTTAATTTTCATTTGAAAAATTGGGAAAATAATTCAATCCTTTGGGCTTATAAGACTCATTAAAGATAAGCAAAATAAAGTCAATAATGATAATAGTGTTAATGATTATAAATGTGTAAAATTCTTTTTAATTTTATTCATTTATTTATTTATTTATTTTTTATTTATTTATTTATTTATTTATTTATTTATTTATCTATTTTGTTTATCTATTTATATATACACTTCTTTTTTAATTTTTCTCTTATTTTTCTCGATAGGTCACATATTATCATCGTCAAAACATAATACTGCAATAAAAAAAAACTCATCCTTTTTTTTCTTCTTTTGTATAGTGTAAAAAATAGAGACTTTTAAAGAGTTAATTTTCAAATAGTTGAGTACAAAGATGATAAGCCACAAAACAGAATGCCTTATGTTTGTTTACAGAGTTTTCAACTATCTCCATTCAGGAATAAAACCAAAATTAAATTACTTGTTTCCATATTGTAAAAGATGAGGTTCCAGAACAAAATTTGACAATTATCATATGATTTTTTTAACATTAATAAAAAGGATCGTTTCTTAACATTTTTCATCATCTCAATTCATTATAACCCTTTCTCTAGTATGAATCAAAAGCAATATTTTTTTTATGTGAAAAAGGAAGAAATAGTCAAAATTGACAAGAAGAAAGCAAAAAAGATAGGGAGCATGCTTAAAAAGGTGCACTTGTATTCTCTAAAATCATTTTAGATAAGCTTTTTTAAATGTTTCTTTTATTATTCAATTAAAGACTTTGTACCATGCTTTCTAACAATTGCCCAGTATTCTCTTTGGGTATCGTTGAAAACCCCTAAAATGTTAATTTGTTTGCAACGGAATTTCAATTCAGCAAGATAAGGGTTGGACATGCTAATCTTTAATTGTCAGCTCCCCACTGAAAGATGTCATATTCGTAAAGGTGAACGCTTTAGTACAGCCTCGCAGTTGAATCGTGTCTCCTTTATCTAAGTGAAGGACGGCTGAATTGCCGGCTGAAGGGTTGTCTCCGACAGAAAAGAGACTCCAAACCGTCGCTACCGACAGAGTCTGTGTATCGTTCTGATATATGTGACAAAAAGCCTCCCCGACACCGGGAGCTTTTTGTATATGGACGAAAAATCTGTAGATACCAGGAATCCGACAAACGAAGACACCGGATGTGACGTCATAATCGCTACCGACATTTGTAATAACGTCTTGAAGAATGATGGTACCATAGTCTTGTCCGTCGATAGGCTGTCCCGTGATAAAGAATGCTGAATGCTGATCTGTTAGAAATCGTAAATGGAGATTTTTTTTGAAATTTATTTTCCCTACAAAGAGCATATAAAGGGAAAAGATTTCAAATTAAGTTATATAATTTTCATTTATGTAAGAAAAAAATGCAACATCTCACTTATGCAGATATAAAAGTGCATTCAAAACAGCCTGATTTGAACCACATCGAACAAATGGAGGTTAATTTTTTTATCGCTGAATAATTGAATTAGCCCCTAAAATTGGAAATATGTCAATATTACAACAGCCCTTCATTCGGGATGACAAAACAGTGCAAACTATTTGCCTATTTTGGCCCGCTTTTCACGTTTACCTCAGCTTATACCGTTCTTATTTTCTTGAAGAAGTGGTTGACCAATATATGGGAATAATTTTATCTTATAACAAAAAACAAATAACCGTGTGATGACATCCAATATGATATTTTTTATGATATCACATGGATATTTTTTAACAATGACATAATGCGGTTATTTTATACTTGCGTTCCTGTAAGAAACATCGACGAAATCAGGGCAAATAGAGGTTATAAGGTAAATATAATTCACACTAAGTGTATTGTATGAAAAAATATCTAACTCGGTTTTGGGAATTGATAATTGATTCGGCAGAGCCTCGACAATTATCAATTCCCCCAACCTTGTTAGATGTCATAAAAACACTAAGTACGTTGTATATATAATGGTATGCAAGACTTTTCCAAGAATTCTATATATTTATTAAGCAAAGACTCTAACAAGCCTGTGCATACGCACAGTCTGTCCAGAGTCTTCACTGTGCGTTTAGTAGCTAGATAAGGTCTCAAAGAACTTGTTTGACATCAGGTTACATTACAATTACAATAGGTGGCTGTCTACGCAACTCAATGTTTGCACTTCACGCAATTTTCAAATTGTTGGAAATGTCAGGCAAAGGCTCATATGTTACCTGTACAGCTCTGTACGTGGCAAACATTGACATCTTTTCTGTTTCCGACACATGCACCTGTACCATCGGGTTCTAATCTAGAACAATTTCTATAGCGATGACGTATACCATATCCGCACGTGACGCTACAGGCTGACCAGTCAGTCCACTCAAACCAAGTCCCTGTGAATGGTTTTTAAAAGTATAATTGATGCTTTAAAAAATAGCCTTCTAAGCTTTCTTTTTTATTATTCACACATTCAAGTTTATCAAAATGAGTGCTTCTGTATTGATTATATACCTAAAAGTTATAATCATATGAATTGGGCTACGATTCATTTTGGAGTCGAATACAAATACAAGCTATTCTGTAAACATATTTATCTATAGTATTGGTATTATTATCTAAATAATGTAGCAAATTTGACAAAAAAGGAATAACCTAACCTTCGCAAAGACTGTTCTTGTTATAACACAGACGTGACTCTACGCCAGACCCAAGACAAGAGCTAGGGGTTCTACCAGTAACAGAACATGCTCGGTGTCTGAATTTTATTCCAACGTTACAAGTTCTGCTACATTTACTCCAAGGTTGCCAGGTACCCCATTTAGCATCTGAAACTTAATCAAACGGTTAAAGACAAAAATCCCCGTGCAAATCATTTTTGAAAAAAAAATCAACGAAATTAAGAACTTAATTAAGTAATAAATGTATGTTTAATTAATCTTGTGAATCGAGGCAGTCTCAAAGTTGATTATTTTATCTTTAAAGATCATTTATGTTTTCGCTCTGTGGTTTAATAATTTTATTTTTGTTTGTAACATATTCGAAGTTATTTTTCATTTAATGACTTCCAATCTATCACTGCATGTTTCTCTTTTTTTGACACATTTAGAAGAAAAGAAATTAACAAAAATTAAAAGAGAAATAAATCTGGAGGATTTTGGTAAAAGAAGTATTCATAACTGCTCGAAAAAATGTGTCTAGTAGACAAAAGGAGATACCAAACCTACTGTCAAAAAGTCTCAAAACTTGTAAAATGCTAGGATGTTTTTTTTCAAAATTTCGATCGAGGGCATACTGTCCTGTTGTAAAAGAAACCCTTTTCGGTGCAAAAGGTGCTAAGATGGAGACTTAAAAAGAATTCTTAGACAATCGAAATAGTGTTTTAAGTATTGGCTTGATTTTGATGAAACAGTCAGTAATTATTCGGTTCGATTTTTGTGCTTTGAAAATATACATGTATCCAAATATGACAACGCGTCTGTTAAGCGTTTGTCGATATTGTGTGTGTCACTCGTGACGTCACTTATTTTGTCCCGAGACGTTGCGCCTATCTTGATTTTGACATGAAAGTGAGTGTATCCGTGTTATTTTGGCAAAAGTTTGAAATTTTGCATTCAGAGGATACACGTTTAAGCTGGTCAATTTTCTTTGTCGTCGGGCATGTACGTCAGAAAATGTTATTAAACGTCACTAAATTGTATTTTTCATACTGTATTTAATTGACCAGTTAGAACTTGATTTAAGTTGACTAGATAACAGTCTTTTTTCATTCATATTGCCTCCGCAGTACTGAGATATTTCAGATTTCTTTTATAAGAATCCATTTACAGCCTATCATGCTAGATAGTTATTTGAGACTCTGGCTTTTTGGGTAATTGTTTTCAAAATAGTTACCATTACATTCGGTCGAAGCTTCACATATCTTGTCATCCCTTGAATCGCCTACACAATATGACCCTTTGGGGTCTGGTCTGGGGTTGGAACACGTGCGATCACGACGCCGCAAACCGTGGCCACAAGATACACTGCAACGTCCCCACTGACTCCATTCTGACCAATTACCATTAACTGGAAAAATAGTTGTATAGTGAATTTTTACTGTAGATGGTTCCTAGGGAATTTTCTGATGAACGAAATCAAAAGAGAGCCAAAATAAACACAATCATGTATACTTTCCTGGCTTTTACAAGTTTATACATAGCCCCTGTCATCTATAGTATCGATGATTTTCAAAGCATGATAATTTGCAAAGTTTAAACCAAATAAAAAGCTTAAATGAAGACCTAAGGAAAACAAAGGCATTAATAAGAATACAGACAATAAAATGTCGAACACAAACATCACGATGTGGCTTTGAGAACAGTGGATATTATTATGGGGCTACAGCATATCCTTGGGGGATGCTGTTTTTCATAAGAAAGAATACTGGCAATTCATTCTTCAACAATTATAGATGACTTGGAAAGGGTTACCTAGTTAGCTGAAACAACAAAAAATAAGATCTATGTGCTTGAAATGATATGATAATTCTATGTACTTATTAATGAACATGTTTTTGTTTATCAATGATATAAAAGGCTGCCTACATGGATTAAAAGTAGTACTTATGCAGTTACTGTGAGTAACACAACTCTTATCCAGTGACTTGCGCAGTTCATATTATTGTTTAGGTATAGCTGTTTCAGTTGAATAGAAATTTCTTCATGCCAAAACATTGCGTTTCGTTATCAAATTATAATACGTAAACTTTTATTCTTGCATTGCTTTTTTATTTAAGATACGTCATCCTATGCGAGATATTAGATAATTGTAGTTTCATAAAAAAAAATAATAAAAAAAGCGAAATGACGCGCTTTCATGGCTGCGCATTTATTATTCCCGAAGTCTATTGTATAAAATAGCCGATGGTTCCCGATTGGCTTGTAATACCTGGACATTTCATAAGCACACAATCACGTGACTGTACGGAATATCCCGAACAATCCCGACCACCCATAGCTGGTGCAGGATTGTCACATGACCTTGACCGTGTTTGTGTACCATTATCACACGTTCTGCTGCATACTGACCATGACGTCCAATCTGACCACTGACCATCAGCTGAAAAAAATAGTTTCGTCTTTAACCATTTGAGCCTGTACGTGACATTGATAACAATTTCACATGTGCGCAAAGCAAAGCTTCTAGTCAGCCTGTGCAGACGCACAGTCTGACCAGAGCATTCACTATGCACTATAGAAGTAAATAAGGTCCTAATCCCACTTCTGGCAGTCAGCATAAAGCAAATTTGTATATTGTTATTGTCTACGCTGCTTAACGTTTGTATCTCGCACACGAGCGAAATTGTTGGAAATGTCATCCACTGGCTCATTTACAGTTACCAACATCGTGAAATTGACAATGTGAATAATTTTGGAATGGTTTTGGAATGAACTTGAATAAGTGTGCAGAGCGAGTTCTGAGTGAATTTAAAGGGAGGAAATCCAATTTCTCAAATTATATTCAGGATGAACAAAATTATCGATATTTATTACCTCTCTTTAATAAAACATGCATAAAGGTTTTATAAATAAATCCCCATTTCTTCAAAAACTTATCAGACGCTTACAGCTTTTATTAATTTTAATGATGATAGTAAAATCGTGATTTTATAATTGCTAAATTCATTTTGAAAGTACTTGTTGATCTTATCCTTTTTTGAGCGTTTTTGAATGGTTTGAGTGAGTGTTTTGAAAGATGAACGGAGTGATGTATAAGCGATTTAGAATGAGATGAATCTCAATTACACGATATTGTTAACTGAAGTTTTCTTTGTAGACTGGTCCAAATTCAAAAAGCTTGCAAACGACAATAAAGCGTATGCAATGTTGATAATTCTTTTTGGTATATCACACTTTGTGAAAGGGGTTAGTTGTTTTTAAAATGTAATTTCATATTTTCCCGCAATTCTTTTCGACTATGAAACCACAGAAACTCAGGAGCTTTATAGAAAAGAAAGCTTCTGATGAAATGATAGTGAAATACTGGCAAACTCCATTAAAGAAAGCTTGGCAATAAGAATGAACACTCGGTTTTAAACAAGGAAAGAGAACAAGAAAGAAAAAGAACGTTTAATACATCGTTGTTTGAAATCTATTTGATTTCAATAAGTTCGCAAATCTTTTTTTTCTTTTACCATTTTAGGTTAATGTACTATTTTTACAATCTCACAGAGTAAAATTATAATTTTTGTTTAAAAACTACACTTTATAGACTTAGCGTTTATATAATAAAAGACAGAACAATTAGTTTAAATCAATTCTAAATAATTCAACTTAAAGAAAGAAACCCAAAGGTTGACTGCCTCGGTGGCCTAGTGGTAAATGCACCCGACCTGTGACCTGGAGGTCCGTAGTTCGAGTCCAACTGTCGCCGGGATGTGTTTATGGACAAAAACAATTAATAGCCAGCCCCAGTTCACCCAGCTGTAGAATTGGGTATCAGTGGCTTTAAACTACTGCCTCTCTCTCTCTCTCTCAGGGACGTGAAAACATCGGGATAGAGTGCTCGAGAGCGATTCTATAAGCTTGCTTTCGTCGCAATCGAACTAAAATAAATTATTATAAACTAGCTGAAAAAACAACGGAAAACACTGTGGCAAATGTAGATATTCTTCACTTTCCACAGTATTTCCTTTACCGAAATTATAAAGGTGTTGACATAGAGGATAATCGTTTGTTTCAGTGTAAGATCGATTTATATTTCATTGAGTGAACAACAAAAGCTATATTTTCACGAGTGGCAGAAATGAAATATTAATCGATCTTACTCGAAAAACAAATGATTATTCTTTTTTCTTTGATGCAAAAATGAGACAAAATGTGACATTTCTAGGACATATTTTCGTAAAGCGCGTCATTTTGCGCGTGATTGCTATGCAACGTTCATTGTGACGTCACTTATTTCGCCCCGCATAGATGGCGTCAGATAGGATGAAGTGCACCAAAGCAGGGTTTAAGTTTTTGATAACTTCACTGCTTTTGCGGTGAGTTTATCAAGTGATAGTCTACCGTTATTTCTCGATAAACCACCGAAAATCATTAAAGAAAATATAATATCCTGTCAATCGATGTTATCGACTTCATTAAATTCGATAAGTTTAAAATGCTGTCGTCTGGTTATTGTTATATTTTGTCAAACGGTTCGAAGCGGCAACAATTGTTTGTACAACTTACCATAATCACAAAGATCACACGTCTTCTTGCATATCTTGTGAGCCTCCCGTGGCTTGGAACAAATACCAAAAACGGTTTGAAGAAAGTTGCAGTTGATTTCAACGTCTCTACAAGTATCTAAAGATAATTTAAAAACATATTGGCAAAACCATATTACAAAATCAATGAATTTAAACTGGAAATGACATAATATTCTTACCAATTATTGATTGGCTAGATACATTTGCTTAGATTGTATTCTACGTTATTATTCAACTTACAGAATGTGGCTTAAACGAGACGTAATTTGGCTTACTTTACAATATTTTAGGTTCTCTCAAAACTAAGTCCGCAATTATCGATCACGCGTGCAAATAACTGTACCCTAAAGCGAAAAGGATATACGTGCTCAGAGAAAGTGAACACATTTCAGCGTTTGGTCACCAAGCTGGTGTAACGATAGTTTGGTAACAAACCTACGGTTTAAGGTCGCAAGTTATCTATGTCGACTATTTATAGAAGTAAGTAATTGTAAAAAAAAAAGCTTATTTACCTTGGCCTTAAGTGAAATGGCCCATGACTAAGACTCCGCCCTTCCAGGGCAATAATTATGAATTATAAAAGCCACCGAATTGTTAATGTTATTAGGTAGATCATTTCTTGGTCTACTTCAACCTATGATTAAAGAGTTTTATCTTATAAGAATACAAATATCCGTGTGATAACATCCCATAAAACATTTTTATTATATCACATGGATATTTTTAAAACGATGGCATATTGCGATAACTAGAACTGTCGCAGAGCGGACTAATACCCCCCACAAGCGCTTTGTCAGAATGCAAGTGCTATTAGTGCATGATGTGTTTGTAACGAATGTTGAGGTTATATGTAGCATTTGCATGAAGTTTCATGATTATAGGTCGCTTGGTTTTTGAGTTAAAAGTCCAGAAATGAAAATTGAACAAAAATTGACTGTGCCCTTGACCTTTGACCTATATGACCCCAAAACAATAGGGCACTTCCTTGGATCATAAGCAACATTTGCATAAAGTTTCATACTTGTAGGTCACTTGGTTCTCGAGTTAGAGTCCGGAAATGAAAATTGATCAAAAATTACTGTGACCTTGACCTTTGACCTATGTAACCCAAAATCAATAGGGCACTTCCTTGGGTCATAAGGAACATTTGTATAAAGTTTCATGATTGTAGGCCACTTGGTTCTTGAGTTAGAGTCCGGAAACGAAAATTGAACAAAGACTGACTGTGACCTTGACCTTTGACCTACATGACCCAAAAACAATAGGGCACTTCCTTGGATCATAACGAACATTTGTATAAAGTTTCATGATTGTAGGTCATTTGGTTCTCGAGTTAGAGTCCGGAAACGAAAAGGTCTACGGACGGAGGGACGGACGGACGGATGGACGGACGGACAGACAGACAGACATGGTGAAACCAATATACCCCCCTCTACTTCGTAGGTGGGGGGTATAATTATTAGAAACTTACATTTCATGTTTCTAGAAACATCGACGTAAACAAGGGAAAAAGAGGTTATAAGATAAATGTAATACGTACTTAGTGTATTGTATAAAATAATATCTTACTCGGTTTTGAGAACTGATAATTGTTTCGGCAGAGCCACTAGTTTTGCACAACTCCCGAAACTAAGAACCAGTTTTGTATTTTTTTTCTATGAAGAACTGTGAAAGAGCAGCTTTAAGGATCAATCCAAGTCCGTTGCTGGCCGTCCGTTGTGCGTCGTGCGTCGTCAACTTTCTTAAAAACTTCTTCTCCTTATGAACCACTAGGTCAATTTCAATAATACTTTTCCGTATTTTTTTTCTTTTTTTTTTTATCTAACCCTTTTTTAAAAATTGTGAAATGTTCATTGATCCACAAATACGTTTTAGGCGTTTTAGGGAGGATTTTATTTTGACCCTAAAATTTTTAAACATCTTTTCCTCGGTGACCAATGGGCAGATTTCAACCAAACGTGTCAGAAATGTTTCTTAGGTGACCATTACTAAAATTTGTTCGTGAAATTTTGATTGGTCCAAAAATATTGGCATGGTAAGGTGGGGCTTAATTTGACCCTTAAATCTTAAAACGTCTTTTTTTCAGTAAGTTATTGGTCAATTTCAACGGAACTCTGCATAGATTTCAGGTGAGCGATATGTTTCCTTATATGTCTAAGAAGGCTGTTGTCATTGCACTGAGCCACATATTCTCAGTATGAGTAAAATGTATAAGTAAAAGGAAATTTGATTTGTCCTCTTAAGACTTACTACATAGAGGATAACCGTTTATTCAATTAGTGACAACAAAAAGTTTAGTTCACGAGTGGCACAGTAAAATATAGCTTTTGATGTCACTAAATGAAATATTTATCGATCTTACTTGAAAAAAAAACCAAACGATGTCATTATTTCATTAATGCAAAAATAGAGACAAAATGAGAACGAGAGTGCCATCGTCACAATATACGCCGCCACTTTGCTGCTGTTACACGAAAAAAATGTAGACACAACTTATTTTTACAGAACTAAATTCAAAACATTTGCAGACTTTAAATTGTCAAGTTCAAACTGTTTATTATAATTGATTGATTGAATTGGGTTAACGCCTCTTTAAACTGCATTTAATAATAATAATAATAATAAAAAAAAGATTTTTTACATGAATGTCCCCTTTTCCATGACGCGGCTGGAATTCACTAAACTGCAACAACATGCATAAATTCAGGTAACAATGAAAATTCATAGAAATGTCTTTAAAATTAGTCCAAAAATAAAGGAGGAGTTGCGTTCACAAGAATTTCCTCAAGAAAATCCCCTTTTCTATAACACTGCTAAAATTCACCAAACCGAAACAATATCCGCTAGGTCAGGTCACTAGGAAAATTTTGTTAAAGATTAATTGAAATCGTCAATAAATGAGTTAGAAGTTGCGTTCACAACTTATTTTACATGAAGGCCCCTTTTTCCATGACGCGGCTCAAATTCACAAAACTGTGACTTTAGGCGCATGGCCAGGTGACAAGGAATATTTTATAGTTTCATCCAAATCGGTCCAAAAATGAGGGAGGAGTTGCGTTCACATGATTTTTTACACGAAGGCCCCTTTTACATGACGCGGCTCAAATTCACGTGGCTTTAGGCGTAAGGTCAGGTGACAAGAATATTTTGTGAAAGTTTCATCCAAATCGGGCCATAAATGAGGGAGAAGTTGCGTTCACAAGATTTTTTATTTTTATCTGAAGGCCTTTTCCACGACGCAGCTGAAATTCACCAAACCGTGACTTCATGCGCATTGTCAGGTGACAAGACATATGTTGTGAAAGTTTCATCCAAATCGGTCCATAAATGAGGGAGGAGTTGCGTTCACAGGATTTCTTTACACGAAGGCCCCCTTTTCAATGACGCAGCTGTTTTTCACCAAACTTTGACTTAATGCGCATGGTCAGGTGACAAGAAACATTCTGTAAAAGTTTCATCCAAATCGGTCCATAAATGAGGGAGGAGTTGCGCCCACGAACAAGTGGACGGACGGACGGATGGACAGACGGAAAAGATGACGCCAATATACAACCGCATCCGGCGGCGTATAAAAAATTAGGACAAATTTTCTTTTAGCGTCATTCTGCACTTAAGTGCTATGCAACGTAATAGATGACTGCACGCGTCATAGTGTACATCATTACTTTGTGTACACGATTACGTCAATTATAAGGCTCCGCTAAGATTACGTCAGATAGAGTAAAATGAACGAAATAAATCAGCACGTTTTACACTAAAATGATCATTCTAACTTCCTGAATAGAAAAAATGGAAATTCCAACTCCTGTTGACCAATACTGGAACCAAATGCATTTTCAAATATTCAATTTGAAGAATTGAAATATTAATGAGAGATAATACATAATCCGTATTCTTTATTACTTGCCAAATAATTGTTTGTTGCATCCGTCGGATTCGCAGCAACGTACAATGGCCGTCGACACATGCTCGCTTGATCTTATATGTCGTGCAACACCTACATCACTTCTAAATTTGCTTGAGACACCAGAATGTAAAGTGTATGTTACAGTGTTTGTAAATTCGTTTGTAATACTAGGTGTTGTGTCTGTTGTAGTAAATTGACTCGTTATAACAGCGGGTGCTGATTCTGAAGTAGTAAATTCACTCGTTAAACCAGCGGGTGCTGCGTCTGAAGTAGTAAATTCACTTGTTATACCAGCGGGTTTTGAGTCTTTATTAGTAAATTCACTCGTTATACCAGCGGGTACTGAGTCTGTAGTAGTCAATTCACTAGTTATATCAGTGGGTGCTGAGCCTGTATTAGTGGATTCACTCGTTATACCAGCGGGTGCTGAGTCTGTAGTTGTAAATTTAATCGTTATACTAGTGGGTGCTGAGTCTGTAGGAGTAAATTCACTCGTTAAACCAGCAGGTGCTGAGCCTTTTTTAGTAAATTTACTCGTTATACCAGTGTGTGATGAGTCTGTAGTAGTCAATTCTCCCGTTTTATCAGTAGGGGCTGAGTCTGTATAAGTGGATTCACTCGTTTTACCAGCGGGTTTTGAGTCTGTAGTAGTAAATTCACTTGTTAAGCCAGCAGGTGCTGAGCCTGTAGAAGTAAATTCACTCGTTATACCAGCGAGTGCTGAGTCAGTAGTAGTAAACTCACTTGTTATGTAAGCGAGTGCTGAGACTGTAGTAGTAAATTCATTCGTTATACCAGCGGGTGATGTGTATGTATTAGTAATTCTACTTGTTTTACTGGCGGGTGAGGTATCTGAAGCAGAAAATTCATTTGTTATATCAAGGGATATTGTGGATGTTACAGAATTGGTAAATTCACTTGTATTACGAGTGGGAGTTATGTCTGTTACAGATTTTGTAAATTCACTTGTTCTACCATCGGGAGTTGTGTCTGTTACAGATTTGGTAAATTCATTTGTTCTACCATCGGGAGTTGTGTCTGTTACAGAATTGGTAAATTCACTTGTTCTACCATCGGGAGTTGTGTCTGTTGCAGAATTAGTAAATTCACTTGTTCTGCCATCGGGAGTTATGTCTGTTACAGAATTAGTAAATTCACTTGTTCTACTATCGGTAGTTGTGTCTGTTACAGAATTAGTAAATTCAATTGTTCTGCCATCGGGAGTTATGTCTGTTACAGAATTAGTAAATTCACTTGTTCTACTATCGGTAGTTGTGTCTGTTACAGAATTAGTAAATTCACTTGTTCTGCCATCGGGAGTTGTGTCTGTTACAGAATTAGTAAATTCACTTGTTCTACTATCGGTAGTTGTGTCTGTTACAGAATTGGTAAATTCATTTGTTCTACTATCGGTAGTTGTGTCTGTTACAGAATTGGTAAATTCATTTGTTCTACCATCGGGAGTTGTGTCTGCTAGAGAATTGGTAAATTCACTTGTTCTACCATCGGAAGTTGTGTCTGTTGCAGAATTGGTAAATTCATTTGTTCTACCATCGGGACTTGTGTCTGTTACAGAATTAGAAAATTCACTTGTTCTGCCATCGGGAGTTGTGTCTGTTACAGAATTGGTAAATTCATTTGTTCTACCATCGGGAGTTGTGTCTGTTACAGAATTGGTAAATTCACTTGTTCTACTATCGGGAGTTGTGTCTGTTACAGAATTGGTAAATTCACTTGTTCTACTATCGGTAGTTGTGTCTGTTACAGAATTGGTAAATTCACTTGTTCTACCATCGGTAGTTGTGTCTGTTACAGAATTGGTAAATTCACTTGTTCTACCATCGGGAGTTGTGTCTGCTAGAGAATTGGTAAATTCACTTGTTCTACCATCGGAAGTTGTGTCTGTTACAGAATTGGTAAAATCACTTGTTCTACCATCGGGGGTTGTGTCTGTTACAGATTTTGTAGATTCTTTTGTTCTACCATCGGGAGTTGAGTCAGTTACAGATTTTGTAGATTCTTTTGTCATATCATCGGGAGTTGTGTCTGTTACAGAAGTCGTAAATTCTTTTGTTAAACCATCGGGAGTTGTGTCAGGTACAGAATGTGTGGTACCAGCAGATGTTGTGTCTGATACTGAATATGTAGATTTCCTTCCGGCACTTGATTGTGTAGAGTCTGTCAGAGAACTGGTGAAATCGCTTGAGACACCGAAGGTTGCTATATTAGTAAAATAATTGGTATTCGTTGACGGTTGTCGAGAAGGTATCCTGACGAAATCCGGGCATTCCTGGATCAAAAAGCAATATGATTAATTTATATATGTAGGACACTAGAAACCATGATAAATGATAGCTTGTGATACAAAGTTAATTTAAGAGATGATGAGAGTATTTTCTAATTAAACGCAAAGCGGTTTCATACATCAGTGGGATGAGGTTTTTCGTTTCATACCTCAATGAAATTAAAAAATTATCTTTTCATATCTTATAATTTAATATCATGAAGCAAAAATGGAAGAATTTCTCCATTATTAAATGAATTTCTTGCGGGACTACATTTTTGTGGAAGCTTACAAAATAGCTGCGTACTCAAAATTACTTTCATTGAGAACTTATTTTTCAGACAACCAGAATGTACGAAAAATAGCGGAATAGCCCAAAGTTAAATGATTTAGACGATAAGCCAACATTCTTTACACAAGTACACACTGCTATACTGCTCAGGCGACAAAATCACTCGTTACCTACGAACTGTCCTCAACCGAAGCATAGCTGAAAAATATCCGACGTGAGCCGGTGTCGAACCCACGCGGACAACAATATTTAAATTATTTGTTTACAAGACCAATGCGCTAACCACTGCTAGTCCAGTGCTCCAACCACTGATATATATATTATATATACTCAGCAAAAAAAGAAAGTATCCACTTTTCTTTTGTCAATATCTTTTACATCTGTATGATTAAATGATCAATTTGATACCAGTAGGTTTGCAGTGCTTCGTTTTCTCATACACACAACATTTTCATGCAAACAACGTGTCATTTTTGGTGTTTTTCAATAAATGTCGAAATCCTTGTTTTCTACGTCGACGTACGTCACGTGCTTGATCTTTAGTTTCTTCTCAAATGAATTTAACTTCTAAAGCTCTGTGGTTAAGAAAATCAAACAAACGTTGTGTTTCGTGTAACACAGTCTTCTAGCGATGCTTAGAAAAACTTGACCACGTGCGTATTCAAAAACCGTCAACCATTGAGTAAATTTTATGGACGTTAGTTGAAAGAGAAGAACAATTAAGAGGTGTCCTGACCATTTCCGTTTGAGTAGTATTGTTATTCGCTCTCGTCAACTCAAAAGAGCCACTAGGAAGACGTAACGCCAAATCTTCTCATTCACGTTGACGCTATTGTTTCAACGCTTCCCAACAACTATTTGAAAACGGAAATGAAATAAATGGGTTAACCTTTGAAACGTCAAACTTTAAAGCCAAGCCAATTGCCCATTAAGTCTCAACGGGTGTAAGGCGAGCAAATTTCTTATATATTCATACGAGCCTCTCCTATGACCAAGAGAAAACGTTGACGGAACGTAGCAAAGCGAATGTTGTTTTTGCTGTCTGCAAAAAAAAGAAATAGGGAATATTTGGATTGGTTATCTTGACAAGGAACTTGCAGAAAGAATTTGATGAGTTTGAGCTTTGAATCTGCGTAAGACGTTTTATGTTTGTTTGTGTATTCATTTGACGTAATATTGGCAGGAAGCAGCAGAAGGTATCAAGTTGTCTTATCAATCCAGAATACCTCACGCACTAATGTTGCATTTGAGAGGCTTAAAACTGTTAGGAAATTCAATTGATTATTAAATTGAGAGTCTGTGATTTTTGAAAACGACCCCCTGGCTACGTTAGCGCCCATAATTCGGTAGCGGCTTCTTCAAATCACATACAACTTTTCAAATTTATTTCCAAATGGTCATGGCGTAATTTGCAATATTTTTCATAGAAATTCTGTGTGTACTTTTAAAGCAATTCGAAGTTTTATTGGGTGGATACTTTTTATTTTTGCTCAGTATATATGCTAAAGCACTTCTCTGACCAGCAACTTTCGCCAGCTGTTCATATCGGGTCGTTCATTTTCATTTGTATTTTCACTGTCAGTTCTCATTGAACCCCTGATGAAGAAACATTGAGTTTCGAAAGCGCTAGCGTTATTTATGCTTTTAATCGATGAGTAATAATCCAAACTACTTACACTGTTTGAATACAATTTATCTCAAATTTATTTCAAAATATTCAGTATTCATGCATCCTTAAGGATCTGGTGTTTTAGAAAGTCATTTCGTTGGCATTTTCCTCTATCTCGTTTTGTGTATATATATATATTATATATATATATATTTCAAAACCAGTTTCTTCCATCTACTTTCGAAATACCATGTACCTTAACTTGGTTGTTTGTGCATCCTAGTGTATAATGGAATCCTTCAGACAAACTTTGAATTTTCGTGATGTAACACTGTGAACAAAAGATAGAAATATAGAAAAATATTAACGCTTATCCTGCTAAATTTTAATTTTCTTTCAAACAAATTTCATATTCATAGAACATTAAGGAAGTTTTTCCCGCAGTAATCAAGTAGAACACGGGCTTTATACGCTCAAATCATGCTGCATGTCTTTACAGACTGATCTTAGTCTATAATGACTGCAAAGATTTCGGGTTCAACATGAACATGTCATGAACAACATTTAAAAGTTTCATTTTATTTCACAACATTTCTTAGTCTGAGTCTTACTTGAATTATTCATTATTGTCTATTTACAATATTGTAATTGGCTTCGCGTATTCATACAGCGTGTTTATTTTCTTTACTTTTATTTCTCCGTGAAATCATACATTACTCTTATCATCTCAGAGATACGTTTTGAGCCCAATTATAGTACTATTTTCATTGACAGGCTTATACATAAAATTGTTTGAATATAGTTTTGAGTATCTACGCCAGTCCACAGTAAATCTTAACACCAAAAAAACAGAAAATTGCACAATTACGGAAAATCGATGTCCAAAGCCATTTTATCGAATGTTTTAAAAGATTTGACACCAAATTTTGTTCTTATGCCAAGGAGAGGTCAATGTCTGTCTGATAAAAAATAATTATAAGTATTTATTCCTCTTAATCATGAAAAAAGTGGATTTAATGAAATTTGCCTTAAAATGTTATATTTTGAGGTGCTACCCTATCAAGATGCCTGTGTATCTTAAATATTTTTGACAGTTTTTTAATCAATGTCACAAAAAGTACAGTGAATGACGTTACCGCTTTGAGGTTAACATAGAAATGGTTTCGAACAACCGTAGGGAAGTAATAATATGTATCAAAGCTTCACATATGATACAAATTTAGTTTAACGATCTGTATGGTTGCCCGAATCTCTTAAAGAAATCGTCTTCCACTCTCTAAATTAGACTTTCATTTTTCAAGAAAAAGAAGTTTGTTGCCATACAGATCTGCTTTAAGAAGTGAATGAATTTCATTCTAACTTTTGTCAGTTAAGGCTTGAACTGTACTTTTCAATAATAGTTTGTAAAGTTTGTTAAGTATCTAAAGCACACATAATTAGACTACAATAAATCAATTTTAGTGAACTACGTGATTGTGAACTTCGTTACTATCGTAAACAGTAAAATGCACTTTGCATATATATATTTTGTTACACTTATGGGGGTTCAATCAAGAATTTATATTTACATATATGTACTTTTTTTTTTAAATTTTATCTTGTTGTAAAACTATTCAAATGCTATTTTTTACATGAACAGAAACTTTTTTCTTGGTGTATGACAAAATTTAGAGGGTCAAAGATATTATTAAGCATGTAAATTTTGTTTTCAACTTGGCGTTTCCTTACACTTTTCCGCTTTGCTTTTGCAAAATTGCAGTGTAAGAAAACAAAAAACGGTTGATTTGACTGATTATCTAGCAGTCTAGAAAAAAAAAAGGATTTTAGGCTGAAATCCCAATTAATGAGAGAAAAAAAACAAACACATTTTCATATGAAAACTGAGTTTAAATAATTTTTCAGGAAATTATTTCATAGTCTCAGTTACTTCAATTGTTTGAAAAAGGTGTGAAAGGAGATTTTGAGCTTACATTACATGTGAAGAAGTGAAGAATAGAATAATCATGAAAGTAAATCATTTGAATCGAAAAAAATAAGTAAAAAAACAATTAAATACATGTATTTTTGCAAAAGCGGTGACCTACGTTACCGGACATTTTTTTGTAAGAATTAGTGTATCTTTTATCAAAACCATCTTTCAAAATCACCAATTAGCCCATCTTATATTCCCAAAGTCTTGCAAAGTGTAATAACAACAGGAATTTTGAACTCTTGTAAACAATGTGATCTTAAGAAAATGTTTTGTTTACTATTTTTTGACTGCAAAAAATCATAAAAATCTGCATCGACATTACTGTTTTGAATAGCAATATCGAATATACAGATAGTTAGTATGACAGTTGATCATTGTTGTATATATAAAGGAAATCGTTTACTGAAAATAAATCAAGGAAAAGTTGTTCTAGCTACTTTTCTACATTGAAAAATAGTCACCATTTTGTATGACTTAGTTTCATCACGTAATTCACTGTTAAGATTTACCCCCGTGTTTCAAGCTCGTATTAAGAAAATTTCTGAAGGTCCAGAATTTTTTCAAAGACAAATTCTACAAATATAAATGTATACGATTGAAGAGACCAAAATAATGAAAATCTAAAACAAAAAAAACCTCTCGGACAAATTTGACTGAAAATTGTGCGTTTTTTCTATTTTTTTCTTTTTTTTTAGTGTTAATTCGAGTAAGAATAAATGGAGTACAATGAAATAAAATATTTTGATTGGTTAAAAGCGCATCACGTTGAAAATTTTATTACACTTTATTTTTGAAGAAAATGCAATAGGTCTTTCGGGAAACCTCCAACCTTCGATCTGCAAATCCTGTGTTATAGAATCTCGAATAACCTTCGTTATCCTTCCACAACGTAGTATTGCTATTTAATATAAATGTATTAAAATTCTTCTTAAGATATTTTCGAAAGAATTTATGACGGCAAGCATGCAGTTCTGATTCTGAATCGACGTTTACAGCGAGTCGACAAAGAGCATCAAGTAACCCTCTCAACTAAGTTCGATAAAGCCGGTTTCGTTTTAAAATGCAGAATAACTTGTCAAAATATTTTTTATCATAAGTACCTCTACGAATGTCAAAATTGTCGTTTGTTTGTGTACCATTTGTTTACTTTTATGTCATTTAAGTCTGTGCGTGACATTCCCAACAACTTCACCGCTCTTGAAGCGGAAACATTGAGCAGCCTAGACAATCACACAGTTCCTTTACAAGATTACCTGACTATCTAAAGGCACTTCGAGACCAAATCTATCTATAAATTGCACAGTAAAGGCCCTGGTCAGACTGTGCGGATGCACAGACTGGCCAGAGTCTTTGCTTTACGTACATTTGAAATAATCGGAAATGTCATTCACAGGCTCATTTAAGTATGAAAGCGAGATACCAAAAAACAAGAAATAAAATAAATTAAAATAGATTGTGTAATCTATTCGCACAGAGAGTAGACTTGATATTTTAATGTTTAGCTGAGTATTTTAATAGTTTCTTAGATCTAGAGAATTGCAATGAAAAGGGACGAATGTCTTTTTAACATCGTTTATAAAGTGTAATTGCCTTAGCACATGGCTAAAACATAACGCCCCGCGGTCGTTATTTGCCATGTAGTAAGGCAATTGCACTTTATTCTCCAATAAACGCAGTGAAAAGACACTCATCCCTTATATAATCCAACATACCCATGAACTACAGCTCTCAATCTGATGGCATTCACTTGGATCTGTAACATTTACACACGAATAACAATCCAACCCACCTGAAAAACATGAAGGAGCTTTGTTTGTGTATTTATGATATGACCAACGTCGCCGGAGTGAAGTAACCCTATTGATTATTTTTTATATTTTACGAGTGCTATTACACTAGTCAAATGACTATGCAAATGAGAAAAGAACGAACAACAATGTTGTATTTTTGCTAGGAAAATGACGTCATAATGGATCTGCTGACGTCATTTCGAAAACGTGAGTTTTAAATGTTTCGCAAAATAACATGAATCGATAAATATCGTAATTTACTCACTGTATCACTAAAATTCGGGTCGTGTTATAGATATGAGGGGGTATCAAAAAAATCTGAGAGAATTGCAATAACTGTTTTATCGTTTATTAGATTTGGATGAAACTGTCAGTAATTATTCGTATGGATATGGGTGCTATTTATACAAACATACAACCAAATATGACTACGTGTCTGTTAAGGAACCATCGCTGTGGAAACCGAATGATGCGCTTTCGGGGCATTTTAAGTTTTAAACTCACAGTTGAGAAAGAAATTCCTCCAGAACGCGCAATTCACAAGCGATTTAAAAAAGGGTGAGTCGAAATAAGCATTGAATGCTTAACAATTCTACTTGCAACCATGAGGTAAACTTAAAAAGGCTCGACGCAGGAAGATGCCTAATCATATAAGACGTGTTATTTTTTCGGAAAGAACGTAACATCGGGCCAATTGAAATGGTAATTACAAATAATATGGGTTATTGTTTTAATAAAACACGGTTTATTGCACTCACATTGCGTCTCAAGTAGAACAGTAAAGATCAGAATTAAATTCCTCAACAACAATTCTTGGGTTGTTTTATTTTAAACGTTAACTGCACTTCTTCTGCCTAAAATATTGGTACCTTAGAATGAAAATCCAGAGTCCCTTACAAACGTTTTCGCAAATCTCAAACATATATATTTTTGTCGATTTTTACTCGAAGGGGTTTGTATGTATTTGTGAAGTTGTGCCCGACCTTAAGGAAGATTTAATTGGTGGAACATATTATGTGTTCACTGTTTATAACTTCTGAAAACATTGCTGACAAAACCAATCAAGATTGGGTCTGACGTTTATGACGTCTCTATTTTGCTCCGAGACGCTTCACCCATTTCAATTCAATTTGACATGAAATTGAATATATATTAATGCTATTCTACTGAAACTTGGTAAATTTGTAGTTAGAAGATATATAATTCAAATCATGAAAATTCTTAAGTCGTCGAATATCTACGTAGAAATTATGATAAAAGTCTCAAAACTTTCTGACAGCCCCTCGTAGGATATCGAATTTGTGCTCATTAATTTAACTCAGCATCTACAAACATATAAAAACTCGGTATTCAAAGACCACTCAGTCAATATCCTCTATATATGATCTACCAACTTTTCGGAAAGTTTTTTTAAAATAACATCGGGAAATTAACAAGTTAAATGATTTCAGAATGAATTTGATTGAGGCGGGAGTGAGTTTTAAATGTTTTGCAAAATAACATGAATCGATAAATATCGTAATTTTCCCGTTGTATCACCAAAATTCGGGTCATATTATAAATAGAATATCAAATTTGTGTTCATTTAATACCAAATTTATTTAACTCAGCATCTATAAACATATAAAAACTCGGTATCTCATGACGACTCAGTCATTATCCTCTATATATGATCTACCAATTTGTCGGACAGTTAATAACATCGGGGTATTAATAAGTTAAATGATTTCGGAATGAATTTGAATGAGGTGAATGATGAGTTTTGAATGAAATTAAAGAAGATAAAAGTATCGATAATTTATTGCCTCTTTTTGAAAACTCTACGTACTTTTCTATCATTATGATTTTATTTTGTATTCCCATGTCTCCAAATCAACACCATCTGATAGAACGAGGATTAATTTATTCGATTAAATGAAGTTAAATTAATTTGGATACAGAGGGGGTCCGTTCGACCCTCCCCCCCAACCCCCTTTGGATCCGTCTCTGAATTTCACGATGTCCTTAACTACAGCAAGGGTCGCGAACGTTCTACTTATCTAATGGACGACCAACGGATATAGCGGCTGCATTATGTAAGAAGCTCAATTATTGACAGGCACAGAAATGGCGTTTGACATTTTGACTGGCCAGTTTAAAATAAATCGGAAAATCCATATTCATTTGGTCAAGAGGTATCCAGATGAAACCATCATTTCTATAACCCTTGCTTCGTGAAGACATCGACACGATAGGTAAAAACTTATAAGAAGCCACTTGACTCTTTTAACGATTTCAAATATCAACTACCAATTATTGACCTGTTGCCTCTGCATTAAGGTAGCACCAATTTCGGATAATTATGCAAACTTTTCCACATTCGGAACTCGCCCATGAAAAGTTCCTCAGACGTAAGCATAGTATTTTTATAATGTTTTATGTAGTTTGGGATGTGGCGGTACTTCGGTCACTTAAAGCTGCTCTTTCATAGTTTTTCATAGAAAAAAATACAAAACTTGTTTTTAGATTTGGAATTTTGTGTACTTTTAGATTCAGAATGGTCCAATGGCATTGGAACTAAAACCAACACATTTCAATAATTTTGTAACTTTTTTCTTCGAAACGGCAATATAAGTAAGAAATCCAGTCTATAAATTTCCAGTCTATAAATTTCAAAATCGTTCTTTTCCGTGAATAATCTTTCATTTTTGCTTGCAATGATATGAAGTTTCAAGCTGTTACATACTTTGACCTTTATCTTTGATTGAATTAGACAAACATGTGGAGTTCCCATGCGTAAATAGTTTGCTCGGAATTGAAAACTATTTTTAAGGCGTTAGGAGTTGCTTTATTTTTCAGAATGATTTTCGCTAAATTCAAGAATATCACTCTTTCTTTCCATGCATTACCAGATTGAATCTTATTATTTCAAAGCCTTCAACACATTCAGGTCGTTACTTCCAATTAATTTTACGAAAATTTTCAAAAAGCACATTTTCCCGATCTGTGAAAGAGCAGCTTTAAAGAGAAAAATATGCTTTCTGGTCGACTATGGGGCCGCCACCAAAGCGAAGTTGGTTCGGCATTAGATCCCAATCTGGAAGTCGTGGGTTCGATCCCCGGTGGCGGCAAATATCCTTTCTGACGTTTGTCTCTCACCAATGGGTAGATAATCGTAAACCTATGCGAGATAGCAGTCGGAGGCTATGAAAGGGTGTAATGGTAGTACAGGTGAAAGAAATGCCAGGAATCCATCGTTAGGTGCTCCGTCCTGCGCGATAAAACTACAAGATTGTTGAAAGCGGCATTAAACCCTTTCAAACAAACAAACAAAACTGGTCGACTTAGTAGATATTTTTAACATATTGTAAATTGATGACAAAACGCGTTTTGTTATCAAATTATAGTATAACCGTTTTTAATATATCGTCGATTTTGGTTTACTAAACGTCATTTTGTGCTTGTGGCGCCTTATAAACCCACGTGCGAAAAGGCACTCTTTCATTAGTGCGCCACACACCTATTTCCGAGGTCTATTTCGTAAAATCAGCGAGGCTTTCCGATTGCCGTTTGTATTGTTTTTTTTTTGTTTTTTTGTTTGGTTTTTTTTTTTTTTTTTGTTTGTTTTTTTCATTAGAACTGGCCTTGGAAAAAGAAAATTAATACTTACGGACGATTTCAAACTTGTTTATCGCGGATATTAGAACCAGCAGAAAATCTGCAAATAAATAAAGAAAGAAATCCTTTTAGACATAATTACAGGTACTCTTTTTTTTAAGCGACCACTTAGGGGACCACCAAAAGCGGTGTCTACTGGGAATGATCGCTTTCATTATAAATAAGAAATATATAAGGAGTGTCGCTTAAGTCTAAATGATCATACTATGTTCGTCCCATCGGAGTCTCATTGAAAAGGTTATGGTGGTGTCAACAATAAAGATTCAATAATGAACAATTTTTTGTTAAGAATTTCATTTTAAGATATTTTGATTACGTTGAAGCGATTTTTTATGGTAGTCGCTCATTAAAAATTATGGTCACTAAAAAGAAATGGTCACTCGATTAATTACGACTGTACAGGTTTTTAAAGGAAAGTCATAATCTAGTTTTAATTCGTTGGTTGTAAACAGATAACTTTGTACGTTCGTCTTTTCATAAGAACTCACTCTGAAATATTCTCAACTATAAAATCCTCATATGAAATTTTGGTTAAAAATAAAACTAGCACGAGCACACAAACATATAAAATGAAAAAAATAGATAAAAATAAAAATAAAAAAGCGCATTAGTTAACTTTTAGTTAATGGTTGCGTTCCGAGAAGATTTGCTCTAAATTTAAATGTGACCCGTCACGCGAAAAGGAACCATCTGGGTAGGGCGTAAAGTGTCGACTGTGGATTGCGCAGACTGGCTAGGGTCTTCTGATTCAAGAATGATCTATCTACCTTCCTGTGAAAGAATTTTTGAAATACGACCCGTTGTTGATCTATGCTGGACCCAACTTCCTTTTCAAATATTTGTTTTACGTAGTTCCCCGATAATCCCACTTTCCTGTGACTTTGATTTGAATTGGGGTTTTACGTCGCTTTCAACAATCTCTCAGTTATATCGCGACGACTGGAGCACCTAACGATGGATTCCCGGTATTTCTCACACCGGTACTACCACCACATCCCTTTCCTAGCCTCCAGTTGCTATTCCACATAGGTTTACGATTATCTACCCATTGGTGGAAGACAAATAGTCGGAAAGGATAAGTGCCGCGGCCGGGGATCGAACCCGTGCGAATATAGACCCCTGGATTAGAAGTCCGGCGCGCTACCAACTGCGCTATTGCCTCGGCATACACTTTCCTGTGACGGGTCACAAATGTTAAATTCATAGGCGTAGCTAGGATGTTGAAAATTTTACGCATTTCTATGGCGACCACCAAAGAATATAGAATATCGTGGTGTCCGTGGTCTAGAGGTAGAGCGTCGGCCTCTCGACCCAAAGGTCCTGAGTTCGATTCCCGGGAGCGGCTATCGATCTTGGTTCTTTCATTGGCCCACACATTCGGCGCGAGTACTGGTGAATTTTCCAGGAAGCAGAATCGAGAGGGATTAATCTAAGTTGTAAGAACTTGTTTCCCAATCGATGTAAAATAAATAGGTTTAAACCAATAAAGAATATAGGCGATAAGAGGACTGGGACTAAAGACTAATGCCCTCCACCCGCTCCCCCGTTTATATGATTTGAGCGTTGGTGAATAATCAAACATCGTAACTACAGCTTGAATAAGCTGTAGTTTCGATGTTATGATCATTCATCAACGATATTTTTCGAAATATGATTTATTTTTATTACGCAATTGCGTAATGTGCGTAATGGGAGCTACGCCCTTGAAATTAATCGCTGAAAGCGTCCTCTCTGATCTTTCAACACCATTAGGAAAAAATCGCATTTTCTTTTATATAATTTTCATTTTTTTACGTTTTACAATTGCAGATTTCAAATATGAAGTTACACTTAACCAACCGACTACTGATACATACGTTTGAATAAATCCATGCTTTCTTATGATACAAAATAAGACTGTTAAAGTTCTTATTTTTACTTGCGCATAATCTTATGTTGTAATATCGATAATAGATAACAGGTTTTATCCGATTTTCGTTATATTGGTGATACAAAAATGTGTAGGTCAAACTTCTTAAACTGGGCAGTTTTTAGGAAACAGAATCATAGCCATGCGTTTAAGATGACAAAACGGTGCAAACTGTGTGTAAATTATACCCTGTTTAGCACCAAGTGAGGGTAAAACCAAACACTTTACATCATTTTGTCATCCTGAACTCAGAGCAGCTGTATCATTAGCGACCGAAACGCGAAAAGTCACCCTCTGTTAAATGTGAAATGTGTCGACCCGAGTCAAACTATCCACGCTGTCTAGGGTAGTAATTTTTCGCTTTAGATAAGTTAACAACATAGAGAAATTGACAAAGTAAATGTTTTTGGAATGATTTTTGGATGAAATTGAATGAGAGTGGTGCAGGTTTTGAGTGAATTTAATGGAACGTTATCCAATATCGCAAATGTTGTTTATGGTGAACAAAATTAGCGGTGTTTATTACCTCCCTTTAAAACATATGCATAAAGGTTCTATAAATAGCTTTCTATTTCTTCAAGAACCCAGCAGACGCTTACAATTTTGAATTTTGTCAGTGAAATCGCGATTTTTTTTTCTAGCTCTATTTGTTTTACGAGGGGTGTTCTGAAACTCACCTCGTAAAGGACATTGGTTCTATCATATTCAGTGGGTTTGGGGCGTTTTTGAATATTTTGAGTGAGTGTTTGGAACGAATGAATGGAACGCTAAGCAAGTGATTTAAAATGGTTCTAATTGGGACAAATGTCAATTTCACGATGTTACTAACTGTATCTCTTTTTAATTACTTATGACATGTAATCCACGACTAACCTCTTCTGGATTCTCTCTCTTTTTTTAAAAAAAAAATATTAACGTAGTTCAAAGATGGTCCTTTTTTACGTTATCGGCAATGATGTTTGGCAAATAAAAAAAGCCGTTTTTTACACGTGACGTCTGAACGAGGATGGTTACATTTGTCTTATAGTTTATCTAATCGCATGTAAGACATATTGTAATTGCAATCTAAAAAGATAAAGAATTTCTGACGATTTAAATCATACCACGTGAGTAATTTCTTTGCACTTTATTACTGTGTAAAATGTCATAAGTCCTTCTGAAAAAAAAACTTCGATCTGCAAGTCCTGTGTTGTACGCATCCAAAAAATTATCTTTCTCCTTCCTTAACCTAAAATCGCTTTTTGAATAATTAAATTTTGAAATATTTCCACGTGAATTGTTGGTTACAAGTACACAATTCTTATTCTTGGCTTCTTATACAGCGAGTCGACGAAGACCATCAAGCAAACCCTCTCAATCATGCACAATTGCACCGATTTCGTTTCAAAGGGGAGAGCTACTAACCTTCTATCCTAAAAACCTCTACGGTTATTCAAAATTGTTGTCCACTTGTGTGCCATTGGTAACACTTTATGTAAGCAAACTTCGATAGAGAGATGACAATACATTTAGTCGAGTATTTTAATTGTGTCTTCGATCTATAGGATTGTAATTATAGGGGCCGAAAGTCTTTTTGGTTAAAGTTATTCAGGTATAAACTAAAAATGCCACAGCACATGGCATCAACATTGCCATGTGTTGTGGCGATTGCAGTTTATTCTTCAATGAAAGTAATCAAAAAGGACTCTCATCTCTATAAAACAATCTAGGCCAATATAAAAAGTTTAATTTCACTACCAAAAGGAGATAGAAATCCATTATCTAAACAACATTTATTAAGGACTATCAAAGTATGTAATATGCACAATATTATTCTCTGGGCCTTTTTGTGTGGCAGGTGCAGAATTCTCAATGTTTCCTTAGTGTTTTTACATAAAATGGCGTCAACGGCTTGATAATACTGTAACCAGTGTGTTTGATTGACTGTTTTTTTTAACTTTTCACTCCGGGATCATATCGATCAAGTTTCCTTGTGATTGGTCTAAAAAATTCCAAAATCAAAATTATTCATCTTGTCTATTTTACAATGTTCTTATGTGAATGAATGATAGGTCACTCGCATCTTTTATTTCAAAGTCACCTGAAAAGCAAATTATATTTATCAACATCAAAACATCTGAAATAGTTTGCTTATAGCGGGCTTTAACGTTCGTCTTACACGTCTCTTTTTTGTTTGTTTGCTTTTTGTTGTTTTATATTTAGCATTCATTCATGTATATTTGAAAGTTTTCCATAGACATTGATTTGTAAATTCGGTGTTTTCGCGGAAAGTCTAAATATATATATGGTTACGTCACTTCCGGTTTACTGAAGAGCGATAAGGTCCATGACATTGAGATAAAATATTCTTTGCGTAACGAATAAAGTAGGTTCTATTATAGATAAGATACCGATCTGAACAAATGTCGCATAGGAAAGAGATTAAAATGGGGGTTTGTAAAGGTAAGAATTCAAATTTTCGATAGTCGGTTTCTGACGCCACAAAGAGAGCCTTTAAGAAGGCCATGTTTGTGTCACATCAGTAATTTCGCATCCACGCCAGATTAACACCTGGATCAGGCTGTGCAGCCACATAATGTGATCCTTGGGCCTGTTTTTCTAATCACCTTACGATCTTTTTGGCGTAAGTTGCTTCTACAGTAGATACTAGATATGGAATGCTGACATACACAATCTCATTGGAATTGGCTTCTAGAGACGATTCCGATGAGATATCGCAAGGCAAAATCTTATGTACAATGAATGAAAACACCAAGTACGATTTGTGATTTTGACTTGCGATTATTTTTTTCGTAAGAACTTTAGTAAAACGGGCCCTGGTTCTTTACTTTGTACTCTGTAAATAAGACTCTGTTTAGTAAGGGTTATTAAGTTTATTATTTTAAACTGCTTTGAACAGTTAAAATACAATCGTTTTACGGGAAAAGTATAAGGCATTGAAATTTCATTTTAAGATAAGCACTAACCATTCTTAACGCAATTTAAGCACATGGGGCCTGATTTACTAAACACCTTTCTACGATCTTTTTTGCTTAAGTAAAAAATTAAAGTTAGTTCTAGATTAGTAATAGAATATGTAATTATGCCAAAGACGATTCCAATGAGATATTGCAATGCAGAATCAAATAATGAATGAAAACACCAGGTACGATTTGTCATTTTGACTTACGATTATTTTTTCGTAAGAACTTTAATTAACGGGCCCCTGATCCGTTATCAAGAAAAATCTGCCTAAATGACGTCATTTGTAATTCAAGTTATCTTCTCAAACAATTTCTATCGTAAATCCAATACGCGCTGAGATTCAAAGGATGCATAAAAATATACGTGGGTCATCCAATAAAAAGCGTGACTTTCTTTAAATATGATGCCTAATTAGTTCACATATATGAGATTATTGTTCCAATATTGTTTAGTGTAGAATCTCCTTCAATGTTTGGCAGACTCGTACCTTCATACAATTATGGAACCCTTGTTGCTAGGCAACAGAAGGAGATGCCATATGTCATTATGGCTACGCTAACCCCTTGATATTTCAATGTTAAAAAAAATTAAATTGAACTATCTGATGTTTTTTTTTTTTTTTTTTTTTCCTCTCTAAAATTACATTGATAAATGTTTTCTGGTATTATACCTGAGTGGTAGACAATGTTTGTAAAATTTATGACAGAAACGACGCCAAATTTCATGACGAATACCTCCTTTTTATAAGACAACGTCGTTCTGAAAAATAGGAGGGTATGCAAATGCATTACTACAGTGATGAACTCATAAGTTTTGACAACAAATTTTGCATTAGATGTCTTCCTAAAAGACATTAGATGATATCTTTATCAAAAAAATATTGATCAAATTTCGAAATGCAAATAAATTCTTTGATAATAATGTCTTTGTGGTGAAAATCGTGCAAAAAGGAAGGTTTCGTTCTAATATCTTTATTAGTTTTCAAGATATAGAACCAGTCTCACTATTTCTTGGATGACCCTCGTAAAGCACATGCAGAAAATGAGTAAAATTGCTTAAAACAAGTTTTTCTCTTTTTTATCGATGTTTTCCAACATAATTCCACTCAGTGCATAGTGCATGGTTTGTAGGAAAATTGCAAATAAACTTGTACGTTTTCCCTTTTATTTATAGTCATAATGCTGTTTTTCTCCTGTACAATGTTTTATAAAGGTAAGATTTTTAAGGGTTTTTTCCCTTTTTTATTATCATTTTTTTTTTCTTTTCATTACAACTTTATGGAAATACTGACGCCGCCTTCGAAATAATGAATAGAGGTAGTGGACCCGTAATAGTTCTGCAATGTTTCGTAGATAATGAACTTTAACAGTATTAACCAAGGAGAAAATTTAACAGCGATTATGTATTAACCAAGGAGAAAATTTAACAGCGATTATTTATGCACGTGATTGCTATGTCACGGTAATAATGACGTCACTTATTGTGGTTCACTTAGAAACGTAAGATGGGGAGATATGAACGAGCGGAGTATAAGTATTGATAATTTCAGTACTTTGGTGGTGAGTTTATCAAATGATAAACAACATATATGTCTCTATAATCTACCGAAAAGCGTTAAATCATATGAAATGGGAGAAACATTTGAAATAGTGGTTGTTGTTGTTGTTGTTGTTGTTGTTGTTGTTGTTGTTGTTGTTGTTGTTGTTTTAAATGTTGATGATGTTGTTTTTTGTTTTTGTTGTTAAAACACTTCATTAAACAAGAAGAATTAAAATGATGTCAAACGATTTCTCTGTAAATCAAATCCATCTGTAATACATTAAATAGTCTGCTTAAGAATATGTCTTCACATTCTGTGAAATGTATTTACTTTAGTTTTTGAAATACTCGTCTCTGTCGTTTCATTAGTCTTTTAATCTTACAGGTGCAGAATCTCTTCAAATCGATTGTTACAATTGTGAAAATGTCCCATCGAAAGAAGACTGTCACAGTATTACAGTGTGTTCTGGAACAATGCCGGTAGGTATCCTGCTATTGTAAAACAATTTGAAATGTGCCCAAGGTGCAAACATTGAGCGGCGTACACAGCCTCATACAACAAATATAGAAATGCCTGATGGTCTACAAATACATTGAGGTCTTATCTACCTACAAAAACGCATAGTAAAGACTCTGGTCAGACTGTGCAGATGCACAGGCTGGTCAGAGTCTTTCCTTTTAGCATATTTGAAATTGTTGGAAATCTCACGCACAGGCTCATATTTATGTGACCATACAAAGTAATTTCCCGCCGCAAAAAGTGTAAAAACAAATGTAAAAGGTATTTATTAATAACATTTACGAAACTAAGCAAGAAATACAATATCAACTTTCAAATGCAGCATACATTTTATACCGTATTTTGAAACTATACATGAAAGATTATGCAGCCTAAAGAGGCCAATTGCTTTTCAACTTCAGTTTGAGGTTCATGGTCAAAAAATTAGTTGTTATTGATGAAGATAATTACACTCTTATGTTTTATTGGAAACCGAACACAAAATCTTATCGTATAAGACAGACCCCCCCCCCCTGAAATGGATTCAAAACGCTGAAGTAACAAGACATTTAGGTTACCTACCTTTTGTTGTTCTTTTAGTTTTGTTGTTGTTGTTTTTGTTTCATGGCCGTCATTATATAATTGCAGTCAAATGTGCCATGACAGACTTCAAGAGGAAGTGTAATCGATCCGCATATTTAAATCAATTGAAACGAGCATTAATAATCTTATTTCTTCACTATAAATTTCAGTTTTGCTATATAACAAAATCTACAGGCGGAAATGTTACACTAGGATGCGCCAATGACACGTCTTCGGTAAGAATCTAATTTTTCCTAACATCGGTACGGAATCCGACTATGATAATATGTCAATAAAATCCTTTTTTTCTGTAGAAAATCGCTACATTCCTGTTGTATTCTATAAATGTGACCCGTTAGGCGAAAAGGGACCATCTTGGAACTCTGTAAAATAAATATTTAAAAAAAAGTTGGGTCCATTAAAGGTCAACCAGAGGTCGCATTTCAAAAAATCTTTTACTGGAAGGTAGATTCAGATCATTCTAGATTCAGAACATAAGCACACCGCGAAAAGTTTCGACCTTAGTCTGCGCAGTTCGCGCAGTCTGACTAGGAACGACATTTTACTAATTGCCCAGATGGCCCCTTTTTGCATGACGGCTGACAAATATATTTCATTTCTAAACATGTCGAAAATGTTAGAAATGGGTAAAAGAGAGCACCAACTATGCTTAAGATATGTCTATGCGACGTTATAACGAATTGATATTTTGTGTCATTGTTTAAAAAATTTCACAAATATAAACATTTTTTCATAAAATGCTTATTTCTACCGGGGAAAAGGGAGAAAAAAAGAGGATTCTAGGATTCGTTTCGCGTAAGGATAATTTCGAAATCCCTTTTTTTCTTTTAGACTCGTTTTGGTAATTACTTATTCACCCTGGTAGCCTTTTCTTTTTAAAAAGAAGTTTACATTTTTTACAAGAGATAAAAACATGTATGATTAATTCATGGTAGACATTTATAGAAACACTAAAACTATGGAAATACACCGTTTTCATCAATCATTCTGTACTATCTCTATACAGCAATGTTCAGGTTATAAAACAACCTTGTCAATGTCGGCATCAATGAAAACGCCCACGACACCAACAGGTGGCAACGGATCATCGATAAGTGGAACAGCGATGTCTCCAGGATCAACAGTAACATCAAAACCAACCACAACAACGACGATAGAGATGACAACGTCTATTCATGTGACATCAGATCACACAAACGCTGTACTCACAAGTCCAAAATCATCTCCTTTGTCATCGTTAAGCCTTGTTGGTCGATCAGTTAGGATAGAGGATCAAACGAAAAACACGATCACAGTTTGCTGCAATAAAAGCACATGCAACGCGAGGTTGACCCCCGTTTTTGATGGCGGTATTTCTTTTATTAACATTATTTTGATTTAGATGAAATATAAACTCCAATCTGTATATAGTCATGCAAACACTTCGTCAGCAAATAAACTACATAATAGTCTTACACCGTGGTATAAAGTCATGTTTGGGAAAAATGATAGATTTAATGTCTCATTTATTGCCACTTTGATAAGTGGCAATATTTTTCCCGAGCAGAATGTTCAGATGACCTATTAGTAAGATTAACGTTGCGCTGAAAAGTATTAAATAATATCCTCTTATGTTGAAATGAAAATATATTTATTCTTAATCGAGGTCTAGTAATAAAAATATGAAAGTATTTACAGTTACAAAGATCACAAAGGTTTGACTCTCATTCCGATCATAACTATTCTAAATCGCTCATTCAGCGTTCCGTTCATTCATTCCAAACACTCACTCAAAACATTCAAAACTGATCCAAAATCACTTAAGATATATGATCAATCACTACACCCAAAAGTTAATTTCAGTATTTTGGGTTTCTTTCAAAAGTTAGTCGGCAAGTATGGTTCATATATCAATTCCCGATTATTCAAATTTTCAAGTTAACATTTTCAAATATCGATAAACGTGAGTATCTTTTTTTAAAGATCAGATTTATTTTAATGTTAAAAGTAACAACCGGTTACTGAATCTCCGCCCTGCCATGACAACAATATTGATAGAGTGATTTTTCTATCGCATTTCATTTCCGATCGCATTTAATCGTATAACTTTCTTTCATTTATAGAATGTCTTGATGAACAAGAAGACTGTCAGTATTTGAACAACAGTTTTGGTATATGTAATACACCAACGAAGGCACATACGATTTGTAAACAGACATGTAACCTATGTAACTATAGTAAGTATGAAATCTTTGTTTATAAAACAACAGTTTTGGTATATGTTATACATCAGCAAAAGCACATACAATATGTAAACAGACCTGTAACCTATGTAACTATTATAAGTATGAAATCCATGTTTATAAAACAACAGTTTATATATATAATACACCAACGAAGGCACATACAATATGAAAACAGACGTGTAACCTATGTAACTATAGTAAGTATGAAATTTTTGTTTATAAAACAACAGTTTTGGTATATATAATATACTAACGAAGGCACATACAAAATGTAAACAGACCTGTAACCTATGTAATTATTATAAGTATGAAATCCATGTTTATAAAACAACAGTTTATATATATAATACACCAACGAAGGCTCATACAATATTTAAAAAATCCATGTTAATAAAACAACAGTTTTGCATACGTAACACACCAATATGGGTTCTTTCAATATGAAACCAGACGTGTAAACTATGTAACTATAGTAAGTATGAAATCCAATTTTATAAAATAACAGATTTGTATATGTAATACACCAATAAAGTCACATACAATATATAACAGACCTGAAACCTGAATACTATAGTAAGTTTGAAATCCATGTTTTAAAAAAAATAATTTGTTATATGTAATACACCAATAAGGGTGTATTCAATATGTTAATAGACTTGTAACCTATGTTACTATAGTGAGTATGAAAACCATGTTTATAAAACAACAGTTTTAGTATAAATAATACACGAATAATGGCACAAACAATATGTTAACTGATTGTAACCTATGTTACTATAGTGAGTATGAAATCCATGATTAAAAAACAACAGTTTTGTATATGTTATACACGAATAAAGGCACATACAATATGTAAACAGACGTGTAACCTATCTAACTGTAGTAGGTATGAAATCCATATTTTTAAAACAACAGTTTTGGTATATGTTATACACCAATAAAGGCGCATTCAATATGTAAACAGACTTGTAACCTATGTAACTATAGTGAGTATGAAATCCATGTTTATAAAACAACAGTTAGGTATATATAATACACCAACAACAACACAAATGATATGTAAACAGAAATGTTATCTATGTCACTATAATAAGTATGAACTCCGTATTTATAAATCAACAGTTAGATATATGTTATACACCAACAATAAAATGATATCTGATAGCCAAAAGATTGGTTAAGACATTAGCTATCGTAGGCTATCGTAGGATCGCAAAGTGAAGACTGTTGTAAGGCTGTGCGGATTGTTGGAAATTTCACACACAGTTTCACATATCAATCATTGCTTCATTTCATCTTAAGCAAATTAAACTAAATTTCAATACCGCGTGTTATTCAGAGAAGGACTGATAAGATTTTATTGATATAAAAGACGAAGGTCAAAGTCAGGATAATAAAATCGACCTATATATGTTTATAAAATTAGCATAAGCGTGATATTTTCGACAGATTAACAGCTACACAAAGCAAATACTATGATCAGCCTGTGCAGCTGCACAGTCTAATCACAGTCTGATCAGAGTATTCACTAAGCGCTTTGTAGCTGGACGTTGACTAAGAGATTGTTTTACAAAACCGGAAAATAGTCTTTATGTACTATGTGGCTGTTCTTCACACACACGCGAGATTGGTGGATGCTCAAATATCTTGAGCGTACATAAGACGGGGAAACTTGCATCGAATTCAAAGGGATTGGATGTATGAGGTTTAAACCACTTTCAACAGAAACAGTTTTACATTTGCATTGCAAAGAATAATCCACCTGTCCATGTCTCCCCTGTCGTTTCTCAGACAAGCACAACCACAACCACAACACTTTAGCCGGATACCAGCTACAAGCTAAATGTTACTACAACAAGTACCGCCATATTACCCCCGGGTTGTCTGTAAATAATTTTTTTTTCTGCAACTCGAGTCGAAAAGACCTTTTACGTGTTTCGTCTTATCTCTAACTTCAATCGATAAGGGTGCATATGATTATGGCTATAAACCGAAAACAGATATATATCTATATATTTATTGAGATATCATAAACTCTTTTTTTCTTATTATAATTCCCCCTCAGAAAAAATATATTAAAAGATTGTATTCGAGTGCTTACCTATTTGACTGCATAATCAACTACAGAAGGAAGCGAATACGTGTATGATTATAGTATATAGCTTGTATAATTATGGTTATAACGTGTATAATAATGGTAAAGCGTGTATGATTTTGGTATATACCGTGTATGACTATGGTATATAACGTGTATGATTATTGTTTATTACGCCTATGATAATGCCATATAATACGTATGATTATGGTATACTAGTATAAGGGCGTTTACAGTATAGCGCATAAGAGTTTAGTTAGTTACGTGTATGATTATGGTTGTTACCGACAAAAGTGCATCAAATACGTCCAATGCCATCTTACTTTTATAAGCGAGTGAGGGGCATCAGCGTCAACCAAGTCTATAAAATGAGCATGTGCGTGACATTTCCAACAATTCCACACGTGCGTGATATAGACGTTGGGCAGCATAGACACCGATAAAATGCAATAAGAATATAATACTGACGTATTAAGACCGACATATTTATATAGCAAATAGTGATGACTCTGGTCAGACTGTGCGGCTGCACAGGCTGGTCTAAGTCTTAACGTTGCGCAAATGTGAAATTGTTTGAAATGTCAACCACAGGCTCAAACACAGTGTATCTTACTTGAGAGACAGCCTTTTGAAAGTGCCATATTCATTAAGCGAAATCACCCCGTATAGAGATTTCCGTATTAAGCATAAATTCTGAAAATAAAATGAAAGAAATTGTCTGTTTTAATAAATGTCTCACTTTCTTTCAATGAATTCTTTGTCAATGATTATAAAACTGATTTTGAATTGACCTTTGCAAACCTTTTTTATGTCAGGATAAATTTTTTATCGTCATGGTACTTGGTAATAAATATGTATTAATAATTTGATAAAAAAAATCATGATACCCATTTGAGAGTCTTCCATACAAAAAATCAAATAAACCAAACAACAAACAAACAAACAAATAAAGCTCGCCAAAATTTATTACACTAGATCAGAGAATCATCATTAAAATTGTCATTTAATTCATACAGCTGATGGTAAATGGTCGTCGTGGACGGAGTGGTCAAGCTGTGACGTCACTTGTGGCAACGGGACACAGTATAGGAACCGAGCTTGTGACAGCCCCTCCCCTCGTGACGGAGGTTTAAACTGCACTGGCGAGTCGAATGAAATGCAGGATTGCTTTCTAAACGACTGTCCAAGTAAGGAACCAATGTGGGTTCTTTAGCCCGGGATTCAGGCCTTGATTTTAGAAGTTTTTTGTAACAAGGTAGATAACCAAACTAAACCCTTCAGAACTTGGGTTAATGGGTAAACTTCTCTTCAAAGAAACAGGCTTTGAGAATCTAGACAAGATTATCTTTTCGATATGGTACCTCTATCTAAGAGACGGCAACCAGTCTATGGGTTCTTCAGACGAATTGTTTTGGCTCATCTTGGGTGTGCAAAGGTATCGACGTATGTCAGACCTTTCAGTTTGTGCAGGCTGACCAGTATAAATACTTTTTATGTTTGTATATTTTTGGTAACAAGAATGATAATTCCATTTACAGTAAAGAACATTGTGAATTTAACAAGTAGAATGATTTTGGAATGATCTTTTAATAAAACTGAAGCAGATCGATGAGCGAGTTTTTGAGTGAAATTAAAGGGAGGTAATCCATTACCGCTAATTTTGTTCGGGATGAACAAAATTAGCGATATTTATTGCCTTATTTCAATAAAATATGCATTCATTTTCTATAAATATCTTCCTATTTCTTCAAGAATCTATCAATCACCTCCCTTTAATAGAATATGTATACAATTTCTATAAATAGCTTCCATTTTCTTCATTAACAAATTCAGGCGTTTACGATTTAGATTATGTCTGTGAAATCGCCTATTTTTCTAGCAATATTTATTTTGAATTAAGATGTTGATCGCATTGTATCAGTTATATTTTAGCGTTTTTGAATGGTTTGAGTGAGTTTTGGAATGAATGGAGCGAGCACTGAGTGAGCGATTTAATAATATTTTTTTTTTATTTCGGCATAGGTAACATACAATGGTTCATGGAATAAAAGTCATATAAAAATACACAATTTGGAAATAAGAAATTATAGATTACTTAAATTTTAAAGAACCATGACATGCTTCCAAACACCAAGGATAACGCAAAAAAGAGTAAACCCTTATTTCCATTGCGGTCCTTGCTGTGGGTGGCATGACCTAGAGAGGCAATTATAGTTTAAATCAAAATTAAGTAACCTATACCAATAAGTATCACAGTACAGAACATAATTTAACAAAAACAAAGTTAGTTTTTTATCACAGATTGCTTGCTGAAAGACAATTTATCACATAAGTATCACAATTATAATTGAAAGACAAACTTTACCATGTTTTAGTCAGCAAAATTTATGTTTATGTACCAATCTCCAACTATCGCCTATGGAATATTTATAAAAACAAAGTTTAGGAAGATTCAACATATTGTAAATTATTATGCAACCTATGCCTAAATGAAAATAAGCAAATTATTTAGACAAACACAATATTAAAAAGATTAAGATGTCATACTGCATAGAAAATGACCTTTGATGGCAACCTTGAATGACTGATACTTGGTGATGTCAGTAAGGCTGGAGGGCAATTCGTTCCACAACTTAGCACCTATAAAACTAAAGGACTTAGATCCAGACCCTTTGACCTTAGGAAGACTAAAACCACCTTTCTGGCTAAGCCTTGTGTTGTATGAGTGAACATTTACCTGTGGCGTAAGAAAATAGTCCATATAAACAGGGGCAAGGTTATGCTTAACTTTAAAGACATGACACAACAACTCTTTTGTTAACTGTTAGCCAATTAAGGGTTTCAAACTGCTGTTGACCAACATGAGCTCTCGGATCAAGGTTTAGTATGAATCTGACCAACTTGTTCTGAGTCACCTGTAATTTGTGTTTTAAAGACACAGCTTAGTACAGCTTGATTTAGATAATGTCAACTCCCCGATGTTACTAACTGTTAGCATATGACAAACTTTGATATGCGCCTTCTTCCTAAACTCTGCTTGATCCATTTTCCCATATTTTGCTTTTTTTGCATGTCCACGTGACAACCTTTGAGTGACAGATTACATTTAAATTTTCATTCATGAAACTTCCACATTTAGATTGTACAGCCTATAAAGCAATACCATAGGTATTTTTAACAGTATGCTGCCATCTCGCATCTTGTGGCAGAAATATGCCGCAATATGTATAGTGCGGTTTTATTAACTTGAATCTGACCCCTGCTATTTAGATGAATAAAAACATGATTATTCCTACTTGGCTTTGCACGTGCTTTCATAGGAATAAATAACAAACGATATTGAATGTATTATGCATTTTGTTTATTGATAAAATATGTCGGTAATTGTTATTTAAGCATTTTTTCCACAGAGGTCAAAGTCGGGTCAAATTAACCAGGCTATAGCTAATCTCTTTTTTCCCAGAGGACGGTAACTGGGGTGACTGGACTTCGTGGGGTGCATGCAGCGCCACCTGTGGTGTTGGATTGAGGAGGCGTGACCGTTCATGTGATAGCCCGCCCCCTGACCCAGATGGTCTGTACTGTGCAGGGGATTCCAGGGATGACGAAATATGCATGGCCAATGTGACGTGTGGCGAAGGACAAGTTCTTAGTTAGTCTTTTTATGTTTCTGATAGATAAACCCGGCATTTTTTTGTTACATTTTTGTCAAAAGTGAAAAGCCTTTTTTGCGGTGAAATTATCAAGTGAAAATCTATCTTTATTTGTCAAATATCTATCCGGGAATTAATTATAGAAGAAATATAATCAAATTTTCTGAATTTAAATAAAATAAAATAATGTGATATTTCTTACATTAAAGAATGTGTTTTAGTTTGAAATCGACATTAAAACAAAACCTTACATTTGATTTTTAGACATTACGTGTCTTTGTTACAGCCGGTGAATGGGAAAGCTGGTCTGACTGGGGACCGTGCAGTAGTACTTGTGGAGTCGGATTAAAGACTCGAACACGAAACTGTTCCGAGATACTGTGTTTTGGTGACAGCCAACAGTCCGATGTGTGTTACGGAGATCAGATTTTCTGTACAGGTATAAGGTTTTGGTCGCATTGATTTATGATTTTAGCTTCATTTGGAACATTGCTCGGACTCTTCCTTAAATTGGATGTCTCTCACCAATGGGTTGATAATCGTAGACCTATGTGAGATAGCAGCTGGAGGCAAGGAAGGGATGTTATGGTTGTACTGGTGAGGGAAATACCAGGAAACCATTCTTAGGTGCTCCAGCCGCCGCGATATAACTGAAATAATGTTGAAAGCGGCGTTAAACTCCATTCAATCAGTCAATCAATCCTTAAATTGGAAAGTACCTCGGACGTAAGTGTAGTAATTTTGAGTCATTTTTGCGACTCACCAGATATTTTCCTCCGCCATGCCCATCCAAGACATCAGCCATCTATTCTCTATAAGACGGCTTCTGGTGGTCAACTTTGGTCAATACGCCACAAGAAAATTTATTTCTTTGAATGCTTTCAGATTGTTTGTGAAAGTTTTTTTGGAACATTACAATTTGTAAACAAAGCGCAGAAAAAATCTGCGGGTTTTTTTTTCAAATTGTATTGTGTTCAATCTAAACCTTTTGTTGATTTTGTTACTCGCAACGTCGTCTTCAGTAATTTTCGTGACGTCATACAAACCAAAGTGCGATGTGGTGCGGTTTTATGGCTGCACCGATATTATTCCCGAGGTCTATTCCGGGGAATCGCCGAAGGTTCTCGATTGATCTATTGATCTATAGACTGATTACCCAAACCGTGATCTGACTCAAATTCAAGAAGTGTTCGCGAGTACAATCAATGTCAAACCACACGAAAGAACGCACAGTGAGAAAATAACAAATTGCTATTAAAAGGAAGTTTCACCTTTCAATTACCATAGCTATCTTTATATGGTTCGCCAAAACATATGATTCCATGGCATTCTATTTATACAATGTCCACGATGTCACTCGATTATACTTATTACTTTTGTTTTATTCGTAAATGTTCTTGTTTTCATGAATTGACGAAAACGAGAAAAATATGGTAAGTAAAGCTAAATAAAGGCGTAATTACGATATTCTAGTATCAAAACGATTTCGGTTACAAGCCATCAACATAGCTTTTGGTTTTTTAGCGAAAACTATTTCGAACAAACACGTCAAGTCGTCATTATTTTGGATTATGATATTTTCTTGTGATCTCCGAACTAAATGAAAGTGTCCCAGATACAGTACCATAGATCAAAGTTGTTCATTAAGTAACGGTATCTAAAAAGGTGTCATTTCATATCCATGAAAAGAAAGTTTTTGGATAAAAGGCTAGGCTATGTGAAAATGAGATTGGTAAGCAACACTTATCAAGTAAGACAATAACGCATTATAGAGAAGAAAACAAAATGAAGTTATCTCCCTTGCAATAGTCGTTATAAAACACTACATTGCAGTTTGTGCCTTTTCTTCGACCAGTCCTGCGTTCTTGGTACTAAAACGTACCCCACTTTGCACAGGTCCGTTCGTTTAACATTTTGCAAATGTTACCATTATGAACTTTGGACAGTTTCATTGATATTTGACTGTCTTTAAGATAGTTTGCCATTGTCTGGATCCATCTGGCGTATCGTATATGTGTAACATTGTTTGGTCGACAATACTTTGCAGAGAGAAATTGGACAGACTGGTCAATTTGGAGCGAGTGTACGGTCACTTGCGGTGTTGGCATGAGATATCGAGACAGAACGTGTGACAACGATACAGCACTGTTTGCCATGCCCTGTACAGGGGACAGTCGAGATTTTGAGTTGTGTCACCAAAACCGATGTACAGGTAGGTAATACACTGTATCGTCACTTGGAGATTTTGAATGGCAAAGGCCTACCGGGACAGAAGTTGTGATAACGATACTGCACTATTTGCCATGCCCTGTACAGGGGACAGTCGTGATTTTGAGTTGTGTCACCAAAACCAGTGTACAGGTAGGTACTGCACTGTATCGTCACTTGGAGCTTTTGAATGGCAAAGGCTTACCGGGAGATAATTTAGGATAATGATACTGCACTGTTTGCCATGCCTTGTAGAGGGGACAGTAGTGAGGTCACTAAAATCGATGTACGGGTAGGTACTGCACTGTATCGTCACGTGTAGTTTTTGAATGACATACAAGGGCAGAATTTGTGATAACGATACTGCACAATTTACCATGCCTTGTACAGGGGTCAGTCGTGATATTGAATTGTGTCTTCAAAATCGATGTACAAGTAGGCACTGCACTGTACCGTCACTTGTAGTGTTTGCTTGACATACCGGGACAGAAGTTTCAACAACGATACTGCACTGTTTGCCATGCCCTGTACAGGGGACAGTCGTGATTTTGAGTTGTGTTTCCAAAATCGATATACTGGTAGGTAGTTTCCACACTGTACAGTATTGGAGTTACTTTGACATAAATTGTAATAACGGTACTACACCTTTGTCATGCAGGCGTATTTTCGAATTATGAAACTAATACTTAATGGATGTACAGGAAAGTTTCACACAAACACTGTACCGATACTCGTTGTGTTGATATGAACTAACCCTGGGTTTAGGGAAACTGTAATTTTTCAAACTAATATAATCTTGACGTCGTTTGTAAAATTGTATCATCGTATACATTATGACGACATTTGAACGATAATGAAAATGGTTTCTATAATTTTTTGCACAATTATTACACTTGTGTAATTAAACATGTGTAGTTTTAACCAAATTTATCGGGTTTATATTTCCTGCGATATAGGTCATTTTATAAACTGAAATGTGTCATAATATATTCTCATATTTTAGATCAAGAGTCTGCATTTTTCGTCAGCGGAGAACCAGCTGATGGCACATCCAACGGGACAATAGTAATTCCTGACGTCATCACTAATGTGGGCGGAGACTACGACAACGTGACCGGCATTTTTACATGCCGGATATCCGGTCTTTACAGCTTCTTCGTCTCCATAGAGAAACAGGCGGATGTTGCGCAAGCGTATTGTCATTTACTGCGGAATGAAAGTTCCGTGTTTATTGTTCGGGTACAGTCGTCATCTTTCGGTGGTATAGGAACATTACAACAAGCTACGAACTCTGCTGTACTCGAGCTCAGTAAAGGTGACACTGTACATCTTGGCGTGTGTTCTACGCCGGCAACCATGACTAAATTCTGTACATTTAGTGGCAATATCATATCGCTCAACTGAGTATATTTGTTATTTAGCATTTGATATCTAAGATGGTTCATATTTAAGCAAGATCTTCGTTTGCATGCTATCAAATTTAAAACAGAAAAAAAGAATGTATCCTTTTATTTATAAAAGAAGAATATAAGATAAAAAAAAATTAGAAATAGTTCCATTCAGCGCTTCATTGTTTAAAGTGCTCATTGCATTCTGTTCTGCATGAATACATTTTTGGCATGTTTTCTTTTCTTTGTTTAGTTCGGCTGTTTTCGCAGAAAGCCCAAGATATATGTATTGCTTTAACATCGTTGTCGTCTTCGTTAGCGCCCTCGCCATCGTCGTATGATTTGAAGATATTGATTGGGTTTTCATTATAAGACGAGTCATCCATATAAACAGATAACAACGAGGCCTTGTCGAGATTTAATCTGAATTAAATGACGAGTTGGATAAATTAGGTATTTTATGAACGGAAATTTCATATTCTAACATTTGCCAGGAATTTTTGTGATAAAAAGACAAAATTCTTGAAATTCTTTTATTCATTTTTTTTTCTGCGTTACATATCACGCCATATTGTCGTCATCTTATTGATTATTACGTAATTTTCACGATCATAATAAAGCGTTAACATACATTAAATCTTATATGCATAATTATTCCAGTAGTACAAAAACACCAGTGTTATTTCGAAAATATTCGACGGAGCTATTTCACCCCCGCGACGTAGGTAATTACAAATAAGCTTTACCTACATAATCAATTGTAATAATTATTATTTTATACTTTGTACAAACTATACCATTATCCGGCTTTTTATCCCCCGCCGATTTCGGCGAAGGGATAAAGTAATGGTCTCCGTCCGTCATTCCATCATTCCATCGTTCCGTCATTCCGTCGTTCCAAGGTTTCGAGGTTCCGTCAATTACCTTGTCCGGAGCATATCTCCTAAATTATAAAAGCCTTCAACTTGAAACTTTATGGGTGGATAGATCTTATGGAGGAGAAGTGCAGTGCACAAGAACTACAACTTTTGTTTGCATAATTTTGGAGTTGTTGCCCTTTGTTATTTTTGATACTTACATTTTGTCCGGAGCATATCTCCTAAAGTATAAAAGCCATCAACTTGAAACTTTATGGGTGGATAGATCTCATGGAGGAAAAGTGTACTACACAAGAACTACAACTCTTGCTTGCATAGTCATGTAGTTATTGCTCTTTATCATTTTTAATAATTAGATTTTGTCCGGAGCATATCTCCTAAAGTATAAAAGCTATCAACTTGAAACTTTAAGTATAATTCTTGCTTGCATAATTTTGGAGTTGTTGCCCTTTGTTATTGCAAAGACTAAGAATTTGTAGAGGGTAAATCTCTTCAAGTACAAAAGAATCCTTAATGTATTAGGCTTCAGTTTTCTATCAAGTTTCTGGGGATGTCCATGTCCGACATGGCTCTTGATAAAAATTGTATCCAAGATCTAGCATCTGACGCCATTGAATCCTGATGCAGTGCCCTTGTTACTGTCTTTATTTTGAATAGACAGGAATAGGGCAATGAGTCTGTGCGTGACATTTGCAATAACTAAGAATGTGCCTGGGGTGCAAACATTTAACAGTGTACACAGTCACATGTTGTAAATATATAATTTTTGATGGTCTACATATACTGTGAGACTATTTCTATCTACGAAACGCATGGTGAAGACTCTGGTCAGACTGTGCGGATGCACAGGCTGGCCAGAGTCTTTACTTTGCGCATATTTGAAATTGTTGGAAATCTCTCGCACAGGCCGTTCTTTTGAAAAAATGCACTTTACGTACTTAAGTTCCTAATCAAATAGATCATTAAAGAAAGTCATAAAATTACAAAATAAATATAGCGCAATCACTAGGGTTTGCTTCAGGGCGGGTTTGCCTAACCAGCTTTATTAATGGTAATAAAACATTTGAGTAGACTTACCGCCTTATTTCAAGTTCAAATTGACTGATCACACATTAAAGGGTTTTAATATTGGGGAAGATCCGCTGGGTTTCTTTTAAAGTTTTGATGATCAAATATACTAATCCCGCCTTCAAATAGAGTTTTTTGTGCCTTGAAGAATATACTATAAAGCTTTCGCTTCTTACCTTAAAGAATCCCCAAAAAGCTCCGAGGATATCGTCTTTGCACGGACACTGTTCGAAAATATGAAAGCTTCGGCACGCGAAAAAGTATCATCTGTGAACGCCGTAAACAAAGAAATAATAAAAAAAAGAGATTGGTTCGTATCCGGCTATCTTGAGCAAAAACTTTTGTTGTTCACTCAATGAATGATAAATTGACCTTAAGACAAAACAAACATATACCCTCTATTTATTAATTCAATATATACTATAATAAACGAAAAGCGGATATTTAAAATTGCAGTAATCCCTGCTTTAAGCTAATCCTAAATATGGAAAATAATAGCGAGTCTTCTATTTTATAGTCAGTAATTGAACTCAGGAAATTGATCATGTAATATTTGCTACAACTAACACATCAAAGTGAACTATTGAAGTGGTTTTTAGAGATTTTCATTTCCTATTTAACACAGCCGATTAAACGGGCAATTATCCCTTTAGATTTTGTATGACCTTTCGGTCGTTGTCATAGCTCGCTTGGTATTGTGACGGACAATTATTCATACGGACCCGAGTTCGATCCCCGATGGAGGCACACAACCTACATCATGATCAAGCTCATGACCAATGTGAGATAGCTGCTGGAGGCTAGAAATAATGTAATTGTAGTACATGTGCGAAAAACACCAGAAATTAAATTATAAGGTGACATCGTGAAAGATTGTTAAAAGCGGCGTTCAATCTCATTCGAACAAACCAATATGGGGGAAATAAATCTAAGTTTGACTGTACTTTGGCGAATCTTATGACTACGTAAAAATTAAAAATAAAAATACGATTTTAGCTTATACACCGGATTGCTCATCAGCAATTCAACGAATTGTAGCGAAAGCATAACAAAAAAAAGTTATTTTGCCCTGCGTAGAAGACGAAATCATTCTCGAAACGTTTTGGAAACAAAACCCCCGCTTTGTACGTGAACATACTTACGAAGCGGTGTATTATGACCAAACATTCGCAAACGTTTTTGCATCCGAAACGCTGGTCTGGATTCGGCTCTATTTATTCTCAGCAATACATGTAGCAGTACTTTGACTTTAAAAGAAAAGATTGCTTACATAAAAAAAGGTTTTCATATTGCTACAAAAGTAATTGAAATTTGAAGCGATTACCGCCTGCCCATAAAATTTTGCATCATTTCATTAAGTAGGATTACCGAGCTCATTTTTTCTATTGATACTTGCGCTGCTTTGATCCTTCAAAACTTTTCATCTTAAATGAATACTTAAGCCGCAATGAAGCTTGTAAACCATTCGTGTCGGCAGAATGTATAAATACGTTAAGATTTGCTGTATTCGGGGAAAACTGAACAACTATACTTTTGTGCTTACATGGTGGTTTATCATTCAATGAAGCCTGTATTACCCTGATAACTCCTGCCTGATAACATAACATGATATCAGTCAGTCTATTTTTAGAAACAATTTGCATACACTTTCACCTGAATTTCTTTGATTTTTTAAGTTTATTATAAATAAGCGCTGAAAATGATTGAATGATAAATAGAATAACACATTAGTGTCTTAAAATATCAATGTTATCTGTTCTCGGCTGCGAGAAATTATCATGACTCGGCAGAGCCTCGTCCTGATAAATTCTCCCAACCTCGAACAGATAACATTGTTATTTTTAGACTCAAGCTTGTTATTCTCTATATCATGTACCTATAAAATTTGTTTCTTAATGAAACCCTATGTTGTGGATACTCATTTGAATCGTCTTGACGATTCAAATGAGAAACCTATACCAAAGGCTTTGTATAAGTATCATGAAATATTTGAATCTAAAATTCAAGATACCCCTTTTACCTGAAGCTCTGGCTTTTATCTAAATTCTGCAAGTCAGGAATTATAAAACATGAAAATTGAGAGCATCAGAGACAGTTTATGCTTCCCCGAACAAGTGCTTATCGCAAAAATTCATATTTGGTATCAAGTCTCCTTTTTCCGTAACAATGCCTCAAATTAATAAGTTTAAAGTATATTTACATCTGTGCAATATTACTATAGTGTTCGCATAAAAACAAACGAATAGCTCGCGGCAGCTTAAACATCGCAACTTTAAACAATAGCCAATTCAAGCTGCAGCTACGACCTTTAAGGAGTCCATACACAAAAACAATTGTTACTAAATGGCGAAATATGACGGCGGTCAAAAGTCATCCGATTATAAATGAGTGTTTTGGTTAGTAATTCGATTTTTCGTTGACGGCAGCAATATGACAATTAAAGTATCTTTTAAGCGATCTTGGCAGATGAACAGCCGCCTTCATAGCGCATCGGACCGGGTTCGTTCCCCGACGGCGGCAATCATTTTTTTTTAAGTCAGCTGAAACAAATTTAAGAAACCTGCCCCGAGTTGGATGACAAAACGGTGCAAACTGTTTGCAAATTATACCACGTTTTGTACGTGCATTCAATGCGTGGTGTATTTTGCAAATATTTTGCACCGTTTTGTCATTCTGAACGCCGGGCTCCTTTAAACTTAAGAAGGAGTAGTGAATGGACCATTTGAGGAGAAAGGTCGCAGAATAGCGTTTCTGTATTCTTACTTTGATAAGATATCATACCTGCATGGTTTCAGCTTGAACGCAAAGCATATTCCATATATATCAACAATCTCTGGTTATTACAAATCTAGTTTTCTTAATAATATATATAGGATCAATTACAAAAGAAAAATCTTTGAATTCCGTAATGAAGTTATTTGAACCAGAGAAAGGACCAAGCATAGGTCAACCAGAGCTCGCTTTTCGTAGATGGTTATATCAGCAGTAAAACAGTCTTTCATGATTTAGAAAACATGCCCAATTTTAAGACCCATGCAGTCTGATCAGGGTTGTTAACCTTTACGGTAAACAACATTGTAAAATTGACACTCATTTCGATCGAAATTATTCTAAATCGTTCACTCGGCTCTCCATTCATTCATTCATTCATTCATTCATTCATTCATTCATTCCAACGACTCACTCAAGTCGATCAAAAAAAGCTCAAAAAAAAATTGAAACATTTCGAAATCGTTCAAGACGATCAACATTTAATTTATATTGATCACATTATTCTACGATTGACTGGTGTGGATTTCATAGTGTCTGATTTGTCCATGAAGACACATAAAACGAAATGTACGTATAATTTAGGTAGGGGAGGTAATGAATATCGATTATTTTGTTCATCTTGAACAAAATAAGAGATATTGGATTATCTCCCTTTAATTTCACTCAAAACTGTTCCACACACTCATTCAATTTCATCCTTGTCAATTACTCGATTTTCTTAACTGCAGCACCTCTTATGTGGTCCTGTTTTTTGCGGATCGTATCTTTAAAAAAAAGTGACCTATAAGTCGAAAAGGGACCGTCTGGGTGGTGCGCAAAGGTTCGAGCCTAGTCAGACTGCGCGTACTGTGCAAGCTGACTAGGATTGAAACTTTTCGCAAGTAGCTTATAATCTGGATCTAGAATGATCAATCTACCCACTTTTGTAAGAATTTTTGAAATGCGACCACAGGTTATTTTTTTCTGAAATCAATCTATTTTTCAAACATACATTTTATGAAATTCCCAGATGGTCGTTTTCGCGTGAAGGGTCACAAAAACATATAACATTGATTATAAATAATTTTAAATCTTAGATGATCAAAAAATGAAAAACAAAAACGGTTCCTCGTTTTAAACTAGGTTTCCAGTCATACGAAAGGTAAGAATTTGGAACTTTTAATCTGGCAAAAAAACAGCAAAATACATCATAAAGCTTCCTGTCTAACTTCTGAAGGCTTATAAGTTAATCACCCATTATATTAGAAAAGTACGGCCCTGTTTTATTAGAGGGAGGGGATTGGTATTAGAGCCCACTTAATCTTAACGATCCTTTACGTTATGAAACGCAACCCTTGATGGAACCGAAATTCCTGACATACATTTGAAACGAATAGCCATCCCGACGAATATTGTTCCAGTTGTCAAACTTATTACCGACCCCGGGCAGGTATTGTTGCCCGCTATATCTGCCCTGTGTTCAGGGTGAAGGCGTTAGCGAAGCATTTTCGAAATGATACCTCGCTTTGCACGTATGTGCACATGCAAAGCAGGTTATCACCTCAAAGCACTCGCGGAACGTTTTTACATCCTGAACGCAGGATAGATTATCTCTCGGACAGCGGGCTTCTGTACAAGCTCTAGACTGGTCCAAATATCGACTACCAGAATAGCCTAGAATAGGCTATTCTGTGAGTTGAAAATGGGACCAGTCTTCAACCGGGTAGGATTCGGGCTAGACTGGTAAACCTGTCCCAATCTGCGCTACCCTCCGATACTCTGTATCGATAGATTGAGACAGGCTCGCCAGTCAAGATTCGGGCAAGAAATAAGTTGACACTTTTTATGTGGGTTATCGAGAAATAAAGGTAAATTGCCATTTGATAATCTTGCCGCCTAGCAAGTGAAATAAATATAATAAGAATTAATAAAATCTTATATTCCGCTTGCGTTCATTTCATCCTATTTGGCGTAATCTAAGCGGAGCCCAATAAGTGACATCATCATGGACGTTTGCATAGTTATCAATTGGAAAAGAGACGCGCTTTAAGAAAAGTTGTCCTAATATTTCACATTTTGTCACATTTTTGTATTAAAGATATTGGATAATATTTTATTTTGTATATCTTTTATATCTTTTTAAGACGATATTTTATTTCTTGAACAGCAAAAGCTCTATTTTTTTCATTCGTGGCTCCGTCACTTTTAAAAATATAACTTTGTTGTTCACTCAATGAGATAAAAATGGATCTTTCACAAAAACAAACGAGTATTCTCTATAAAACACGTTGTGTAAGATCTCCCTTTATTTCAAAGTCGTTATCTGTTGCAAAGAAGTATTTTTTTTTTTTTTTTTGTATTTTTTTCGGTAGATTATCGAGAATTAACGGTGGATTATCACTTTGTATTCACAAAATCAAACAAGTGTTTCTGAAAGACTTAAGTTTTTTTTTTCGTTCAAGACACCATATATGACACCAAGGAAGTGGAACCGTAATAGTTCCGCAACATGATGGACCACACGTTCTTTCACAATGTTATCCGAGGTTTTTAAATGAAATCATCAGAAACGTTGCGGAACTATTACGGGTCCACCACCTTGAGTCGGGCCCATTAACAACATGCTTAGTAATCTTGTGAAAAATAGGTCTTTTGAATAAAGATTTTCATAAAATTTTCACATTTCGTCATATTTTGCATTAATGAAATAGAATCATCGATTGTTTTTCGAAAAAGATCGCTGCATCTTTCATTCCGTGAACAATAAAAGCTATATTTTCATTTGTGGTGAAAATAAACCTTTCAATGAAAGATATATCGATCTTATACCGAAACAAACAACCATTTTTTCTTCGTTTTTTTTTTTTTTTTTTTTTTTTTAGTCTGAGTGGAATCATTACTTTTTACACCTCCCGAATTATCTCTTTAATTCGTAGCGTATAGCATTTTTGAAATTGATTTGAAATCTCAAGAACAACAGAACAGAACAGGTAGTTTATTACAGACTTTTACACTAGATTATATTCATATGCAAAAATGCGTTTATAATCACGTAGATCAATACACTTAAACAACATATCGTTATGAGAAAAATATTTACTTCAATGAACTTGATGATAAGGGTCTAGTCGGGAAGCTATAATATGCCCCTTGTTATGTTTTGAATGTGGGAAAAGAGCAAACTTAGGATTATATACTAGGGTTTTTAATTAAAGACTAGCTTTGCGACTTATTCATCAGAAAGACACAAATTGGTGCATGTACGTTAAAGATGTTTGAAATTTAATGATCTGAAATACCCAATAGAACGTTTGTATTTGGCTTATCCATGGACATGTCAAATATCAACTTTTTACATTATACATTGTATTTTAGTAATTAATGGCTGATTTTAACAGGAATTCGTCAATAACAATTTTCGGTTTTATCGATTTAATTATTGAAGGATAATGGTTCAAATTATAGACGTTAAGGGTCCGACGTTATTTATTTATTATTATTTTATTTTTTTATTCCTTTCATAATGTTCGTCGACTGAAACATGTGATAAGATATAGTCTTTTTCAGCTATGTGTTCTTGCATGTAACAGATAGGGTTGAATAAGAAAAATGGGAGGAACATATACACTCATACCCGCTACTACCGAGTAATTCAAAATCCGCTTAACCAATGTGAGGAGATTTTTTCACTGGCAGATAAGCCATGTGCTCAAGATGTGACGTTTACTAAACGTTGAGAAGCGTTATCCCCGCTTTACACGTTCAATCCCGTGCACAGCGGAGTATGTACGCAAACGTTTTTGATCAAGAACATAGGGCCGCATCTTTACTAGGCACACATACCATTCCCATTCGGAACATCGCTCGGACTTACCCGTAAACTGAAAAGTACCTCGGACGTAAGTGTAGACATTTGGGTCATTTTTTAAGTAATTAGGCTCCTGGTGGTACTTCGGTTGATACGCTTGAAAAAATCACAATTTGTTAATTATTTTCGATCGTCTTTGGGAATCTTTTTGGCATATGATAATATTATGACAAAACGCAGTAAAACACTCCGTTTCGTAATCAAAAGCAAACTTTTATTCTTTGTTGATTTTGTTTTATGCAACGTCATCCTTAGTGGGATCGTCGATGTTTGCCAAGTCATGGCTGCGTCCGTATTATTTCCGAGGTCTTTTCCGTAGAATCGCCGAGCGATCTCAATTGATGCTAAACCGTTGAAAAATATCTACACACAAATATCTATCCAATCGTTATCTCTCGGCGAAATTAGTGCATGCTCAATAAATCTCCACAGAATATCAGATAGCATAAAAGAAATTTGCTTTTCTTTCAGCGTACTGACCGAAATACTACCATAGGCCGAATTACCTCGAATATGATCTAAAATTACAACTCTTACATGTACGTTCGATGCACTTTCCAGTTCACGGAAAAGCCCGATCGATGATCGGTATACTCACAGAGTTTATAGTTAGATCTTTTTTCCTCGTTGAAAGCTATTTGTTGACAATTTTATCAATGTACAATGTATTTGGTTTTCAGCAAAGGATCAACTCATTCAATATGACAGTTTACGATCAGAGGGAGGGACAAATAGTTAAATTATCTCTTAAATTATCAGTCACTCTATACTCTTAAACTTCAATGAGTCAATGAACTAAGATATGAAAGACATTCTTTGGTGTGCTCTAAACTGCTTATTTGGTAGATCGAATAATCGCTCGCCTGTTTTGTTGGTTTGTTGGTTTGCTGGCTGGCTGGCTAGTTGGTTGGCTGGTTGGATGGATGGTTGGTTGGTTGGTTGGCTGGTTGACTGGCTGGCTGGTTGGTTGGTTGGTTGGTTGGTTGGTTGGTTGGTTGGTTGGTTGGTTAGTTAGTTGGTCGTTCGGTCGGTCGGTCGGTCGTTGGTAAGTTGGTTGGTTGGTTTTTAGTTGGTATGTTTGTATGTTGGTTGATTAGTTAGTTTTTGTTTGGCTTGTTGGTTGGTAAGTCTGTCTTGTTTTGTTTGTGAGTTTATGGGCGATAAAATGTAGAACTAATGGAAAATGAAGAAATCCCATGTAACAAGTAATTTTCCCTTTTTCGACGAGGCTTTTTAAACCCCTTTTTCCTTCGGGCGTCAAAAATACGGATGTTGGGGAAGGGGTTAGACCAGAATCTAGATTGAACCAACTTTCCTTAATTCCAAGTACGAAACGTCGATCGAATGACGTTGTTTTAAAGTGAATATGAAAAGAAAAAAAGGTACTTTAATCAGTTTTCCCTCATCTCAAGTTCATTACCTGTCATTTTTTTCGAAATTCGATCACCTTAAAGTAAATATGACGAATGACTTCTAATGAATAACCTCTCAAAATCTTTGGTTATTTTATTTCCTTTGCGGCTTTAATCATTTCATTTGTAGATTTGTATCTTTAGCCAGTTAAAAATTCAAAGCGAATTCTTTACGCTTCTATGAATGAAATCTCAAAAAAATGTTGATGTAATTTTGACCTGTTGTTCTAGAACAAGACTAACTATAATGACAAAATTTCAAAAGAATGAGTTATTGAAAAAATGCTAGGCATCATTTATAGTATTTTCTATAAAATCTTTTTGAAAGCCCTTAATATAGTTGCGTAAGGACAACATTGCGGAAAAAGAGGAAAAACGCTTGCAACCAAAAAGGAAAAGAGAAAAGGGAAAAAAAATGTGAGATTCGACCATCTTTAAAAAGTCATTTGTAATTTCTTTCAATTTTGAACCAGTCCAAAATTAAGGAAAGAGTCATCTCAATCAACATGCAAGTTAAAATAAACCTTCGCCTATTTCATGGAAGAAAATTCTGAAAAAAAAAGATAATCTTTTTTGGGTAAAAATTACACGAGATACGCGAGCTGGCATTATCTTCTTTTCATGTCAATTTCATGATGTTACAAACTGTATTGACCTCTATATAAAAATGGGCTTCCTTGCGTTAAGCATGGGCCTCCTGGGTTTCAAAATTGTGAGTACACAAGACTCTATACTTAGCGAAGTTGATTATGAGGTTATACTATAATAATAATAATGATAATAATAGTAATAATAATAATAATAATAATAATAATAATGATGATGATAATAATAAAAAATGGTTAATTTATTAAGACATTATCAGACGCATAAATCAAACAGCATAATGATTAGCTTATTTACAATAAGGCCTTCGAATAACAAGATAACATGTAATGAATCACAAACATACTCATCAAAAACGCGCAAACGAATAACGCACACTCTTTTAAGATAGCATTTCAAATCATACGCACACTCACGCTTTATATATAGATCTGGACATACATATTCAATTGAATAAAGAAGAAAAGAAAAAAATAAACTTACAAAAATTCAGTTATAGATATCAAATATTCTTTTAATCTTTTCTAAAAGCATTTGATATAAGATATTTGTCTTAAGTGTAATGGGAGTGAATTCCAATACTTCATACCTTTAAACGAGAAAGTCTTTTTCAGATGTTTTAATCCAGCGTCTTTGTTTGGCGAATTTTTACCTTAAGCAATTTGCAAGAATAACATATACGTGTACATTTCGATATTCGACTACTAGTAATCTTTCAATTCTTTTTTTCTAGGACCTTGACGCAAATATCGAATAATAATTTGGTTTCAATTAGAAATCAATTAGTTTTCAATTAGTAATATGATATAAGAAGAATCATATACTAATCAAAGACTCTTGGCAAAAGAGATCAACGAATTCACTACTTTAATGACATGTTTGTTTGGTGAACGAACGTCGTTCACCAGTGTTATACTATGTCAGGAAAATCCTGTTGGATGTTAATGCATTTGAAATAAAGTAGCGCCTCTTAAAATTCAATTTAGTATCTTTCAATATTTTTCTTCGCAAAATCACTGTTTAATTCTTTAATGGCGTGATACTAGTATTCTTCATCAAGTGAGGATAATGAAAATTCGCCTTGAAAAAACACAAAATGATCTTGCAATGTTTATCAAGGGAATGTTTGTTCGGCGTAAGCTTGTCGAGAGTTTAAAGCAAAAACAAAGTTTGTGTCTAAACACCGTAGAGACAGATACTATGTTTTTGACCCAATCCTTCGCTGGTGCAACTTGTAGTAATTAGCCGGATATACGTGTTTATTTAGGTCATGTCCCCTTGAACTTACAATCGGCAATACTCGGGAGATCTCCGACGGCTCCGATATAAATGTAGGTTACAGGAATCGGCCGAGTTGAGACGAATGACAAATCAAGACACCTTTTGTCATTAGAAACGGTAACGCGGTTTTACATAACTTTTCAACTAGCGAGAGTCAGTCTCGAGACGGGTTTTAAGAATGATTCGACATGCGTTTTATATGTACAACCTTCCTTGTACCTTTTATTTGAATAGGGATGAACGCCTCTATTAAGATTTTTCTGTAAAATTGCGTTGGCTGAAGTAGGGCTTGTAAGGATACACTCGAATATTCGGTGAACTTATTCCCAGCGAAAACGTTTCGTATTCGTCTGTCTCAGAAGCGAATATTGCCGAATACCAAATGCGACAGGCACGGAGGATATTTCATAGGGGCCATTCTACATTGCATTTTTTCAATCTGTAAAACCATATCAATTCAAAATTCTATTTGAAAATTAAATAAATGATAGCTAAATATTCAACCCTAGATACTACTCCAATTGACGAGTAGAAATTGCCGTGGTTAAGGGGGGACCAGATCCGTCATGCACTTTTTTTACAATTCGACAGGCGGGTTAAGTTGTTAAATTATTCTGGAAAAGTCATTACTTTTTTTACAGAAATCATAAAAATCTTAATCGATAAATAAAAGCTGGCTCCGTTTAGAATTGGTTAACTACAGTTAAAGCAAAAACTAGCTCCGAGCAGAAAAGTCAGATGTCAGCCATAATTTACTTGAAATAAGCTGTAATAAGATATCGATAGTGAGTGATTTAACAAGCATCCAAACTCTTGAAGGTAAACAATAGATTCTCGTGCAAAAAAAAAGCCCGACAATTCTAAGGATTCTCAATTCTTATTGGGAAGAAAGTCGGGAGAAAAAAAAATGTATTATACTAAAACATAGTCATAGACATTGTCATGCAATTATTACCTCCCTTTTAAAAAATAAACTTCTTAAATAAGATTCTTATTCGCTTTTGATGTAGAAATTACGTTACAAAAATAATATTTATAAAGACTTTTAGTATGCAATTTACTATGAAGCAATTGTTTTATATAAAAAGTTATACTTTAATTTCTAAACCTTAGACAGAAATTATCTATGAATTATACTAATAGGGCACTAGACCTCCTTTAACCTATACCTAAACATTTCTCATCCTGCAGTGTTATAAAATTGAATAACGACATAAGTGTCAACCACGGAAGTGGTTTTGGCTTCAGATATGATAAAAAGGAATCTCTCAGGTTATGGTTTAAAATACTATTAATAAGTTAACAAATCATGACTTTAATCAATGAGTACAGTTTAGGACTGACTGAAATTCATTGGTGTTTCTTTGGTTGGTACTCAAAGACCTTTTCATCCTCTGAGAAGAAACAAAGATAGATAAAAAAGTTAAAACAAATACAACAAATTTACTTGAAATAAGCTTAAACATGATAACAATTACTTTTGAAAAAAACAAACACCATTGGATATAGGTTGAAGACAGTTTTAGATAGGATTAAATCGTTTTCTCCATTTATGTTTAATTAATAAATGTACCTATTTCAAGTGTGTAAAAGAAATTTTCACAGAGAAACAACTCATATTCTAACAAATATTAAAATTCTAACAGGATTTTTCCTCTCTTTCCCTTTCTTTGAATTCGCAGTGAAATTTCCGAATAACGGAGATTTTGTCGAGACAATTCCTACCCCCTTTTTTTACATTCATAATTTCTCTTTTCTAATTGAATTCAATATATCACTCTAGAATGCCATCAGGTTCGTTCACCATCAGTACTTTCAGTGCTTTGATTTCAGGTTTGACATAAAAGCTGCTCTTTCGCTGATTGGGAAACTACGATTTTTGAATTTTTTGCAAAATTCATCGGAAATTATGATTTTATCGTGTAGAAAACCCTAAAATGATAAGATTCAATCTGGTAAGCCATTGAGAAGAAGACAGATATTCCTGAATTAAGCGGAATTCCACTCTAAAAAATAAAGCAACTACTAACGCCTGAAAAATTATTCTTAATTCTTTATTCCACTATTTACGCATGCAATTCCACCTATTTGTCTCATTCTATCAAAGGTCAAGGTTGAAGTATTTGTCAATTTGGAAACTACATATCGATACATGCAAAAAATGAAACATTAAACATGAAAAATAATAATTTCGTAATATATAAACTGGATATAAATAGACTCGTTCCCTCACTGACCTTGCCGCTTCGAACATTCAAGCTACAAAATCTTTGAAATGTGTCTTGTTAGTGCCATACTCATGTGCATTTCTTAAACATTTGAAAATGCACGAATTTTCGAATTTTAGAACCAGTTTTGTATTTTTCTACGAAGAATTGTGAAAGAGCAGCTTTAAGTATTTTCCGCCAAAAGTCTACAGGACATGCTGGTTCATTATTTACAGGTCTTGTATACAAACTGTTAGTTACATAGTAAAATTGACATTAGACCCTATCAAAATAACTCTAAATCGCTCACTCAGCGCTCCATTCATTCATTCCAAACACTCATTCAAACCATTTAAAAACGCTCAAACATATTGAAAAATATAGAATCAAAAACGTCTTTAAAAATAAATTTGGTTATAGAAAAATCACGACTTCACTGAAATAATTCAAATTGTATGCATAAAATAGGTTCTTGAAGAAATAGGAAGCTATCTATAGAACTTGTATGTATATTTTTCATTAAAGGGAGGTAATCAATATCGCTAATTTTGTTCATCCTGAACAAAATTTGCGATATTGGATTACCTCCCATTAAATTCACTCCAAACACGCTCCATATCATTCCTAAATCATTCCAAAATCATTCACCTAGCCAATTTCACGATGTTGCTTACTGTGGTAATAACTGGTCCCCCCTAAAAAGCCATATAAAATACTTCAGGAGCGTGCCTTTTTTTAAGTTGTCAGCCATGTCAGTCAGTAAAACCGTGTGGGAAAAGAAGGAATTACTTGTGACAAGCAATTTCTTCTTTTCCCTGAATGTTTAACTTTGGTTAATGAACTTTTGAATATGAAATCCAGAAACTTTTTATGGTCGCATTTGCAAAGTCTTGAAATAAAATTGAACAATCGCGACTGGCAGTCGTCCCTTAAATTCACGGCCCCCTACCCGAGGACTGATGTTAGTGTCGATCCCCGTTTGCTTCCTGACAAGTGTTTTGATGGCTGTACATCATGCTCTGGCTCAGACCTGATACAGATTCGATTAGAGTAAAAGAAGTTCAATAGTGACATAATTACGAAAGAGTGGGTCTCAAAATAGCATACAAGTTGAGGACAAGTGTTACGTACGAACTGTCCTCAACCTAAGCATACCTGAAAAATATCCGACGTGAGCCGGCCTCGAACCCAAGCGGACAGGTAATATCGAAATGAATGGTTTGACGTTACGCAAGATACTGGTGACCCCTTGCGTTACAAATAGTTACGACGTCGGCGTAAATACAACGTCCCGTTTTTACTAAACTGTCTTCACACCAACATTTGCAAACGATATATTTCTTTTATTAAAACGCTTTGTCAAGATTTATATACAAAAAGTTTGTATTTTATTAATGACACAAAATGAACACGAATTTCCGGCGCAGATCCAATAATATAATGCAGAGTAGGATTGATTCGGTGCGATTTTGAAATACTCATTCAAAGTAAAGATATACGGGAGATATCGAATATTTCTAGTGGTTCAAAAAATAAGATTTTGATTTACTAGTAATATGTAGTTTCAGATTATTGTCAAGAACTTTTTATTTAAATCAAGCACTTTTGTTTAAGATTTATATGATGATTCCGAAGAAATCATTTTTATTTGAACCAATCGATCTTACCACTGAAGAAATCTTACTTTGAATAGAATTTGATATTTTAGTTCTTTTTTATTCAGCTTGATAAAATCATTTCTGTTTAGGATGTTCTCAAACAGATCAGTTGATGACAGTATCTTGTTTTTTTTATTTTATTTATTTATTCATTCTATTTTATTGCATTCATTTTTTTCGGTTTGCTTTTATTTTATTTCATATTGATTGAAGTTTGAATCTCCATCTTCTTTTCTAGTTATAATGCGTAAATTTGGACCATTTTAATTTATTCCGTGATAACTATTATAATAATTATGCTCGAATGACATAAGATCTGAAATACGAAAACAAATTCAATCAAGCATGTAAAATGCGAATTCATTTAATCATATTTTTTCTGCTTTTGCTTGGTAACGGGGAAAAATCAACGTCGCGTTCTGAAAAATAGCGTGGGTGGGACATTTTGGGGTGACTTTTGCATTAAACAATAAATTCATTACTATTAGGCCGAGAAATGAAAGAATCATATCATTGTAAACAGATATAAAAATGTATTTTTCTATAGAAATTTTACTTCAATGCAACAGGTTAAAGATACAAACAATTTAGGTGTAAAATAGCAATTATTAATTATCGACGTCAAAAAACGACAGTGGGGCATTTTTGATGACTTTTGTATTTTCGCAATATTTCTTAACGGCGCTTCAAAAAATAATTTTATTTACATTTTTCTAATCTATAGAGAAAATGTATTTTTTAATGTAAAAATCAGTGTGATCAGTGAACTTCACACAGAACGGTATAAATAAGAACGCGACTTCACTTACATCGCCGTTAAGATGGGACATTTCTTATCTTTTTAATCTATCATTCGTGCAATCTTTATTTTTCCAAATACATTTAAAAATTAACACTGACGAAACCAGAAACATTATTACTTCATCCAGATATAAAATAATTATTGTGGTTACAGCCAAGTAACTATGACAGCAAAATGAAAGACCTCGACCGGAGGAGAGTGTAACGTGGGACACGTCGTTTTGACATATTTTTTAGACGTTTAACAGGCAAAAAAACACTGCACATTAAACATAATAGGGATATTACCTAATAATCATGCGTAATGTTATTTGACGCAGAGTTTGGTGTATATTTCATTAATTTCTGACGAAAAATAAAGATTTTATCGAAAAAAACAAGCTCACAATAATGACGTTTTTATTAAGTGTCACCAGTATCTTGCGTAACGTCTTTACAAGTACAATGCGCTAACCACTGAGCCAAAAAAAGATTTTCTTTGGCTCAATGGTAAGTGCATTGGACTTGTAAACCAAAAATTTGAATATTTATTGTCCGCGTTGGTCCGACACCGGCTCTCGTCGGATATTTTACAGCTATGCGGTTATGGCTTACGGTTGAGGACAGTTCGTACGTAACATGGGGGCTCGTCCGGGATTGGCCATTGAGCCATTTATGTCGGCATTCTACCGACCTGGTTAGTTCAGACAGCACATTACTGTCTAGATAGGTTTATCGTCATCAAAAATGATTACTCTTAAGGGGGGAGTATGTTATGGGAGAACACTCTCACTACTGTCCTTCATAGCTTGGTTGGTTAAAATACATTGTCTGATACCTGCGTCAAGGAAGACCTTCTTTGTCTCAGTGGTTAGTGCATTGGACTTGTGAACCAAATATTTGAATATTACTTGTCCGCGTGGGTTCGATACCGGCTCTCGTCGGACATTTTACAGCTATGCTTCGGTTGTGGACAGTTCGTACGTAACACAAGACAAGAACAATTATCCGTTGATTGCTCGAGCGACCACATCTTTTAAGCGCCCAAGTTTATTAAGCGACAATCAAAAAAAGTCCCTTCAACTTAAGGAAAACCCTGAACGGTGAACATTCTTTCAAACAAAACCTTAAAAAAAAAACAAGTAATCTTATAATATTGGAACTTCTTTTCTTCATGAAAAATCATATTTGGCGACCACTTCCAAAGGAGACGGCTTTTTAAAGTCGCTTTACACAAATTTTACAGTTGTTTTGCTATTTCTGGCGCAAATGTTGTTAATATTAAATGAATTGCTAAAAAAACAAAACAAAAAAAAAAAAACTAGGAAATAAAAAAATGCATTTTGAATTATCTTTTAAAGTCATTGCTATCGTTCAAAAAAGAAAAGGGAATCGAAAGCCTATATCCGACTTTGTGTATGATTTTGACGGCCAGTTAATGAGTAAACTATCAAAAAGCGCTTAAGTATCGTACTCAGGGGCCTAGATTATAAGACATATCTTGAACTGAGTTGAGATAATACCCAACATTTTAAAAAAGAATAATTGTTTTATTTCTGCTGAAACATTAAAAAAAAACTCTTGAAATTCGAAATTTGATTGCAAAATATTAGTATTATCAGGTTACAATACAAATGCGATAAGATTAATCGGTAATTCAACCTTGAATCCAAGAGGATTCTCAATTCAGTAATAATAATAATAATAATAATAATAATAATTTTGGATGCTGATCTTCTTTTTTTTTTTTTGTTGACATAATAAAACACAAAAGTGAATGTAATTGTTTGCTACATATGATACAAAATTGTGACCCGTCACTCGAAAAAGGACCATCTTAGAACTCTGTATAATTCAGTACAGTTAAGAGCTTTGCGAAATTGACAAGGGTCGCTTAATAGCAATGGTTATTCGAGCAATATCGACTGTTAAGAGGTCGGTTCTAGTGGGGGCGACTAGATGGTTCCTTTTCTAAAGACGAGTCGCAATTTCAAAGGAAGGGAAACGTATATCTTACGTATTAGAAAATTTCTCTGATTTCTTAAGTCCAAATCTCGGGAATCAAACAGAATATAAATCCCACAAGATCATAATCAGGAAGGTCATGCACGTGATTAATGAGTTCAGTCTCGTTTGAAACGAGATTTGAACTTAAATCTGAAAGAGTCCCCGAATCCAGTTTTTATGGGTTTCTTTTGAATGTTGTACATTAAAGGCTGCCTCTACGTAAAGCGATTAAGATTTATAAATTTCATAGATATGAGTATATTTTGCTCTTCATCTTGCTAATTTCTCATTAACATTTATCTTATAACTATACAAATATCCGTGTGATAACTTCCCGTATGAAATTTTTATGACATCACATAGTTATTGTTAGAACAATGATATAATGCGGTTAAGCCGGTTATTTTTAGAAACTTACTTTTCTGTTAGAAACATCTCCAAAAACAAAAGAAAAAGAGGTTATAAGATAAATATGATACGTACTTAGTGCATTGTATGAAAAAAATCTAACTCGGTTGTGAGAATTGATAATTGTCTCGGCAGAGCCTGGACAATTATCAATTCTCCCAACCTCGTTAGATATTTTTCTTTCATACAAAATACGAAGTATGCATTATATATATATTTATATATATACATATATGGCCAATCTTGCAAACAGCAGTTGAATAAGTTCCAAAACAACTGAATACTGTCTATAAGGCGTACCCAATATTGATGGTAATGACACATATTTTCAAGTCTAATGCTGGGTTCGATTCCCGGGCAAACAAACTGGTCGGTTTTTTACATTGAGCACGTTAAATAACCATGGCGGATCTCAGCAGTTTTTTTGTTTTTGTTTTTTTTTTTTGCCATATATCTTGTACCCTCAGAATCATAAGCCGTCTGGTTGGGGGGGGGGGGGGGGGGCGTTGCTTATATAGGCACATGCTACGGTAGCGATGACATATAGACCAAAATACACGCAAGTATCAGATAAGCGCTGTGTAACCGGTATCAAATTCGGGGCGTTGCTTATATAGGCACATGCTACGGTAGCGAGGACATATAAACCAAAATACACGCAAGTATCAGATAAGCGCTGTGTAACCGGTATCAAAAAGATACGTACTTCCATTATAGGGCATATATCAAATTTCGCGTGATGTTTCGGTTCTATATAAATTATGAAAAATCGAAACGAACTATTTCTTTTCTCTAATCAATATACGTATACAAGTCTGAGGATTGCTGCTTGATTCTTTTGACCCGGGTTCGATCCCCGACGGCGACACTCATTCTTTCCGACTATTTGTCTCTCACCAATGGGTTAATAAATGTAGACCTACGTGAGGTAGCAGCTGGAGGCTAGGAAAGGATGTGGTGGTTGTACTGGTGTGAGAAATAACTGGGGAACCATTGTTAGGTGCTCAAGCCTCTGCGATATCACTGAAAAAAATGTTGAAAGCGGCGTTAAAACCCATTCAATCAATCAATGATTCTTTGATTGTGATTTCGGTCCAGACATTGTTCGTTTTATTTGGATACAATTCAGTATATGATTGGCTTTTAAAGAAATGAAAAATGATAGTTATGAGAATTGTTTATGAAAATTCAACCCTAAACTTTTGGTAAGAGTTTATTTGAAAATTTATGGGCGGAGCAAAGTTTGACGTTATCTCAGCCTCTTTTTGACAGTTATCAACCCCCGTGACGTAATCTCTAATTAGCCAATCACCTATCGGACAACCAATCTATGCAGATAGCTTTCAAAATGGCGATAAAAGTCTTCAAATTTGACAACCCGGTGACATTTATCTCTCTCGAATCAAAATTGCCGATCTAACATCTAAGGGAACAAGGCTTTTAGCTCCTCGTTGAACTTGGAATGCCTTTTAACGGTTTATTTTACAATCCCGCCTTTTTTTCCTTTGGTAACCCGCTTGTCTGGAAGCTAGAAATCATCAGCCTAGAAATCCAATGCTGACTCCCTATGATTATTTCCATGAATTTGTAATGTCTTACAAATATGCTTGTGGTTTTATCATTAGCAATTAATTCCTTTTACTAACACTACTAACCCATGTTTATGATAATGAATTGAAAGTGTAATATTTAACTTAAAGTCACTTATAATTCATATTTCAAAGGTCATGTAAATTATGCTGTTTATTGTTTGTTTTAGATATATGTACAGTTAAGCATGTTTTAAAGGAACCACAAACGGAACCACCAAAAAGTGGTCGTTAGAGAAAACGGCCGCTTAATGCACGTTTTGTTTACAAATGAGAAACATACTTTTTGATTGAATATGCATATAATTGTAAAATTCTCCATACTTCCTATGATGTTAAAGCTAAATAGAATCGTCTCACTGGTGGGTTTTAGCAACATAGGATTCATTTTCAACAATTTTTAGACATACCTTTGAAGATGTTTGTATTGGTTTAAAGAAGGGGATTTTGAAAACGGTCGCTTGTTAAAGTTTGTCCATTTAAAGACGTGGTCGCTTGAGGAAGATTACTGTACATGAATGAGACTCATATAAAGATATACATTTATTCATCCTAGAAATCCAAAGCTGGCGGAAGATTGGCGGAAGAGCTTAAATTATGCCAATCTTATCCTCATTCCACAGATTTTAAATCTTGTTCCATACACATCGGTTTTTTTTAATACAAATAAATCAACAGTCCCAGTCTGGCCAAAATTTCTCCAGTCATGGAGTAGAAAGCGGGAAGTGTTGGTTAAGATCAAATTGCGCGTATGTGTTGGGTAATCTTTGTCTACATTTTCTCCCTCACATGCTTGTGCAGCAGGAATGTGTCCTGAGCATCACGAGAAGGGTTCATTTTAAAAGAATATCAGTATAATTGTAGTGGTTTATATATATAATAACTAAGTGTATTATATGAGAAAAAATATCTAATGAGGTTAGGAGAATTGTTCATTGTCGAGGCTCTGCCGAGACAATTATCAATTCTTACAACCGAGTTTGATATTTTTCCCATACAATACACTACGTATGTATTATATTTATCTTATAACCTCTATTTGCCTAAGTGTATTATATGAGAAAAATATCTAATGAGGTTAGGAGAATTGTTCATTGTCGAGGCTCTGCCGAGACAATTATCAATTTTCACAACCGAGTTTGATATTTTTCCCATACAATGCACTACGTACGTATTATATTTATCTTATAACCTCTATTTGCCTAGTTTTTGTGGATGTTTCTAGCAGAAATGCAAGTTTCTAAAATTAACCGCATTATATCATTATTCTAAAAATAACTATGTGATATCATAAAACATATCATACGGGATGTTATCACATGGATATTTGTATAGTTATAAGATAAAAAGTTGATATCTCATTAATTTAGTATTTTGGGGCCTGTTTTACTAAACAATTAGTGTTTCCTTAAGTCAATAATTAAAGCTGCTGCTAAGTAATTACTAAATATGGAATTCTACCATGTATAATCTCAATGGAATCGTCTTATAAAGACGATTCCGATGAAATATTGTAAGGAAGAATCTAACAAGGGATGAAAAAAGTAGGTACGATTTGTGATTTCTTCGCAAGAAGTTTAGATAAACGGGTCTCAGTTTCGCTTATCAAAAAACGAACATTCCAATTTAAACCACCATGAACTTAAATAAGAGGGCGAACTTATTTCGTAGGCTTGCGGACACAAAAGTAACAAATGAAATATGAAATTGCGATTAAAAAAACTAATTTACTGATTTTAGAATGTTATTCAATATTCTAAAATCAGTAAACTTTTTTTCGATTTACATGTATTTATTTTGTTCATTCATTTTTTCATCACAATTATGTAAACCCACTCGGATATCCATACTAATTGTTTTTTCCCGAATCTCCATGAAATATAAAAATCTCTTCATCATTTAAGGATGTAAGAAAGAAAATATTAGAAAAAGTTAAAACAGAATTCAATATTCATGTGGCAAACCAAGTCCATCAATTCTTTAAGAGACGAAGGCAACTGATTTACACTCTCCAATTGCGTCTCAGTTTCAGTTTTAGAGATCAACTAGAAGGAATAATTTAGCATCAGATCGAATGATATATGCTGATGTTTTATCTAGAAATCATGTCATTTGCTCATTAACTGGTCGTCAAAATCATACACAAGGTCGGCTATAAGCTTTCGTTTCTTTTTTTTTTTTTTTTTTTTTTTTTGAACGATGGAAATTTCTACTCAAACATCGCAGTTACAGCTTCAAACAGCGACAATTACTGCCTTTAAAAACGTTCCATTGCATACAATGTTGATTTCAACTTCGCATTATTATTCATTTTTGTTTGTAAAGAGGTTTACTGCCGCTTTAACATTTTTTTAAATAATATCTCTGCGGCTGGAGCAACTAGCAATGGACTTTGGTATTTCTGCCATCGGTACTATCACATCCTTTCTGGGCTCCGGTGGCTCATGCAACAGATGTCTACGACTAGCCATCCTTTGCTGGGAGACAAATGTCGGAATGACATGAGACCCGTTTTACTAAACTTCTTACGAAAAATTGAATCGTTAGTCAAAATCACAAATCGTACCCGGTGTTTTCATTCATCGTTAGATTTTGCCTCGCAATATTTCATTGGAATCGTCTTTAGATGACGATTCCATTGAGATGATGCATGGCAGAATGACTTATTTAGTTACTACTGAACAAGTACCTTTAATTTTTTGTCTTACGCCAAAAATGATCGTTTAGTAAAACAGACCCCTGGTCTGCGTTCAGGAGGAAAACCCGTTTGTATAGGTCTACAAATTGTCCCTAGATAAGCACGTAAGAACTCGTGCAAAGCGGCGTACCATTTCTAATACACTTAGTAATCGTTTTCGATTTTTAAACGCAAGGCTGGTTTTGTCAAAACGAGGAAAAAGTTGCAAAACTTTTTCAAGAAAGGGTAAAATAATTTGCGGTTGATAGGTTGTAAAGTGGAAAAGTAGCTGATATAATATTCTCCAATCGCCTATGATCTATATCGACGAGGCGCTCTTTGATGTTTTAAATCCAATTAAAGCGCCAGGTAAATACGCTTAAATGATCAAAAACGTGTGCAAGTAAACCCGGCGGGGGTTGGGTATTTCACGATGCAACATCACCCTTTATAATACAAATGTTTATTTTTAGATGTTTTGCTTGAAAACTTTAATAAATCTATTAAGATACAAGGCATATTCAAAGAAAGACTTTTAAGTACTTACCAAAAAATAACGTTATTTGCCAATTTACTTTTGTATTCTTTTAGGTAGATTGCGAATAAAGCTGCTTGATCCAGAATTTATTTTTTGTTTTTTCGCGTTCAATTTAGATGTTGTTTTTTTCCATTCTTACAGAAATACATGTACGACTCAATAATAGCCATAAAAGTCTGCATCTGGTCAGACTATGGCTGAGTAATAATGTCTTTTAAAAAAAATCGAAACCCTATTGTAGCGTTTCTTGAACCCAAGACCTCTATCTCAGCAGTCCAACACTTAAACATCTCAAACGTCGACTCTTGCTATTAAACGGGAAATTTATATACTTGCATATTCATTATTCAAAGTATAAATCACTGTTTTCGATTAATGCATTATTATCGCTGGATCTAAATCAATTATCGTCGGTTGAATTTGAATAATACTTTATGTTCGCCAAAGATATTTCCCAAATGCAGATTGAATCCCCGACATGCTAACTAGCCATTTATTCAGGATGCAAACACGTTTGCAAAGGTTCTAAAAAAAATGATACCCCGCTTTGCACGCGAGAACACGGGAAGGCGGTGTTGGGTCATATTGTAACAAATCATATATGTAACACATTTGTTACGTACATGATTACATTCGTAACAGATAAAGTGTGTTACAAATGTGTTTGTCCGAAATGGAGGTTGACATGAGAAGCATATATGTAACAGGTTTAGTTGTCTATTTGCAGTCAAACAATTAAACAGCAATAGCAACATCATTATATTCTTTACACTATTTATTTTATTCTCGGTTGCAAAACAATAGTTAGCACATCAGAGCGATTGAGACTCACTCCAACTTGAATCAACCTCGGAGAGAGAGAGAGAGAGAGAGAGAGAGAGAGAGAGAGAGAGAGAGAGAGAGAGAGAGAGAGAGAGAGAGAGAGAGAGAGAGAGAGAGGAGAGAGAGAGAGAGAGAGAGAGAGAGAGAGAGAGAGAGAGAGAGAGAGAGAGAGAGAGAGAGAGAGAGGAGAGGAGAGAGAGAGAGAGAGGGAGAGAAGAGAGAGAGAGAGAGAGGGGGGGACGTGTGAAATAATGATCTTTTGCCTAAGGTACCAGTGCATCTCGAGCGCGCACGTGAGTGTGTCCGGGAACATCCAAACAGCAAGAAAATTGATCTGCTGATTGGAACTGAAGGTAAAACACACATCATATAGATCAGCCTGCGCATCTGCAGAAGTAGGAGATCAGTGAAAATTGATCATGCCCCGTCTTGATAATGTTTGCGAAGTTGCCAGTTTAGTGGCGTGAAGGTAGCCTAGTGGCTTTAAGTTTGCAGACTAGGAGGCATGTGTGGTAGTAATATGTACTGTTTTTAAATCAAAATTGACCTGTGACATATATGATTTCATGTCACATCAAAAACCGGCATCGATCATATTCGTCACAAAATATGATTTCCGAATCATATATGTAACACATGCTACATAAGTGATCATATATGTAACAGGTGTTACATATATGATTTGTTACAAATATGATCCAACAAGGCGGGATACGGTTAACAACATCGTGAATATTGTACATATTGTGACGTCAGTTTTAAACGGCGTTATAAGTTTCCTGGTAAATTGAAATGATAAATTTCAAGAATTTTTGCGATTTTCCGCAAAAATCACGGTCATATTATAAAAAGAATAAAGAATTTATGGTTATAAAATACAGAATTTATTATACTCGTCATCTAAAACAGATAGAAATATCGACACAGCCTCGTTTTTATCTCTTTATAGATGACTCGTTTAATAAATTCGGTATTCAATGACCACTCATTCAATATCCTCTTTTTCTCAAAAGTTGCCGTAATATTATAACTTGACCATTTGAACGTGATGTCACTGCCGTCGCGCTAAAGCTCGTTTTGCAAAAAAAAAAAAAAAAAAAAAAACCCTCTCCATTTTTTTCTCTGAATCGCTTCAACACTTTCAAATGAATGTCTTCAGACGATAATGTCATCGAAAACCAGTTTTGTAAACCTAAAAATCAAAAACGTGTTCAAAATTTGTTCTCATTTTCATTTGAAAGGACTGGCAAGTTTACGATAATGATAATGTGGAATTTAAAGTTGTTTTTCTTGTTTTCCGATTTTTATTCAGGCTAATCTATGCGTTTGTGACACCGTTCATAGTGTACATCGGACGTCAACGTTTTCCGTTTTTGGAGGCTACACGTTGACGTAAAGCATGTTTAATTTAACAGATTTCATAAAATCACATCGATTCTAGGTTAAATCACGTTTTGCATTATATATCTATTTTACGGAAGGAGAAAATGGGAAATTAAAAAGTGTCAAGATTCATTTTTGCTCAGCATGTATTAAAGTCTTATCATTACGATTAATTACTTATCAAAAATTGAGATAAATTTAAAGAAAACTCTGTATGCACTTATTGAGGGTCACTTTTTCTGTTGAAAATGCAATTTTTAAAATTTTGTTTCAGGGGAATTCAAGAGGTATGGATAAAAATCAGACTGCACATATTTTAGCCAAAGCTTGAATATTCCGGGCACAGTTTGACAAGGGTTAAAAGGCAAAATAAACACAAAGAGTACAAAAAATCGCTAAAAAGTGCCATAATCAAGAGTTTAACGGTCATTTTTTATGAAGGTAAAGTGTAAGCCAAAGATCTATTTGATCAAGATATTTGACTACCTTAAGGGGCCGGGCTTTACAAAGTTAATAAAATAAACAATTAACTTAATTGAGTTTTATCAAGTACTTCTTTTATCGTTCAAATTTTATCGCATTTTCTGCTTTTTTAATAGCTAAAAATCTGATGTTTGCGATAATTTATGATACCTTTGCACAATCTGAAAAAAAACGATAAAAACAACAATAGACAAACGCAAATAACGGGGAATAAAAAGGTAAGCTAAATAAATAAATAAATAAATAATTAATAAAAGTGAATAAACAAATAGATCTAACTACAATTTTCAATAAATGTAATAAAAAGAAAAAATCAAATACATGTATACGTACAAACATACATACAAACATACGTACAAACATACGTACAAACATACGTACAAACATACGTACAAACATACATACATACATACATACATACATACAAACATACATACATACATACATACATACATACATACATACATACATACATACATACATACATACATACATACATACATACATACATACATACATACATACATACATACATACATACATACATACATACATACATACATACATACATACATACATACATACATACATACATACATACATACATAGTATTCTCTCCATGTTCCAGGTCAACTAGAGGCTAGGAAATGATGTAGTGGTAGTAATAGTGTGAGACATACCAGGAATACGTTGGTAGGTGTTCCAGCCTCCGCGGTATAACTGAAAGATTTTATAAATCGGCGTAAAACCCCATTCAAACAAACAAGATCCATTTTGGAGGTTATAGATAATATATATATCTATCTGTCTGTCTGTCTGTCTTTCTTTCTATCTATCTTACCGACACAGACATCAATGAGCTCGTGCGTTACGTTTCCAACAATTTTGAATATGCGTCAAGCAAAAACTCTGGATAGTCTGTGCAATCAAACATATTGTCCAGAGTCTTCACTTTGAGCTTTATAAGTAGAATAATTCTCAAAGTATCTTTAGACAAACAGACAAACGTCTAATTAAACTTCGTTACCGTCTAGGCTGCTCAATGTTTGAAACTAACGCCATATTAAATTGTTGAAAATGGCACACACATGCTCAATTGGTGTTCATTCTTGGGGAAGGACAAATATAAGTCAGCAATAGAAACAAAGTAGCCTACTGAAATTTAGAAGCACGAACGCACGTCAATCGTTGACGGGAGAAGTTTGAAACTTGACGGGAGCCAAATTGTCTGCCCCACCTCTAAAGTTTGTGTAACTGTCAGTAACGGCTCGGACCTTGGAACAGACATTTATTATTAATACAGAAACCATCGCTCCTTGTATATTTATTTGTGACACGTCGCGCGAAAAGGGACCATCTAGGAACTTCATAGAATAAATATTTGAAAAAGAGATTGATTCTAGAACATGTCAACCAGAGGTCGCATTTCAAAAATTCTTTCACAGGGAGGCAAGTTAATTATTCTGGATTCAGAAGATTAGTAAAGTGTGAAAAGTTTCTACCCTAGTCAGTCTGCGCAGTTTGCGCAGTCTGACAAGGGTCGACACTTAACGTACTTCCCAGATGGTCCATTCCACATGAAAATTCGAGCCAGTGCGGGATATTTTGAAGAAAATATAAGTCTTCTGTATAATTTATTTTATTCCGAAATGTGTCAAAGAGGATTAAAAACACGAAAAATCCTGATCGCTGCGGCAAACCACGTGAAAACTTATACGGAAACGATTTTTAAACCTGTCAAATACTACAGGTTACCTTAAAAATGGCCCTGTGATGTGCTATGGCATCATCAATGTTGCAGTGATATACATATAAAAAGGGCAATCTACCACATCCATGTTGGCGATACAGCAAATTCCAAGGAGCCAATGTGATGACCCTAGGCGCCAGCGTTTATGTCCAGTAAAATGTTAAAGCGTAAAAACTACTCATTGGAATTGCATTTTGAAATTTTAAATGACCTTGTAATTTTCACCGTCTTCAAGAAAAGTCCCAAATATTTGTGTCGGTTGGGGGTCCTGGTTAGGCCTATGATCCCCGCCCCTCCCGGGACAGTTCTCCTCATTGATATCCCAAGAGCTACTTTACAAGGCCCCTCCCACAAAGACAGCCCAAATACCTCGCCCTGATCGCTTCTATTATTGACTTCAATACCTTACGTGTGACTTCATCTAACTCTTTACGCTTTAAGAATATGGACATTTTTTTTTATGAATTACATGCGAAAATCGATGTTTATATGTGAGCCGACATAGAACAGCCTTACTGACTATAATATATATCAGCTTCTTTTTTGTTGAAACTATTGAACCAGTGGCGGATTCAGAGAGGGCTCGGGGGGTTCAAACGAACTTCCCTCTGAAACCCAATTATTTCATTTTCATGCTGAAGCCCAATCAATCCTTCTGCGGTTCATGACATATTCCAAATTTTTGCGGACTGTATAGACTTATATTCTTGAGTTTGTAGAAAAATCTTGAATCAGACTCGTGGATATGTCCATGAGAAAAAAAATTCGTTTCAAAATAAAAATAAATTCAGCAGGAAAAGGTAAAAAAGTGTGATTTACTAGGAAAACAACCCCCCTTTTTGCATGTTCAAACCCTCTTATGGAATCCTGAGTCCGCCGCTGTGAACTTATTTCCACACAACATAAGCAAACAGCCGGAACTTGTCACAATGATCCAACAAACACATATTCCTTTTTTTTATCGTCTAAATGATTATAACCAGAGAAAATTGTCGTTGTTAACTTATTTGAATTTCTATTAGGGTAATATTCTATTAATTCCCCCCCAATAAAGCGCCTAATGTTCTGGAAGATTAAAACAATCTGAAATTAAGCAGACAGTTGCATGTTTGCCATTAACCGCGGTGCCGCTGTACTCTAAAACAACTGGAGCCATCAGAGGTCAATCAGAGGAAATAATTTTAAGGTGAATATGTAGTAACTGTTTTGCAACAAATGATCGAAAGCATTGCACATCGGATAAAATGAAAACTGAATGAATGAAATTTGGAAAGAAAAAATCTCGACGAAGCTTTAAAGTTCTTTTACTGGGAAACGGTACATTACTTTAAAGCGTTAGGTTAATAATTAGTCAGTTACTTAAGTGATATATGATAGGATCATTAACAACGTAATCTTAATATCTGTTTATCTTTAAAGATCGTCTCCTCTGTTAAGGGTACAACGCAAGGCGAAAAGATCTTAATTTCCTTTTAACAACAAATCTTTATTCTTCTCAATTGGTTAGCGGCAAACTTCAAAGGGATTTTATCGCGATTTTGATTGGTGGGCGGCGACATCAAAGGTAAAAGATTGTAGGGTAGGGTAATGGGCGAGCTACTGTAGGATATATAATGGTGAATTATTTCAAATGAGAATGTTATTACGAGTGTAATATTCTAACGAGAAATAGAAGGAATTTGAAAATTAATTTTAATGAAGTTGCGAGAAATAATTTTGATGGACTGTCATTTATTTCATTACATCAATGTAAATCTGAGTGACTAGGATTAGAAAATTCCTGATGATTGTAACTTAATATAAATGTGACTGTAATGGAATAGAACATTAATGCTTATTAGAATTTTACTGTGCTTTTAGAGAAATAAGTATATTACAAAACATTGTGACTACCTAAGGGATATTGTATATTGTAAATTACTGTTGGAGTACTAAAATTCGTCATAGAGTCGTAATATAAACCATAATTGTTGAAAGCGGTTGATAGCTGTTACTCGTATTCCTTTAGTAATTCCATGAAATTTTATACTTCAAGATGACGTCGGTATTACAACCCCCTCAACACATGTTCATGGTAAGATTTATAATTCTTAATTACTTGTATTCGACATCATTTCAACCCTTTCCTGCTGAAATGAATATTTCTTGCATACAAAATGCAAAACATTCAAAGCATTTGTGTTTCGAACATAATTTAAACATAAGGAAGAAGGTATAGACTAAGATCAGGCTGTACGTCTGTGTAGGCTGATCTTAGTCTGAGCCTTTTTAGTCTGTCAAAGAATTGACTAGAAAATTTGGTTTCACGCCTACACGAAAAAAGGAAATCGCAACAATTGGGTGGGTATGCAGGGCCTTAAATCAGGGTTTTGACCCCAAAAATCTGAAGATATCTGAATTTGACCCCTTAGAAATTTCTCCCAAGGGGGTCATTTTGACATCTTGAGAGGAACTTCTGAGGGATAAATAATGCTTTTGCAGCTAAGATTTTCACAAATTACTTTCAATAGTTCTACAAATTAATTACTTGTTTTATATCATTTCAAGAAACAGTTAAAGTGACTCTTGAATATTCAAAATTCTACTTATGATTTGCCTTTTCATAGGCTAAAACAAAGCCGGAGGTTCTAAACAAGATATTCGATTTAGAGTGAACAATCTTGCAGTAAAAATCATCTAGTATATAAAAGAACAGAAAAAGAACTATACGCTAAATCACGCGAAATCTTTGATCCTGAAAATAGAAAAAATGAGTTTTTCGTAACACTGTTTTGAGACGAAGACGAAATTTTCAAAAATTTTGGTCATAGGGAAGAATGGAACTAAATAAGATAATACTATGATTATAATTATAATAAAAATGATAATGATAATTATCGCATGGTACTATGACGCAAAGCGGGTTCATGTAAAAACGTGGTGAGGTACTTCGATTATTTTCTTTAAATACTTGCATGAAAACAATCTCCTCATTTAGGCCAATATGATATAACGACATCTACCGAAAATAACAGAATATAGATCTAATGTAAAAACCTTTTTTTCGTGCAGGAGGAGCTCTTTGATGCAGGGTTACAAAATACATGTAGTTTTAAAATTGCTTAGCGTTGACCAACGTTTTTTCATGAATATTACTCTGATATGAATTATATGGGCAATATTGTGCGTGACATTCTCAGCAAGTTTTCATGTGCCCAACGCACAGAAATCTAGTAATCTTGAAAGTCACGGGACAGTTACGTGTAGCGTTAAGAACATTTGCTGATTGTCTGATATAGCTCGATCAGCTACTCGCTCAGTGCTCCAATCATTTATTCAAAACGCTTATTCAAACTATTCATAAACGCTCCGATGTTGTTTTAAAACAATTTGAAATCGTTCAAACTTTCAACATTTAATTCAAATCGGTCAAACATTTCCACATTTTTTTTGACAAGTTTAGGTTCTAATAGCGTCTGATTCGGACGGAAAGACACAAAATTTGGAAAGAAAGAATTTTTTTTAAAGGGAAGCAATGAATGATTGAAAATTTCGTCCAACTTGAACGAAATTATCGATAATGTACTTTTTCCCTTTAATTTCACATAATTCGATCCGCAGACGTGATCTATGTCATTCTTGGATCATTCCAAAATCAATGTCCTTGCCAATTTCACGATGCAGATAACTGTAATAGTCTATCTATAGCATGGTAAAGACTTTGATCAGACTGTTAAGCTGCACAGGAAGCTGTGAGACTTAACTTTGCGCACAATTGAAATTGTTGGAAATTCCTCGCACGACAGGCTCGTTAACAAGATAGGATAAACGTGACGTCATTTTTTAAAACGTGGAATCGAATAATGCGAAATTCTAAAACAAACAATTCAAGTCGATGAAATACGGTATCATAATTTGAGGAGAAAATTAAAATCCACAATGAAAATATAACACCTTTTATATGGGGTTAAATTAGTGTTTCGCCCTAAGCTTATTTGCCGACCCCGCCTTGGTCAAAAGGTCTGTATTACATCTATAATCTTTTGTACCTTATGCGACACTGGTAGGCCTGGTTGTTTGAAATGAATATATATCTTCTTAATTCATCGAGTAATGGAACTAATCATCTAAAAAGAAAAAAGAAAAAAGAAAGAAAGAAATTGTAGACATGTTTCGAATGCATCAACCAGGTCGTACAGACAAACTTTACATAAAAATATATAGAGGATATTGAATGAGTGGTCATTGAATACCGAATTTATTAAACGAGTCGTCTATAAACAGATAAAAACGAGGCTGCGCCGAGTTTTTATCTGTTGATAGAAGACGAGTTTAATAAATTTCTGTATTTTATGAGCACAAATTTGATATTTTATTAATAATATGACCCGAATTTTGGTGATAGAACGATAAAATTATGATATTTATCGATTCATTTTATTCCGCGAAACATTTAACGCCGTTTGCGAAATGACGTCAGCAGATCCATTATGACGTCATTTTCCTTACAAAAAATATAACGTTGTTCTTCTTTTTAAGCTCATTTGCATAGTTATTCCACTAGTGTAATAACACTCGTGTAATATCAAAAATATTCAACGGGGTTATTTCACTCCGGCGACGTAGGTCATATTATAAAAATCATTTTTAAATGGTTTACAATGACAAATTACAGACTGGGTGTTCTTTTTCAAGAGTGTATAGATTAGTAATGTATTATGGAAAAAACACTTAAATTGCACGAATTTAAGTTTTATCTATTTATTATCTTTTAAGAAAAACTGTCTTAGCAATGACAGAAATATATTGCCTTAACATGAAGCATTCTTTCCTCACGCTTACTTAAAAGCGCGTGAAAATATCATTCTTTTTTTTCAATCTTTCTTAAAGTCTCTTGTTGTTGAATGAAAAATATATTTAAAGAAGGCCGTATTATTTTTTTCTTCCAAAAAGCACGTTAAATAATATATTTTATTTTTCCTATTTCGGATAAATAAGGGTAAATTCGAATGGATTTGACTACAAATACGATTTAGACTTCAAAGCGAGCGGAAAAATTATTTGCAATGACCCCTGGGTAATAGTCACCATCACGTGACATCTCGCGCTTTTAGACGCGGTGATCCGTAATAATCGCACGTTTGTATTTTGTACTACTTTCATTGTGGTCATTTGAGTAGTTTACGTTTTGCCTTTAATCGAAAGTGTTAAAGTAGGGAAAATGGGTCCTTTGACTTTTTGAGCATGTAAAACGTAGGAATTTTAATTGCAAAGGCTCTGTGTGAACGTCAAGAGCTTTTACATGTTAAGACAGTCTTTGTCAACCCGAGGCCACCAGCAAATGTATCCTGCCTCTATTTGTACGCGCAGAGATAGACTGTTAGTAAATCTGTAAAAAAAAAAAAACAAAAAAAACGAGAAAGACGTCAACAGAAGCCCAGAGTTCAGGCTGCCAAAATGTTCACAATATTAGACATTAGACATTACACCCCACTTTGCACGTGTGTGCACGTGCAAAGCGGGGTATCATTTCTAAAACATTACATGAAAGTTTTTGATATTTAGCGCAATATAGAATCAACCATTAACTCTAAAATACGAGACATCCCAGGGCCGAAGCCTAAGTGACATAAAGAAGAACGTATATAAATAATCAACTTGGCTTTCATACTGAAAAAAATTGGCCAAAAATATTAAACAAAGCTAAAATTTGATATCGCGGCACAGAATGTACGCAATACCAATTTACAACCATTACCGCATTTTTGTATGGCCACCGACCGGTCTTTTTAAAGTTCTTCTTCGATTCTATGATCAAAAAGTACCTCCGATTGACTTCAAAGAGCAACTGAAGGTTATCTCGGATATGTAATACGTCTGTGACATTATAGGATCACAACTTGTGAAGTCTTTGCGGGGACACGGTATAATGCTTGGGTCAATATGGACGATTGTAAAACATGTACTCGACCAGGAAACTTCAACTTGAGATTACTTCTTCATTTCGGGTATTTGGCTGTTATTTCGCGTGTTGATAAACCAATTTTCATTAATAGGTTTATTTTTTCACAAAATGAGTAAACAGACGAAAAAAATCTGGGCGTTAATGTGTATTAGTCAGTAAATTCATGTGCCGTTAAACCCTGCCTATTTTTTCTTAAATATCAACGAAATGGGCCTATATGCTTCAGTCATTTTCAGTGATACTTTTTTCTATTAGTTTATGCTAATTTATTTTAGTTCGATTGCAACGAAAGCTTTAGCTGACAGAATCGCTCTGGAAGACTCAATCCTGATATTTTCACTCACCCGAGAGAGAAGCAGTAGTTTAAACCCACTGCTACCCAATTCATAAATTAATATTTAATGTTCCAACAATTCCCCTAAAGGACTGACAGAAATTCTAATCAATAATAGACAAGCATGAGAATCATCATTTCATTTATATATCATTTGTTTCTTAGAAGACACTCTTGCATTCTACATTTTAAGCATACATTAGACAAGATTTATTCTTCGACTGAATTAGAAAAAAAATACATGTTAGCGGTTTGAATTTTCTAATGAAACATGTAATTTATTGTTTCATTGATGTAAATGAAAGCTAATTCGGGATTTCATCACGTTGCAATAAATTACGTCATCGTGCACTTTCTGCGTCATAAATCACGCACTTCATCAAAGGTGGCGCCCTCTGCCCCGAGGATAGAAGGCGGTAATTCATGACACTTTAGTAATAATAATGGGGCGTTAAAGTGAAAGAAACGTCATTTTCTGTGTTGATGTAATTGTCGTCTGTCAAATCTTGTGTGAAAAGGTAATGGATTTGAAAAATGGAATGATAGTCATTTAAGTGAATAGACTCGGAGAGAACATTTTAGATTTATGGAGGTTTTTCTACATTTGTTGTAGTTTTAATTATTTTTTATGAAGCAATATCATTCGATTTAACGGTTGGGAGTACAGTAAGATATAAAACAAACGAAATTAATAACAATTTTCATTAAAGAAGTTAAAGGATTCATCAAAATCGATTTCTTTTTAATAAATATAAAAGCACAAGAGAAAAGGATATAAATAAATAAATAAATAAATAAATAAATAAATAAATAAATAAATAAATAAATAAACAAAATCACAAACACTGGTTTTTTAAAGCGTAATTAATCCAAAAGAGAAACAACAGAGTTACAGATAGATGAAGGTAATTCAGATCAAAGTATCAAAAAAATTGTACAAACCTTCCAAATCTAATGAAAGTTACTTTCCGTAGAATACTGGTACCTAATTGTGTAGCATTTACTGTAATGGTGATTCACTTCTTCCTTATTATGATAAAAAAAACCCTACAATATGATTGTCAGATATATTAAAATTGATAACAAAAAGTAATGAAAATTTCTACATTCTGCTTTTGTTCTACTTGCAGCCCCAGCCAATGGGCCTTGGACCACAGCAGCCCCAGATACATATCCCTTGCCAGCGACAGATACCCCAAAATTGTCAACGACAAATACACAAACCGTCACCGACATTGCCCTATCCAGGCTGGAATCCAAATAATCCACGACGCCATATTGGAATTTCTGAAATGCCCCACGTGCAGCATCCGCCTCACTTCAGTCCAGCCTTCCAAATGCCATTCTCGCCTTGTGATGATATAAAATATATCACAAACGAAATGCACCATCAACCCATTGGACATTTTTCATACGAATATCACCAGTCAAGACTGATTCAACAAAATATTTTGGCGACGGGACATCCTTATATGCCAAATCAAGGTGTACCAAACACGCAATTTCCGCTTCCTGTCTCTAACCCCCTACAGTCACCAGTGCCAATGCAACATCCACCGATCCCGAAACAAGTGTCTCCACCACCAGCCACCGAGGCAGAGTCTCCGTGGTGGAGTGTGACTCAAACACCACAACAAACTGATATTAAATTTCCGTTACCCCACCCACTTATATTTGGACAGAACCCATCTGATGTTCAATATCAGGCTCAACTTGCCTCATTGTTACAAAACATTAAACCAGTCACACCAACTAGACGGTGTCGTAGATGTCGGTGCCCAAACTGTCAAAATCCTTCAAATTCAGGAAACCCGTCTAAAAAGAAATTACACATTTGCCATATTCCTGGATGTGAAAAAGTGTACGGAAAAACTAGTCATCTAAAAGCGCATTTACGGTGGCACGCAGGTGAACGTCCGTTTGTCTGTAATTGGCTGTTCTGTGGTAAAAGTTTCACACGGTCGGACGAACTTCAACGTCATTTACGTACCCATACAGGAGAGAAAAGATTCGCTTGCCAAGTCTGTGGAAAACGGTTCATGCGCAGTGATCATTTGAGTAAACACGCGAAAACGCACGAGACGAAGCGCGCAAAAACGAAATCGGAAGGAGATTCTGAATCGGACTTGACCGAGATTGAAGGATCCAGACCGAGTTCTGTGAACAGTGATGACGAACAATCGGATATTGATGTAGAATTTGATGACTCGGACGTGTCGGATGCCTGACTTGATTATAAAACCGTGAAAAGCAAATCGTACATTTAAGGTGCACTATATCCAGGAATCGTGCTTGTGCTTAAAGTTGAGGTGTCATTGACTCGTAAACCATGATATTCCGGGGGTCAAATTTCATCTTTAAGGGGTCAGAACAACTGAAAAGGCAATTGTGCAAATTGTGCATAAAATTCTTCAGGTTTCAGTGTGGGTTGACCTTTTGTTGTACCAATATGAAGGGAAAAATTAATAAGTAGAATTCTAAGTAGTAAACACGACACGATAATTGAAATATTGAGTGATAAAACCCAGTTTTGACCCTTAGAATTTTCTCTCAAGGGGGTCAAAACGACCCCTCGGGCAAAATTTCTACGTGTCAAAATAGAGTATTATCAGATTTTTGAGGGTCGAAAACTTGGATAAGGAGTCAAACACGACTCCATGTATCAGTTCAGCATTCAAGATGAAAACATTTGTGAAACGGTTGAGAAATGTTACCCTGCTTTGCACACATGCAAAGCGCGGTAAGATTAATCAAACACTTCGCAAAAGTTCTCTTCTAGAAAGAGGACATGTTTTATTTGAAATCAACATCATGATATTTACAATAGGACTGACGGCGGAAATTATGAAAAAAGTGATAAAACTAGGATTTTTTTCCTAGGCAGTACAATATTGTTCCTTATAAAAAGAAGTATACATTGTTCAGTTTATGCCACACATTTATGAGTGCTTCACTAATTGTTTCTAGTAATTGTAGTTTGATGAAAATGCTTTAGAGAAATCTGGCTATTTCAACATTCAGAACTGCGATTTAGTGCTAAAATTCTTGTTTGAATAAAGGGTACGCAATGCCATAGAAACGTGCTCAAAAGAAGCAGACCAATGGAAATCGTGCGTACTTTGTGCAATTTTCTCAGTCTGCAAACTTTATTTGCAGACCAAACGTTGTTTTCTTTAGGTTTCAAATTGAATATCCCATCAAACTTATTATGCAAAATTCAGTTTCAAACATAAAGTAACAGCGTTTGTCGGCGAACGTTAACCTGAAAGTATTTCATAATTTAAAGCTTCTCTTTCGTAGATGTTCGGAAGATCTTTTACGTTTCTTTTTTTCGAATTACTTATTTAAGGTTCATATATGAGGGTTTTTCAAACAGACCGGCATTTTACGATCTTACACTTTGTCATATTTGACGTTGTTTACGGAAGGTTACAGAAATATTTATCGACATTTGTAATAGTTCTCATTAAACCTTTGCTTGACGAAACTTATATGAAAATAAGAAAATAGCTTTTGGATGTTCCACCCTTTCCAATTGATTTTTTTATTATTATTATTATTATTCTGTCTGTTTTCAACAGAAAACGAAATAGATGGGCATCTTAAAAGGTAAAAACGACTTCAAGAATCTATGAAAGCGCAGCTGTATTTTTTCAACGCGTAAATAGAATTTTGATTTCATGTTAGTTGTTAAGTTATTCATGTTAAACAAAACAACCCAAAAGTTAATTTATTGTTTAGTTGTTCGATTTGTTGTTAAAATGATCTCGATAAATCCATGTGAATTAGATATGTTCTTGTAGATTTTCTTATTTCCACCCTTATTTCGTGTTTAATTTCTTATTGCACGGATCATTTCCATACCCAGCATTATAACAGTGATGCAAGTAAATCACGAGCAAGCCGTCGAAGGTAAATACCCGCTCAGGGGTCAACACTAACACAAGCCCAATGTCCTTCTGGTCTGTGAATATTTCTCTGCAAATGAAACAGTTGAAAGTTTAAAAACATGTGAAAAGAGAAGAAATCGCATAGAAAAGCAATTTTTAGCCCACTGACTGAATATCGGACCCTGAAGATCTATAGCGTTGACGTGTTTCACGTCCGTCCGTCCTCTGTCCGTCCATCCGTGCGGCTGTATTTTTTTTTTTGGGAGAGAGTACACATTTTTCATCCGATTTGCTACGAATTTTCACAGAATTATTGTACCAACATATGAATCGTCCCACAGTATTTATTAGATTTGTTTGACAGTAAGATTGCACCAATAAAAGACAGATCCATTTAAAAAATGCTCAGAACTGTCAAGTATCAATGTAAAATTGGCCTTATGAAAATATTGTAATATCTGCCCTACCCTTGACCTTTGACAACCTTCAAAGACATGGCTTTTCCTTAAATGCTTTCATAAAAAAGATGTGGTAATAATTATTTTTACAGACCTATCATGCATAAGGCTTTTCAAGTGAGTTAGTAGAGCGCCCCAGGCCCCAATGGGCCTCTTGCCTCTCCACATATCGCTTTCCTAATGTAAGTTGGTTGTGATGTTTATCCAAAATGCCTAAAATGTCAACTTTCAATTTGCCTAACGGGGGCCGTTTTACTAAACTTTTACGAAAAATTAAATGTATGTCAAAATCAGAAATGGTAAATGGCGTTTTCATTCATTGTTAGATTCTGCCTTACAACATCTCATTGAAGTCATCTTTAGAAGACGATTCCAATGAGATATTGCATGGTAGAAATAACTAGAATTCTATACTGAGTTACTACAGTAGTAGCAACTCTATATTTTACTCTCACAAACCATGACCGTAAAATGTTTAGTAAAATAGGCCACTGGAGGGGCACAACTTCTTTGAGAGAAAGGTATATCATGTACCATGCCGCCTTTCTCATTTTTGTATCTTGAAATATAAATGTTTTCGGGGTAGGGAGAATTTATCATGACGAGGCTTTGTCGAGTCATGATAGTTTCTCGCAGCCGAGACCAGATAACATTGATAGTACATGTATAAGACACTTACATGTTATTCTATTTATTACGCAATCAATTTCAGCGCTTATTTATAATAAACCATAAAAAATTAAAGAAACTCATATGAAAGTCTATGCAAGTTGTTTCTAAAAATAGACTGCCAGATATATATATATATACATGTATTTGTAAACGTAGTCATATTGTAAGCTTCCGTAGAAAATATTCCCACAATCAAACTCTGTTGTTATGGATAAATCTGGATATTTTTGCTTGAAAATATTAAATCATAAGATATGAAGAGAGTATTTATTGATATCATGAAGGTATGAAACTAAAAATCTAAACACACTTATGTATGAATCCGCTCCGCGTATTCATACAGTGTGTTTAGGTATTTTAGTATCATACTCCAATGAAATCAACAAATACTCTCTTCATCTCTTAAAAAACTCATTTGAACAGGAAGAGAGAATGAAAGTAAACGTAGGCTAAATACCATTGAAATACTCTTTCGCCGTTATTTTAGCGAGCCTTACATAATTACCGACACATATATTGATGGATCTTTCTTATCGCCCTTTCACAATCAATGATAATGCCATTAAACAGATTTGTTTATTCTAACTACGTGTATTTCAAAACACCACGTCTCTGTCGTATTAGAAATATTTTGTCAAACGGAATTTCATAAGAAAGGAAACAAAGTGCAAAGGATATTCTAACTTCGGTGGGAAAAAAATAACATTAAATCCTGTATTCTCATTCACCTACTCAGAAAAAGCACATTTTCTCTTGATTAATATGCACAAGTAGCACTTATCTGGCCAGTTTCATGTTTGCTTGTTTGAGGTTTCAGGTAGCATGCCAACGTTTTCTTTGCATTCTAGCCTTACATCTTTAATTACTGTTCTTTCAATATCCGAAAAAATTAATCATAAGACCTTTAGAACAGTTACGTCAGGGTTTTTTTTTTTTCTGCGAGGTACCTGTTTTCGCTGTGCTGCCATCAAATAAACTGATATTAAGAGTATATTGAATGAGTGGTCGTTGAATACCGAATTAACTAAACGAGTTATCTATACACAGATAAAAACGAGGATTAGCCGAGTTTTAATCTAATTTAGATGACTAGTTTAATAAGATGAGCCTAAGTTATATGTGAAAAATCAAAGAAATTCCTGAAATTTACAGATCCAAGTTATTCCGCGAAACATGTAACGCCGTTTGCAAATTGGCGTCATCAAATGCGTAATTTAGAAATCGATTGTCCAATTTTTTCAATAATTAACCGATTTTTATCTACAAAAAGCCATTAACAAATACAATAAGGCGTAACGTATTATATGTTAATGCCTTCAAAGTTGCTGTTTTCGAGTACAGTAGCGACATTTATTGACTTTTTTCTCGAAAATTAGTCCAGTGACCTATACTGAAATTTAGATATGTTGCTGCCAAACTATGCCGCTGAAATTTATAAGAATAAAAATCGTCTGTCTTTTTTGTTAGATGTAGTGCGTAAAATTCGATTCTGCGGAAATGTCGCAAATCAAAGGATATTTCAACGTCGCGGCAATGTTCACAGAAGCTGTCTATTTAAACGGATGAAAAGTCAAGTGGTTTTTTTTCTAAAATTACTTTCTTGCTTTGATACTTATAGACTTATATATAGCCTATATTTTACAACAAACCTTTCAAATAATTTAGAAAACGGTATTGCAAGATGTTTGGCGCCAAACAAGCAAAGTAACGACGGTTTTGGTGCGACGTCGAATTCGACGATAAATGCTACAAAGACTTCACAAAATCGAATTCAATGAAAAGTCATATCCGTAGGAATATTAATTTTAATAAATGTAAAGTTGTTCTTTTTATTTCGATGAAAAATAAGAAAAAAACAGCATAGGTCACGGGACAAAATGAGACATTTCTATTTATTTACAAAATTGAAACGCCAAATCTAAAAAATCGCGATAAAAATATCGTTTTAGACCTGTGTTTGTGTTTGAGTGTGCACAGAAATTAGACGACTAGCTCGGGTGTTCAAGTACTCTCTAAATGATTTTTTCGTAATAATAAACCGTTTATTCCGAAAATAATTGCAAATTTTTATTTTGGCGGGTCGAAAAGGGGCTGGCCCCTTAATGACGTCACGACGTCAAATGAACTAGCTTCAGTACCTTTTTATTGCGTGTTATCTAATGCCCGCACTTCAAAGATAAATCTCAACAGTTATTGTGAGATTTTAAGACAGTCGAAAATTCGTCAATATTATCTGTCCGCAGTAACTTTGAATAAAGCGCGTATTAATTGAGCCGGTGCTCGACATTTCCAACAATTTGAAATGTTCGTGAGGTGAAAACATTGAGCAGCGTAGACAGCCCAATACTGTAAATGTAAAGTAACCTGATGGTCTACAGATACTTTGAGACCTTATCTTTCTGATAAATGCATAGTGAAGATTCTGGTCAGACTGTGCGGATTTGAAATTGTTGTAAATCTCACGCACAAGCTCAATTGATAATGTTGAAGATGCATTTGCTAGTTGAATTCTGGACAACGAAATTCCTTTAATGCTTTCCGATCGTCTCTGGAGATCTTTTTGGTATGTTATAATTTGAAAACAAATCGCAGAGAATTCTGCGATTTGTTTTCAAATTATAATAAGCCCAATTCTAACCATTCGTTGATTTTGTTTTTTGCAACGTCATCTTCAGTAATGTTTGAGACGGTCATTTAAACCCAAATGCGATATGACGCGCTTTCTTGTATTCCTGAGGTCTATTCCACAGAATCGCAGAGGGTTCCGGATTAGGAATATACCCTACTAAATGCCTCAAATTCTCCAATGCCAACCCTGATTTGGATACAAACTCTGTGCAAATTCTTGCCAAGTTTAACCCTTTGCTGTTTAATCCCTGATTGAGAAAACATTGTGAAAAAAGAAGAAATTGCTTCTGACACGCAATTTCTTCTTTTTCCACACTCTTTTCTACCCTATTGATTGGTTATTTTTCAAATTAAATCCACTTTAAATTTTCGTCTGCAAAACCTTTGAATTTGGACAGGTACAAAATTTTGTAAAACAGGAAAGGGTTAAGGAACTCCTGAATAACTCGCGTTATAAATCAATCTTTTAACATGAAATTTTAGCAAAGGATATACACGGAAATTCTTAGGATTTAGTATAATAAGAGAAAATGTGAAAACTATTTACGCGGCTGTTGAGGATTTTCCAATTAAACAACATGTAATGCTCCAATTTAAATCACATGATACTTCATTCGAATAATCTCGGCTTTCTTTCCAGTCTGTTCATAATATTTCGGAGACGCCTCTCCCTATTTTATCACAAACGCAACATCTTGTAAAAAACGATTAAATTGTTTCTGAAGAGGTTTTTAATACCCCGACACTAGACGCTTTGTGATCCTATCAGCACGTGATTTCATCAGGGTACTTAGACGCTCTTAAGATGTTGTTATAAAAGTTGTCAGCAGGTGATTTCCAGGAAAAGCCAAATAATATATTTGGTTCTTGTTCACAGATGGAATAATTGAATATATGCCGCAACCAAGTCCGCACGGTTCTAACAGACAAAAATCTAATTTTGTATGATTCCACCCGTTTTTGTTGCATTCTGATTGGCTAGACAAAATAAGTTTTAATTTCCCAATGAAAATGAATTTGACGACGCAGCTATTCTGTAAGCTTCTACAAAATGTAGTCCCTTAACAAATTGCTTTCATTATTAAACAAATCTTACATTTTTGATTCATGATATCAAATCAAAAGACATCAAAACTTAAAACACAATCACACTGTATGAACAGGCGAAGCACTTGCAAAACGGGATAAAATTTGCAAACCGTTTGTTTCGTTTCAGTCATCCGGAACGCAGGGCAACCCCGCATCGTCAGTGAAAAACTATTGAAAGAAGCATTTATCATAATTGAATAAAGTCAATCGGTGAGTATCTAAACTCGCAATGAATCCACCAAAAAAGCCACATTCACATTCAGGAAATTATTTTAAGTCTAAAAGGGACTTCTTCGCTTAATCTAAATTCGCGTACGTAAAAGGAAACTTCTATTTTATAGGCTATAAAGAAGTAAAAAAAAACAAGCAGTTTTATATGTGACCCGTCATGCAAAAAGGGACCATCTGGGTAGTGTGTAAAGTTTCGACCCTTGCGCAGACTGACTTTGGCCGAACTTGTTCTCACTTTGCTTATTTTCTGAATCGAGAATGATCAATCTACCTTTCTGTGAAATAATATAATGAAATGCGACCTCTCCTTGAAATTTTCTAGATCTATTTTCTTTTTAAAATATTTTTTTTACAGTTTTCCCAAATGTGCCTTTTTCGCGTGCCGGGTCACATACAAGCCTGAGAGGATTTTGTTCCACTTGAACTTTAGCTTATCAATTTTCCGTTTATAGATCAAATTGATATTTCCCTGCATTTTTAAGAAAAAAATAAGAAGAAAATATTTTTATACCCTATTTGATTACAATTAAATCCTTTTAAATGGAATAATAAATCAAACTCTCCATGTTTCTTCGCCTTAAAGAAGGTTGTTACGCTTAACATTATTTTAAACAAAACGAAAAAAAGTTCTTATCTGTGGTGAAAATTTGATTTTCTTTAGTCCAAACGTTGCATGTCATACCAGTTCATAATAGATATATTTTCAAGAACTTTATGAACATTATTGAAGCGTACAACATATGTATAATGTATGTTTCTTTCTGTGATTCTTTCGTGTTACATTTTAAGTTATAGTTGTTTTGCAAAAAAATTCAAATATAAACTCCTTTTATTTTTTACCAATTTAAGTGTGATGTATAAATTGACTATGGTTTAAGTGTTATATTGATATATATCGACATGTCTTACAGAACGAGGGGTTACGATTTTATAGATAGTGCCGGAATATCGAGCGCGACGAAAAACTTTTGAAAATGAGCCTGTGCATTACATTTCCAACAATTTGAAATGTTGGTGAGGTGCAAACATTGAGCAGCATAGACAGCCACATACTGTAAATATAAAGTAACCTGAGTGTCTACAGATACTTTGAGACCATATCTATCTACTAAGCGCATGTGCGGATGCACAGGCTGGTCAGAGTCTCTGCTTTGCGCGCATTGAAATAGTTGGAAATGTCACGCACAGGCTCAAATGATACCCAGTTTTACAAGTTGCTTATAATGCGCAAACGGTTTGCACCGTTGTGTCATTCTGAACGGACTGAATAGCACCGATACATTTTCTTTGAAATTTCTTAGTGCACCTCAAGGCATTTACTCATGTGAATGTTTTGAATCTGCCTGAGCACGTCCATAGAACATCGATGTAAAATACGAGAAAGGTTCTGAAGCACCAAAGGGATCTAATTCGGTACAAAAAATGGGAGGCATCCTTTTTACACAAACAGAAAATGAAAAATTGAAAAAATAATCAATCTTCGTTTTAAGAGGAATGTTTTTATTAAAGGAAGGTAATGAATATTGCTAATTTCGTTCATCGATTTTGTGTACCCCCCTAATTTCATTTCAAAACCATTCACCTTGACAATTTCCCTTTGTTTTTAACTGTATTCTATATTGCTCTCTATAGATAAGTTAAGTGGGATGTTGCTTGTTTACTCGTATATTCATTGTTGTTCTTGTTGTTTTCAATTGTGGACTAGGCTATCCATACTTTCACTGGAAATCGTCCAATCCTATACCAGAAGAAGCAGAACTATTCTAGAAACTCGTCAAACCTAAAATTATATCTAGGTTGGCCTTGTTCTCGACGGGAGATTTCTCGTTTGTCTGTTCTTAAGGCTGTACAACTCCGCCTTGTATTGCAGTGGAAATTACACGGATTTATAACTACTAAATTCCTTATTAAATATACACCATTCGCCCCTTCAAACTTTTTCTGATTTCTATTTTTAATTAAACAATACAAAATATCATTACATTTTAATACATTTGTAGCCAACTTTTAGATATTATTTTTCAGAGTTGATTAATTTACTCTGTATGTAACTTTTATAATCTTTTATGCATCTTAAGTCAATAGGACATTTTTCTTTTTTATATTTTTCCCCATTAATTGTCATATGTATAATAATCTGTCCGATGTCTGGAGTCTTATTTATCGGTTCCTCAAAACTTTATGCTATGAATTTAAATAACAGTATTGTATAGTATGTGCGTTTTCAGGTCGTCATAGGCATACGTTTACGGAAAAACTGGCGTTAACGGAGGAAACATCGATTAATAAGTAAATTCACGCGCCGTTAACGCCCGGTTTTCTTCACTTAAATACCATAAGTCCGTGCCTATACACTTTATCAGTTTCTTTGTCTACATCAAAATAGAGCATAATTAAAAGCGTCGATCCTTTTCCTGCGTTTATTTTTGTGACGTCATTAATCTACCAATCAACGTCGGTATAAACAAAGTGACGACGCAATGCATAACGCAATTTTTCCGGCACAAGTTTTCTTTTGGAGCTAGTTTTAAACGTTCCTATGAATTATTCTGCAATTTCTGTTTTAATAAATATCAAATGTTTTCTTTTAATGCAATAATGACGTCAATTCCCGTTTTTTTCTCTCTCGAGCGTTGAACCATTTTCGGGTCCCCGCAAATGTTGACGCCCTCAAAAACGTGAATTTACCCTAACGTAATTTTAAACTTCCGTAACGTTGAACTATCCGAAAATCTATCAACTTAAAATGTACAAAGGGCCTCGCTCGATTCCGAGCCCATTATAGATGATTTTTGTCATCTAGAACCCCCCTGTAATTAGGAATCCATTTTGTAGATGGGCAACCAAAATTACAACTTTTCCATAATAGAGTTACAAGTTTTGGTCACTCAATGAGGATTTTGTGTAACATACTGTGGACTCAGAAACCATGAGGAAAATTACCGCTATACCTTTAAAGTGGTCTGTGGATTTTAGTAGCATCAAAGACAACCCAAACAATTGACAAACATTTGTTCTTCAAAGCAAAATATTTTCGTTCACAGGTTTGTTAGTTTGTCCACCATTATCCAGTTACAAGATTAAAGCTCCTCTGTAACGTGGACAAATCAATTGTAAAGCTTCTACATACACAGATTTCAAAATGGAGGTTCTTTGATATATTGTCGTTTGATGTCTATTCTTTTTCTAATGGTATCAGAAAATGTGACCCTAAAATGTATTTTCCTTTGAATTTTTTTTAAAAATGTCAATCTTTTGGAAATCTCTTTGCGACGAACTCGTCTGTATAAGTAGATTATACTGAAAGTGACCAGGCCTTAGTAGAATGCGTACGAGCACTAAATAGATTTTGTACTCGATTATTTAGAAAGTTATGGTCAGAAAGTCGAACCAGCCCTGAGTTCTGTATAACAAAAAAAGGTGAAAACTCCTTAAAGAAGCATTAATTTATCATAAAGTAACCTATCGATTAAATGAAGTCAATCGGTGAGTATCTAAACTCGCAATGAAACCATCGAAAACGCCATTTCACAATTAGGAAAGCAGTTTAATTCTAAAAAAAAATGACTTTTTTATTTTCAAAGCTTTTTTTGTCGAGCTTTAAAAAAAAAAAAAAAAAAAAAAAAAAAAAAACAGAAAAAAAATGCATTATAATTGAGTTGTATAAATCTTTGTGCAGATCGACGACTAGACTGGATATATTTTGGAATTGTTGAAAATTGTTGAAAATATCGAGCGGGATTCAAATATTGTACTGATTAAATAAGGTAAAACCTTTAAAACAAAAACGCCCCATTTTTGGTGAACGAACGTCGTTCATCAGTGTTATATACCGTGTCAGGAAAATCCTGTTGGATGTTAATACATTTGAAATAAAGTAGCGCCTCTTAAAATTCAATTTAGTATCTTTCAATATTTTTCTCCGCAAAATCACTGTTTTTTTCTTTAAAAGCGTGCTACAAGTGTTCTTTATCAAGTGAAAATAATGAAAATACGCCTTGAAAAACACAAAATGATCTTGCATTGTTTATCAAGGGAATTTTTGATCGGCGTAAGCTTGTCTAGAGTTTAAAGCAAAAACAAAGTTTGTGTCTAGACACCGTAGAGACAGATACTATGTTTTTGACCCAAGCCTTCGCTGGTGCAACTTGTAGTAATTAGCCGGAAATACGTGTTTATTTAGGTCATGTCCTCTTGAACTTACATTCGGCAATACTCGGGCGATCTCCGACGGCTCCGATTTAAATGTAGGTTAGAGGAATCGGCCGAGTTGAGACGAATGACGCATCAAGACACCTTGTGTCATTAGAAACGGTAACGCGGTTTTACATAACTTTTCAACTAGCGACAGTCAGTCTCGAGACGGGTGTTAAGAATGATTCGACACATGCGAAGAATATTGCTCCCTTTTAAGAAATGCACTGGATACCGTAGATAGGTGAATTGAGCACTGGAACTAATGTCATAAATCTGACTTGTTATCCGTTAATAGCCATTACTCCCGGGGTTTGTTTTCTTTAGTCAACCAGGGCTTGGACTGACTCTTAATGGTGTTAGTGTTTAGTTTATCTCGAGACCTCTTTTTGTTTTTGGGTTTTGAATATATACTTTTTATTCAATTGATAATATTGCAATTGGCAACGTTGTATAGTTTAACTCAAGATTGAATTCTGAAGTTATAAACGTATTTTTGCCTTAACAAAATTCTTTTATAAATATCGTCGGACGGCTTCCAAAGCCTTGTAACTCAAGCTTGAACTAAGCTATATTTATGATGTTATGATTGCTATTGTTTTTACTATTTGTGATATCCCTGTTTTTTAAGATAAGTGGGTAATTTTGTTTTATCAAATTTATTTAGCGACCTCAAATTTACGTAATGATTTTTTTTATTTATTTGGCTTAAAGCTTCAAGCTTTAGATCTACTCTATCTTTTTGATGGTCATCTTACATTGAAAGTGTAATGATTTGGATGCGTTACTGTAGCCGGGCTGTGAACAAGGACTGTTTGCACTGCCTTGCCATATAAGCTAGTTTTTATGGTGATGTGGTAGAGCAATCGCTTTGGTACAAAGAGGTCGTGGTTCGAAGCAGTTGGTAACCCACATGGCTGGGGGTTATGTGATATGACAGTTGATGATGTTGAAAAGAGAATTTTTGTGAACGATTCTTAATTGTCATTAGGGTGGATGTAGCCGGTTTGTGTGTGAGAGGGTTTGTTCTTCCTTGCCGTACAAGCTAGCTTTTTATAACAATGCGGTAGAGTCCTCGCTTTTGGACAAAGAAGTCCCTGTTTTGAATCCCAACGGAGTCGCATATTTATTAACCGGGGACATTACTTAAATAAGCATTGACAGGATATTGTTTTCTAGAACTTTCTAGAACAATTATAGAGCTGTTTAGTTATAATAACAGCTTGAGAATTCTTTTATTTAAAAGTAATGCATGTATGTCTTTAGGTTGAAAAGATATTTTTTAAAGAGAAATAGTATTCATCAAACTATAATGATCATGGTTCACATTAAAAAAAGAAAACAAAAAAAAACCAGACCAAAAAAAAACAAAAAAAACAAAGCCTTAAGGTAGAATGGCTTAAAACATTTTGAGTGAAAATTACCGAGACTAAAAGATTACATAGTTGATGTAGTTTGACTGGGAACGATATTTTGTTGTCACTAGATGATCTTTTATCGTGATTGATCACGATATTTTATTTACTTTTTATCTTCAATTTTGCAACCGTTTCATGAAAATGATAAGACAGTAATGTCTTACAGCAATACATCAAATTGTAATGATGCGACTAAGTCTAATTACTAAAGCGATTCACCCTGCTTCCATTCTATATATAACGCCAAATTTTCTACCATAGACAAGAAACATATGACCATTTCACTGACACCTAAAGAAATTATTTATGTTTAAATTGTATGAAACTTGCATTCTTAGGTTAGTTGTCATCGTGATCCCAATCAAGAATGGGAGGTTGTAATGAGCACACACATTTCAAAGACATTGACACATTACATAATTACTTTAGTTAAGAAATTTCTCATGTTTCAAAAATATTTCTTGACAAGAAAATCATTAACTACACGTCTATTTAAAAAAACAACATTTAAATTGAATGTCGAAATCCTTGTTTTGACTGAAAGAAACTTATAATCATAATAATGACAAAACTGAATTTTGATATGTAAAGGAATTATAATACTTAGCATTTTCTAATATGGCAATTTTTCGTGTTATGTGATTGGCTTTCTCTATATTTAGTACAAAGGATATCTCTTTTTAAAACTTGCATTGAGCAAAATTGAGCTAGTACATACAAAATACAAGTTTATTGTAAAAAGAAACTTTAATTCATACACTGAGGGAAACTGTCAAATCGAAATTTCTCCAAAATGTCAAAGTTTAGATCTTTATGATATATATTATATTATCTTTATTCAATATTCCCGACGTGAACATGAAAGGACATGGAAAAAATGCCGCTAACTTAAGTAGAACCACCGTCGGTGTGCATCAGACTCGAAAATATGGTGGGGAGGGGGTGGGTGGGATGAGGGTCATATTTCTTTTATCCCATAGCTTCCGGCATATGTATCACATCATCGGGTTGATAATCATAAGTCTATGTGGGATGAGCGGCAGGAGATTCGGAAAGCATATCTTCGTAAGAGGAATACCAGGAACCAGTTAAGTTATAATTGCACACCCTGTTTACCTCTTGATTCGAAGTATCATAAAATTATGGACGGAAGTTCCTTTCGGTTTGAGTTAAAATAGTTAGTCCGCACAGCTGGCACAGTCTGACTGGGATCGTTTCTGTCGCGCTTCCAAGATAACCCCTTTTTGCCCGACAGGTCACAAAATGTCTAAAAAACCCAGCTTAATGTTCAGGATATTGAATACACTCACCTCGAGCAGAATCCAGGCTAGCGATCGTTCAATTTTAGACATACTGAGATCACTTTCAAAAATGACAGGCTAAAGGGCAACTCATAATTTGAATATAAAAAAGGTTCAACTGTAAAGCTGTAGGTTAGAAATCGGTGAGAGATGAAGTATCCATCGTCAATTTTGCTATGCTAGTTAAACAATTTCTTTAGTTTGGGAAAACATACATCCGCTTGTTAAAGTTCGCGAGGTCGATTTATCGTGAACATCTTTCGGGAACACTTAATGATTCTAGATACGCATGGGTATTATTCCGTAGCAAAATTTGGAGTCCTCGCTAACACTCTGTAATTTGGATTGCAGAAAAAGAGGAAAATAAACATCAGAATCAGGCTTTTCTATATTAGAATTATATTCGGGGTATATAGATTCATTTATTTTTTCTTCTTTCCTGTTAACAAGGAAATATTTTCATTCGCTTTTTTCCAGGACAAACGAGTAAATAATGATAGAGATTGTATATGACTATCAACACAATAAAGTTTTAATCAGAGAAGCGCAAAATGGTGGTAAAGGAGGGAAAAATGTTTGTTGTCTACTTTCTCTACTATAGCCAATTTTTTGGTGCGACTAGATGAAAGTGAGGATGCATACGACGTATGTTCCTCGTACGCTGAAAGACAAAAGTTGATACAACGCGGTTCAATAAAATTTTAAACGATAAATACATACACATGTACTTACAATTCATATTTTCGGTGCTTTGTAAGATTTTCATGCGTTTACATCCTCGATTCATACGTTAGTGCAGTGGCACCTGGCATTTGGCAAAACTTTAGACCACCTATAGGGATAATCGCTTTATATTCTATAACATAAAATGATAGACGAATTTTTCTTCCGAAATAAGTGCTTGATGCATTTATTTCTGACCATAAGATGAGACATTAGTGAAAACTCATTATTTACTAAGGCACTTTTTTCGCGCAGCAGCTTCATATAGAAACAGGGAAAGTGCTGTCTTTAAAATTTTCCATAGAACTAATGTATGATGTTTAATTCAAATGGACAATGGACATTGGAGACATGCCTCCGAACGGACGGACAGACTGACCAAAGGACGTATTTGCACACAAACTATCCAAACAACATGTTTGTTTGAATAGAGTTTTACGCTACTTTTAACAGTCTTTCGGTTATATCGCTTCGGCTGGAGCACCTAAAGTCAAGGACTCTCACACCAGTACTACCATTACATCCTTTCATTGCCTCAAGCTATATCATCCCACATAGGTCTACGATTATCAACCCATCGATGGAAGAATCGACCCTGGGACCTTTAGATTGACAGACCAACGAGCTACCAACTGCGCTTTTTTGAGGCTCTATCTGAACGAGGGGTGGGATCAAGCAGAAGTAAATGCATATATAACAGTAACCATAAGGCAGAACTTGTCTTTAGGGGAATGTGCCTGTGTAAATGTTTAAGTTATATTTCATGTCATATATTAGGGAGCTTTGATATTTAAATCATTGTGCTTGTTCGGGTCATGTAACTACATGTATATGCTTGATATTGTGGGTAGATCTCAATAAAGAGAAGTTGGGTGCAAAAGAACTATAACTTTTGGTTGTATAACTTTGGGGTTATTGCACTTTTGTGTTATTCTAATGACTCAGATTTTTTTCCGGAGGTCCTCTGTATGTACATTTGCTATCAAGTTCAAGCTTCAGTGGTGAAAAGATCCTTTAAAAAGAGATTGCAATGCACATGAACAATAACTATTCCTTGTTTGATTTTTGCAGTTATTGAAATTTCTTGTTTGTATTTAAAATGATTTTTTTTATCGAAATTTAGGAACTAGTTTATTAAAGACAGTGCGATGAAATAAACTATACTTGCAATTTATGTGATTTGTAATGCACAAATGACCTCCAGGGACTTTCTTAAAATAAATATCTTAGGAAGATATTGGTTCCAGTAGAGGTCAGCCGGTGTTCGCATTTCAAAGTTTTTCATACAAGAAGAAAGAAAGGTCATTACAGATCAAGCCAATAGGCGAAATGATAAGCCTGTGAACAGTACTCAAAGTCTGACTATGGTCCACCCGTCACGCAATACCAAAAAGATCCCTTTTCGCCTGACGGGCCATATTTGCAACTCACTTCTCTTTTTCCGAGATCATATATGATATATTTACTATTTTTGGTTTGAAAGCGAAACCTGTTTTCTCAAATACATGTTAATCCCTGTAATCCACGATTCTAAAGCTACATGTATTTGATTCAATACCAGCCGCCCTAATTAATGGCCATTACATGTAATTAATAGTTCACAAATTTAGTGAGATATGTCAAAATACCTCCGTTGCCATGGCTACAATTCATACTGGAAGATATTTTCAGTTTTCCCAACATCTTAAACTTTCCAAAATTGTTCTGTATGTCTGACAAAAGCAAGAATCTGATATATCAATCGAATAATCAAAATGATACAACTCACAGGCATTTTGTTATATAATCCGTTTTTATAGCATATGTTGTTAAATGTACTATATTAGAACTTTTTTTACAAAAGAAATATTATGAAACAATCGTATGTGATGTAACCTTTGGTAATAATAATAATTTCCAAACTTTTTATTTTTGCGTGATGGCGAGACATTGACAGATTGATATTTGAAGACTTTGATCAGAGTGTGCGGATGCAGAGACCGATCTGAGTCTGGGTGTTGCGCACATGTAAATAAAAAAAACGCCAGGAATGCTTATGCATTTTTACAGACTGATAACAAATTATTGACATGTTAATAATAATAATAATAACAATAATAACTTTATTTATAGAAGGCAACATGTTAAGATATACATGTATTATTTTCAACATGGCCCTCATGTTGACTAGCGAGAAAAAAATACTAATAGACAAGTATATGTTTTCTTGCCTTCCTTTCTTTTTCTAAATGTTTCCATAGATTCGTTATTTTTACCGATGTAACGTGCTCAGAGTTGCACATCTTTTGTAACAAACAGAGCAGAATAGAATTTTGTATGTCGACTAGTACAAAGCAGATCAGGGTCATAAAAAGAAGGCTCTTCGAATTCATATCGGGTAGTTTTGCGAGTCGTAGTTACCATATGAGAGTCTTAGACTCGAAAAAACTGCTTATCTTAAAACCATGGTCATATTTTAAAAACATTTATTTTGACAATTTCTTATACCGGTACGTGTCCACAAAGCCTAGTTTACATTTGACTCGCCGCAATCCCAAAATCGTGCGGCGCCCGGGCGGCGGCATATGATGTCCGTGCGATTATCGCACGGTTTTAAGGGTGCCGCAGAATCTTGCGCTTTTGTATAAAAAAGGGTATACATTTTTTTTAAAAAATTACAAGACCGTACGGAGAGCCTGGTCCGTAGACACGTCTAGGCACCACACGGACATTGCAAGGCCACCGTACGATGTTTTGCCTATAAGTGTAGAACGGATCATCCTAGGGTCCCCACGCGGGTCCTGCACGATGGTCGTACGGCGGCCGTACTGTCTACAGTGTATATATATAGTTGACAAGTCGCACGGTCTCCAAGCGGGAATCGCACATTCAGCTTGCGATCGCCGCAAGGGTACCTCAATTGTTCTTGTCGCAGCTCTATGAAAACCTGTGCGGACACCACATGCTTTCGTAAATGCATACGCCGTAGACAAAGATATCAGGTAACGGTTTGATGCCCCCTCCTTCGACCTCATTGTTCTTAGGGACCTGCATAATATAAATAACGGATCGCCGAACTATTGCAAATGCAGTCTATTTTGGTTATGTTTTTTTTTTTTTTAAAATCCATTTGAAAACATAAGCATGGCACCCAACCGGTAGTTTACGAGACTCTTAAATCATATCGTCTGTGAGCGAGCAAAATCTCATATAACCCCAGTTTATTCAAGCTGTAAAAACGAGTTTTAAGTCTCTTGTGGACGATTTACCAAAATTTACAATTAACAATGATTTTGAACATTTCCATGCAATAATCTTACTTAGTTTTGATCGCTAATCTATAAACCGTCTATAGAAATCGTACTTTCGAGGTAGCCTAGCTTTTTCTACCTTTGTAGAATAAGATCAATTACGACGACTGTCATTCAATGATCGCAAAGGCTCGCCACCTTGAAACACCAGGTGAACTGAACATTCAGGAAATAGAAAACGTTCAACATGAACAGTGTTCATGATAGCAAGCGGCCTATCTTGAGCATACCGGCCGTTGGCGCTTTAAAAAATGATATTTTAAAATAAATAAATACTTCAAGGTTTTCATCATAAACCATGACAGAAAATATATAGAAAGTATTCCGTATTTGTTTGCTATGCTCAGCATGTCGTTCGCCAATCATCGGTTGTATTACAATACATGTATACAGAATAGATTCAGAACATCTACCAAAAGTTAAAAGTTTTATCCTAGTCAGTCCGATCATTCTTCAAAGTAGAGTCAGGATTTGTTATCATTTTCAATTCGAACGCTTAAGTAACATTTTTTGCGTAATATTTTTAATGAATCAAGTTTAAATCATGGTTCAATTTCTTTACTTTCTAATCATATGATAATATGTTCAACATAATTCAAGTTCGAAAAATGTTTGATGAAATGTATGATCTTGTGTATGAAAGTAAGATAGACATTGACAAATGTTCTGCATTATCATGCATAGATGTTTAGGAGTGAAAAAGCATTCAACAATCCATCATCAACGCATCTCTGACACCCCCCCCCACACCTCACACACTCGGATTTCCAAAAAGACAGATCGTAGATCTTCTACAGAGCACATTTCCTTGTCTGCTTAATTCAAATTTCGTTTTCTTTCCAAAGACTCTCAGGCCACATGTTTATTCGAGCCTCAAACATGGTTCCAGATGTGTTATTTATGGGAATGAAATTACCATTGCATGCAATTAATTGTTGGACATATCAAATTTTGATTGCGTTGCTATGGTTACAATGGAAGATGTTTTTATTTTTCCGAACCAGTGTAACATCTTAACTTTCCTATTTTTCTTGTCTGTTGAATAAAATATCGAACTTTTAAGAGAGTCGAGTCAGGCTAGCTCAACGGTTACCAATTTGGCAATCCTAGGTTGAGAGTTCGAACCACGACTTGGCAAGATTCATCCGGAACAATTGACAAAAGTCGTTGTGACACGAGTCATTATTCTCCCACCTAGGACGTTTGATAAGTAGTACACGGAATGAGCAGTTGGTGACTCGGACGAAATATTATGAATCTTGAGCTGTTGTGAGAAACGAAAAAAAAAAAAAAAAAAAAAAACACACACACACACAAATAAAAAAACATGTGACGGTCGCCTGCCGCCGCAATAAGACTGCGATAATACTGATAATAGCATTAAACTCCATAAAAACAAACAAATCTATTTCATAGAAGGTTTTTACTCTAGTTATATAATAAATCTTCTGTTTTAAAATTTCATTTTTTTCATGTTTAATAAAATAAACTACCCTACAAGTATAAATACCTAATCGGAAACTATCAGAACAAAAATGTGTTGGTATATAACGGGAGAATTAAGAGAGAGAGGGAGAGAGAGCCAGAGAGAGGGAAACATTCACGGACAATCAATTTTCTTAAAATAATCTTGTCGACAACATTTTCCTCGAAAAATGAACTTTTCGTTTTTCGGATGCTTTACTATTCTTAGTGAATCACTGGTGTTGGTTGTATCACATCGTGAAATTGTCACTCATCTCGATCAAAAACATTCAAAATCACCCGCTCAGCGCTCCTATCATTCCTTTCAAACAATCACTCAGATCAGGGATCGACACTTAAGGGAGGACTGTTAGACGTAACCACGCTGCAGGTCCTGTAGGCCTGTAGTTAATACCAGTGCTTAGTACCTAGGACGTTTGATAAGTAGTACACTTGTCAGACCCTACCGGATTTTTGGCATTCTTTGTTCTACATAAAATTGCTCAACTTTCAGGTGCTGCAGCGCATTCCACAATAATACGTTTTAATATTACGTCATTAGCGCTTCATCTACATTCATTGTTCTATCTTTTGAGACTAAAACAAACTGTGGTTTTTAGGTTTAAGTTTTGGGCTATTCAAGCCAAAGTAAAGGAACCGTTTTTTCCCACCTATGAAGATTACAGTTATTTCGGACACGCCCGCCGACGCTCATCCGTCCTTCCGGAAAGGAAATCATGCACAAAAAAGATCGAGCCAAGCATTATACTAAAGAAGAGGTGCAACACTAGCAAAAAATCAAATGAATATGCACGTGGATCACTGTTTTCCACTTCAAAATGCCATTTTCAACCATACAACGACCTCCGGAAGTAAATTCCAGTGAGGTCACTCCACTTAAGAGGAATGAGCAGTTGGTGACTCGGATGAAATATAAAGAATCTTGAGCTGTTGTGAGAAACGAAAAAAACAAAAAAAAAACAAAAAAAACATGTGACGGTCGCCAGAAAGAAAGAGAGAGAGAGAGAGAGAGAGAGAGAGAGAGAGAGAGAGAGAGAGAGAGAGAGAGAGAGAGAGAGAGAGAGAGAGAGAGAGAGAGAGAGAGAGAGAGAGAGAGAGAGAGAGAGAGAGAGAGAGAGAGAGAGAGAGAGAGAGAGAGAGAGAGAGAGAGAAGTAACGTAAAATTGTAATTTAGATAAGTTTTAGAAATAGAATCGAATACAATAAAGTACACACAATAACTCAACTTTTTCTACTTTTAACTGGCCATTTAGTAAAGAGAAAGACCAGGCAATGAAAAAGTGTCCGAAATTCCGGCTTGAATAAATTTATGGCGTTTCTGTGCCCACAGGGGTAATTAAAAACGCATACATAAAATAGACGAGACGACCTGCAGTTCTCTGACAATTTTAATGGGATATTAACGGACAATAAGAGAGATAGGGTCTTTTTGCCACTATTTCTTAAAAGGGAGTTTTGGTACAGGATATTCTTGGCATGATGTGTTTTACATGTACAACCTTTCTTGTACTTTTATTTGAATAGGGATAAACGCCGCTATTAAGATTTTTCTGTAAAATTGCGTTGGCTGATTAGGATGGGCTTGTTAGGATACAATCGAATATTCGGTGAACTTATTCCCAGCGAAAACGTTTCGTATTCGTCTGTCTCAGAAGCGAATATTGCCGAATACCAATTGCGACAGGCACGGAAGATATTTCACTGGGGCCATTCTACTTTGCATTTTTTCAATCTGTAAAACCATATCAATTCAAAATTCTATTTGAAAATTAAATAAATGATAGTCAAATATTCAACCCTAGATACCACTCCAATTGACGAGTAGATATTGCCGTGGTCAAGGGGGGGGGGGGGGGGGGGGACCAGATCCGTCATGCACTTGTTTACGATTCGACAGGCGGGTTTAGTTGTTAAACTATTCTGGAAAAGTCATTGCGTTTTTTACAGAAATCATAAAGTTCTAAATCGATGAATAAAAACTGGCTCCATCCTTCCCAAAATACGTTTAGAATTGGTTAACTACAGTTTAAGCAAAAACTAGCTCCGAGCAGAAAGTCTAATATCAGCCGCAATACTGTAATAAGATATCGATAGTGAGTGATTTTACAAGCATCCAAACTCTTGAAGGTAAACAATAGGTTCTCGTGCAAAAAATAAACCGACAATTGTAAGGATTCTCAACTCTTTTTTGAAAGAAAGTCGGAAGGAAAAAAACATTGTATTATACTTAAACATAGTCATAGACATAGTCATGCAATTATTACCTCCCTTTACAAAATAAACTTCTTAAATAAGACTCTTATTCGCTTTTGATGTAGAAATTACCTTACAAAAATAATATTTATAAAGACTTTTAGTATGCAATTTACTATGGAGCAATTGTTTAATATAAAAAGTTATACTTTAATTTCTAAACCTTAAACAGAAATTATCTATGAATTATACTAATAGGGCACTAGACCTCCTTTAACCTATACCTAAATACTTCTCATCCTGCAGTGTTATAAAATTGATTAACGACGTAAGTGTCAACCACGGAAGTGGTTATGGCTCCAAATATGTTAAAAACTAATCTCTCAGGTTATGGTTCAAAATACTATTAATAAGTTAACAAATCATAACTTTAAACAATGAGTACAATTCAGGACTGACTGATATTCATAGGTGTTTCTTTGGTTGGTACTCAAAGACCTTTTCATCCTCTGAGAAGAAACAAAGATAGTTAAAAAAGTTAAAACAAATACAACAAATTTACTTGAAATAAGCTTAAACATGATAACAACTACTTTTGTAAAAACAAACACCATTGGTTATAGGTTAAAGACAGTTTTAGATAGGATTAAATCGTTTTCTCCATTTATGTTTAATTAATAAATGTACCTATTTCAAGTGTGTAAAAGAAATTTTCACAGAGTAACATCTCATATTCTAACAAATATTTTTCTAACAGGATTTTCTTCTCTTTCCCTTTCTTTGAATTGGCAGTGAAATTTCCGAATAACGGAAATTTTGTCGAGACAATTCTTCCCACTTTTTTTTACATTCGTAATTTCTCTTTTCTAATTGAATTCAATATATCACTCTAGAATGCCATCAGGTTCGTTCACCATCAGTACTTTCAGTGCTTTGATTATCTGATAGCAGCAAATTGTAAATTTATTTAGAAAGCAGAATTTTGTCACATTTTAAAAGGACGTTGAGGCCGGAGTTTGTCGTTGTGATTACGCGATTATGTGTTTGTTTATAATTAGAGGCGGGATCAAACATCTCGCGGAGATGGCTAATCTCGTTTTGATAGCACGAGATTCCGCGGTATCTCGGGACAACGATTGGGAATTCCGGCACGCGAACGACTAAGTCTTGTGGCATTAAGATATGTCGTTGTGCTTATGCAGCAAGGGTGGGTTGTCAGTCATGTTCTATTAAATCATTTTTTGCATTATTGTGTAACATGACGTGGTGGTAAAATATGAATTCCGTGTCTATGGAGCAGGCTTAATAAGAAATACATGTAGACGTCCTAAATAATTACTGAAACAAAATTGTACCCCATTCAATATTTAATCACAACGGCATCTCAGTTTTGTGAAGCGAACAACATAGCTTCATTAAGTGAAATGTAGAAAATTGAGTAGACTATACCTTTATTACAAAACTACCGTTTAATTTGACGATTAAAAGACTATTTTGAAACACCGTTTCTGCTGGTTATAAGCAGCCATGCTTTAAGGATGTTAAAATTTTAAATATGAGACCCGTCAAACAAAAAGGGACCATCTAGGAACTCCGTAAACCAAAATCGTTCGTTTAAAAATACAAATGGCTCCAGGTAGGTCCACAAGTAATTTCGTTTGCCTTTTTTCTTTTCAGTTATTTTTCAAAGACTCTACACGAATAAACTTTTATGAACAAAAAAATAATTATTAGAAATAAACCATATGTACAATACGATGTTTTGAATTTGGTGTTAAAGAGATTTTTAAAAGTGCCATTTCGTCCTGCAAACACGAGAGGAAGGCGTTCATGAAAAAAAAATACATTTTTTTCTCAGCCAGTGCCTCCCTGTTCTCGATGTTGTCTAGTCGGGCACGTTTCTTCAAAACTCTATACAGATTGGTTGTGAAAATTTCAATCTTTAAATCGTAATTGAGCCTGTGCGTGAGATTTCAAACAATTTCAAGTATGTGCAAAGCAAAGACTCTGACCAGCCTGTGCAATCGCACAGTCTGACCAGAGTCTTCACTGTGCATTTTGTAGATAGATAAGGTCTCAAAGTACCTGTAGACCACCAGGTAACTTTATATTTACAGTTTGTGGCTGTCTACACTACCCAGCGCTTGCACACCACCAACAATTCAAATTGTTGGAAATGTCACACACAGGTTCAATTATTCTCTTACGTGTACGTGACGTCAAAAAAGAAAGAAATGTGTTTTTTTATAGAAATACATTTTTGAGTACGTAAAATCTACTTACTCGCTGTAACCCCAGAAATAGTGTTGTGCGTGTACCCTTGCGGCGACATACACACCATACAGTTAGTTACATCGTGAAATTGACATTTTTCTCAATCAAAGCCATTCTAAATCGCTCACATAGCGCTCAAATCATTCATTCCAAATACCCACTAAAACCATTCAAAAACGCTCAAAATTACTAAAAAAATTTATGATTAACAACTACCTTCAAAATGAATGAAACAAGAACAAAATCGATGATTTCACTAGAATGTTTATGCATATTTTATTAAAGGGAGGTAATACATATAGCTAATTTTGTTCATCTTGAACAAAATTAGCTATATTGGATTGCCTCCCGTTAAAATCACTCAAAACTCGCTCCACACACTCATTCAATTTCATTCCTAAATCACTCCAAAATCATTCACCTTGTCAATTTCACGATGCTGTTAACTGTACACACCATGTCTAGACCATTCCTTGTTTCTGCCTGGACTAAATCTAGTTCACAAATGTGACCCGTCGCGCGAAAAGGAACCATTTGGTAACTCCGTATAGTACGTTTGACTTCTATTTGGACCAGAATTTCGCCCAAAATCTCATAATCGAATAAATGAAGCGTATTTTTTTTCTTGTTATATCCAAAAATAGCTCTGATTTGCAAAGGGACCGAGTCAAAAGTTTTAGAATACAATCGATCATTTTTGTGAAATTAATTTTGTAGTTTTTTGTTTACTTCCTTTGGATATCAAATCTTAGTGTATTCTGTATTTGTTATAAAAATAACCAGATAATTGATATAACAACTAAACAGCCTTCACCACCCCTCGTGTTTAAGAGCAGAAAAAAATGGAACTATTATTATTAACTAGATAGACAAAATCATTATTTTAAAATCATTTTGTTTCCAAAAAATATTTTTTGGAATGGTATTAAGCTGAAATAAATATTCTTCCACATAGAAATCCTTCATTCAAAAGCAATTGTATGTAATTGAAGAAAAGGTTGGTCCATATAGAAGTCAAACGGACTACAGAACAGATGTATAAAAAAAGGATTGGGTCAAGCAAAAATCACCAGGAAGGCGTT